>CM066037.1:240843615-241443615 GCA_033557465.1 Ichthyophis bannanicus
AATAAGCTCTATTCTTATATTTCCTAATGTGTGCGACTCCCTAAACACAGCTCAGCAGTGTTGAATCATGCCCTGACCTTTGATATGAGAGCTAAGGGATTACCACATAGCTCTCTTGATTGAAAACACCTTCTCTCACTTCAGCCCCTCTCATGGCTGCTGGAAACCTGGTGCATTCTGGGACTGGTAGTCGTTTATGTGAAAAACTATGTTTTTCTTGCTTCTACCAGAAACTGACAGGTTGCTTGTTCAGAGTCAACATCATCTGTTCTATAGCTCCTACCTGAGCTATGATAAGCTTCCTTATCACAGGCTGTGCTTGTAGACTGGTTGTGCAACAGTGCAGATAGGCCTGTCGTCATTCGTCCTGGGTCTTGGGCTGTGTGAGTTGAGATCTTGCCCCAACATTTTCTTGTAGTTTATGCCCCCGTCTCCTTGAGCCAGCAAGTGTCCCATGCTGTTATCCATGGGTTCCAGCACTGTTGGGCCAGAGAGCAGTCCACGAGGGACCCTGTGGGCTTGGTAAGTCCAGGCCCAGGCCCCATAGGACCTTCTGTAAGTTCTTTAGTTTTGTTTGTTTTTGTTTTTTCACTTTTTTCCTGTCCTTTGAAATGACTCTGACTGTGCTGCTTTAATGAACTGTCTTTTAAAAAAAAAAAAAAAAGCTCAGGCAGGCAGCCAGCCTACCTCAGGCCTGTGTGGGCAGCTCCGCAGTTTTCCTGCTTGCAGTTCCTATCAAGTGAGCTCTGACAGCTGGTTCCTTTTGCCCCGAGGGTGATGAAGAAAGCCTTCCAGAAAACCTTTTCAGCAGGTTTGGAGGGCTCAAGGCCCAGTGCAGACTTGGTGCCTCAAACGGCATATTCCTCTCTTTTCCTGCTAGTGGGAATGGCAGCCATCATTGTCTGTGTTTAAGAGGAGCATGATGAGGTGGCTGCCTCAAGCCAACAGGTCTGTGAAGGCACTCTAGAGTTCCAGGGACTCTTAGCCAGCATTGAGCAGCAGCTTCTGAAATGGCTGACGGGCTATTGCATTCTCTAGTGATAGTATAATAACTCTCCCCCCCCCCCTGTAATCCGGGGCCTCAACCTCCTTCTACAGGGTTCTAAGGGCTCTGGGATCTCTCCCTCAGGTGGGAAGGGGGTTAAGCATCACTTTCCTTCAGTTTTGCCTGTACGTTTGTCCAGGAGACAAGCCTTGTCACCTCTGGGGGAAGGCTGGGGAGAAGAAGCAGATTCCCTGTCTCCAACAGGTGACTCCAGCAGAGGAAGGGGAGCTTCCCCTGGTGGATAGAAGGATCCAATGATGATCGTTCATTTCACTGGGAGGACCTCTCTACCCTGATTCTGGATACCATGGTGGTGCTGTGTATTAATGGATCCCCTTCTGGAGAGGTTTCACAAATGGACTCTGCCCTTGAGGCTTTCCCCTCCCTGATTTTTGTGGAAGCTCATCGTCTCTGTGGAACAAGCACCAGAGCTGGGGCTGAGGGATGCTAAGGTCCTGGTGTTACTATCTACCCCAAGGGGAGATAGAACAACTGTTCAGGGTCCCTAAAGTGGATGCCCTGGCCATGGCAGTGACAAAGTGCATCACCGTCCCAGTAGAGGGTGGTGCTGCTCATGATAGGTGAGTAGAAGCCGCCCTCCCACTCCCACAGGTGTGGTTCAGTATTAGGACTAGGGCTGTTAGAATCCATTCAAAGGCGAGGATCTTAGACTTTAGGAAGACTAACTTTGCGAAGATGGGCCAATACCTCAGGGAGTCATTAGTTGGATGGGAACAGCTGAGGGATGTAAAAAAACAGTGGGAAAAACTGAAAGGGGATATTTTAAGGGCAACCAACCTTTTTGTTAAAATGGTAAATAAAGGTAAAAGGAATAGGAGACCACTGGTTTTCGAAAGAAGCTGAAAAAGTGAAGAAAAAGAGGGAGGCCTTCATGAAATACAAGAGATCACAGAGAGAGGAAGACAGGCATCTGTATTGGAAAAACTTAGAGAAGCTAGCAAAGTAGTTAAGAAGGCAAAGATTCAAAACGAGGAGGAAATGGCCAATGCAATAAAATGGGGGGATAAGACATTTTTCAGATATATTAGTGAGAAAAGGAAGGGCAAGAATGGTTTTGTCAGACTCAAGGGTGCAGGGGAGGAATATGTAGAAGCTGATAAGGATAAAGCGGAATTGCTTAACAAATATTTTTGTTCTGGTGTTCACAGATGAAGAGCCAGGAGCAGGACCTCAGAAAACACCCACAAATAGGAACAGAAGCAAAGGACATCTTGAACAATTTTCAAAAGACTGTGTTCGTGAGAAACGATCTCAACTTAAAGTAGACAAAGTGATGGGACCGGATGGGATACACCCGAGAATACTGAGGGAACTTGGGGACGTTCTAGCAGCTCCACTGACTAACTTTTTCAATGCCTCGTTGGAGTCGGGAGTGGTGCCAAAGGATTGGAGAGAGGCTCATGTGTTGCCTTTACACAAAAGCGGAAGTAAGGATGTGGTTGAAAACTACAGGCCGGTTAGTTTAACTTGGGTGGTGAGTAAATTATTGGAAACGCTGCTGAAAGAGAAAATAGTGAGGTTTCTGGAGTCCAGCAGATTACAGGATCCAAGGCAGCATGGATTCACCAGAGGCAGGTCTTGTCAGACAAATCTGATTGATTTCTTTGACTGGGTGACCAGGGAGTTGGACCGAGGGAGAGCCCTAGATGTGGTGTATTTAGATTTCAGTAAAGCCTTTGACACTGTTCCTCACAGGCGACTTATAAACTGAGCACCCTAGGGATGGACCCTAAAGTTACTGCTTGGGTTAGAAATTGGTTGGGTGGGAGGCGACAAAGAGTACAAGTAAATGGAGCTCACTCTGAGGAGAAGGATGATCTCCAGGAACAAGCAGGAATGAGTCTTCACATATGGGTATTGTCGGTACCGACGGAGCCTGCGCGGGAACGCTCCCCAGCGTCCAGTAAGAAAGCTTTTGGGAGCATCCCACAGTGCCTGCGCGGTGCCTTCCCGCCTTTCCCAACCGCCTCTCTCCAGTTCTTCTTTTCCGCGGAGCCAGCAGGTCGTGTTCCTGTCACCGCTGAAGAATTTTTTTATTTTTTTCTAGTTCTTTGGTCTCGCGTCTGCCTTCTTCGACGTCGGACCAGTACCGCCGGTCTTTTCTTTCTTCTTATAAAAAAAAAAAAAACCTACCGTTTCCCACTTCTGTGCAATTTTTTTCTTCAGCCTTAGGCCTAGGAAATATTTTTCCTCATGGAAAAGCCCGCCTCCGGGTTTAAAAAGTGCACGAAGTACTATTTCTGTCACCGACACCCATGACTGGTGTCTAAAATGTTTGGGTCCTGACCATTCCATCACGGATTGTGCGTCCTGTTCCATGATGTCTGAAAGAGGTCGACAGAACCGAGCGGCTAAGCTCAGTACCCTGTTTCCCTCTGATGCAGCTTCGGTGGCATCGACGTCTTCCAGGGCTGCTTTTTCCTCTCATGGATCTCAGGTAACCAAACATAAGTCCAGCCGGTCCTCGAAGGGTAGATCTCCCTCTAAGCATCGAGATGCCTCCGGGCTTGTCCTCGAGGATTGTACACCAGCAAAATTACCCCGGCGGAAAGCCCTGGCTTCCAAAGCTTCATCTATGGGGTCACAGGTTGACATCGATGGCGTGGCCTCGACCGATCACCTGTTGCCATGTTCTGGGTACCGGTGGTTTCCACTGGTATCGACATCCAGACATTGGTGGCGGCGATGGATCAGAATATTCTGACCATGCAGCGTGCCATTACGGCATTCATACAGGCTGCGACGCCTCCGGTACCGCAACAAACTCCGTTGTCGGTACCGGTTCCGGCACCGTTATCGGTTCCGGTACCGATTGCATCGACATCGGCTTCGGTGTCGACTGCAGTGTTACCCTGTCCTAGGATGCCCATCGGTACCGAACCAGTACCGATCACTCCCGATGTCGATACCACTCGGTACGCGTATCGGGCTCTGCAGGAGCATCCAGACAGGCGATACTTCGGTTCCTCTGAGGACTCTGATGAATCAGAGGCTTCTGTCAAAGCATCGGTACTCCTTCCTCAGGAGCCTTCTTCTCCAAAAAGGAGAATGTCTCCTCCAGAAGACTTGTCTTTCCAAGACTTCGTTAAGGAAGTGGCCAGGGGCCTCTCCATCTTTGTGGCCCCTGAGTCAGAGCCTAGAGCCAAACAATTGGATATTTTACAATATCCTAAGGCTCCTAAGGAGGCAGCTACTTTACCAATTCATGAGATCCTTTATGATCACATGTTGGGCATATGGGAGACTCCTCTCACCACCTCCCCTCATTCTCGTAGGTTGGACACCATGTACCGTGTTCCTTCCTGTCCTGGCTTTCATAAGACTCAACTTCCTCACCACTCTATTGTGGTAGAGTCTGCCATGAAGAAGTTAGAGTGCAAAAGGCACTCATCTAATCCTCCGGGAAGAGAATGCAGAACCTTAGATGCTTTTGGCAGGAAACTTTTCCAGGCCAACATGCTTACTGCCAGAATCAACTCCTATAGTCTCTATATGGGGATGTTTCTAGAAGAAGTTACAGATCATCTGCAGACTTTAGCCCCTTTTATTTCAGAAGATAAAAGGGAGGAGTTTCTCACCTGGCTTAAACATGCCCAGGATGTTTCCAAATTTTCCAACCGTGCAGCCTTTGACTCTTTTGAGTGTGCCAGCAGAGCCTCGGCTATTGCCATAGCTGCACGCAGAGTTGCTTGGTTACAAGCTTCTGATTTGGAACCCTGGGTCCAAGATAGATTAGGAAATCTTCCTTGTACAGGTGAAAACCTTTTTGGAAAGGATTGGCAAGCAAAGGCCACTCGGATGCTGAAAATTCTGCTTTAGATAGACTTTCAAAGTCTACTTCTGCTCCTGTTAAAAAAAGGTTGTTCAAAAAGGCTTTTTATCCCAAAAAAGGGAGATACTATCCTGTTTATGGTCAGCAGACATCTTCTGCAGGTCGTTTTGCTGCAAAGCGTCAGCAACAACCTAAACAGGCCAAGCCTAAGGCTGCAAGGACTGCTACGGCCCAACAGCCTAAACCTCCTCAGGGCCTTTGACTTACAACTAGAGAACGTAGACTTTTTGGCTCTAGAAGAACCAGAGCCTCTCACTATTCCAGGAAGGTTAGCTCACTTTGCTCCCAGATGGGAACAAATCACAGCAGAGCAATGGACCCTCTCCATCATAAGGGATGGGTACAAGCTTCATTTCTTAAACCTTCCTCCTCACACCATGGTGAGACAGTTCAATTCTCCAACATCTCTCCTCGACCTTCTGGGTCAGGAGATTGCTACCCTTCTTGCCCAAAAAGCAATAGAAGAAGTACCCCTTCTTCAACAGGGCTCAGGGTTCTACTCCCCCTATTTTCTTATCCCAAAGAAAACAGGGGGCTACAGACCCATTTTAGATCTCAGAGAATTGAACAAGTTTCTATGCAAAGAGAAATTCAAGATGATTTCTCTCGGTGCTCTCCTTCCATACCTTCAGAGTCAGGATTGTCTTTGTTCTCTAGATCTCAAGGATGCGTACACCCATGTCCTCATCTATCCAACACACAGAAGGTTCCTTCGGTTCCTTTATCAAGGAAAGCACTACCAATACAGAGTGCTTCCTTTCGGTCTGGCCTCTGCACCAAGAGTGTTCACAAAATGCATGGCAGTAGTAGCTGCATTTCTACGCACTCTAGGAATATTCGTATTCTCATATCTGGACGACTGGCTCATCCGAGCTCCATCCCAGTCAGAGGCCCAGACTTCCCTAGCCTGCACAAGGCGTGTTCTTCAGTATCTGGGACTTGTAATAAACATCCCAAAATCCCATCTCACCCCTACTCAGTCACTAGAGTTCATAGGGGCCTTGCTGGATACCACACCTGCAAGAGCCTATCTTCCCCAGGCCTGTTGCCTACGCTTGGTGCAGTTAGCCTCCCAAATTCAGTTAAAGTCCCATTTAACTGCTCGAGAGATGTTACAACTGTTAGGCCACATGGCATCCACCGTGCATGTGGTTCCTTACGCTCGCCTTCACATGAGGGGCAGCTCAATGGACTTTATCCACCCAATGGACCCAGGCATCAGGGTGCCTATCAGACAAAATAGCAACCTCCAGTCGCCTTTTTGGTCTCTCCAGTGGTGGAAGTCCACTCAAAACCTATTGCTGGGGTCCCCTTTTCAACAGTTGTTACCCCAAGCAACCCTTACAACAGATGCCTCTCCAAGGGGTTGGGGAGCTCATCTACAAGATCTCTCCACCCAGGGCATCTGGTCTCCACAGGAGACTTCTCTACATATCAACCTCTTGGAGCTCAGAGCAATTTTTCTAGCTCTCAGAGTCTTCCACACCCTGCTCAGCTGCAAGACAGTCCTCATCCACACGGACAACCAAGTAGCCATGTTCTACGTGAACAAGCAGGGCGGGACTGGCTCTCTGTCGCTTTGCAACAAAGCTTTGAGATTGTGGGCCTTCGCCAGAGAGCATCAAATTCATCTTCTGGCAATATATCTTCCAGGCGTTCAAAACTCTTGGGCAGACAAACTCGGTCGAGTTCTGCTTCCACACGAGTGGTCCCTCCATATGGACCAGATAGCCAGAATCTTTCAGATTTGGGGAACCCCGGACATAGACCTCTTTGCAAGTCCGTGGAATGCCAATCTTCCCCGGTTTCTGTTACAGAATTCCGTGTCAGGGAGTTCAGGCCAAGGATGCCTTCCTCCTTCATTTGGGGCAAGACTTCCTCTATGCCTTTCCACCCATTCCCCTAATTCCCAAGACACTCTTCAAACTTCAGAGAGACAAGGGGTCTGTGATCCTCATAGCACCATATTGGCCACGCCAAGTGTGGTACCCTCTACTTCTGCATCTCTCCCAAGCTCCCTCCCTGGACTTGGGATCTGCTCCAGACCTCCTGTCCCAGGAGGAGGGAACATTGTGGCACCCAAATCCCCAGTCTCTTCACCTCAGAGCCTGGTTGCTGAAGGCCTAGACCTTCAAGATTTGCATCTTTCTCAGCAAGTGAAGGATATCCTTCATGCTTCCAGAAAGCCTTCCACTAGACGTTCCTATGCTTTTAAATGGAAAAGGTTTACCATTTGGTGTGCAGAGAAGGGTCTTAACCGTCTTGCAATACCTCTGAATTCTTTACTAGAGTATTTGCTGCATTTATCCCATGCAGGCCTTAAAACGAATTCAGTAAGAGTCCATTTGAGTGCTATTGCAGCATCCCTTAAACCTCTCAATGGACAGCCTATTTCCTCTCATCCTCTTATAGCAGGATTCATGAGAGGCCTTCTTTTGACTAAACCTCCCATCAGACCACCTCCAGTAGCATGGGACTTGAATCTGGTTCTTGGCCAGCTTATGCAGCCACCTTTTGAACCCTTAGCCACTACCTCCTTGAAATTTCTTTCCTGGAAGGTTATTTTTCTCATTGCAGTCACTTCAGCTCGCCGCATCAGTGAGCTGCAAGCCTTGGTGGCTAATCCTCCTTATACAAGGTTCCATCATGACAAGGTAGTCCTCAGGACTAATCCACACTTTATGCCTAAAGTGGTCTCACCTTTTCATCTGAACCAGGAGGTTTATTTACCTATCTTTTTTCCAGGACCTCATGCTTCAAGTGCAGAGAGGAATCTTCATACCCTGGATTGTAAAAGAGCTCTTGCTTTTTACTTACAAAGGACACAGCAACATAGAAAGTCCTCTCAACTCTGTTGCTTTTGATCCCTCTCATTTAGGACTTCCAGTCTCTAAGAGAACTCTGTCCAATTGGATTGCTCAGTGTATTTCTTTCGCCTACCAGAGTAAGAACTTTTCTCTGGAGGGCCATGTCACAGCTCACAATGTGAGGGCCATGGCAGCCTCTATGGCTCATCTAAATTCTGTGTCCATCGACCAGATCTGTCGAGCGGCCACCTGGGCCTCGGTTCATACCTTCACAGCCCATTACTGCTTGGACAAGGACTCCCGCCGGGATGCCTTGTTTGGTCAGGCTGTTCTCAAACACCTGTTCCATACCTAACCAACTCCTACCCTCCATCCCTGCCTGGATGTCCGAGATTCATGAGTGGAGGTAGAGCCCTTCCCAGGGACTCACAACCTGGGTGATCTCCCAGGCATCTCTAGCTGGGGAGTCCCCATATGTGAAGACTCATTCCTCCTTGTTCCTGGAGATAGCACAGTTACTTACCTGTAACAGGTGATCTCTGGGAACAGCAGGAATAAGTCTTCACAACCCACCCACCTCCCCTAGGAGTTGTATCTCTCTATCTATCTTTCCTTTCCTCTCGCTCTCTTTGTCTCAACTTTAAAACTTGAACTGGAGAGAGGCGGTTGGGAAAGGTGGGAAGGCAGCGCGCAGGCTCCCAAAAGCTTTCTTCCAGTTCATACTGCTAGACCAGTCCAGACAAACGGGTTATGCACCCCTAGGGGTCTCCCTCAGTTTTTCTTTGTCTCCAGCAGATCTGGATGCTTTTTTTTTTATTGCTCCTTCAAACAAAATTTAAAATGCTTTATTTCTTTGTGATTTCTCTTGGAGAGATTATGCCCTGAGTTGCCAGTGTACTTATCTGAGCACCAAGATGATTCCAGCTGAAGCTCCTATGTCCTCTGTCACAGTAGAGATCGCTGATGTGCAGACTCCCCAGCACTAGTCATGAGGGCTATTTAGCTGGATGGTAAGCCTCCTAAAATCCAGTCCCTGGGGCTGATTTTATTGGTGGGGCAGCTGCAGTGGTTTGAGCAGGTCCGTGGCTTCTCTGCACTTTCGGTACTGTAAGTACAGAAACTGTCTTTCTCCCACTGCTGTCTGCAACTCTGTGGTAACTTGATTTATTTTTCTTGATTTTTCAGCGATTTTAGGCATTTCTCTCATGCCTGCAACCCTCCCACCTTCTCCTTTGACTTTTTAAGTTAATTCCTTAGCTTTTGGGGGTTTTAATTCACTCTTTTGAGGTTTATTTTTGCCGGTGGCCATTTTGAATAGCTAATGAGCCCCAGTTTTTGGCGGGAAGCCAGATTCCTTCTCTGCTGGCTTCTAACAGCTATATTGCTGGTTTTAAGGGTTTTTTTCCACAACACTTGCTAGCTGTGAGTTGTGAAGGGGTTCCTTTTTCTCTGCCTATGTATTAACATAATGAATAAAAAGTACGGAAGGCATGAATAGAGAACAGGATGCAATTCAGAGCCACAGTACAATGCTAAGTCACTGACGAATGGTGCTGGGCTCATGGGTTCCATCCCCCACTGTGCCCAATAAAGAAGGCTGGCTGAGGCATTACCTATTATGGGGAATATTGTTAAATGCCTGTTCCTGCGGGACGCAGTTATTTGTTATTAGTTCTCACTATGCCTTATTCAGGTTTACGCTGCATAGGCTGTCAGAAGAAACACAGGGACCTCATGAATCAGCTGTGCTCTTCCCCCAGCATCTTGCTTCCCCAGATGAACTTGGGTACTCCTGAGCTTGGCTTCAGTGGAGCTCTCCATTGGCTTTACGCTGCGCTGAGTCTTTCCCACGAGAGTTTGGACGCCTCCAGGAAGTTCAGGTATCATTTTCTGAAAGAAAACTGAGTAGCCTGTTTTTTTTTTCTTACTTGCCCCAGCTGCTCTGGGATGATTTCAACTGCATCCGGACCGGCTGCCTCTGAGTTTTGAAGTTCCTGCTTTAAATTTTTAATCCACAAACTGCAGCCGGGTTACTTTGTACGTCTTACTGAATATTGTACCTGTCTTATTCAATATACCATTTGATTGGAATTTTAAGTCAGTGTTTTGGATCCTGACTGTTTTGGGCTCGGCCTAATTAAGCATACTCACTGTAATCTTCCTACAGCTGGATTTGAGCTTCTACATCCCTCCCCAGAAACACCTTTCAGCCCCTACCATGGAGGTCTGAATGGCTGCGGAGGGATCACACTCGAATTTCCCTACTTTCAGTCACTGTAATTGCCTTAGCCTGACTTTGAAAGTTTCTCTGTGCCAGCACAGTGAATGACTGACAGTTCCCTTCTCAGCTCAGTGAATACCTAACAGTTTTTCTGTGCCAGTGGCCATTTTGTTTTTCTCTTCAGTGTTTCTTTTTGGAGGAAACAGCTCTAGACAGCAGTTTCCACACATTTCAACATGCTGTGGAGGCACGTGGAGTTTCAAGATCCTTTTCTTGAAGAGTCCTGGGTTTCCCTGAGCCTACCTTGCTTTTTGTTTTAAATGCTAAAAAAAAAAAAAACACAAGAAGAGGAAAGGTGGTTTAAGTCTCTACAATGCTTCTTTCTCTGGCTGTCTTATATGAGATATGTAATCAGCCGAAGGGGGCATTAATAGATTGCTTGTGTTCCACCTGCACGCTGCA
Organism: Ichthyophis bannanicus; assembly: GCA_033557465.1. Taxonomy (NCBI): domain Eukaryota; kingdom Metazoa; phylum Chordata; class Amphibia; order Gymnophiona; family Ichthyophiidae; genus Ichthyophis; species Ichthyophis bannanicus. The sequence continues at coordinate 240,854,004 of CM066037.1, forward strand.
TCCCGGAGACTTTCCCCATTCCCACTGCGCTGCTAGCTGGGTTCATCAGCACCTTATCTCCCCCCTCCTCAGAGCCCCTGCTGTAGGATCTTCCTGCAGAAGATTCAGTCAGCTCCCATGTCGCTTCCACAGCCGCTGGAGGCCACAGCAGCCTTGACTGACAGTGCCTTCCTCACACTTTTCCATCTGGCATGACGCCTGTGACTTTTGGAGTCTTTTGGATTATCTCCTACACCTGTCCAGTAGCAGGCGAGCATCTGGCGTGGTCTCGCAAGTGGTCCCATAAGTCCTCAGACCTTAGAGCAGTACGTCCTCCTTGGGGCGTAGCATGTGCCTTGCGGGGTACTATGGATATTCAAGAAGACTTTAAATCTTCGGAGGTCAGCCCTGACTCGTTGGAGTACGGAGATAGGGAATATTCTCCGTCTGTTTTCTTCGCTGACAGTTCTCAGCCTTTTTCGGTAAGAGGAGTTGCTGGCTCTAATCACACAGGTGATGGAGTCGCTCCCCCTAGCCGACACGCCTGCTCCTCCGGATTCTCAACTCTGGTTGCAGCCGGATCCCATTTTCCAGAGCATTTGTACGGCACGCGGTATTGGTCGGTTATACCCTTGGTCTCCCTTTCACTTGGACCGTTGGCTGACATACCCGACAGTTGATGCATTCTGACCAGGGTCATCAGGCATACCACACTTCTGGTTGAGGGCGGAGAGGCGCTCCGCGACCAGCTAGACCTGAAGAGTTGGGAGACTGCTACAGTCCGGTTTTCCTTCGCCCGCTATTTCCTTCTTGCAGGTGTGCGGAGGTCTGGCAGCTCGGGCCTCCCTTCGATGGATTCCGCAGCTTCCAGGTGTTCCCAAGTTGGTTCATTTCGAATCCATCGCTGCATTCCGGGCAGAAGCATTCTGTGATCTCTTGCAGCTGTCAGCTCGCTTCCTAGCACCGGTGTCAGTAGCTCGGAGATGGCTCAGCCTGCGTCAATGGGCAGCGGATGTTGCTTCATTTAAAGGCTCCAGCGTTTAGATGCCATTCGTCCCGGTCCACCGTTGGAAGGAGGACTGGGCCGTTACTCTGTCTATTTTGGAATGCTTCAGGTCCTGGATTTTCTCGGGGCTGGGTGCGACACTCGTAGGGGACGGGTGTTTCTACCTCAGGAACGTTTTCAGAAGATCTCTCTTCAGCTCCGCCGCTGCTTGGATCAAGCGGCGCCTCGGCCTTGGGGCTACCTTCAACTCTTGAGGTCCATGGCAGCAACGATAGCCCTCGTTCCGTGGGCAAGAGCGCTCTTGCGCTGCTTGCCGACGGCGCTTCTATCTTGTTGGTCGCCGGTATCGGAGAGTTATCGAATCCGGTTGCCTTTGCTTCTGCCGATGCGCCGCAGCCTCCGCTGGTGGCTTCAGGCACACAATCTTCTACGGGCGGTCCCTCTGGAGTCTCTGCGCTGGATCTTGATGACGCCAATCGCCGACCTCTCCGGTTGGGGAGCGCCTTGCGGCTTCGCCTCGGCGCAGGGGAGTTGGTCACCTCGCGAAGGCCAAGGGTCTATCAATCCTCTCGAGACGTGGAAAGTGCGCTTTGCCCTTCTTCAGTTTCAGCCTCTAATGCAGCGGTGTGCGGTTCGGATCCTGTCCGACGCCACGATGGTTGCTTACCTAAGCCGCCTAGGCGGCACGCAATGTCCGGATGTCTCACAGGAGAGGCGTTTGCTCCTCCCGTGGGCGGAGGAACATCTTCATGCTGTCGGCACAGCACATCGCAGGCGTGAACAATGTGTAGGCCGATTTTCTCACCCGGCACTCTCTGGAGCCCGGGTGCTGGGCTCTGCAGCCGGATGCGTTCCGGTCCATTGTTCACCTGTGGGGACTACTGACCATGGATCTAATGGCTACGGCGCAGACTGCCACGGCTTCGCTGTACTTCGGCCATTGGAGGGACGAGGGAACGCACGGCATAGATGCTCTCTCTCAACTGTGGCCGATTCATCTTCTCCTGTGTGTTTTCCCTCCCTGATCCGTGATTATGCATGGTTCTCCAGCGGCTCCGAGACCGTCGCGACCCTGTACTCCTGCTGGCTCCGAATTGGGCTCGCGGACCATGGTATGCGGATCTCTTCCGTCTGTCTGGGGCGTCGATGCTCCGCCTCGAGGCGTTTCTCGGCCTTCTGATTCAGGGACCGGTGGAGATGGAAGACCCAGCTCCTTACTCGCTTACGGCCTGGCAATTCCACGCCGCCGGTTTGCTCGCTACGGCTATTCGCCTAGCGTGGTCATGACGCTTCTCACGGCGCGGCGGTCTACCACGACGCTGACTTACGCTCGGGTTTGGCGTCTCTTGATGGTTGGTGTTCGCGAAATAACCTCTCACCCTGGCGTTGCGGTGTTCCGGATATCCTGTCCTTTTTACAGGCCGGAGTGGATAAGGGATTAGCGCTCGATTCCTTGCGAGTACAAGTGGTCGCCTCAACTTGTTTTCGGGGTCCTATAGCGGGGCGATCGATAGCTTCGCATTTGGACGTGTCTCGGTTCCTCCGCGGAGTTAGGCCTTCCGGCCTCCTCTGCGTTCGCCTGTACAGGCGTGAGCTCTCGTGCTTGTCCTCTGTGCCCTCGTTGCTCCTCCCTTTGAGCCTCTGAGGGCATGTTCTCTTCTAGATTTGACTCTGAAGGCAGTCTTCTTGGTGGCCATAACTTCGGCACGCCGTCTTTCTGAGCTCCAGGCTCTCTCGTGTCGACATCCCTATCTCTCGTTTTCCTCCAAAGGCGTTTCTCTGAGAACTGTCCCTTCCTTTGTTGCCCAAAGTGCTGACGCCGTTCACTGTTGACCAGCCTCTTTTCTTTCCGTCTTTAACAAAGGCGCAGTGTGACAGTGGTCGGTCTCCGTTGCGGGCGGTGGACCTTAAGAAGGTTCTTTTTCGGTATCTGGGGGTCGCGGAACCCTTCCATATGACTGTTGCTCTTTTGTCTTGTTCGCGGGTTCTCGTCGGGGATCCGCAGCCTCCGAATCGACCATTTCTAGATGGGTTACGGAGGCCATTGAGGCGGCGTACCTTCTTCTGGGAGAGCCAGTTCCACCGGGACTCCGTGCTCACTCCTCTCGGGTGCAAGCAACTTTGTAGGCCGGGAGGTCTCATGTAGTTCCTCTCGATATTTGCCGGGCGGCGACTTGGTCGTCGCTGTCCACCTTTGTCGGTCATTATAGGTTGGACGTTCATGCCCGTCAGGAGGTCCGTTTTGGAGTTGCTGAGCTGTCGGCGGCCTTGCCCCCCCTTGAATGCAGGTAGCTTGGGTACTGCCCGTTTGTCTGGACTGGTCTAGCAGTATGAACTGGAAGGAGAAATTTCACTTACCGTTAATTTCCTTTCCTGGAATACTGCTAGACCAGTCCAGGACCCGCCCTGCTGTTGGTTGGAGTGCCGCTGGTGCGGTGCAGCCGCTGACCGCGGTTCTTCTCTTTGCCGGTATGCCTCGCCATGGGCAGTCCATGGGTTCGTAGGTGGATACTGTTTTCAGCTCTAGGGAGTTCTTCGGCTCCCTTGTATATAGTTCACTTGAGACCCTCTGGGGTAATGTTACAGTTCATGTTGCATTAGCTTGTGGACGTAACTGAGGGAGACCCCTAGGGGTAGGATTATATCACCAGGCTCCAGCCTATCAGAGCTCTGGTAGAATTCTCTGTCTCCAAGATCTGCTGGCAGGGGTGCATAACCCGTTTGGACTGGTCTAGCAGTATTCCAGGAAAGGAAATTAACGGTAAGTGAAATTTCTCCTTACTGGACGCTGGGGAGCGTTCCCGCGCAGGCTCTGTCGGTACCGACGATACCCATATGTGAAGACTTATTCCTGCTGTTCCCAGAGATCACCTGTTACAGGTAAGTAACTGTGCTTTATCAGTGGTGTGCCCCAGGGATCTGTCCTTGGTCCAATTCTTTTTAACATCTTTATTAGTGATATAGCGGGAGGGCTTTCAGGTAAGGTTTGCCTCTTTGCGGATGATACCAAAATCTGCAATAGAGTAGATACCCAGGAAGGTGTAGATAACATGAGGAGGGATCTAGCTAAGCTTGAAGAATGGTCTAGAATTTGGCAGCTGGGATTTAATGTTAAAAAATGTAAGGTCATGCATTTGGGCTGCAGCAATCCAAGGGAGCAATATAGTATAGGGGGTGAAGTACTTTTGTCCACTAAAGAAGAGCGGGATCTAGGCGTGGTTGTGTCTGATGATCTTAAAGTAGCTAAACAGGTAGAAAAGGCGACGGCAAAAGCTAGAAGGATGCTTGGGTGCATACGGAGAGGAATGGCTAGCAGAAAAAAGGAGGTGATATTGCCTCTATATAAGTCTTTGGTGTGATCTCATTTGGAATATAGTGTGCAATTCTGGAGACCGCACCTTCAAAAGGATGTGAACAGGATGGAATCGGTGCAGAGGGTGGCTACTAAAATGATTAGTGGGCTTCATTATAAAGCATATGAGGACAGACTGAAGGATCTTAATATGTACACCTTAGAGGAAAGGTGGGATAGAGGTGATATGATTGAGATGTTTAAATACCTCCGTGGCATAAATGTTCAGGGAGAGAGCCTCTTTCAATTGAAAGCAAGTTCTGCTACGAGGGGACATGGGATGAGGGTGAAGGGAGATAGATTCAGGAGTGATATGCGGAAATATTTCTTTACGGAAAGAGTAGTGGATCCGTGGAATAGTCTCCCAGTGGAGGTGGTAGAGATGAGGACAGTAACTGAATTCAAAAAAGCATGGGACAAGCACAGAAGATCTCTAAAGGTAAAAAGGGGACTGTTGTAGTTTCTTATGGAAGGACAGACTAGATAGGCCATGTGGTCTTTTTCTTTTGTCATATTTCTATGTTTCTGTGTCATGGCAGTAACAAAGCGCACCACCGTCCCAGTGGAGGGTGGTGCTGCTCATGATAGGTGAGTAGAAGCCGCCCTCCCACTCCTCTCCCCCCCAGAATCCCTGGATGGCTTTGGCCATGAGCACTTGGGCAGCAGCTTTGTGCAAGCATGGTGACGCAATCACTTTTGCAATTGCTAGACAACTTGGAGATGGCAAGGTTGAAGTTGGTAGCATTTTTGTGGTGGATATGCTGAATGACTTAATCAGAATCTCCTCTAAGTCCATGACTGCGGCTGTGGTGGGCCTATAGAGAGCTCTGGCTCTGGAATTGGTCCCTTGGGAGCACTGACTAAATGGCAGCTTAACAAGCTCTGCTTTAAGGGTAGCTGCTCTTTAGGGAGGACCTCGAGAAGCTAATGAAAGACCTTTGAGAAACTTGCCTACAGAGGCTCCAGGAAGATAGGCCTAGAGCTTCCAAGGTTTCTCTCAAAAGACCTAGCAGGGATTGTGGGTATGGTTTAGGGCGAGCACTCTCGAGACTCGGCGAGTTCCTTCTTGGGAGGCAGTAAGCCCTCACAATGAGATCTGGCAGGTTCATTCTGAGGGTTAGACAGTGATGGGCATCTCTAGCCGTTTCACTTGTGATGGATCCATATCATATAAGAACCTAAGATATGCCATACTGGGTCAGACCAAGGTCTGTCAAACTCAGTATCCTGTTTCTAACAGTGGCCAATCTAGGTCATAAGTACCTAACAGTTTCCCCAAAAGACACAGATTCCTCAATGCTTGTATTGGGTCTAGCAGTGATATCCTGGGTCCCTTTGGTTAATGGACCTTTCCTCCAGGAACTTGTCCAAACCTTTTTTAAACCCAGCTACACTAACAGCTTTTACTACATCCTCCGGTAACAAATTCCAGAGTTTGAGTACACGTTGAGTGAAAAAATATTTTCTCTTGTTAGTATTAAATAGGTTACCCTGTAGTTTCATTGCAGGTCCCCTAGTCTTTCTATATTCTGATGACATAAACAATCAATCTACTCCATTCATTAATTTATAGACCTCTATCATCTCCTCTCAGCCGTCTCTTTTCCAGGCTGAAGAGCCCTAACCTTTTTAACCTCTCTTCATAGGGGTAAATTTCCATCCGCTTTACCATTTTCATAGCTCTTCTCTATACCTTTTCTAATAATTCTATATCCTTTTTAAGATACGGCGACCAGAATTGCACACAATATTCAAGGTGCGGTCGCACCATGGAACGATACAGAGGCACTATAATATCCTTTGTATTATTTTTCCATTCCTTTCATTATAATACCTATCATTCTATTTGCTCTCTTGGCCACCGCTGCACACTGGGTTTTAACATGTTATCCATGATGATTGCCTAAATCTTTCTCCTGGGTGGTGGTTCCTAATGTGGAACCTTGAATCGTGGAACCATAGTTTGGGTGGTTCTTTCCTAGGTGCATAACTTTGCGCTTGTCCACATTAAATTTCATCTGCTGTTTGGATGCCCAGTCTTCCAATTTATCAAGAACATCTTGCAATTTTCCGCAGTCCTTATGGGTTTTAACAACTTTAAATAGTTTTGTGTCATCTGCAAATTTTGATAACCTCACTCTTTATTCCCATTTCCAAGTCATTTATGAATATGTTAAAAAGCAGTGGACCCAGCACAGATCACTGGGTACTCCACTATCCACCTTTCTCCTTAGGGAAAATTGGCCATTTAGCCCTACCCTCTGCTTTCTTTTTAACCAGTTCCTGATCCACAATAGTACACTGTCTCCTATCCCATGACATTTTAGTTTTGCCAAAAGTCTCTGATGAGGAACCTTGTCAAAGGCTTTCTGAAAGTCCAGATACACTATATCAACCGATTAACCTTTGTCTACCTGTTTATTCACACCTTCAAAAAATACATAACAGATTAGTAAACAAATATCTTCTTTGTCTAAAGCCATGTTGGCTGTCTCCCCATTAAGCCATGACTTATCTACATGTTTAGTAATTTTGTTCTTTATGATGGTTTCTATCATTTTTCCCAGTACTGAAGTCAGGCTCACTGGTCTAGTTTCCTGGATCACCCCTGGAACCCCTTTTAAAAAATTGGCATTACATTGCCCATCCTCCAATCTTCAGGTATTACAGATGATTTTACTAATAGCAGGTCTGAAATTTCATATTTCAGTTCTTTCAACCCCCTTGGATGTATACCATCTGGTCCAGGTGATTTGCTACTCTTCAGTTTATCAAATAGTTGTAATACATCTTCCCGGTGTATCGCTATTTCTTTCAATTCTTCTGCAGTATCATCTTTAAATACCACTTCAGTCATGAGTTAACATCCCTACTTTTTCCTCAGTAAAGACCGAAGCAAAGAATTCATTCAGTCTCTCCGCAATGGCCTTGTCCCCTCTTAATGCCCCTTTTACTCCTCTATCATCTAATGGTCCAGCTGACTCTCAGATTTTGTGCAATGAATGTACTTGAAAAAGTCTTTATTACGTGTTTTTGCTTCCACAGCAAGCTTCTTCTCAAATTCTCTTTGCATGCCTTATCAATGCCTTGCATCAAACTTGCCAGTGTTTGTGCTGTTTCCAATTTTCGTCTTTTTGCTCTTTTTTCCATTTCCTGAAAGATGCTTTTTTTGGTAAGAGTCGCCTTTCTGTCCTCACCTTTAAACCATGCTGGCAGTTTTTTGAACTTCCTTCCACTTTTCTTAAAGCATGGAATACAGCTCATCTGGGCTTCCAAGATTGTATTTTTAAAATCCGAAGCTTGATATAAGTCTTTAACCTTTTCAACTGCTCCTTTTAGTTTTTTGCTTACTATTTTCCTAATTTTATCATAGTCTCCCTTTCTAAAGTTAAAAGGTAGTACTGTGGATGTCCTTACCATCCTCCTCCATTAATTACATCAAGCATGATCATGCTATGATCTCTATTGCCAAGTGGCCCCAACACCCTTATCTCTTGCACCAGATCTGGTGTTCCATTAAGGACTAGGTCCAAAATGACTTCTCCTCTGTTCGGTTCATGAACTAGCTGCTCCAAGAAGCAGTCATTTATTTCATCTAGGAACTTTATCTCCCTAGCATGTCCTGCTGTGACACTGACCCAGTCAATACAGGGGTAATTGAAATCACCCATTATTGTTACTGTGCTGTAACTTTTATTAGCTTCCCTGATTTCTTTGAGCATTTCATCATCCATTTGTTCATTCTGGCCAAACGGTCGATAGTACACCCCCACTGCCATCGCCTTCCCCTTTTTACATGGAACTTCAATCCATAGAGATTCTACAGCAAATTTTGTTTCCTGCAAAACTTTAATCCTTTCTGATTCAATGTCCTCTCTAACATAGAGCATAACCGCTCCACCAATTTGATTGGCTCTATCATTACGATATAGTTTGTACCCAGGTATCACAGTGTCCAATTGGTTGTCCTCCTTCCACCATGTCTCTGAGATACCAATCATATCTGACCTCTCATTTAGTGCTATATATTCTAACTCTCCCATCTTATTTTTTTAGACTTCTAGCATTGGCATACAAACATTTTAGAGACTGTATTTTATTCATATTAATCTATTGGTAGGCAGGGGTACTTTGGAATCTTTAAGCTGTTCCCTGTAAAATAGTTATCTCCAAGTTATAATGCCCTGTTCAATGTAATTTCAGTTTGTTCAATGTAAACCGCACTGATGCAGAATAGCGCGGTATATAAGAGAATGTAAATAAATAAATAAATAAATAAGCTCTGTCTGCTTTGTACTCAAGAGCATTTGGGCTACTTTTGTGTTTATTGGAACCTCTCTGCTGATATGCCCTAACTTCATTTTTTTGGTAGTATCCTTCAAGTATACATTGTTCCGAACCATGCGCTCTTGGGCGACTGTTGGCTCTCCCCTATCTCATTTTTAAAGGTTAATGCCAGCAGCCTGGTTCCATCCCAGTTAAGGTGTAGCCCATCCCTTCGGAAGAGCCCCTCCTTTCCCCAATTCCTAACAAATCCAAAACCCTCATCGTTGTACCATTGTCTCATCCATGCATTGAGACTCCGGAGCTCTGCCTGCCTTTTGGGTCCTGCACGTGGAACGGGAAGCATTTCAAAGAATGCTACCCTGAAAGTTCTGGATTTCAATTTCCTTCCTAAAAACCTAAATTTAACCTCCAGAACCTCCCTACCACATTTTTATATGTCATTAGTTCTGACATGTACTAAGAAAGCAGATCCATTTTTATATGTCATTAGTTCTGACATGTACTAAGAAAGCAGACGCCTCCCCAGCACTATCTAAGACGTTATCTAGGTGGCGCGCGAGGTCCGCTACCTTCACACCAAGCTGGCATTGTTACCAGGCGATCCTCACGTCCACCAGCCACCCAGCTATCTACATTCCTAATGATCGAATCACCAACTATAACAGCTGTCCTAACCCTTCCCTCATGGGCACATGGCCCTAGAGAAACATCTTCAGTGCTAGAGGATTTTACATCACCTGGAGGACAGGTCCTAGCTACATTATCGCTTCCTGCCACACCAGGGTGATGCTCTCCTGTCACGTGACATCTCTCCTCCATGGCAACTTGATTGCTGCCAAACTGGAGGTGGGACTTCAGTACTTTATCCCTGTAGGTTTCGTCTATGTACCTCTGTCTTCCTTATGTTCTCCAAGTCTGATACTCTAGCCTTTAGAGATTGGACTCATTCCCTGAGAGCAAAGAGCTCCTTTCACCTAGTGCACACGTAAGACCCCTTACCAACTGGGAGAAAATCATACATGAGACACTCATTGCAAAAGACTGGAAAACCCCCATCTTGCTGCTGGACTGCTGTCTGCATCTTAGTTTTAAGGTTGCGTTTAGGTATTTAAGTTCTTTACATACTAAGGGTTGGTAGGGATACTTATACTAATAAAACTACATCTAATACGTTTAATGTACTTTGTTCACCTGAAGCTTGCTTAATCTCAGGTCCTTAATGTATGCCTGATGAGGATAAGCAGCTGCACCTGAGAGTGAATATGGCACCTCCTTTTCTTTGAGAGGTTTATGCACCTATAAAGCTACAATTATCCCAGGGGTAGGTGGGTGTTGGGGATGGAGGGAGGGAAAAAGACTTACTAAAAACTGGCTGCTACACAGTACCCTGTCCTGTGCTTCTAAGGTAATCTGTGACCAATTTCCAGAGGGAGTCCCACAGCCTTTGTTTGGATAGAGGGAGTCTTTGGTTCTAAATTTAATCAGAAAGCTCTCTGCTGTGTGTTAAATTTAAACTGAAATTTCTTTGCTACTACTAGGCCCTGACTAATTTAATAAATATACTGGGTTCACAGATTAATCACCTTTAATCTAAATAATTCCTTTTTTACCCAAGATTTAGAAAAGTTCCCAGAAGTAAATATTTACAATTGCAGATCTTTCTCCAGAAGTAGCAGTCCCCTTTTGTAGTCCTTCAAGGCCCTTGACTGGGGAGGGATATGCCCTAGAATTGTGGAGCTTCTCTGAGACACCTTTTTAGAGTCCCCTTTGACTCCTTTGCCAAAAGAGCAATGGTCAAAGAAATTGTTGCAGGCTATCATATCCATACCCAGCAGAGAGCTAGGTTATGGTGACATTCCATTTACTTTGTCATCCCAAAAAATAGTGTTCTCCTGGCCCATTCTGGAGCTGAAGGTGAATGCCAGCGTTGGTCCAACAAAGAGTTTTTAATCTTGTATTAGATCATTGTGATAGAGATGACCTTTCTGTACAAACAAGGGATCTGGATTCACCTGTATGTGGGCAACTGGCTGATTTCATTCCAACTGCATGGATAAATCCTAGGAAGATGCATCTCAGGTGATCTACTGTCTGGAGAAGCTGGGATGGGTGATCAAATAACCTGAGCAATTTAGTTCCATCCCAGGTCTTGGATTATCTGAGAGTGTGCTTCGATATCCATTTGAAGAGGGTGTGTTTTACTCCAAAAAGGTTGGGCAAGCTGGAGTCACAACTCAGGAAGTTTTGCTCACGGGCAGCTCCTTGGGTGTGAGGCTTCCTCTAGCTCCTCTGGTCAATGGCTTCAAACGTAAAACTGATTCCTTGGGCCAGGGCTCATGTGCAGACACCCCTATTGGATCACTGGTCTTCCTGCTCAAAGTTGTTCGAGTTGGGGTGCTTCTAAGAAAGAAGACAGGTCAAATTGGGGGAAGAGAGGCTGCCATTTTTGCTCTCGCTTAAAAGGATACCCCCCAAATCTCTCCTCTGCTGCCACTTACTGGCCCGACATGAGGAACACTGATTTGTATTTAATGTGTACTTAAAAAATAAATAGTTATGAATTTAATTGTATTAGTATGTTGTTTACAATTTATTGAAACACATTGTATCCCACCTTAAATGGTTCCATTGATAAACAAAGTAGTTTTCATAAGTGTAAAGAACAGAGAAGAGGAAGCTTTGAAATATTTCTACTGTAACCTTAAATATATACATTTGTGTGTTTTTTGGTTTTGATTACATGTAGTAAATTTGTCATAAATCCAAGCATCTAATTCTACATATAGTTACCAGAAAATGTATATTAACTTTCTTTCATGATATTTTCTGATAATCATTAATTGGTTTGTTGTGTTGATTATAATGTAATCAGTAATAATTTCACTTGTTGGATACATTTCTTCATCTCCTTTGTATTGATACTGCACATCTCCTAATAACATTCTCAGAAGTATGAGTCATTTTTAGGAATTTTTGTGTTTTGGTGAAGCACATTACCAAATTTTTGAGAGATCACCTGAAAGTGTAATGAACATAAATGATTTGAAATGAATGGTTTTACACTGTCACTATGAATTTGCAAGCTAGAGTACTATTTTAACCCATTATTCCATTAGTTCTACAGATGTGTAGAATGCTCACTTCAATTACAAATTTATTTCACCTATGTTTACCCCTTGTGAGAGAACGTTATAAGAAATAGCCTAGGCTGACAGGTCAAGCAAGTGCTTATTTTAAGACTTTATCTCCAGGAACAAGCAGGAATAAGTCCTCACATATGGGTACGTCGGTACCGACGGAGCCTGCGCGGGAAAGCTCCCCAGCTTCCCAGAAGGAAAGCTTTTGGGGCCTCCCACTGCGCATGCGCGCTGCCTTCCCGCCTTCCTGACCAACTCTCCTCAGTTCTTCTTTTTCCGCGGAGCCAGCAGGTCGTGTTCCTGTCACCGCTGAAGAAGTTATTTTAATTTATTTCTTTGGCCGCGTGTCTGCCTTCCCCGATTCCAGACCGGTACCGCCGGTCTTTTTTCCTTTGTTTCTTAAAAAAAAAAAAAAAAAAATCTTCTTTTTTTCTCACTTGGTGTGTTTGTTCTGTGAGGCCTTTAGGCCTTCACAAATTCTCCCTCATGGAGAAACAAGCCTCTGGGTTTAAAAAATGCACCAAGTGCAGCGGTACTATTTCAGTCACAGACACCCATGAATGGTATCTTAAATGTTTGGGGCCTGACCATTCCATTCCGGATTGCCCATCCTGTTCTTTGATGTCTAAACGTGGCTTACAGAACCGGGCAGCCAAGTTTCACATGCTGTTTTCTACAGATACTCCAACATCGACATCTTCCAGGTCTTCCTCTCCTGATGGATCTCAGGTAACCAAACATTCCTCTGGCAGGTCCTCAAAGGGCAAATCTCCCTCTAAGTATCGAGATAGCCCTGGGCTTGACCCTGAGGACCCTGCCCCAGCCAAACAACCCCGGCGGGAAGCTCCAGCTTTCAAAGCTCCTCCTATGGGGTTACAGGTTGACATCGATGGCACGGTCTCGACCGATCACCTGTTAGACTGTTCTGGGGTACCGGCTCATTCATCCGGTACCAACATCCAGACAGTCGTGGCGTCCATGGATCATACAGTTCAATCCATGCAGCAGGCCATTTTCGCTTTCATTAAGGCTGCGACGCCCTCGGTACCGCACCCTGCGGTACCGACTCCGGTTCCGGTACCACAACCGATACCGGTACCCAGGCCATCCACATCGACCAGGATACCGGTACCCAGGCCATCCACATCGACCAGGATACCGATTCCGGTTCCCGGTTCCAGGGTTTTTCCCGATACCGATCCGGTTCCGGGTACCCCCGATGTCGATACCGGTCGATACGCTTATTGATCCCTGGAAGCAAACAGACGATACTTTGAGTCTTCTGATGATTCTGATTCATCAGATGACTCTGCTGAAGTATCCCTTACTCTACCTGAGGAGCCCTCTTCTCCAAAGAGGAGAATGTCTCCTCCAGAGGATTTATCCTTTCAAGACTTCATCATTGAAGTAGCTAAAGGTCTTTCTATTTCTGTATCCTCTGAAAAAGAACCTAGAGCAAAAAAGTTAGACATTTTAGGATACTCTAAGGTTCCCAAAGAGGCAGTCACCTTGCCCATCCATGAAATTCTTCAAGAACACATGCTGGACTTATGGGAGACTCCTCTCACCCTATCTCCACATTCTCGTCGTCTGGACACCATGTATCGTGTTCCCCCTTCTCCTGGGTTTCAAAAAACTCAGCTCCCTCACCACTCCATCGTGGTGCAGTCAGCTATGAAAAGGATAGAGTACTAAAAGACACTCTTCTACTCCCCCAGGAAGAGAATGTAGGACTCTGGATGCTTTTGGAAGAAAATTCTTCCAAGCAAGTATGCTTATTGGCAGAATCAACTCATGCAGCCTCTATATGGGCATGTTTCTGAAGGAAATTGCATTAAAGATACGCCATTTTCTCCCCTTTATCCCAGAGGATAGAAAGGAGGAGTTCCTTCTTTTGCTGAAGCATACCCAAGATATTTCAAAGTTCTCCAACAGAGCAGCCTTTGACTCCTTTGAGGGTGCTAGCAGAGCCTCAGGTATTGCCATTGCGGCTCGCAGAATTGCTTGGCTCCAGGCCTCTGACCTAGAACCCTGGGTCCAAGATGGGTTGAGAAATTTGCCCTGTACAGGTGAGAATCTGTTTGGTAAGGAGTGGCAAATCAAAGCCACTCAAATGGATGCAGAAAATGCTGCATTAGATAGACTTTCTAAGTCTACCTCTACCCCTGTCAAGAAAAAATCTTTCAAAAAGCCTTTCTACAAGAAGGCCAGATTTGCCACAAATACTGGCCAACAATCTTCTGCAGCTCGCTTTGCTCCTAAGCGTCAGCAGCCTAAACAGGCCAGGGCAAAACCTGCAGGGGCTGCTACAGCCCAACAGTCCCAACTCCCTCAGGGATTTTGACTTAAATCTAGAGAACTTAACCTTTATGGCTCTAAAACCAGAACCTCTCACCATTCCAGGAAGGTTAACTCATTTTGCTCCCAGATGGGAGCAAATCACATCAGAACAATGGACCCTCTCTATCATCAGAGAGGGCTACAGACTACATTTCTCCAACCTTCCTCCCCATACCATGGTGAGAAGTTTCAATTCTCCCCCATCTCTCCTAGACCTGTTGAGTCAGGAGGTGACCACTCTTCTCGCCCAAAAGGCAGTAGAAGAGGTTCCTCTTCCTCAACAGGGATCAGGTTTTTACTCCCCTTATTTTCTCATTCCCAAGAAAACAGGGGGGTACAGACCCATTCTGGATCTCAGAGAATTGAACAAATTTCTATACAAGGAGAAATTCAAGATGCTTTCTCTAGGTACTCTCCTTCCATACCTACAGAGTCAGGATTGGCTTTGTTCTCTAGATCTCAAGGATGCGTACACACATATACTCATCCATCCATCCCACAGAAAATTCCTACGGTTTCTGTTCCAGGGAAAACATTTCCAGTACAGAGTACTTCCCTTCGGTCTAGCCTCTGCTCCAAGGGTATTTACCAAATGCATGGCAATAGTAGCTGCATTTCTACGCGCCCTGGGAATTTTTGTCTTCCCATACCTGGACGACTGACTCATCCGAGCTCCATCTCAGTCCGAGGCTCAGACTTCCCTGGATCGCACCAGACGCATCCTGCAGTATCTGGGACTTGTGATCAATCTGCCAAAGTCTCAACTCACCCCTACGCAATCCCTGGAGTTCATAGGGGCCTGGTTGGATACCACCACTGCAAAGGCCTATCTACCCCAGGCCCGTTGCCAACGTCTAGTGCACTTAGCCTCTCAGACTCAGTCCAGAAGCCACTTGACTGCCAGAGAGATGCTACAACTATTAGGCCACATGGCCTCCACAGTGCATGTGGTGCCTTATGCTCGCCTACATATGAGAGCAGCTCAATGGACTTTATCCACCCAGTGGACTCAAGCATCAGGAGCTCTCTCAGACCAAATAGCAAACTCCAATCGTCTCTTTTGGTCTCTCCAATGGTGGATATCCACTCAAAATCTGTTGTTGGGGGCCCCCTTTCAACCATTGTTGCCCCAAGCAACCCTCACAACAGATGCCTCCCAAACAGGTTGGGGGGCTCATCTCCAAGATCTCTCCACTCAGGGCACTTGGTCTCCACAGGAGACCACCCTTCATATCAACCACTTGGAACTTCGAGCAATCTTTCTGGCTCTCAAAGTTTTTCATACCCTCCTCAGCAACATGACAGTCCTTATTCACACGGACAATCAAGTAGCCATGTTTTACATAAACAAACAAGGAGGGACTGGCTCTCTGTCGCTTTGCAACGAAGCTCTAAGATTATGGGCCTTCGCCAGAGAGCATCAAATCCATCTCCTGGCAGTATATCTTCCAGGAATCCAAAACCTCTTGGGCAGACAGACTCAGTCGAGTTCTGCTTCTACACGAATGGTCCCTGCACATGGATCAGGTACTCAGAATCTTCCAGAAATGGGGAACCCCGGACATAGACCTCTTTGCAAGTCCGTGGAATGCCAAACTTCCCCGGTTCTGTTCCAGAATTCCGTGTCAGGGAGTTCAGGCCAGGGATGCCTTCCTCCTGCATTGGGGTCAGGGCTTCCTGTATGCCTTTCCACCCATTCCTTTGATTCCCAAGACTCTGTTCAAACTTCAAAGGGATCAAGGGTCCATGATCCTCATAGCTCCACGCTGGCCACGCCAAGTGTGGTACCCTCTACTTCTGCATCTCTCCCAAGTCCCCTCCCTGGACTTGGGAGTGGTTCCAGACCTTCTGTCTCAGGAGGAGGGGACTTTGTGGCACCCAAACCCCAAGTCCCTTCACCTCAGAGCTTGGTTACTGAAGGCCTAGACCTTCAACACTTCAATCTTTCGCAGCAAGTGAAGGATATCCTACATGCCTCTAGGAAACCTTCCACTAGGCGTTCTTACGCTTTTAAATGGAAAAGATTTTCCATTTGGTGTGCTCAAAAGGGTCTTAACCCTCTAGCACTCCCATTGAATTTTCTTTTGGAATATCTCCTGCATCTCTCCAATGCAGGACTCAAAACAAATTCAGTAAGAGTCCATTTGAGTGCTATTGCGGCATCACTTAAGCCCATCAATGGACAACCTGTTTCCTCTCATCCTCTTATTGCAAGATTCATGAGAGGCCTAACCTTAACTAAACCTCCCATTCGACCTCCTCCGGTGGCATGGGACTTAAACTTGGTTCTTGGTCAGCTTATGAAGCCTCCTTTTGAACCCTTAGCCACTACCTCCTTGAAATTTCTTTCCTGGAAGGTTATTTTTCTTATTGCAGTCACCTCAGCTCGCCGTATCAGTGAACTGCAAGCTCTAGTGGCTAATCCACCTTATACAAGGTTCCATCATGATAAGGTGGTCCTTAGGACCAATCCCCACTTTATGCCTAAAGTGGTCTCCCCTTTTCATCTTAATCAAGAGGTATATTTACCTGTCTTTTTTCCAGCTCCTCATGCATCCAGTGCAGAGAGGAAACTTCATACTCTAGACTGTAAAAGAGCTCTTGCCTTTTACCTCCACAGGACACAGCAACATCGAAAGTCTTCTCAGCTTTTTGTTGCTTTTGATCCTTCTTATTTAGGACTTCCAGTCTCCAAAAGAATACTCTCCAATTGGATTGCTCAGTGTATATCTTTTGCTTACCAGATTAAGAACCTTTCTCTGGAGGGCCATGTCACCGCTCACAACGTGAGGTCCATGGCCACCTCTATGGCTCATTTAAACTCTGTGTCCATTGACCAGATCTGTCGAGCAGCCACCTGGGCCTCGGTTCATACCTTTACAGCCCATTACTGTTTGGACAAGGACTCCCGCCGGGATGCCTTGTTTGGTCAGGCTGTCCTCAGACACCTGTTCCATTCTTGAACAACTCCAGCCCACCTTCCCTGAATGGATGCCTGAGATCCATAGGAAGATGAGGAACCTTTCAGGGTCTCATACCCTTCAGGGGATCTCCCAGGCATCTTAGCTAGGGAGTCCCCATATGTGAGGACTTATTCCTGCTTGTTCCTGGAGATAGCACAGTTACTTACCTGTAACAGGTGATCTCTGGGAACAGCAGGAATTAGTCCTCACAACCCACCCACCTCCCATAGGAGTTGTATCTCTCTCTCTCTTTCCTTTCCTCTCTCTATTGTCTCAGCTTTAAACTCGAACTGAGGAGAGTTGGTCAGGAAGGCGGGAAGGCAGCGCGCATGCGCAGTGGGAGGCCCCAAAAGCTTTCCTTCTGGGAAGCTGGGGAGCTTTCCCGCGCAGGCTCCGTCGGTACCGACGTACCCATTTGTGAGGACTAAATCCTGCTGTTCCCAGAGATCACCTGTTACAGGTAAGTAACTGTGCTTTATGAAGATACACAGACACTTATGTGTCTTTATAAAATCACCCCATAAAATGATAGTAATGAAGCCATGTACATTTGTACCAGCTTGGGACTGGTGTAAATGTATGCATGTATTTTATAATACCATGTGTAAATTGGAACCCTATCCATGCTCCCCCCCATACCTACCCCCAAATACTTTTACATCAAAGTTGCATATAAGTATGTGAGTTCTTTTTATCGCAGTGCTTGTATACTTGCAATAATTTTATAAACAGCATTTTACACACATATACCTTTGTATATGCATGAAAAAGCCTTTATAAAATTACCCCTTGTGACCAATTTTGAAAAAGAATAGATGCACTCCTGTTGAATCATAAGAAATCAAAACTGGTATAAGTACTGTAAGATTCATGGTCTAGTAGCAATACCTTATCAAATATAAATATCATATTGACCCAAATTTTAATGGTTACTTTATATGTTCAAAACCACATCTTATTTTATAATCAAATGCAAAGCTCCCCCATCCCCCATAAAGCCTACTATTGAAGGTATCACAACCCTTACCAAAGACGACTGCTAAACATTATTTCCCCAACAGTCTGGACTTGGAGTGGTAGTTCCACCTGTCATACTGAAGCAGATGTGGCTCATAAAGCCCATCCCAACAGATCAACGAGGAGTGCTGCTGATCCCACAATGAACAGAAAAGTGCAACTGATGCTCCAGCTCCTTGGAAGAGCGCTGGGTCTTACCTGGGCCCAGCAGAAAAAGAAGCCAAGACCTAATTGTACATCTCAGGAAGAAGCATCCAGTAAAGACCCTAGGCTCAAGGGTTGCGTAATAGAATAGCCTTATTGGGGTCAACATCTGTTAACCAAACTGAGTCATTCCCTATCTTGCTGATCTGAATGTATTGGGATTTATCTTATAATGAATGTTCTCATATTTATAAGCCAGCACTGTAACCTTAAGCATTTCAAGGACACCAAAGGCAGCATAGGAAAGAGATTAACAGAACATCCTCTGCTTTTTGAGCTACAGGGTAGGCTTGATGGAGCCTTCATGTATAACTGCCTATATACCTAACCTAAAAAAATATAATTGTCCTTTCCCACCCCTCCCCCAATGAAGTAATTGCTTAGTAGATAGACTCCAATATAGCAGTACCTTATCCTTTTATTCATTTTATTTATTGCTTGGGACACGTGTCTATTTTTGACATAACTTGTGTTTAAAAAAAAGTAAAATT
Organism: Ichthyophis bannanicus; assembly: GCA_033557465.1. Lineage (NCBI taxonomy): Eukaryota > Metazoa > Chordata > Amphibia > Gymnophiona > Ichthyophiidae > Ichthyophis > Ichthyophis bannanicus. The sequence continues at coordinate 240,872,780 of CM066037.1, forward strand.
TGCTGTTTTTCATAGTTTGACCTATAATATCAAGAAGTTGAATTTGCAAAATAGTTCTGTTTTGTAATATTTTAAGATTGTATTATTTTGGTTGATCTAATAATAATTATATTTTACTTCAGAGCCAGAGATTTTTACCATACCTGCTATTGCTTGAGTGGTTTATCAGTAGCTCAGCACTATGGCAGTGGTGATATCCTGAATGAAGTTATACTTGGTGTACCAGAAAACCGCTTGGTAAGAAGCTGCTGTTCTTTTATCTTTAATATTATCACACAGGATATTATTGTTCTTATCCTGCTGCTTTTGTGGGAAGTCTTTAGGACTGTTAAAACAGCATTTGTATAACAATATACATAAATTATTTTAGTGAGCAGTATTTCATTTTGTTTTAACTGAGATAGATATCGCCGATAAGATTTTTTATATAACATATTAAGGGCCCCTTTTACTAATGTTTAGATGCACCGTTTGCCATCACAACCCATTTTATTCCAACGGATCATGCGGCAAATAACTCCTGTTTAGCATGAATTAAGTGTTGGTAAAAGTTAGTTACTAAGATGCACAAACAGTAATACAAGTTAATTCACTGTTAATGTTAGGAACTAGATTCCACTGAATAGCATGGGACCATTATTAAAATAACGCATGTGAATTAACATGCGCTAATATTAGCACACCTTAATAACTAGCCTCTAATAGAGCAGTATATGATAAAAATATGCAATGTAAAACTGTTCCAAATAATGCTTGATCAACTTTAATCTGAAACAGTTTGATGCCTTACAGTAACAATATAGGGTCCAATATTCGAAGGCGTTTACATGGTTTACAGGTCTGTGTAAATACCGCTTAGAGGGATATTCAGCAGCACTAACATGGTTAGTGCTGCTGAATATGCCTGATTAGCTCCACTACCCACTCGATCCTAACTGCTTAGCATCAGGTGTGTCGTGGGTGCAGGGCTGGCCCAAGGGTTTCTGCCATTCTAGGCAGAAGCCCCAGCTGTGCCGTAGCCCCCCCCCAGCTGAGCCACCACCTCCCCCCCCCCCCCCACGCAGCAGGATCAAGGGGGGGGTGCGGTGGTAGGCCATGTGCTTTGGCACACATGGCCTGCCGCTTCTGACCCCCTCCAACATAACTTCCAGGGTTCAGAAGCGGCAAGTCATGTGTGAAGCACATGGCCTGCTGCTGCACCTAGCCACCTCCCGCCACTGGAATCGGTAGCAGTGAGAGGTAGCTCGGAACATGTGGGGGAGGGGAAGAGTGGCATAGCAGGCAATGTGTGCCAAAGCACATAGCCTGCTGCCCACAGAGATTGGCCGCCTAGTGGACGGACTGACCCTGCATAGTCATTCCGGGGCGGCACCAGTTGCTAATCGGGCAGGGATGATATTGCACCACTACCTGGTTAGCATCCGCAGGTAAAAGATAGGCCAGTTTTTGCTGCGCCTATCTTTACCTGTGGGAGCTAACTGGGCATTGGCTCAATATTGCCACTGCCTGGTTAGTTTCTGCGGGTTTGTGGACTGTGCAGCGAACCCGGATATTCATTGCTGGGGCCATATATGACCCCGGCATTGACTATCTGGGGTTAAAGGTCGGCGGCGACTGCTAGGCGCCGTAGCAGTGCAATGCCATCCCAGAAGAATATCGAGCTGATTTATTTATTTATTTATGTTATTTATTTACATGCTCTTCTGTACCGCGCTCTTCAGTATCAGTGCGGTTTACAAATAACAAAATTTTGCAACAGACCAAGTAGCCATATGCTTACATTGTAACAGGGTAATATAACTCGGAAATATAACTAGGGAAACTATATACAGGAACAACCACCATTAGTGGTTGGGAAACTATTTACAATTTATACTAAATTTAATCACAAGCTGCTAATGGTTTATTCATTTGTCATTATCGTCTACAAGCCTGTCGTAAACGTACCTGATGGATGGTTCAGTTTGCTTTGTCAAAAGTCAGCTTATGAGTGTGTTAGTGGCTGCTTGCGTGAGTTGATAAAAATTACTACCACTACTATTAATCATCTATATAGCTTTCAAGGCATACACAGCACCGTACAAACATAAAAAGAAGACAGTCCGTGATCGTAGAGCTTACAATCTAATCAATACAAGAGAAACAAGGGGGTTCAAATAGGGAAGGAGATGAGGAGAACAAGGGATTAGGATCCAAATGCGGCCTCAAAAAGGTAAGCCTTTAGCATGGATTTGAAGTGGAGGAAAAAGAAACTTAACGTACAGATGTAGAGGAAGTTTGTTCCATGCATTAGGAGCTGCAAGGTGAAAAGATCGAAGTCTGGAGTTTGCATAAGAAGAAAAGGGTATAAAGAGAAGACAGTCAGAGGAGGGGCGGAGTTCACGAGGAGGGGTGTAGGGAGAGAAAAGAGAGAAAAGGTAATGAGAGGCAGTAGAGTGAATGCATTTATAGGTTAGAAGGAGAAGTATGAATTGGATATAGAAATGGAAGGGGAACCAGTGAAGTGATTTTAGAAAAGGGGTTATTTAAGTGTATCGGGGCTGGCGGAAGATTAGCCATGCAGCAGAGTTCTGGATAAATTGAAGAGGAGAGAGATGACACTGAGGGAGACCAACAAGGAGGATGTTGCAATAGTCAAAACGGGAGGTGACAAAAGAGTGGATAAGAGCTTTAGCAGTGCATTCAGAGAGGAAGGGACAAATTTTGTTAATGTTGTAGAGAAAAAAAAAACAGATTTTAGCTATGTGTCGAGAAGGAAAGAGAGGCGTCAAAGATGATCCCAAGGTTGCAGGCTGAGGAAACAGGATGAAGAAGAGTATTGTCAACAGTTATACGGTCTTGGCCATATTTGATTTTAGGCGGTGGTGAGACATTCAGGTGGTGATATCAGATAAGCAAATAGAGATACGAATTTGGAGCAAAGAAGAGATGTCAGGTGTAGATAGATTTGAGAGTCATCAGCATAAAAATGATACTGAAAGCCATGGGAAGAGATGAGGGCACCAAGGGACTGGGTAGAGAGAGGAGAGGGCCCAGAACAGATCCTTGAGGTACACCAACTAAGAAGGGGATGGTAATTGAGGAGGAACCACCAGAACAAACACTGAAAGAGCAACTGGAGAGATAAGAAGAGAACCAAGACAGTGCAGGGCCACCAAGTGAGGATAAAGTGTCAAGGAGGAGGAGGTGGTCACCAGTATCAACAGCATCAGAAAGATCGAGAAGAATGAGAACTGAGTAAACGCATTTGGACTGAGCAAGGAACAAATCACTTGATACTTTTGTAAGAGCCATTTCAGTAGAATGAAATGGACGAAAACCAGATTGAAGTGGATCAAGGATGATTTGAGAAGAGAGAAATTCGAGACAGCGGCATAGAACTTCATGTTCAAGCAGTTTGGAAATGAATGAGATGGGTCGATAATTAGAAGGACAAGTAGGGTCAAATGAGGGTTTTTTGAGGAGAGGAGTGAATGCAGTATGCTTGAAGGCTGCAGGGAAGGTTGCAGTGGAAAGCGAAAAGTTGAAAATGTTTATTTAAAAACTTTATATACCACCCGTCACAGGGTATCAGAGCGGTTTACAATCATAAAATCATAAAAGGCTGTGTAAAGGAAAGAGAACGCCAATTTAGAAGTTTCCAAGAGGGGATAAGGAAAGAAAACAGAAAAGTAAAAAAAAAAAAAAAAAAGACAAGACAACCAATAAAGAAGTTAATTACAATACTCGTTAAGGGGGAAAGTAGTAGGAGGTGAGGGAGGGGGCAGAAGGTTGAATGCCATACAAAAAGGTGAGTTTTTAAGTGGGTTTTAAAGGATTTGAAAGAAGAATCCAATGGGAGGGCAGGGGGGAGCGAGTTCCAGAGGCGGGGCCCAAGAAAGTAAAAAGCAGAAGACCGTGTAGATTCTAGGTGGGCTTGGGACGGGGAAGGAAGGAACAAACGGTTGGAGTGGACAGAATGGAGAGAACGGTGGGGGGGGGGGGTGAAGGTGTATTAGATCAGCAAGGTACAAAGGAACACCAGTGTGAATAGTTCTGTGGACAAAGATAAGAATTTTGAATTGTATGCAATATGAAACAGGGAGCCAATGGTGGTGCAAAAGGAGGGGGGTGACATGATCAAAGCGGGATGCATGTGAAAGGATACGGACAGCTGTATTCTGGAGACGTTGGATGCGGGACAGTTGAGATTGAGGGAGACCAGCTAAGCAAACGTTACAGTAGTCCAAGCGTGAGAGAACTAATGAACAAAGAAGGGTAGCCAGAGAGGAGGAGGAGAGAAAAGGACGGACAGCACGGAGTTGTTTTAACACAAAAAAGGAACGTTGGACCAAGGATGAAATGTGACTCTTAAAGGTGAGGGCAGAATCAAGAGTAACACCTAAGTATCTAAGGGAGGAGACTAAGGGGATAGGAGAGGAAGAGAGAACCGGTACAAGAGGAGGAGGGGAGTGACCAAAGGTGAACCAGATCGCTGCAGTTTTCTTGAGATTGAGATGAAGGAAGTTGGAAGAAAGAGATGTGAGATGAAAGGGATGACGGAGGAGGAGATGGCATTTGTAGATGGTATTATCAGTAGCAGGGAAATTATCTGGGTCTGGGAAATTATCTCCGGCATGGCGCGACGTCGAAGTATGGCAGAAGTCCAGCGTCAGCTTAGATGAACTGCGTGGTCAGACACTGAGCTGCCGGTCTGTGGGAGAAATTCACTCCATCCCGGGGTTTTGTCCTTGAGCACTATCTGACTTTACAGCCAGAGAGAGACAGGCAGGTGAACAGTCTGTATCAGAAGTTAGAGTTCCCCGGTGTTCTGCCAGCCTCTGTACATGTTTCAGAGTGCTGCAGAAGTGCTTTCTGGGCTGTGTCTGTCCGTGTTCTGGGTTGCGTCTCTTCTTCTTTCCTGCATCTCCTAGTTCTTTCTTTCTGAGTTCTTTCTTTCCGGTATACAGTCGTATAATTCTTTGTCCTGAAGACCTGGTGATTGGCTGGACTCGAATCCTGTATGCCATCTTTAGCAAATCCGGTAACAACTAATAGGTGGTCCTTCTGAAAACAAAGGTTCATGGTGTGAAAGTTACTGGTATGAAGGTTTATACATTGTTGCCAATGCAGCACAGTGAAGGCCTCAGCAATGATGTTCTGCATGTAGTCAGCTGGAAAAATACTTCTAAGCTGCGAAGTATCATAAACCTGCAAAATTGCTTGATTTGTAAGTTTTAATGCTGAGTTATAACAAAACAGGAATCCATCTTGTTTAATTCAGTCTTTGGTTCAGAGCAGGCCCCATGGTTCAGGCTTTGGGTCAGAGCAGGCCCTATCTTGTAACAGGAAGCCATGCTAGTGGTTCAGGCCTTATTTTCTGAGCAGGTACCAGCCCTACAAGTTGAGATGGGTGGGAGATAGGATCAAAAGAACATAGTAAGTTTAGTGGAGGAAAGAAGAGGAGACGTTTTCTCAACAAAGATTTTAGAAAAGGATGAAATGGTGATAGAGGTTGAGGGAAAAGTTGGTAATGAAGAGGGGGTGAAGAAGATTTAGGTTTCAAGGATCCCCTGTTAATGAGCAAGACTTGCTAATGTTAAAATCTCTCTACATTTATTTATTTGGGTGGGGTTTTTTTATACCATCTTATCAGTCAAAGCGGTTTAAAGAGAAAAATATTCTGTAGATAACATGTAACAAAATCAACTGTCTTCGGTCAGCGGATTTAAGCAGTGTGGCAAATGCCCCCGTACAATGTTCATAATGGACTGCCTCAAGTGCCTCGGTGTGGATCACAATGACTTCACTTGCCCGCTCTGCCTGCAGATGTCGAGCAAGAGCCAGAGGAATCGTGAAAAGCAGCAGGGAGAGTTGTTTGGCTTGAAGGCCTCTGCTGCGGTATCAGCATAGAATTTGCTGCCTTCTGAGACTGCGTCTGACGACTCGGCATAGCACGCACATGATCCGAGGTCACAGTGCCTTGGACTGGGGATCATCCTTGGAGGACCTCCTCCACAGGTCCAAGACATCGTCAAAGTGAAAGTCCGATCCTGAAGCCAGGGCTAAGACCTCCTGATACCCGGCCTCTTGAGTCCTTGACCTAAGGGCGATGACTGGGAGTGGCCCTCCATGCTGCCCTAGCGGGAGGAAACTCACTGCATTGGGGGATTGGGCTTGGACCTCTGACGCGATCACCATTGGTGTTTTCCATTCAAGGGAGCTGGCTTCGGTCTCAGTGTCTTCAAGGCCCGAACTGGTCGCTGTGGAGCCTACTGGCATTGAAGCCAGGATGAAGTCAGTACAGAGACGTGGAATACTCAGAAGGATGGAAAATTTTTTATTGAGAAATCATATGCCACTGGCCCGACACAGGCCGTGTTTCACTGCCTTCATCAGGGCTTGAAGTGGACTTAAAAGCTAAAAATACATAAATAAACACAGTAAAAATAACAATAAAAGATCAAAAAACAGTAAAACCATATAAGCCTTAGAATGATATCATAAATATATTAGTAACGTAAAAATCAATAAATAAAGTTACATATAAAAAGAACTCATAATCAGTAACCATACAAGCTTAAAAAATTAGGTTGTATATAAATAACTTAAAAGAACAATAAAATTAATTATTAAATAACATATAAAATGATTTTAAATGATTAGGTAGAACCGTTGAAGATAAAGGACAAAAACAACACATACCTGCTTATATCCTTGAAACTATGTTTAATACTACACCTTTTCTGGGAGAGGAAGAGAACATGTATAAATGCCACGTATGAATGAACTACATCTAGTTATCAATGAACACAGACAGAGGCCAAGTGCACATAAAAAGAGGCCAAGTGCACATAAAAAAGGAGGGACCAAGCGCACATAAAAAAGAGGGAAAGCGCACATAAAAAAGGGGGGAAGTGTATCAGTGGAGACTCCAAGGAAATATGGTAAACAGTGTTTGCCGGTGCCACAAGATTGAAGATATAAAAGTCAATTCATAACTCTTTACCTGTGAAATTTAATCTCCAACGCATGTGAAGAGGAGCCAACTCCTATACACTATGCAGCAAATTGGAATATCACTGAGAAACCACCGGCGTATGCACTAAGAAACCATAAAAATCACACTATATTACTATGTATAAAACATATATTAATAATTACTCAAGTGGACAGTAGAATTCCCATTTCTTACTAACACGCTAAGATAACGGCATCAATATTTCATTGCTGTAAGGTATAATTAACACCAAAAAGAACCATAGATCCAGTCACAGAAGATAGGACCAAAACCATCCAGCCAGTAATCCAAACTTTTAAAAAATCAATCGCTGCCTTGGAGGGATAACAATAAAAGCTACTATAAAAAAAATTTTTAAAAGTAGACTTCAAATTCGAAGTTAAACTTATATAGACACACGCTCCATCGGCAATTTTAAAAGGTAAAAAACAACGCTCCATCGGCAAATTAACAAGTTAAAAAACATAACAGCAAGTACCTAACTATGTGTATATACCATAGCGAGGGTCTCTTCAATCAAAATACGTCACAAAGTTGATTCGTAAAACCAAGACAAAAGAAGGAAACACTAAAAAAAACTCTAAAACCAAAATGTCAATAAATAAAGTTACATATAAAAAGAACTAGTACATCTTACACAAAAACAGATTAGAGAAGAATTACATGCGGCTTACCTCTTGGAGTGCTGTAGGTCTAAAATCATACCTCGAGGCCTTAGGATGTATAAGGCACCTGGTTTATATAATGAGGAAAATGGTTTTATCAGTTCTTGGAAAGCCATTCTTAACAAATGTTCTTTAGATCTCATGATTTTACTCATTAGTATGGCCAATAAAAAATCAGAGTTGTATAAAGCAGAAATAGATGAGAAATTAGTAGCATTGAAGAATTGTGACAAAAATTTCACAGAAATACATAAGGATTTTTAAAGAAATAATGTATCTTTTAAGAAAGAGGTAAAAGATAAGAAAATGGATAAATTCAGAAGGGATGAGGAAGATTACAGGTATGGATATGTTTATCCATGGAGTAAGAAGACAGAAGGCGATCGTTTATGGTTCAAAAAGAGGTCTACTATGTTTGACAGGAAGGACCAAGCAAAGGAGGATCACCCCAATAGTAGTCCACAAGAACCAAAGAAAAAGCGCACTAGGAGTGTATCAGTCGAGTCGGCTGATGCCTCGACATCTTTGTTCACAAATCATAATGAACAACAGGGGACAGTACAAAAGAAAACAAAGAGTAAAGGTGGTAATAATAATTTTTTGAACATGGATTCCCTCTGGAAGGGAGGTGGTCGAGATTCATCTCGCAGTCGGTATCCTCAAAGGGACAATCAATGGTACAAAGACCCAAATCAGGAAAGGACATACGGAAACCAGATCACCTACAGGGGTCGAGGTCGGGAACGGGGCAGAGGCCGGAGACAATCAGAGAGATCGATGGAAAGGAGATATTAAAACAGACTTCAGCTAATAGTATTATTAATATATCGAAATACAATTTGACTTCTGATGAACGGTCATTATTAAATAAAGGTTTATCTTTCATCCCTGTCACTAAGTATGATCCCTTTGAAACCCAGATAGATTTATTTAAAATTTTCAGGAAGATTAAGATAAGACAATTTTTTAATAATCAGGAATCTGATGCTACTGATCCATCCATAATAAAAAAGAAATCATCTTGGATTCCTCCAAATACTGATCCGATTATTGCTACTTCTGAACGAATAGTACTAAAAGAGGTTGGATCATTATCCCATATAGATAAACTATCATATCACAATCTGACCATTGGGGAAAAAGAAGCTATAAAATCTATCTCCAGGAACAAGCAGGAATGAGTCTTCACATATGGGTACGTCGGTACCGACGGAGCCTGCGCGGGAACGCTCCCTAGCGTCCAATAAGAAAGCTTTTGGGAGCATCCCACAGCACCTCAATGCTGCCTTCCCGCCTTTCCCAACTGCCTCTCCTCAGTTTTCGTTTTTCCGCGGAGCCGGCAGGACGTCCTCCTGTCACCGCAGAAAATTCTGTTTTATTTCTTTACTTTTCTTGTGGTCATGGCTGTCTTCCCCGACGCCACCGGTACCGCGGGTGTTTTCTTTTCTTTTCTTGTGAAATTTTCCTTTTTCAAGGACTATTTTTTTCTTCATAGTGTCTTACGGTATCTCAGGCCTTAGGCCTCTTCTTTTTCCTTCATGGAACCGCCAGCCACTTTCTCCAGGAAATGTTCAGACTGTGGCGGTACAACTTTATTTTTAGACCCTCAAAGTCGGTGTCTAACCTGTTTGGGGCCTGACCGTTTTCCTCCGGAGCCTTTGGGCAACAGTTTGGTGAGAAGAAGGTTTCAACATCGAGGTTTCCTCGATACCCGGTTCCCCTCCAACTTCAGGGCACCGTCCCTTTCTTCTTCTACACAGGATCAGGTAACCCACAAACAGTCTCTTAAGACTAGCCAGTCCTCGAGTGGTAGGTCTCATGCACAGCATGTAGACGGCTCCGGCCTTGCCCTCGAGGGCCCACTGGCTTCAAAACCCCAACGGAAGTCTTCGGTCTCCAAAGCGTATGAGGGGTTTCAGGTTGTTCCTGGGGTTCACCCCTCACAAGAATATACCTGAGCCGTGTCCGGTGGTGGCATCTGCTTCGAGCGGTACCGATACCCCGGCTCCGGCATTGGTGTTGGATGAAACACTCCTCACCAGGGATCGTCATCTGACGTCCTCAGTACCTCCGGGTCCGGTGGATATTCCCCAGACTGACTTTCTGGTATCGGTACCGACACCGATACGACCACCGACGTTGGTACCCTCCAGACGTGCATCGATAGACTCGCTTCCTTCGATGCCGAGTCTGGAATCGATTTCCAGTCTGGAGGATTGGGTACCGACTCGCCTTGGTACCGGCTCCCCTTGGTACCAAAGGCTCGGTTCCGATGATTCGGATCCGCAACTCTCGGTTCATCCGATGCCGCTTGAGTTGCCACCGGTTGGCCTTCATCCACCAGTATCAGACACGGTACCGAAGTCGGTACCGATGTCCACATTACCTTTGCGGTCGGTGCCTGCTGTGCTTCGTTCATCAGACTCATTGCCCTCGATACCGAGTTTGCAATCGATCTCTAGTCTGGATGGCTGCCAGAGGTTTTCGGTTACCTCGGTACCGATTGAGCTGTCACCGATGGCTACTCCGATGTCCGTGTCGGCTTCGACTCCGACATCGGTACCGGTGTCGGCATCGGTACCGGTATCCACAGTAGCATCGTGGCCAGCTTCTGCCATGCTTCTTTCAACAGGATCGCTCCCTTCTATACCAGGCTTGGAGTCGATACCTGGCATGGATGATGAGGTACTGACGGATGCTGCTCCTGACAGCCGGTACCAGCGACCATCCTTTAGGGATACCACCCTGCACCGTGCTGGATCTTCTATTCCTATATATTTGGATAGATACTTCGGTGCTCAGGCTAGTTCTTCTGATCTAACCTGTCCAAAGGAGATTCCCGTTGGAGATCTCTCTTTTCAGAGTTTTCTCCTGGAAATAGCAAGATCACTTGCCATTCCTATCCCTGGACATGATCCTGCACAAGGCTCTGTTCCTACCAAAGCAAAGGAGAACATAATGCTTCCTTTGCATCATTCCTTGCAGGATCTCCTTCTAGGTCTGTGGGAAGCACCTTTAAGGGTACCCCCACTTTCCAGAGCAACTAATCTTCTATATCAGGTGCCCCCCTCTCCAGAGTTTCAAAAGACTCAACTTCCTCATCATTCCATAGTAGTGGAATCAGCAATGAGGCGAGTAAAGAGTAAGAAAAAGCACTCTTCTTATCCGCCAGGTCGTGAGTCTAGGACACTAGATGCCTTTGGACGTCAAACCTTCCAGACATCTATGCTTTCTGCAAGAATTCTCTCATATATCTTCTATATGAGTCTATCTCTTGAGGAGGTCACAAAGAAATTACATCTTTTGACTCCTTTCCTTCCAGATTCCAAGAGTGCAGACTATTCCTCACTGCTTAAGCATATCCAGAATATCTCTTGATTTCTTTCTCGTGCTTCCCTAGACTCTTTTGAGTCTGTTAGCAGGACTTCTGCTATAGCTATAGGGGCACGACGTAGAGCCTGGCTCCAGGCTTCAGACTTGGACAACTGGGCACAACAAAGACTGGGACATACTCCTTGCACTGGAGAAAATCTCTTCAACAAGGAGTCTTTACGTCAGGTTACTCAGTTGTCCACTGATTTACCTGTTCCTAGGGGCTGTTCTACACCTTCTTCTGTCCCAGTGGGTAGGAAATGTCCTACCAAACTTTCTTCCCATAGGAGAAGAAGGTTTTATTCATCATACAGATGTTCCCAAACAAGGGAAGCATCGTCCTGGTCTGGAGAATCCAACCTCTCACCAGGCTCAGCAAACCCAGCAACCGCAGGGTTTCTGATCAATCATCATCAGATGCTTGTGACTCTTGGGGTTTAGAATCTGCAGTTTGTTTCTTCTCAATAGAGGCAATCCACCGCTTCATTCTAACCCCTAGACATGGATCTCTTTCCAAAAGACATCCATTTTTTCTATATTTCTATGAGCTGTCAGGATGTTCATGCCTATAGGTCACAGGTTTCTCCTCTTCTTCCTGCTAGGAAAAGAGGTCTAACCACTATCAAATGATAGTTTCCTGTGCCAGCATGTATTTTTTCCTTTCTATAGACTTACTACTTGGTAAGTCTTCTTCAGTTCCATTTTCTTCACCCTCTTACCAAGCTTTTTCCTCTGTAAGAGCGGTATTACTTTTTCTTCAGCCTCTCTAGTTTTGTCACTTTCCAGTGCGGAGTTTTCCTCTCTGAGTTAACTCCTCTTTTTCAATCTTGCTTTGGGGCAGCTTATCAGACATGTCCAGAGTTTTCTACTCCTGTTCTGTCTGTTCTTTCTGTTTTTAAACAGTAAGATTCTTTCTGCTGTCTTGCTAGCAGCTGCCTATGCAGGAGCCTTAATGTTTGGACCACTGGTTCTTGTCCACAAACAACCAGATTTGTCCTCTACCAACATTCTGTCTGGTCTTTGTAGTGGCTCCAAATCAGTGCTTTCATCTATCTTGGAGATTATCTCACTACAAGCTTTCTGGATTGTCTTCTAGTTCTGCCATCTCCATTCCCCTGGGTTTGGCAGCATAGTTGGCAGAGATACTGGCTCTCCAGCAGCCAGTTCTATCTCCTCATTCTCCTGCATCATGCTCTCTGCAATTCTACAGAGAAGCTTTCCACTATGGGCCCTTGCTAGAGAGCATGGGTTTTTTTTTCTCCAACAGCTATCCTAGATGGTTGGAAAAGGCTTTTCAGTCATGTCTCCCATGACTGGAAGGGTTCTCCCTTCTTTTACTATCTCCTTTTTGATATAAAGGACATAGGCCTTCTCTTACGTGAAAGCTTGTCACCCACCTATATATTCCCAGAGGCATAAAAGCATGAGAGGTTCAGTGGGGCCTCTTCTTAAATAGCAAGGGTGTCTCAAGCAGGTGTTGAAATGCCCCCTGGGATTTGTAGTCCCACAAGCTAATCAAAAAAGTGTAGTTGCAGTCGAGTAGCCAGGCTTCAAAAGAGGTCTTTTTATTTACCCGTCCCGGGTGAATTCTTAGCACTTATAAACAAAGGACAAAAACCATACTTCTGGTTTGAAATAAAGGCAAAACTATTACAACCAAAAATGAATGCTTGTATCTTCAGCAAATAAACAAAGATATTGCAAAACAGTCCTTATTCTCAAAAATAAGCAGTTTCTTCACTCCTGTTCCATTAAACAGATTCCCTCTCTGGTTAGTTCAGCAGAGTGAAGAAATGTCATCAGAAAAGGTCAATGTACAATCCATATAGCACTCAGCAGGAGTTTCATCACAATAATCACATTGCATGTCCTTATAAGCTTCCCCAGAGCTATCTTCTATTGGATTATAGTTTAGGCTAGTTTTAAAGAATCCCTCTTCTCTATTCAGAGGGCTCCTCACTACCGTAGTAGAATGGGAGGTTACCACATAGTGCAGAGTTTCCTTCCTGAGAGCCACACACTTTTGGGTAAGTGTAGGAAAAACTCTGTCTTTCAAGTTCCCCTCTATTACAAGGAATAAGCCTACCTTCTGGCTTGGTTTTCACGTAACTTCTAAGCACAGGAAACTTATCGGTGCTTCTCTCAAATGAAAGCTTTTCACTGCCTTTCTCTTTCCATTTCTCTTTGGGCACAAAAGTATCCTCCTGATAAAAGCTTTTGCCCTCTTGGTACCTTTTCTTAGGAAGATTCTTACTCACAGCTTTTTCCAGCCTTCCCTCAGAAATACCTCCGTGGCTCCAACCACTGGGCTTTTGTTCAGTCCTGCGCTGCTCCCTGAAACAAATCCCTGGTATTCTGTCCTGGGTTTCTTCCTGTAGAATTCTGTGGGAATTTCCCTGTGAAGCTCTGACCTCGTGTCCAGCTCTCTGGTTAGCTTCCCAACCAGCTCCTTCCTTGTCAGCTTCTACGTTGGCTCCTGCCTTGGCTCTATCTCTGATCAAAGGTGAGTGATTTTTAACTGCGTCACTCTTGGTGTTTCTCTGAGCCTTGCCTCTCCTCAGCTGTCCCTCATTACCTAATGGGCTATGAGGTAATCTATTACTAGGGCGTGCTCTTACACCTGGTACTTCAGTTTGTGTTGGTTGCTCATAGCAACCCTGATCCATGTGCTCTAAGCTGTCACTATTAGAAGTGCTCTGCTCAGTTTTTCCTATTTCCATAGGTATTATTTGATCCACCTCATGACAAGCTTAAGGAGTTGCCAATTCCCTGCTTTGGTCCATAGTATTCCCAATCTGGGATATGCTCTTTCTCCTTGCAGCTCGTCCTCATGGTAAGAACACATGATACCTTTTGCCCTTAAGCAGGTCAACATGGTATCTCATCTCTATGCATCTTCTGTCCACTTACCATGCTAGAGTTCTGGAAGACTCGAGACTTGCTGGCTGCAGACTGATATTATCCTCTGTTTTTCACGTAACCGTCCTGGTTATTTCACTAGCTAGCATCCTTGTAGATCATAACCAGGAGGAATAGATTCTCTATATATCTTCTCAAGTAGGTTCCACCTCCTTGTTATTAGATGAATCTTTCCTCTCCACATATCCTATGTGAATACCGTGCTGTAGGCATATCTCTGTCTGCTTAATTGCAGACACCCATATATAGGCCTACATATTCATATCTATCTTTTGTGTGTATATTATGCCCTTCCATATCTCACTATAGATATATTTCTATATGTCTATCTATATATCTATATGTATATATATTTATATAGATATATATATATAGATAGATATATATATATATATAATATAGGGAGGAGTGGCCTAGTGGTTAGGACAAGGTACTTCAGGCCGGAGGGCCGGGGGTTCAAGTCCCACCTGGGGACAGCAATCTCAGGCCGGAGGGACTGGGATTTCTAGTCCTATAGGTACTCCTTGTGGTCTTGGGCAAGCCACTTAACCCTTCATTGCCCATGTTCCCTGTAAGTATTAGCGTATGTGTGTCATATCCCCTCGTGTTAAATGTATCTCCCAATTGACCGCTTTGACCCGGTGAAAAGCGGGATATAAATACAGCTAAATAAATAAATAAATAAAATATATATATATGTATATATCTTTCTCCAGGACCAAGCAGGAAGTCAGTCCTCACATATGGGTGACGTCGGCGCCGACGGAGCCCTCGCGGAGCAATTTTCCCCAGCTTTCAAAGAAAGCCTTTGGGAATTGCAGCGCGCATGCGCGGTCCTCTTCCCGCCCAAGGGTGCCATCTTGCTCAGTCGTCTTTTTTCCGCGGAGCCCTACAGACGTTGCCTGTGAATCCCCGCAGAAAAGTTGATTTTTTTCTATATTTTTCTCTTTTTTCTTCGGTTCGACGCCGGTTCTTTTCCCGCCCGGACTCGCGACGTCGGTTGCGAATCCGTTCCTTATTTTTCGGTTTTTTGTCCTTCGTGACAGATTTCGCGCCTTTTTCCTTTTTCCCTGGCAGCCCGGTCATTCGACCTCGCAGGGGCCCTTTTTCCCCCGATGGCTGCCAGCGGCTTTAAAAAGTGTGATCTCTGTAAGAAACTCATGTCTCTTACAGACACTCATGACTTCTGCCTCCGCTGCCTCGGCCCAGATCATGACTCTCTGATCTGTGTGCCTTGCGGCAAAATGTCCTCAAAAGCTTTGAGGAGTCGGCAGCACCAGCGGGAGCGTATCTTCTCTGACTCCGGCCGGGCTCGGACCTCGTCGGAGGCTTCGACATCTCGGGACTCTGGTCCTGAGCATCGTCGAAGTTCCTCTGAAAGGGGGTCTCCTACCCGGGAACATCATCGGAAGAAGAAACCCGCGAGGGCGGGATCGGTGGAGGCTCCTGGTTCCTCGAGGGCCAGGTCGCATAGCCCCGATTCCCGTCCCGGGTCCTCGGAGACGGAGAGGCCGTCAAAACATCCTCGACTCGAGGTGGACTTGCCCGCTCACGTGAGTACTGTTGTCCTCGTTGACTCGCCTCCGAAGGACCCAACGTCGGGCCCGACGCCGTCGGGGCCCGAGTCGGGGGCTGCTGGGTCTCCTGAGCTCGGACTCAGGTTGACGGCCTTGGAGAGCAGTCTGACTGCCTTCTTGGACCAGCAGCGGGTATTGATCGCTGGCCTCGCCGGTGCCTCTGCCCTGACCGCCGGGACGTCGACCTCCAAATCGACCCCGGAGACCGAGCCGATCCTCAAGTCCATGAGGGCTTGAGTCGATCCTCGGTCGAGGTCTCCTTCGGCCTACCGTTCGGGACCGAGGTCGTCGACGCCGGAGCGGATAGCATCGGTGCCTGCCCGACCGGAGCCGATCGACTCCTCCTCCGAGGAGTCGGCCTGGGAATCTGAGGACGAAGAGTCACCTGGTTCCTTTCGGACCTTGGAGACGGTCCCCCCCAGAGGATACCCGGTTCTCGGACTTCGTGAGGGATATGGCCAAGGCCTTGGCCTTCTCTGCGGATCCCGAGGAGGAGCCTCGAGTCGAAGAACTCGATGCCCTCCAATATGACTCTCCCCCGAAGGAGGCCTTTATTGTACCGGTTCCTCCGATGCTGGAACGACTTCTCTTCCGCATGTGGGAGAGTCCGGCGTCGTCGCCGGTGTTAAGCAAGCGGGTCGATTCCATTTATCGAGTCCGCAAGAGCCCCGGCTTCCAGAAGGCACAACTACCGCACCATTCCATGGTGGTGGAATCGGCCATGCATAGACTTAAGAGTCAAAAAATACACTCCTCGGTGCCCCCTGGTAGGGAAGCCCGAAGCCTGGATGCCCTCGGTAGGAAGTGCTTCCAGGGCTCTATGCTTGCTTGTCGAGTCCAGACATACCAGCTCTACATGGGCATGTATCTCCGAGACCTGGCTAAGGAAATAGCCGGGTTCTCTGCTGGTCTCTCCGACGAACCTTTGCAGAGGTTCCAATCCTTGTCTACTGGTATTCGAGAGTGCTCCAAGTTTATCTCTCGAGCAGCCTACGATGGTTTTGAGGCGTCGGCTCGAGTAGCTGCGGCCGGCATCGGTGGACGCCGCCAGGCTTGGCTTCAGACGTCCGACCTCGAGCCCTGGGTACAGGACAAGTTGGTCGATGTCCCCTGCCAAGGTGATAACCTCTTTGGCAAGCCCATGGATGAGAAGGCTGCACAAATCGAGACGGAGACTCTTACCAGGACTTGTCTCTCGAGGAAGACCTCTGCCCCTTCTCAAAAGAAGAAGGCCTCGGGGAAAAAGCCCTTTTACCCGAGGAAAGGTGCTGCCTATAAATACTACCCTCAATATCAGGCCTCAGCGGCTCCCCCACAGGGAAAGCAGGCCAAGGGACGGGGTACTGGGTCCCGTAGGCAGCAAGCCCCCAAGCCTGCACCACCGGCCCCTACTCAGCAGGGTGGTGGTTTTTGACTTCCTCAGCATAGCCTCTCCCCCTCAGCTGGTTTCTCTCAGCACAGGAGGCCGGCTGGTCCACTTTGCCCAAAGGTGGTCCAACATCACCACAGATACCTGGGTACTTCACATAGTTCAAAAGGGTTATCTTCTTCACTTTCACCAGGTACCTCCCTCCTACTTTCCAGGGGAGCCTCCCCGACTACCTTTGCACAGGGACTTACTACTTCAAGAGTTAGCAAGTCTCCTTCAGGAACAAGCCGTGGAACCGGTGCCCCACCACCTAAAGGGCCAGGGGTTTTACTCCAGGTACTTCCTGATTCCAAAAAGAACAGGAGGCCTCCGACCCATCCTGGACTTGCGAAACCTCAACAAGTTCCTTGCAAAGGAAAAGTTCAAGATGCTTACCCTTGGAATCCTGCTGCCCTACCTCCAGCAGGGAGACTGGCTATGCTCCTTGGATCTGAAAGATGCATATACTCATATCCTCATTCATCCGGACCACAGACAATATCTCAGATTTGTTGTGGGAGGCAATCATTACCAGTACAGAGTGCTGCCCTTTGGCCTATCCTCCGCACCCATGGTGTTCACCAAATGCCTCACAGTGGTGGCGGCTTATCTAAGACTTCAAGGTCTGTTTGTGTTCCCATACCTGGACGACTGGCTCATCAGAGCCCAGTCTTCCCAAGAGGCCACTCAAGCCACTCATCGCACTGTGGCTCTGCTCCAGCACTTTGGTTTTATCATAAACTTCGCAAAGTCCACTTTGCTCCCCTCTCAAAATCTCGAGTTCATCGGCGCCCGGTTGGACACACTTCAGGCGCGGGCCTTCCTCCCTCTGGACAGGGCCAAGCGGCTCATGGATCTCGCCGGCCACTTTCACAGCAACACGCTGGTCTCAGCCAGGCACTTTCTGCGACTGCTCGGCCATATGGCTTCCACGGTCCATGTGACCCCCAATGCCGACTGAACATGCGTCCTGCTCAGTGGTGCCTTCGCAATCAATGGTATCAGGCCACGGGGAGCCTAGCGAACTCCGTACAGATCTCCGACCAGCTGGTCTCTTCTCTACAATGGTGGCTTCATCTGCCCAACCTGGTACTAGGAGTGACTTTTCAGTCCCCTACGCATTCTCAGGTCCTGACGACCGATGCTTCTCTCCTGGGTTGGGGAGCACATTGCCAAGGGACATGTACTCAAGGCCTCTGGACTCCTTGGGAGTCTGCTCAGCAGATAAACTTCCTGGAGCTCAGAGCCATCCACCTAGCGCTCAAAGCATTCTCTCACCTGGTTTCTCACCAGTCGGTGCTGATACAGACCGACAATCAGGTTGCAATGTTCTACGTGAACAAACAAGGCGGAACAGGCTCCTTCCTTCTCTGTCAGGAGGCACAAAAACTATGCTCTTGGGCAGTCCACCACGGCATCATCTTCAAGGCTGTCTATCTCCCAGGTCAAGAAAATTACCTGGCCAACAAGCTCAGCAGGATCCTCCAGCCACACGAGTGGAGGTTGGATCCGCTGGTGGTTCAGCGGATCTTTCTCAAGTGGGGCCTCCCCACCATGGATCTGTTTGCCAGTCCTCTGAACCGGCAGCTGCCCAGATTCTGCTCACGACAGCCGCATCCTCTTCGGGTAGCGGCGGATGCTTTCTAATTCCATGGTCCACCGGCCTCTTGTATGCCTTTCCTCCCATGCCACTGGTGTCTCGGACGCTCTTCAAGGTTCTCAGAGACAAAGCATCGATGATCCTAGTGGCTCCCCGGTGGCCGAGACAACCTTGGTTCCCGCTTCTGATGCAGCTAGCGGTAGACACTCCTCTTCCACTGGGATTTCAGCCGGACCTCCTGTCGCAGGATCAGGGGACTCTCCTACACCCCAATCTCCGGTCCTTTCATCTGATGGCCTGGCTGCTGAAAGGGTAGTCCTTGCTCCTCTGCAGCTACCTCCAGATGTGGAGGAGGTCGTCTTAGCCTCCAGGAGGCCCTCCACCAGAAAGGCCTACGCTCTCAAGTGGCGTCGGTTCTCCGTCTGGTGTGCTCAGCAGTCTCAAGATCCTTTCTCCTGTTCAGCATCAGTGGTCTTGCAGTACTTGCTCTCTCTCTCCAACCTTGGACTTAAGTCCAACTCGGTAAAGGTCCACCTCAGTGCTCTTTCTGCGCATCACGTGCCGGTGGATGGTAGACCTCTTTCCAGCCACCCTCTGGTGGCTCGGTTTCTCAGAGGCCTCCTTCTCCTTAAGCCACCTTTGCGCCCGCCAGCCCCGGACTGGGACCTTAATGTGGTGTTGCAGCGGATTACCTGTCCGCCTTTTGAGCCTATGGCTACCTGTCCGCCTTTTGAGCCTATGGCTACCTGTCCACTACGTTTTCTTTCCTGGAAAACCTTGTTCTTGGTAGCCCTCACTTCTGCTAGACGCGTTAGTGAGCTGCAGGCCCTGGTTTCTGATCCTCCTTACATTAGGTTCTACAAGAACCGGGTAGTCCTACGGACTCACCCCAAATTTCTTCCCAAAGTGGTTTCCCCTTTTCACATCAACCAGGAGGTGGTACTTCCGACCTACTTTCCCAGGCCGCACTCCAGCCGAGCTGAAATGGTCCTGCATACCCTGGACTGTAGAAGGGCGTTGACCTTCTACCTTGACCATACGCGGGAGCACCGAAAGGCTGTTCAGCTCTTCGTGTCTTATGACCCCAACAGGTTGGGACTCCCTGTCTCCAAGCGTACTCTGTCCATCTGGATTGCGGACTGCATCGCTTGGGCTTACGAGGCTGCGGGCCTCGTGCTGGAAGGTAGAGTCACTGCTCATTGTGTTCGGGCGAAGGCTACGTCAGTAGCTTACCTCCGCTCTGTTCCATTGGCAGACATCTGCCGGGCCGCTACTTGGTCTTCAAGCCAGACTTTTGCAGCCCATTACTGCCTGGAGAGGGAGTCCCGCAGGGACAGTGCTTTCGGACAGGCAGTCCTCCGTAACCTCTTCGAGGTATAGGCAACTCCTACCCTCCGTCCCGGATGTTGGGCTACCGGTTGGAGACATATTCAGAGAAGATTCCTTCCTTCTGTGCTACTGACCTCGAGGGAGCTCATTTTTGTGCTTAGGGTCTCCGGTAGCCTTAAGCTTGGGAGTCCCATATATGAGGACTGACTTCCTGCTTGGTCCTGGAGAAAGCATAGTTACTCACCTGTAACAGGTGTTCTCCAGGAGCAGCAGGAATCAGTCCTCACAACCCTCCCTCCTCCCCTTGGAGTTGCAGTTGTATGCTTTCGTTTTTGCTAATTTTTGCTGTCTTTTAGCTATGTCATCTGACTCAGCAAGATGGCACCCTTGGGCGGGAAGAGGACCGCGCATGCGCGCTGCAATTCCCAAAGGCTTTCTTTGAAAGCTGGGGAAAATTGCTCCGCGAGGGCTCCGTCGGCGCCGACGTCACCCATATGTGAGGACTGATTCCTGCTGCTCCTGGAGAACACCTGTTACAGGTGAGTAACTACGCTGTATCTGTCGAGATATTTTATTATAGATAGATATGTATCCACATACTTATCTATCTGACTGTCTATGCTCATATAGCTATATGATTCTGACAGATGGGCTTTACCCATACCTATGCTATCCAGCAAGTTTGGGGTTCTACACACACAACCACTCCTGTGGCAGTCGTCAACTTTTATACCATAACCTTAGGGTTTAGGTACCTCTGAAGCTCTCCATGCTCCAATATCTCTCCTAGCTTACCCCAGTAAGGAGAGACATTGCGGTTCTTCAGTTAATCACAGGCTTTAACGCCTCAGGCATTTGTCCTCTCTTTTTGGGATACAAGGGGTTCCCATACCCTTTCTCCCCACAAGGACTGGTCCTGTTTGTCCAAATCGGTTAGCCTTTCTCTTTTTGCTCCTAAGAGTGAGCCACTCTGCCGCCAAAAGAGTTCGGCTTTTGTCATAAAGCCTTCCACTGAAGGCCTACCATTTTTGTACTACCCCAGTTTTTTTACTGGGGTTACTTGTTACACTTCAGGATTCTGACCTCCACTGTTTTTCCTACAGGTTTATTACCTCCACTTTACAGTGAGGTCCTCTTCGAGGTTCCTCTACTGGGTTCCCCAGTGGATCCCATGAACCTCCATACTTCTGTGAAATCCTGTTAGGGGAGGTCCATATTGCAATATTTCATTTCAATATCATTGATGACAATTATCATCCACACATGGACTCCTTGTCTGCAGTCCTATGCTTGGTTAAGCTGTTTTCCACAGCACCTTTCTCTTTTCAACTCCTACCCTCCATCCTTAGGATGCCTGGTGTTATTAGGTATAGCATGTTCCAATCTATGACATGCTGGGACTCCAGGCATCTTAGCTTGGGAGTTCCCATATGTGAAGACTCATTCCTGTTTGTTCCTGGAGATAGCACAGTTACTTACCTGTAACAGGTGATCTCTGGGAACAGCAGGAATAAGTCTTCACAACCCACCTACCTCCCCTAGGAGTTGTATCTCTATATCTCTTCTTTCCCTTCTCTCTCTCTCTCTTTGTCTCAGCTTTGAAACTCAACTGAGGAGAGGCAGTTGGGAAAGGCGGGAAGGCAGCACGCAGGCGCTGTGGGATGCTCCCTAAAGCTTTCTTATTGGACGCTGGGGAGCTTTCCCGCGCAGGCTCCGTCGGTACCAACGTACCCATATGTGAAGACTTATTCCTGCTGTTCCCAGAGATCACCTGTTACAGGTAAGTAACTGTGCTTTCTCAGAACATCGGAGCTGCAATCACAAATCCCCCCCCCCCCCCCCGACCAACCACCGAATCTTCAATCTGGAAACAAAAAACAAAAGCAAAGTGAAACAAAACCTTCAGCAGCAGAGATAACACTACATTTCTACAGTTTCTTGTTTGTTGCCACAATTGTTCTTTTGCAGGAATGTCAGCTGCGGCTTCCAATCACTCTCCTTCCATTCTCCCATCGGCCTAGTGACGGCTTGATTGGGTCAGCAGATGGCAGCCGCATGGTTGGAGGCAGCTCCTCTCCCAGCAATGGTGTTTCTTTCAGGGGGTCATGGCCTGCAAATTCTGCCGGACAGCTCCACCCTCCTCCCCTGGATATAACTTCGCTGCCACCTGCCTCTCCCCTCAGCCAGGCCAAGGCAGCAAGACTAAGCAGCAAAGCAATAAGTAAACTGAAGCACCAGAAATCTCTCCCTACCCCAGCTGGGGAGTCTTCTGCTGCTGTAAGGTCCTCAAGTAAACTGGGCAAGACTTCCAAATGACAGGGCAGCTCCATCTCTATGGACCCTCCTACTAAACTTCCCTGCATCTTCCAGGCGGTGTCGCCATCACTAGCCACCCCCGCTCTTCCCCCCACTGGAGACCCCTGCCAATTCCAGGGTCTCTCTTTACTCTGGAACTCCCAAATCTCCTCCCCTTGTCAACTGGCGGCCTCCACAACCCCTCCATGACGATGTAGGATCCTTACGTTTGTATTCCCATTGCTGGGAACATGATGATTCCATCGCAGGTGAGGACTCTTCCCCTTCATAGCATGGACCGCCTGAGGAATCCGTGGAAGATCCCTCCTATCCCAAATTTCTTCAGAAGATATTGCGGTCTCTTGCCCTCAGTGGCTCCCAATAAACTGAGAATAAAAGGAAATTTCAGTCCATTCTCAAAGCCTGCAGCACTCCCAAGGAAGTCCCTGCTCTTCCAGTTCCTCAGAACTTGCAAGATCTACAAACCTCCATTTGGAAAAACCCCATTTCAGGTACTGCTGCTTCCTGGAGACTTAATTTGAAGTAGGAATCATAAGGAAAGGCATAGAGAATAAAACAAAGGGTATTATAATTCCTTTGTATTGTTCTATGGTGTGACCACACCTTGAATATTGTGTGCAATTCTGGTCGCCATATCTTAAAAAGGATATAGCAGAATTAGAAAAGGTACAGAGAAGAGCCACCAAAATAGTAAAAGGGATGGAAGGATACCCCTATGAGGCAAGGCTTAAAAGGTTAGGGCTCTTCAACTTGGAAAAGAGACAGCCGAGGGGGGATATGATAGAAGTCTATAAATTCATGAATGGAATGGAACGGGTAAACGTAGATCAGTTTATGCCATCAAAAAGCACAGAGACTAGAAGACATGCAATGAAACTACAATGTATTTAAGATTAATAAGAGAAAATATTTTTTTTACTCAACACATAAGCAAACTCTGGAATTCGTTACCAGAGGATGTAGTAAAAGCTGTTACTGTAGCTGGGTTTATAAAAGGTTTGGACAGGTTCCTGGAGGAAAGATCCATAAACTATTATTAAAAAGGGCCTGGGAAATCCACTGCTTATCCCAGGACGAGCATTGTGGAACATGTTTGCCTTTTTGAGAACCTGCCAGGTACTTGCATTTTGGCTTGGCCACTGTTGGAAACAGGATACTGGGCTTGATGGACCTTGATCTGACCCATTCTGGCTTTTCTTATGTTCCAGCCACTGGATTTTGAACACCAGCAGCTCCCTCATCAATTGATACTGTCGCAAACAGTCCTAAAAACAAAGTCCAAAAGCTCAAAGCCCTTGTCACAGACTCCTCCAGGAAAGGAGCAACGCACTCTAGACACTGTGGAACAGAAGACGTACCAAAGCAGTACCTTTAGCCATGCAAACTCTAGCTCACCAACTACAGATGCTACACTATCATCATGATCTTCTCCTTCGGCTGGATGATCCTTCCGTCGAACATACAGCTCATTTGGCGACAGATCTTCATGAATTCTACTACCACATCATAGTGCAGCATATGACATCTACAGCTCTGTATCACATGCTGTGGCTACATCTATCTCAGCCAGATGCACGGCCTGGCTTAGGGTATCTGGACTCAGAGAGGATCTCCATGACCACTTAGCTGATGCCCCGTGCCAAGTGGACAGCCTCTTTGGATCCAGCGTTCAAGAAGCTGTCTATGAGATGAAAGACCACTCCTCCACAGTTCACGAGCTAGCCACCCAGCCTGCAGACTTAGTGCCACAACCTCGTAGGCCACCACTTCCTCAGTTCCTCTGGCCCTATCATTACCAATACTTTCAGCAATTCATTCCATGCTGGTGATACTAACCTCACGACGAACGCCCCAGCAGCACTCTTATGGCCAAACCTACATTCAACAACATGAAATGAAGCCCCAGCAGTTTCCCCAAACTACCATTCCTAAACCCACCCCCAGTTTTTGACTAGCAGTTTATGGATGGCAGGATCCAGTATTTCAGAGAGACCTGACAGTCTATCACCACAGACTGCTGGGTCCTCACTATCATCCAAGCTGGTTACAAAATAAATTTCTTATCTCTACCACCCAGCCCTTCAGCGCCAGTTGCCTTTTGGGGCATCATGTCCATCAGTTGGCTTAGGAAATACAGCAGTTGCTCCTTAATGATGCCATCGAGCCTATCCCCCTACCAACTAGATTAGCCAGGGCTTCTACTCACGTTTTTATTCCTGATCCCCAAAAAATCGGGGGGGGGGGGGGGAGCCTGAGACCGATCCTCGTCCTCCATCTCAACCTCTTCATTTGAAGGAAAAACTTCAAAATGTATTTTCTAAACACTATCCTGCCTCTGCTCAGTCGCAATTACTGGCTGACCTCTCTGGATCTACAGGACACTTATACCCACATCCCCATCCACTCTCAACATTGTACTTCCGCTTCACGTTTCTCAACAAACACTACAGTACAAGGACTCTTTTCCACACCCCTACATCTTCACAAAGTGTCTCGCAGTGGTGGCTGCTCACCTAAGGTTCCGGGGTCACACACATACCCTTACCTGGACAACTAGTTCATCTCAGCGGCTGCTCTTGCAACTCTTGGGGCGTATGACTGCATGCATACATGTCATTCTACTAGCAAGCTGGCATATGTGTCCACTCCATTGTTACCTCATACTCAATTGGAATCAACACTACCAGTTGCTGCACAGCAAAATCCCCATGGGGAGGGGGGAAAGAATCAAGTGCAACTTCATCAAAGCCTCCTGTAGTGGATCATACTATCAAACCTCTCTGAGGGCTGCCTGTTCCAGACACTGTCTCATCAGCATATTCTGACAAGTAATGCTTCCTCACGTGGTTTGGAAGCACACCTTCTGGAATGCTCTACTCAAGGAACATGGTCTCATTGCAAACATTCACTTCACATCAATGTGTTAGAGCTTCAAGCTGTCTGTTACACACTCATTTTTTCCAGCACTGGGCCCAGCACAAACTCATCCTGGTGCAGACAGACAACCAAATCTCCATATTGTACATCAACAAGCAAGTGGGCGTAGGGTCGCTTCATCTCTACCGTGAGGCAACCCACCTTTGGACTTTTGCCCCCTCCATTGGTGCATACCTCCGGGCCATATAGTTGCCCGGAGCACTCAATCGGCTGGCCGATGCTCTCAGCCACCAGCTCAATCCATTACCAGTGCTCTCTTGACTCGATAGCCATCCAGGCCTTTTTCAAGGCCTGGGGCACGCCGGATGTCAATCTTTTGGCATCCAATGAAAATGCCAAGTACTCTGTCTTCTGCTCATTTCAATCGAGCCAGCACTAGTGGACTCACGATGCCTTTGCAGTAGACTGGTCCTGAGGACTCCTGTATGTTTTTCCACTGTTTCCGCTCATCATCCGTGTCCTACTAAAGATTGCGCAAGACTAAGCCTCTGTCATTCCCATAGTCCCTCAATGGCCCCATCAGGCCTGGTTTCCACATCTACTGGCTCTACTTCAGGTGCCGCCGAGACCACTGGGAATTCATCTGAACCTCCTGATTCAACGCCAAGGGCTCCTGCTGCACCCCAACCTCAGGAGTCTCTTTCTCTCATGGCTTGGAAGCTTCAGAGGACCTGGCGCACATCTGTTCCCTTTCTGCAGAGGTATGAGCTGTCATCCTGGCATCTCAAAAATCCTTCACACATCACTCATACTGATGCAAGTGGTCCCACCTTTCGAGTTGGGTGTTGGACCATCATGAAGATCTCGGGCATGTGTTGTCTAATTGTGGCCTTCAAACCAGTTCAGTCCATTGTCATCTTTCTACAAGAGCAGCTTCACATACATGCACCTGTGGATGGCAGGCTCATTTCAGTGCATCCACTGGTGGTTTGCTTCATGAAAAGATTCCTGCACATTAAACCTGTGGTCCATCCTCCTGTACCAGCTTGGGACCTGACCATTGTGCTTTCTAGATTCATGCGAGCACCCTTTTTACCACTTGCGTCTGCACACCTCAAGTACATCACAAGGAAAATAGCTTTTCTGTAGCTGTCACGTCCACCAGAAGGACTGGGGAGCTCCAAGCTCTTGTTCCCTACCCTCCCTATCTGCAATTTCTTCAGGACCCTTCCCAAGTTTCTTCCAAAAGTTGTAACAGGTGTTCTTGTCAATCAGCTTCTGGTTTTGTCTGCTTTCTTTCCATTTGCACGAAAGGCTCCCCAGAGGAAGCACTTCACTCCCTAGATTGTAAAAGGGCTCTCTTTTATTATATTCTAAGTCTTAGCACTGTGATGTTTCAATAGCTTATGTCCAGACACTGAGTGGTGAAAGTGAGATTGGAAAATGAGCCTTCCAGAGCAGGTGTGGGCAAAGTACGGCCTGTGACTGAAACTCATCCTGCTGGCACTTAATTTTTGGCCTGTTCCATACTACATAATTTCCAGTGGTCTCTGGCCCATGGACACCTGTTCGGCAGTCACTGATGACAACAGTCATTGTCCAGAATTCTGCATAAATCATAACAGATGGAAATTCAGAGCACTGATTGATGCCATTGGAGTGACTGCAAGGACACTCATGTTCCTGCCTCACCATTCCTGTCAGTAGCAACACCACTATTGAGTGAGTCCAGGCAGTTTTGAAGGGGGAAGAAGTTGGGGTGGAGGAATGAACCAGCCAGTAAGCAGGAGGAGAGGTTAGGGAGGAGGAATGCTGCAGAAGAGAGAGAGGATTTGGTGAATGCTTTAAGGCAATAGGAGGGCAAAACATTCAATGACTACAAGAGAGGGGAAGTGAAAGGTACAGAGCATGAGAAAAGAAGATTAAGGAATGATATGGGGGAGCGGATAGGAAGAGTGAATGCTGGAGAAGGATGAAAGGGGAAGGAGTAGTGGCCATGCCCCCCACTTTGAAATCAATTGGATTTAACTTGTGTCTCTTCAGTAGCAGTTCAAGGTGAATTACATTCAGCTACAGTAGGTATCAGCAGTGTAAGATTAGACTCTGCTTCAATAAAAAGTAAGACTTAAGTGCTTAGCTCTAGACCCTCCACAGGGGTTGGAAGACACCACCTTCCCTCCCCCTCCCAAACTTCTTAGACCCCCAAACCTCAATGGGGTTGGGCGATCCTCTTTGTGCTTCATATCAGACTGCAGTGGCTCCTAATGTGGCCCCCAGGGCAAAATGTTTGCCCACTCCTGCTCTAGAGTTTACATCTTTGAGCTTGAGCCCTAATATGTTGACAGACCAGTAAATCGGTGACCCATGTGATGAACTGTAGTCTGCTTTTCACTAGGATAAGATAATCTCCAGGAACAAACAGGAATGTAGTCTTCACATATGGGTATCGTCGGTACTGATGGAGCCTGCATGGGAACGCTCCCCAGCGTCTAATAGGAAAGCTTTTGGGAGCATCCCACAGCACGTGCGTGCTGTCTTCCCGCCTTTCCCAACTGTCCCTCTCCAATTCTTAGTTTTCCGCGGAGCCAACAAGTCACACATCCTATCACCGCAGAAAAATTCCCTTCTTATTCTTTTTTGTGGTCGCGTCTGCCTTCCCTCGACGCTATACCGGTACCAACAGTTCTTCTTTTCTTTTTTATTTTTTTAAAATAAATAAATAAATAAATACAACTTTCTTTCTGGAGTCTTTTCCAGTAATTTTCTTCTTGGGTGCCACGCGCCATTTTGGGCACTAGGCCCAACTTTTTCCCTCAGAATGGAAAAACCCGCTTCATGTTTTAAAAAGTGTTCTAAGTGTGGCGGTACCATCTCCGTCACCGACACCCATGAGTGGTGCCTCAAATGTTTACGTCCTGACCACTCTATTTCAGAGTGTTGACTGTGGGATGATGTCGAAAAGGGGCTGGCAAAACCGAGCTGCTAAACTTAGCACCCTTTTTCCCTCCGATGCAGCCTCTGTGGCATCGACATCTTCCAGGGCTTCATCTTCTTCCCATGGATCTCAGGTAACTAAACATAAATCCAGCCAGTCCTCAAAGGGTAGATCTCTTTCTAAACATCGAGATGCCTCTGGCGTTGCCCTTGAGGGACTTTCACCGGCAAAATTGCTCCGGCGGGGGGCTTCGGCTTCCAAAGCACTAACGGGGCTCCAGGATGTTCTCGAAGTTTCAACCTCGGCAGAACTACTGGTGCCATGCTCTGGGGTTCCGGACGCTTCTTCCGGCACCGATACCCAAGCATCTGCAGCGTCGATAGACCAGAGATTCTTGGCTATTGAACGCAGTCTGGCGGCTCTTCTCACGGCCTCGATGCCCCTGAAACTGCTTTAGACAATTCAACCAGTACTGGCACCGACTGC
The DNA here is from genome assembly GCA_033557465.1 of Ichthyophis bannanicus. Taxonomy (NCBI): domain Eukaryota; kingdom Metazoa; phylum Chordata; class Amphibia; order Gymnophiona; family Ichthyophiidae; genus Ichthyophis; species Ichthyophis bannanicus. The sequence goes on from CM066037.1 coordinate 240,901,264, forward strand.
ATTGACATCGTCAGGTATTCTACCGGGACAGAGTCATGCGTCTCTATCCGGCATCGACAAGTCAGTACCGGACCACTCCGATGCCAACTTCTATTGGTACCAGTACCGTGCCTTGCACGATCACCCGGATCGGAGATACTTCAAATCCTCAGATGAGTCTGAAGACTCTGAAAGCTCTTCCGATATCAGAGTACTTCTTCCTGAGGATTCCTCTTCTCAGCGTAGGATGTCTCCACCAGAGGATATGTCCTTTCAGGATTTTATCTGAGATGTGGCCCGAGGTCTTTCCATCACAATGGCTCCTGAAAAACAGCCTAGGTCAAAGGAATTAGAAATCCTACAATACCCTAAAGCTCCCAAGGAGGCAGTTACCTTATCTATTCATGAGATCTTGCATGATCTTATGTTAAGGATGTGGGAAACACCTCTGATCACATCTCCTCACTCTCGAAGACTCAACACCATGTATCGAGTTCCTCTTTGTCCTGGGTTTCAGAAGACTCAATTACCACACCATTCCATGGTGGTGGAATCAGCCATGAGGCGGATAAAGAGTGCAAAAAGACATGCATCTAATCCTCCAGGACGTGAGTGTAGGACTCTTGACGCCTTTGGACGTCGATCCTTACAGGCTTCCATGCTTTCTGCTAGGATCAGTTCCTATATTCTATATATGGGAATGTTCCTTAAGGAGGTCACAGGAGATTTAGAGCTTATGAACCCTCTCCTTCCTGATGATAAAAGGCAAGATTATCTTGCTCTTGTTAAACATGCTCAGGATGTTTCCAAGTTTGTGAATCGTGCAGCCTTTGACTGCTTTGAATGCATAAGCAGAACCTCTGCTAAATTGCCATAGGTGCACGTAGAATTGCCTGGCTCCAGGCATCTGACTTGGAAATCTGGGTACAGGACAAACTGGGGAATATACCTTGCACAGGAGAGAATCTCTCTTTGGCAAGAAAAGCTAATGAGATAGATGCTGACAATATCACTTTGGATAGATTGCCTAAATCTACAGCTGATCCTGCGAGGAAAAGATCCTCTAAGAAACCATTCTTCAGCAAGAAGAAGTTTTATCCCTCCTATACCCAGCAGGGACATCGTTTCGGTCAGTCTTTCCAAAAGGGACAGCAGCAACTACCTAGGCAACAAAGGAAACCAAAAGCAGCTAAGCCTCAACCAGCTCAGCAGACTCAGCCTCCACCAGCTCAGCAGACTCAGCCTCCACAGGGGCTTTGACTCCTGTCTAGAGAACTTTGCCTTCCTGGCCCTAAACGGCCCAGAACCCTCCACCATCCCAGGAAGGCTATGTCATTTTTCCCCCAGATGGGGTCAGATAACAGCATAAAATTGGACTCTGTCTATTGTAAGAGAGGGGTACAAGCTTCATTTCCTCAGCATGCCCCCTCCTACAATAGTAAGACAGTTCAATTCTCAGACCTCTCTCAATGACCGGTTAGGTCAAGAAGTCACTATGCTCCTTGCTCAGGGGGCAATAGAAGAGGTACCCATTCCCCAGCGGGGTACAGGGTTTTACTCCCCCTATTTCCTTATTCCAAAGAAAACAGGAGGACACAGACCCATTCTAGACCTCGGAGAATTGAACAAATTCCTGTTCAGAGAGAAGTTCAAAATGATTTCTCTAGGAACTCTGCTGCCATACCTTCAGAGTCAGGATTGGCTTTGTTCTCTAGATCTCAAGGATGCGTACACTCATGTTCTCCAGGACCAAGCAGAAAGTCAGTCCTCACTTATGGGTGACATCGGCGCCGACGGAGCCCTCGCGGAGCAATTTTCCCCAGCTTTCGTAGAAAGCCTTTGGGAATTGCAGCGCGCTTGCGCGGTCCCCTTCCCGCCCAGGGATGCCATCTTGCTCAGTCTTCTTTTTTCCGCGGAGCCCTACAGACGTAGTTTGTTACCGCCGCTGAAAAAGTTGATTTCTTTAGTTTGATTTCTCATTAAATTTTTTCTCGGTTTGTGTGTCCTTTTCCCGCCGGGCTTTTGAGCCCGTTCACGTTTTTTTTTTTTTTTATTCCAACTGGCGTTCCTGCCACTTTTTCCTTCTTCCCTGGCAGCGCGGTCTTTCGACCTTGCAGGGGTCCTTTTTCCCCCGATGGCTGCCAGCGGGTTTAAAAAGTGTGATCGTTGTGTCAGACTCATGTCTCTTACTGACACGCATGACTGCTGCCTCCGCTGCCTGGGGGCCGAGCATGACCCTGTGAGTTGCGGCCCATGCAGCAGGATATCCTCGAAGGCCCTGAGGAGTCGGCAGTCGCAAAGGGATCGTATCTTCTCTGACTCCGCGTGGACCTCGTCAGAGGCCTCGACGTCTCGTGGCTCCGGCTCAGACCATCGTCGGAGATCTTCTGAACGGGGCTCCCCCGGCCGGGAACACCGGCGGGAGAAGAGGCCCGCGAGGGTGGAGCCGGACGGCAATCCTGGTTCCTCGAGGGCCAGCAGATAAACTTTCTAGAGCTAAGGGCGATCCGCCTAGCTCTGCGGGCCTTCTCTCACCTGACGTTCGGTCAGTCCCTACTGGTGCAGATGGACAATCAGCTTGCCATGTTCTATGTGAACAAACAAGGGGGCACGGGCTCCCTCCTTCTATGTCAGGAAGCCCGGAGGCTGTGCTCTTGGGCTGTCGATCACGACATCCTCCTCAAAGCGGTTTACCTGCCAGGGCAGGACAATTGCCTGGCAGACAAACTGAGCCGGATTCTGCTGCCGCATGAATGGAAGTTGAACCCCGCGGTGGCCCAGCAGATCTTCCGCCGGTGGGGCTCTCCCACTGTGGATCTCTTTGCCAGTCCCCTGAACAGGCAGCTCCCCAGATTCTGCTCCCGGCAACCTCACCCTCTTCGAGTGGCGCCGGATGCTTTCCTCATCCCGTGGTCCACGGGTCTGCTGTATGCCTTCCCTCCCACACCACTGGTGTCCCGGACCTTGTTCAGAGTTGTCCAGGACAGGGCCTCCGTGATCCTGGTAGCGCCCCAGTGGCCGAGACAACCGTGGTTCCCTCTGCTTCTACAGCTAGCGGTGGACACCCCTCTTCCCCTGGGGTTTCAGCCCGATCTCCTGACCCAGGATCAGGGTACTCTTCTGCACCCCAACCTCAGGGCCTTGCACCTGATGGCCTGGCTGCTGAAAGGGTAGTCCTAGCCCCACTGCTGCTACCCCCGGAGGTGGAAGCCGTCGTCCTAGCATCTCGGCGACCTTCCACCCGGAAGTCTTACGCCCTCAAATGGCGTCGCTTCTCGGTCTGGTGTTCTCAGCGATCTGAGGACCCCTTCGCCTGTCTAGTATCAGTGGTACTGCAATATTTGCTTCACCTCTCCGATCTAGGTCTCAAATCCAATTCTGTCAGAGTCCACCTCAGTGCTCTCTCTGCACATCATTCACCGGTTGAAGGCCAGCCTCTCTCTTCGCACCCCTTGGTGGCGCGTTTCCTCAGAGGCCTCCTTCTGCTTAAACCTCCGTTGCGCCCTCCAGCTCCTGACTGGGACCTCAACGTGGTTCTGCAAAGGCTTACCTGCCCGCCTTTTGAACCCATGGCTACCTGCCCTCTTCGTTTCCTCTCCTGGAAAACTCTCTTCTTGGTAGCCCTCACTTCCGCGAGGCGCGTAAGTGAGCTGCAGGCCCTAGTGTCGGAGCCTCCGTACACTAGGTTCTACAGGAATAGGGTGGTCCTGCGGACCCACCCTAAGTTCCTTCCAAAGATGGTCTCCCACTTTCACATCAATCAAGAGGTGGTTCTTCCGACCTTCTTCCCCAGGCCGCATGCCAGCCGAGCTGAGACTGTCCTGCACACCCTGGATTGTAGAAGAGCCTTGTCCTTCTACCTTGACCGTACGCGGGAGCATAGAAAAGCGGTTCAGCTTTTCGTGTCTTTTGATCCCAATCGGTTGGGGGTGCCTGTCTCTAAGCGCACTCTGTCCACCTGGGTGGCCGACTGTATCGCCTGGACTTACGGGCAGCCGGCCTCTCCTTGGAAAGTCGCGTCACGGCTCATCGGGTCAGGGCAAAGGCCGCGTCTGTGGCTCACCTCCGCTCTGTTCCGTTGGCAGACATCTGCCGGGCCGCTACTTGGTCTTCAGGTCAGACTTTTGCGGCTCACTACTGCCTGAAAAGAGAGTCCCGCAGGGACAGTGCTTTCGGTCAGGCAGTCCTCCACCATCTCTTTGAGGTTTAGGCAACTCCTACCCTCCGGCCCCGGTGTTGGCTACCGGCCGGATGCGTATTCAGAGAAGATTCCTTCCTTCTGTACTGCTGAGCTTTAGGAAGCTCTTTAGGCTTGAGGTCTCCGGTAGCCTTAAGCTTGGGAGTCCCATAAGTGAGGACTGACTTCCTGCTTGGTCCTGGAGAAAGAGTAGTTACTCACCTGTAACAGGTGTTCTCCAGGAGCAGCAGGAATCAGTCCTCACTACCCTCCCTCCTCCCCTTGGAGTTGCAGTCATTCTTATTGCATATCTTGCAAATTTTTTGCTGTCTTTCCGCTATGTCATCAGACTGAGCAAGATGGCATCCCTGGGCGGGAAGGGGACCGCGCATGCGCGCTGCAATTCCCAAAGGCTTTCTGCGAAAGCTGGGGAAAATTGCTCCGCAAGGGCTCCGTCGGCGCCGACGTCACCCATAAGTGAGGACTGATTCCTGCTGCTCCTGGAGAACACCTGTTACAGGTGAGTAACTACTCTTTCTCATCCATCCAACTCGCCGAAAGTTCCTTCGATTCCTGTTTCAAGGGAAGCACCACCAATACAGGGTTCTTCCTTTTGGCCTGACTTCTGCACCAAGGGTGTTCACAAAATGCATGGCTGTGGTAGCAGCATTTCTCCGCACCCTGGGAATATTTGTCTTCCCTTACTTAGACGACTGGCTCATTCGAGCCTCTTCAGAGCCAGAGGCCAGAATTGCTCTGTCTCGCACAATGCGCATCCTTCAGTATTTGGGACTTGTCATAAACTTCCCAAAGTCCAACCTTGCTCCCACTAAATCCCTAGAGTTTATAGGAGCTCTTCTGGATGCCAGACAGACAAGGGCCTTCCTTCCACAGCACCGTTGCCTTCGCATTGTGCAGCTAGCTTCCCAAGCAGTGCTAAAACCTTGCCTCACTGTACGGGAAATGCAACAGTTGCTAGGCCACATGGCATCCACCGTGCATGTGGTTCCTTATGCTCGCCTCCATATGAGAGCAGTGCAGTGGACCTTATCCACTCAGTGGTCTCGGGCCTCAGGGTGCCTGTCAGACAAAATAGCAAACACAAATCGCCTTATTTTGTCCCTCCAATGGTGGCGGTCCACTCAGAACCTGTTGCTGGGGTCCCCATTTCAACAACCCATACCCCAGGCAATCCTTACAACAGATGCTTCACCAATGGGTTGGGGAGCTCATCTGCAAAACCTCTCCACCCAAGGCACCTGGACTCCGCAGGAGACTCATCTACATATCAATCTCTTGGAGTTCAGAGCAATCTTCCTTGCTCTTCGAGTGTTCCACACCCTGCTCAGCTACAAGACAGTCCTCATTCATACGGACAATCAAGTAGCCATGTTCTACGTGACCAAGCAGGGTTGAACAGGCTCTCTGTCGCTTTGCAACGAAGCTTTGTGACTATGGGCCCTCACCAGAGAGCATCAGATTCATCTCCTGGCAGTGTATCTTCCAGGCATACAAAACTCTTGGGCAGACAGACTCAGCCGAGTTCTGCTTCCACACGAATGATCTCTACATGCAGACCAGGTGGCCAAGATTTTTCAAATTTTGGGAACTCTGGACATAGACCTCTTTGCAAGTCCGTTGAATGCCAAACTTCCCAGGTTCTGTTCCAGAATTCCAGCTCAGGGCTCTCAGGCCAAGGATGCTTTCCTCCTTCATTGGGGTCAAGACTTCCTGTATGCCTTTCCACCCATTCCCCTGATTCCCAAAACCCTATTCAAGCTTCAGAGAGACAGAGGCCATATGATTCTCATAGCTCCACATTGGCCACGGCAAGAGTGGTACTCTCTGCTTCTACATCTCTCTCAAGCTCCCTCCCTGGAGTTAGGGTCTGCTCCTGATCTCCTGTCCCAGGAGAACGGAATGTTATGGCATCCCATTCCCCAGTCTCTGCATCTCAGGGCTTGGTTGCTGAAGGCCTAGATCTTCATGACCTTAACCTCCCTCAGCAAGTAAAGGATATCCTTTATGCTTCCAGGAAGCCTTCCACAAGACGCTCATATGCTTTCAAGTGGTAAAGGTTTACCATATGGTGCTCGCAGAAGGGTCTCAACCTCCTTGCGATACCTTTGGAATCATTACTTGAGTATCTCCTTCATTTATCCAATGCAGGACTTAAGACTAACTCAGTAGGAGTCCATTTGAGTGCTATTGCAGCTTCTTTCAAGCCTCTAAATGGACAGCCTATTTCCTCCCATTCTCTTGTAGCAAGATTTATGAGAGGCCTTCTTCTAATTAAGCCTCCCATTAGGCCACCACCTGTGGCATGGGACTTAAACCTGGTTCTTGGTCAGCTTATGAAGCCACCTTTCGAACCCTTAGCTAATACCTCATTGAAATTTCTTTCTTGGAAAGTTATCTTTCTCATTGCAATCACATCAGCACGTCACATCATTGAGTTGCAGGCACTAGTTGCTGATCCACCTTATACAAGGTTCCATCATGACAAGGTAGTCCTTAGGACTCATCCACACTTTATGCCAAAGGTGCTTTCGCCTTTTCATCTAAACCAGGCGGTCTACCTGCCTGTGTTTTTTTCAAGGCCTCATGCATCTAATGCAGAAAGAAATAGTCATACTTTGGACTGTAAAAGAGCACTTGCCTTTTACTTAAAAAGAACACAGCAACATAGAAAGTCCTCTCAACTCTTTGTTGCTTTTGATCCTTCTCATTTTGGACTTCCAGTCTCCAAGAGAACACTGTCCAACTGGATTGCTCAGTGTATATCCTTTGCTTATCAGAGTAAGAATCTTCCTCTGGAGGGCCATGTCACGGCTCTCAATGTGAGAGCCATGGCAGCTTCAATGGCTCATCTGCACTCTGTGTCTATCAACGACATCTGTCGAGCAGCCACCTGGGCTTCGGTTCATACCTTCACAGCTCATTACTGCTTGGACAAGGACTCCCGCCGGGATGCCTTGTTTGGTCAGGCTGTCCTCCAACACCTGTTCCATACCTAATCAACTCCTACCCATCATCCCTGGTTGGATGCCAGGGGGGGAAGTGGAGCCCTTTCACAGGGGCTCGCAACTTCTGGGGTTTCTCCCTGGCATCTAAAGCTAGGGAGTCCCCATATGTGAGGACTACATTCCTGCTTGTTCCTGGAGATAGCATAGTTACTCACCTGTAACAGGAAATCTCCGGGAACAGCAAGAATTTAGTCCTCACAACCCACCCACCTCCCCTAGGAGTTGTATCTCTCTATCTCTTTCTCTTTCCCTCTCTCTCTCTTTTTGTCTCAGCTTTAAACTCAACTGGAGAGAGGCAGTTGGGAAAGGCGGGAAGGCAGCACGCAGACTCTGTGGGATGCTCCCAAAAGCTTTCTAATTGGACACTGGGGAGCGTTACCACGCAGGCTCCGTCGGTGCCGACGATACCCATATGTGAGGACTAAATTCCTGCTGTTCCCGGAGATCACCTGTTAAAGGTGAGTAGCTATGCTTTATTCACCTGTAACAGGTGATCTCCGGGAACATCAGGAATTGAGTTTTCACAACCCACCCACCTCCCCTAGGAGTTGTATCTCTATCTCTCTCTTTCTCTTCCTTCTCTCCTTTGTCTCAGCTACAAACCCAACTGTTCCTGGAGATCACCTGTTACAGGTTAGTAACTACACTTTCTGATTTTCAGACTTCATATGTACCTGTTTTATCAGCCTTATATGTTTCTATTTATCTATTTATTTATTTTTATTATTTTTTATAATTATTTATTCTTTTAACATTTTCTGGTAATATTGTTATCAATATGGGTTTTTTTGTTCTAATCTTTTACTCTTTTATATGACTGTTTTTATTTACTTATGATTTACCATTTTTCCATTGACTTATTTTTTCTGAGGCAACACCCCCTGAGGAAGGCACACCCCAAAACACGTGGGAGTTGCATATCAATAAAGCAGCAATAAAACTTCAACCTACTGCATCATTCTCTCGGCTCCTCTGTGTACTGTTGTTGGACTTGTGTGAGAGACTGCTCTCCTTGGACTTTCTGTCATTGCAGTTCCTTCATCGCTTCCGGCGCTTTCGGTAATATATTATTTTTTCTCACTGTTTTCCTGTTGCCCAGCTGAGCCCATGGTCACCATCAAGCCATTTAATCTAGCCACGGCCATCTTCCTGGACATGTCCCAAAAACCGGCCAGCGGGTTTAAGAATTGCACCAAGCAAGCCAGAATCATCTCTTACTGACAGGCACAACTGGGTACCTCCAGTGCCTGGGTCCCGATTACCAGCCCTCTTATTGTAATATGTGTTTTCAGATGACATGGAGAGGCCTAAAGGTTCAGGAGAAACAGAGAAACCATTTGGCCAGAGGTCTGATTCAATGTCTTTGGCACTGGCTTTGGTCTCTGTGGCTTCCCAGGGATCTGCTGACAGTGCATCAATATCAAGAAGCTATCAGGTTCGGTCGGAACAGAGTACCTGCAGTGCCACGGAACATCAGCCATCGGTCAGTCTCCACCTAGAGGAGAGGAAGGATTTGGTCTCGTCTCCATTTGTGCCAAAAGGGCATCCATCCGAGCACTGGGCGAGGGCATTGGAGCCCTTTCAAGCACAACATTGAGAGCGGTGGGCATTCATCCAGAGTATCAGAGGGGCAACAACAGTCTTGCAGCAACCAAGGCTATGCCGTTGATACTCCACACAGATGCCGAAAACATTGGTCGAAGATGCTCAGGCCCCAAGGCCTTTGGAATTGGCAGCCATGGAGGGACCACCTCCTTCAGGCGCTCCAGGTCTGCATCACATTGTTGCTAGAGAAGCAGCTGACTGGTGCCTGCTTCATTGATCGTTTTGCAGCTGATCTGTGAGAGGCATGCTCTGCTCGTGGAGGAGGTATTGAGGAGATCATCGCAGATTCCTGGCAGGGCCATCTCCCTTTTGAGCAGTGCTTTTCAAACTTTTATCCTGTATGACCCCATTTTAACAACTGAAAGTTCACATGACCCCAGATGATGAAATCAAATTGGCAGATCTCCAGCCTCCTTCCCCTCCCTCCAGTCATCTAAAGCAGGAAGGCAACAGCAGCAGCAGTCAGCACAAAGTCCCTTGTGTCAGTGTGTAGTGTCTTCTTACAAACCCCAGTAATCAACATCAGTTTCCAGCCTAATAGGAAGCTTATGCAGGAGGGGCAAGGGCCTATGAATGTTCACTGGCTCAGAGGGTACATGCTGATTGGTGACTTGGCATAGGTCACAATGAAAGCCCAGGAAGATGGGGAAATGGCCATGTTTCTGTGACCCCCCATCCACTGCAGTCTGGCTTTTGCCCTCTACATTATTCTGAAGGCCCTTCCCAAAGTCTTCAGTGATCTATTCCAGTCCATATCCAAGGGTCTTTACTCGATTCTCGTCCTTCATGACCTGTCTGCTGCTTTTAACACTGTTGATCACCACCACCTATGGATAACCACATTTTCACTTGGATTTTGGGACTCTGCTCTGTCTTGGTTTTCTTCATCTCTCGCATCACACTTTCAGTGTATTCTCTGATGGATCCTCCTCCACTGCTATCATGCTTTCAGTTGGTATACCTCAGGACTCTGTCTTGGGACCTCTTCTCTTCTCTCTCTACACTCATTCCCTTTGTTATCCTGATCTGTCCTTCCATGTTTTTCAGTATCATCTTTATGCTGATGACCCTCAGATGTGCCTCTACCCCAGAAATCTCTGCAAGAATCCAGGCTCGAATCTCAGCCTGCTTATCTGTCATCACTGCCTGGATGTCAGCCACCTTCTGAAGCTGAACATGGCTAAGATGGAGTGTTTTATCGTTCCCCCTAAACACACCTCCCTCCTTCCTCCCTTCTCAATTTTTGTAGATAGCGCTGTCATCCTCTCTGTCTTCTCTGCTCCTAACCTTGGTCATTTTTGACTCATCTCTCTCTGTGCACATATCCAACAGATAGCTAAAACCTGCATTTCTTTCTCTATAACATCAGCAAAATTTGTCCCTTCCTCACAGAACACACTACCCAAGACCCTTATCCACTCTTACCACCTCCCATCTAGACTATTGCTCCTCACTGGTCTCTTACTGAATCGTCTTTCCCCTTCACTTTTTAAAACTCAGCTGCTCGGCCAGTCTTTGGTCAGTGTCGCTATGCTCACATGCCCCTCTTCTGAAGTCACTTCATTGGTTCCCCTTTCTGTCTCCTTTTGACATACAAATGCATTCATTTTGAGGTCCTCATTACCTCTCCTCTCTTAACCTTTCCTACACCCCTCCCCAGCAACTCTGCTGATCAAACAAATCACTTATCTATGCCCTTCTATTCTACTGCCAACTCAAGACTTCATTCTTTCTGCCTTTCTGTGCCATATGCCTGGAATAGACTATATGAGTCTGTACGTCAGGCTCCATCTCTGGTCCTGTTGAAATCCTGGGTTTCTACCCTATTACAGATTTTGGGGTCTTCCGCAAAGAGGAAACCTTACCTGAGAGCCCTTCTACAATATCACTTACAAAAATTTTAAAGAATCGGACCAAGGACACACCACTAGTAACATCCTTCTCTGAATGAGCTCCATTTACCTGTACGCTTTGCCTCCCACTCAGCCAGTTAAATATGCCTTCAGAAACGTGTGGACTCTCAAATAATCATGTCCTGCATGTAGCACCTCCAGAAGCTTATTTCACAGTAAAGGAGTAACAGATAAAATCTTTGAAAAAGTTCCCATTTTCCTAATGCCCCAAACAGATGCAATTTGTAATAAATTAGACTCCCTGGTTATAATGCTCTGACAGGTACAAAACTACATAACACATTCTCAAAATAATGTGGAGCAAAGCTATGCACCTTCTTGAACACGATAGTCAAAATCTTACACCTTATCTTATGCTCACTGGGAGCCAGTGTAACTCAACCATATATGGTGGTGATACACAAATATTCCTTTTGAAGGCCACAAATCACCCTAATTGCTGAATTTTTTGCAAGATTTGTAACAGCTTCAAATATTTTTTGGCAGAACTTAAACAAATTATTTTTCAGGCCTTAATTGTCTGCGATAGCTTTTTAAGGCCAAGTTTAGATCATGCTGAGTCAGACATCGCAGGGGAATATCCAAGGGAAGCTCAGCTCTCCTTAAGAGCTTATTCACTTGGAGCCACATTAAGAAAGGACTAAAGGAAAAGCCTAGCCACGAAGGTGGGGTCCTAGCAAACAACATAAAAACTGTTAGAGGCAGAAGGTCAATGAGACCCCAAGAAGAACGAAGCAGAAGCCTTCAGTATCTTGCAAGCAGCATTGCTGTAAAAAGCCCTAAGACTTGATCCAGGGGTAGCTGCGGAGTGCTTGGGCGCACTACCAGTTAGGTTTGGGTGAAGAGACCCATTGAGTTTAGACTCAGCAGGTGGGAAGGTCTTGAGGTAAGACAGACCTTATGTTTACTTTGTGAGTGTGAAATCTGTGAAGGGCCAGGACATGGCCAGGGTTGTCTGGGTGCAAGGACCCTTGTGTGAAAAGCTGGGAAGCTATGTGAATTGTGGAGTGTTTTATTCACAGTCCTGGAGTAAGACAGCTGAGATTTTCAAATATTCAATTCATTGTTAATGTTTTGAATCATAACCCGTGGCATGCCGGACGGCTTCGGGCTTCCTCTGCTCCCCCCCTTTTCCAGTCCTTTTTCCCCGTCCCGCATGCAACAAACAGGCCCTATCCATTGCTTTGCAACCTGCTTTTATTTATGGATCTTGAAAGCCACAGCATGTGGATACATAATTATTGCATCGCTAACAATCTTAACTCTAACAAACATAACTTCTGTACAAAATTAAGTGAACATTCAGTAAACAATAGGTACATAATATTTAAACAATAAACAAAATATAATAATAAGCACCAGGCCTAAGCAGCCATGACCCTGAGCTGGGTTGCTGTGGAGGGGTACCACATTCACTGTTGACTGGTCGGCGGCCCTGGCCTGCCCTGTGGCCAGTTCCCCTGTCACCAACCACTCTTTGTTGGTGCCCAGGTGACCTATTTTGTGCTATGCTCCTGATAACTGAGGCCAGGCACCCCTGGCCCCTAGTACATGACCTCCCTGTTACTGGGCCCTGGCACCCCCATCTTGGTATCAGAAACCCTCCTTTTTCCTGTCGTACCCCTTCCCTCCTCTTTTTCCTTCAGTGAGGTCCCACCAACAGGAGGGCCCATGGCCTGACTCACCCCATAGTGAGTACCGAACCAATGGCCCACTGCAAACCCTCGAGGAACAGTTCCAAGCCGATGCTGTTCAGATTGACCCTATCCCCTGAGAAGACTGTCTCTCCCCCGCCAGTATGCCTTTGTGTTCCGCTACCACCCCACCCCGTCCAACGCCCGCACAAAGGACCCGTCGTCTTTGTTTAGCTTTCTCCTGCTCTTCTCAATACCTGCCGGTTGTTCCGCTCCCTGCCATTTCCGCCGTGGGCTGATGTGGGACCATACAATGCCCACCCCCAGCTCGTTGCGTATCCAGGCCATGTCCGCCTTGATCTTGATGATAAGATCTATGCCTTTCATGGACACCAGATCATTACCCCCAAGATGCAGGACTACTCAGTCTGGTGAGACACCTGTGCATTCCTGGCCTGTGAGGGCAGGCCTCAACTAGTCCCACCGCATCCCCCTTCAACTCATCCATCATATGCAGATGCTACTGGGGTGGAAGCCAAGCTGCTTGCCGAAGTGTCTATCTGCTGCCCATCTGCCTGCCCAATGAACATGGGAATGCCCTATAATCCATACCGACAGCACTCCAGGACCTGGTGGGCAAGAGGGAAAGCATCAGTGAGAGGCATTACGGCCTGATGTACAACTTATACCGTTCTGAAACCCTTAGTCTAAAGATGCCTCGTCCCCAGGTTCAACCCATGGGCCGCGGTTGCCGAACCTATCCTGAATGAATGTAAGGTCAGCCCGGAGGTCCCAAACCCCGCCTCCCTTACCATCCTTAGCCATAGGGTCCAAAACTGATACTAAGAGGAGACAGGAGCCATCCATGTGCCGTAACAGGGGGCCCCCCATCATTGGCCACACTCGCACATACCTCTGGCATGGCCACGACCAGGCAAAGCTCCTGCACCACCGTGGCATTCAGCCACACCGCCCTTCCATTCCTGAACTGTTCTGTCTTCGGCCAGGCCAGGAACAAGCACACCCTATCACCCACCACTAAGGCATCACCCATTTGCATGGCAGGACCCGCCATGGACCGAGGCAGGGCAGGACCTCACCCATGCAGAAGGCTCCCCAGAACATCAGCAGAGCAGCCACCCAAAACAGCTTGTCCTCAAAACCGTCTCGGTGACTGCTACCGCCCGTCACATGACTCTGCTCAGCATGAGTAGGGTAACCAGCCTGCAACCGTCCAGTCGAGGGACAGCCGCCTGGGCCCCGCCGCCCACCATCTTCCGTATGACAAACTCCTTTGTTAAGTCCCTGAACCCTCCAGTTTGAGGAAGAAGGCCATCCCTGCCAACATTAGCTTGGCTTACCTAACCGAAGCGCCTTCTGCCCATAGGTGCATCAGGAACTCGAGCAGGAGGCCCATTGCCACCCCCTAGCCGAGATGGGATCCCTGCTGTCTGGCAAAGCTCTCCAGCCGCCCCCATGCTCTACTGTAGGCCTTTCAGGTGCTCATTGACAAAGAAGCAATCCATAGACAGCACCCCTCCCTTGGCTAGCGTTCCATCTAGCGAACTCAGGAGAGCCTGCACATGTCCCACTCCGTGAATCACGGCATTGACTCGGACTTTGTTCACGAGGGCATGCATACTGGGGGGAGGTTGCTGGTTGTCAGTATCACAGCTGTTTGACCTGGCCCTGCTTCAGGATCCATGCGCTGCTGAGCACTGGGGCCTTGCCAGCACCGGATTTCCTTTTGTTGTCCTTGTGCTTGTCCTCCTTTCCCTTCGACACCATCTGTGTTGGTCTGTCATTCTTTCTCGCTTTTTTCCCTGCTGGTTCACTGTCCCCGCCTTGGCGAGCTGCCGCTTGGCCATCCCGTCCACTTTCTGGTGTAACCCTTCGCTGTGGATTTCTGCACCGCTGTATTGTTGCCACTCCTCACTCGCCACCAGGCACCCACCAGAGTCCCCAACAGTTTTTCAGTGCCTTTTGGATGGCGCTGCTAAGTCTGCGCCTTAACTCTCAGCTGCCACTAGGTCTAATATAGGCTGGGTGGGCTGATGCATCTAGTGCACCTTTGCCTCACCTTTCCAGCCTGTGATCTCCTTTCCCATGTGTGTCTGCCTGCCCAAACTTCGCCTCTCCAGCCATCTTTAGTGCCCGGCCCTGAGGCCGCTCCAGCAAGAAACCACTACTCTCCCTTCAACCAGACGCTGGTCCTGATCAGGTAGGAGGAAGGCCCTTGGTCCTCGTAGCGCTGCTGGGTGCAGTGTGCTTCAAGCAGTTTCTTCCGCTGCTTTGACGATTTAAAAACAATTTCTCCTGCTGCTTCTTGCTCCCCCAGCACACCAAGTCGCTCGCCTGTGATGCTCTACTCTGCCGCTTTCCGCTCAGCCGCAATGCTGCTTTCCATGCTGCTGCTTTCTGCTCAGCCGCAATACCGCTTGCTTCTCAGCTGCGATGCCCAGTGGAAAAGGAAGGGGTGGCTCCTGCCCCCCTCCCTTTATCGCCGGCCCAGCCATCCCCTTCCCCCCCATCCCGACTGCCTCCTCTATGCCCTCTCCATCTGGCTGCCCCATTATGGGGCCCACACCCTATCTCTGGCAGCCCGCCACTAGTTATAGTGCTAGAAACAAAATTTCACAAGCTTGCATTGAACGTTGGAAGCCAAAATCAAGTCTGGAGATTTGTTTTGTTTTGCCTCCTTGGTTAAAGAAGAATGAATGAGTGACTTGAGCTGTGTTTGGAACCCTACAGATTAGCATCAATCATTGAGAGACAGAGCTTAGCCTTAAAGGCACACGGTTCTTTTTAGTACAACTAGAACACATATTGTGGCTTGTATGCAAGGGATGATCCTTCATGAAAAGGCAGCCATATTTTTCCCCTGTATGCTTTTCTATCATAAGTTGAAAAGTAAAGTAAAATTTAACTGCAGAATTTTAATGTTGTGTGGAATTTATGCTTGCTTCCTGACTAAGAATGATCTACAGTTGGGATAAGTTCTATTACAATATAGAGCAGTGCTTCTCAACAGTGTGTGCCGGGGCATGTCCTTGGTGTGCCTTGGTGGTGACAGCCAAAGGCATGGTTCTGTGTGGTCTTGTAAGGCTCTTGTTCCACCTTTATTGAAAGTGACCAAGAGAGTAGCCATCTGCGTCATACAGCAACCCTAGTCTTTTGTAATGGGCTCAAAAATATTTTGTGGTAGCCAATAAAAAACTTAATGTGGTTTTAAGTATAGTTAGAGAGTAAATTATATAATTATCCATGGAGACAATCCACTGGACTCCCCCCCCCCCCCCCCGCCATCCCCCTCCCCCCCCCCCAAGAAAAAAACTGCCCACTCACTACTGGCACCACGGGGAACAAGTTTCAGATTTATCCACCAGCAAAAAAGTTATCTTATCCTCCCCCACTTTCCTTCCCACTGGCAGGAGAGCAGCCTATTCTAGGGGTGTGACTCCTTTCCTGGCTTCATTTCAATAAAGCATGGTATTCTGTAATTTTGCTGTACACCTCCCATTGATAAACAGTCAGGATAAGTCCCTTCATGATTGTGGATTACTAACATAACTGCATACTTATTAATATTCAAACCAGTTTTATTACATTTGATGCACTGCACTATTTTCAAAGCACTAGATGCCATCTTTGACATTATATCCTATACTGGCAAGAACATCAAAATGTCATCTGCATAAATGCAATAATTCAGGTCCACATCCCTTAAAAGATGACACAAAGGTCTCAAGAATAAATTAAACAATATGGCCAAGAGAGCCAACCTTGAGGGACTCCACTGAGCAGTGGCATCCATTCTGAGGTTTCAGGCCTAAAATTCATACTCTGAGATCTATCAGATAAGATTTAAAACACTCCAGCACAGTAGATTCAGTATTTATCAGATGCAACCTCTATAGGAAGACATTGGGTCAAATTCTGATGAAATATCTTAAAACAGCAGTAGATGAGGAGCATTAATGTCCAAACCTTTCAATAAAACAATGTCGACAAGTAGTGTTTCTGTGTCATGATTTGACTGAATGCTGAACTGAACATCATTGAGCAGATAATTCTCAGAAATAAAATTTCTAGAACAAATTGTTTATCAAGGTGCTAATCTTGCCTAAAAAAGGCAAGTTACAAATCAGGTGATAAGTTCGCACCTCAGTAGGATTAACAGTGCTTTGTGGGTTTTAATGCTCATATGATTCAGAGCAATCATCAGCTGTAGTGACACTGCTTGTGTGACTGAATAATCCTGCTTGTCAAGGGAGAAGACAAAGTTGCTTACCTGTAAACAGTGTTCTGAGTAGATAGCAGAATAAGGCACATACAATCCCATCCACCTCCTTGAGAGCTGATTCTAGGCTACATGTGAACCGAGGTACTAGCACTGGAATTTGAATACATGGAAACACCTGTGCATGCTCAGAAGCTTTAAAACTCAATCTAAGTTCTGAGAGAGTTACTCCATCTTGGTGCTGTCAGATAACATCAACCAAACATGCATGTCTGATCCTGCTCTCTACAGAAAACTCCCATTACAGGTAAGCATAGATCAGCTAGGAGGCCTCTATGTACAGGTATTTAGTAGTTAAGATGCCAGTACGGACATTAACCCCTTCTGTATCCAAACATGCTTTCTGTTGCATCTGTTCCCTGTATTTAGTCTGCATTGCGCTTTTCTGTCTGTCTTGAATGCTTAATAATGAGAGAAGCAAGATGTTTACTGTACTATAGAACATATTAATCTGTCATGTAAATATATTGGTGGCATCAAATGCACATGTGGTAAATAAGTGAAATAATGTATGTGCACTTGTTCAAACTAGTATATGAGTTAAACTTCCTTTGTATTTAATATACTGTACCTGAGGGATCTGTAGCCAGGACATGGGTGCCCATAGGGAATGGGTCGTCTTGAAGATAGGCAATAACAAGCACAGCCTTGCGGTGCAGTTGAAAAGCAAGTTTATTCATATTAACCTTAACAAGACAGAGATTCAATACAACACTGACCTTTGGTGCAACAAGCAAGTTAACTGCACTCATCCTTGCAGTAATCCATTGATCCACACAACGTTCAAATAAGCATGAATCCAGAGGACATAAGGCACAAGACAGGGCATGCAAGAATACAGGATCAGCTGGAATCCTAGACATGTTAGGGAGTCCAGATATGTAGAACATGCAATGCATGCCTTTGAGTCAATGCTGACTCCTGGTGACCCAGCAGCTCCTGGATTTTCTTGGCAGTGTGACCGGATGTAGATGACAAGTCCTTTCTTCTGAGGCAATGGAGGGTTAAGTGAATTGTCCAAGGTCACAAGGAATACCAGTAGGAATTGAACCCTGGTCTCTTGGTTACTAAGCCAGTGCTCTTAACCACTAGGCTACTCCTCCACTCCTATGTAGAACATAAAATAAATCATTTGTGTTAATCTATTTATTTAGACAGTTTTGTATACCACCTTATCCTTTAATCCAAGTGGTCACAACACAATTGGGGGATACATTTAACACAAGGGATATGAGATACATACACTAATACAGGGAACATGGGCAATGGAGGGTTAAGTGGCTTGCCATAGACCACAAGGAGCACTTATGGGACTAGAAACCCCAGTCCTTCTGGCCCAAGGTTGCTGTCCTCTAGTGGGATTTGAACCCCTGACCTTCCGGCCTGAGGTAACTTGCCCCAACCACTAGGCCACTCCGCCACAAATAATGACCCAGCACTGGACCTGTCCAAAAACAGGGCAGAAAAATCCCTGCTCTTTTGGCTGGCCCCTGCAGGGTTCATCAGGGCAAGAGACACCCGAAGGGAGAAGAGACAGGAGCACACACATACATTCAGAAAGGCAAAAAAGACAGGAAGACAGCTCTCATTCAGTTAAGACCAGAGAGACAGGAACATCGCATCTCCTAGAGGAGTGGAGGCAAATGCCCAACTATAGCCAGCCAAATATAGACTAGCTGCCTATCGTGATATACACCAGCTTGTCGATATATTTTTATGCAGTAACACTGAAATAGTAATAGTAATAATTAATTGATTATCTGTATGTATCAAATATCTTTGCCCATTAGAAGAGACCTTTGCAAAGACTGAATGTTGAAAACAGGGAAGTTAACATGAGGTCAAGAATTATATATATTTGTATATATCTTTATATATATTTGTATATATCTTTCCCCAATATTTGTATATATCTGTCCCCACCCGCACCCACTAAATCCAATGTATATTTAGATTTGTGAACCCCAATCAAATGTATATTTCTTACTGATTGTTTTTGCTGTGATGTGTAAATCATTACTCAATCAAAATGTTATCTTGTAAATTAATGTATGGTACGATACATTCTGATCTTTAAAGTAAACCGCTACTGATCGCAAGAAGTAGCGGTATACAAATGTTTACTAAATAAATAAAATAAAATAAAAGAAGCATAACTAACAGATTTCAAAACAGCTAAAAACCCACTAAGTGCATGAAGACTTTTGTAATGATAAACAAAATGTAGTTGGGAAAAATTCTCACCACTAAAGATACTGCAGCTTTGTACAATATTTTACCAGGGCATCCTTGTGAAATCAATAGGTCATGCTTCTCTACTTTTCCAAATGAAACGTGGTGATGCAGAGTAGGTGGCAGCTGCTCTAATAATGCTGTATAATGGAATAATAATCATGAACTTTTCTATATCTGCTGGATTTTTGTGCTATAAATTTGAATGGTCTGTGTCTCAGATTGTCTGGTGCCTTTGCTTGCAGTCATCAGAATGTGTCAGTCCATAACAATTAGGAAGAGTTGAGCAAGAATGGCTGTTCTAGCCACAAACAATAAATGCATTGCCACAATGTTCAGGAAAGATCTATAGTTGTGTTAGATCAGCATTCAACTTAATAAATGTAGAAATGAATGCTGAAAGAACTTGAGTCAAGTTTCTTTTCAGCTGGCATTTTCATCCCATCATATAGTTATCAATTGCCTTGTTTGTTGGGATGACGTGGCTAAATGGTTAGAGAAGAGTAACAGGTTGAGAACCAGGGAAGCTGGCATTCAAATACCAGTTCTCCTCCCAACAGTTCTTGTAGCATTAGGCAAGTCAGTTTGCTCTCTATTGCCCAATGTACCAGCTTAGTTTGTAAACACTTGTTTCCATATCATCCTGCTAGTCCAGTCCAGATGAATGGATTGTGTTCCGCTAGCTATCAACAGATTGGAGAGACAAAAAACAAATGAAATAGCTGGGTTTTAATGGCATCACTCCTATGCCTTTATCTGCCTCAGCCACCAGAGGTCCCGTCAGTATTTCTTTTCCTCCAGCAGATGGTGGATGGATTTTCTACACTCTGAAGAAAATCGGAATAATTGAGAGGGCGACTCTCACGTGAGTGCAATGTGGGAGGCTCCGCTAGACTGAGGTCTTCTCGGTAGCCATAGGAGGAAGGAAAATTGGTTCAGCTTTATGCTCTTATCCTATTAAGGACTTGTTGAGGAGTCAGAAAATTGGAAGGATCTGGAAAAGTTCAGTAGCCTCACACAACCTCAATGCCCCCTCTCTCCTCCTCTATTCCCCCTGCTCTCTCCCAAAGATTGCAGAAGCCTCTCAGAGGAATCTGCCTACTAGCCTCATTAAACGCAGTGCCTGCAAAGCAGAAAAACAATAGCATCTTTTACTATTGTGCGTCTGGTGGTTGCATGGTATGTGCGTGTGTTCTCTTCAAGCGGCTTCAATGTGCGTTCCTACCCATGCACAGGTAACATGTGTTGCTGCATAAGCACTGCTAATGCATGCATTTCGGGCCTCTGCAGCCTTAGTGCATGCTGTTGTGATACTTGCCCGAACTTTGTCTTCTTCCAGGAAACGTTTAGCCTGTGGCAAGTGAGGCGCTTCATCTCCGGCTTCTGGACTCTGCTGTTCTTGCATGGCTTCTGAGTCATTCCTGGAGGGCTTGCTACCCCTCCCAGCCAGGGGATGCAGTTAGTCCGGCCTTTCCTGCCTTAAGAGTAGGAGGTGGCAGATGGTGCTGTGGGTGAGGATGTCCAGCTGGCTGGGGTTTCCAGGTACTGTTCTGTGAACCATCCCCCATTCTCTGTGACGGCTATGTCCCCCGGTGTAGGGAGGTCATTTCTGCAAGGAGAGCTTACGGAGTCCAGATTGTCTTCCCCGGAATTCTTTTTCTTTTTGCAATAGGCCTAGTCTTTCTGGCATGGAAATTCAGACCCTGAGGCCTCTGGGTTCCCCTGAGCGTAATCTTGTGAGGGGCAGGCTGAGTGGAAATCCTGTTCGATTGCCTTAGGCTAAGCATCCCTGGCGAAGGGTGCGCACTAGAGATTGGGGATCACCTGGAATCTGTACGAGATTTGACTTGGATTCAGATGGCTCGGTTATGGGCTCTGTGGACAAAAGTATTCGCCTTTGGAGGATTGTGAGGAGGTTGGTGTTATCCACCTGTTCCAGAAGGAGGAACTGGCAGCTTTGAGTTTGGCGGATGCTCCAGACACAGAGCAGGAGCCGAAGGTACATCCACTGCTGCAAGGGGTGTGGAAATCCACTACAGTCTTTCCATTCCTGGAGGTGATCAAGGACATTATTCAGTTGGAGTGGGACTCCCCAGACTCCCTCACCTAAGGGGTTATGGGTGTATTCCTAAGGTGGATGCACAGGTCATGACAGTTTCCAGATGGACCATCATTCTTGTGGAAGGCGGATTGGCCTTAAAGGATGCTCTGGACTGCAGAGTGAGCTGAAGACCAGTTCGCCGTGGCTGCTATTCTTCAATTGGTGGTATCTGCAGGCCTGACATCTTGAGCCCTGCTCCAGTGGATTCAGCCTCTTCAGCTGGATGATACTACCCTTCTTCTGGAATCTGCTAAGACCTTCCTTTCTGATGCCATATATGACCTCATCTCCCTAGTGGCTGGGGACAGTGCCCTCTCAATGGTGACATGGTGTTGCATTTGGATTTGACACTGAGCAGTGGACGCATCTTCCAAAGCCCGGTTGTCCCGACTGGCTTTTAAAGGGAAGCTTCTGTTTGGGGCTGATTTGGAGCAACTGGTGAAGGCTCTGGGTAAGACAAATCTTACCGCCTTCCAGAGGACAGGTCCAGGGGGCCTGTGAAGTGGGCAAGAGACCCCTTTCCATCAGCCTCCGCCCGCGCCTCGTGGGTGCGCTGGTCAGATCGCCTGGGGGGTCTCAGGACTCCCCATAGCTGCTGGCTTAGAAAGCTTTTCTTCCCCTTGGCTACTGGATTTCAGACTTGTTCTCAGTCCTTTTGAGGAGCTCTTGGACCCAGTGATTCGGCCCCCTCCAGAGGAGATTTCTCCCAAATTGCACAGTGAATATTTGGGAGCCCATTCCCTAGTACCTCTGGTTGGAGGCAAGCTTCACCTTTTCTTTTAAGAATGGGCTCGGGTCAGCAAGAATTACTGGGTTCTAAACACTGTTCAGTATGGTTGTGTCCTGGAATATAAAGAGCCGATCCAGGCTGCTTTCATAATCTCCCTTGTGGGTCTGCGCGGATCACATTAGAGAAGTTGGTACTCTTGCGGGCCGTGGTGCCCATTCCTGTTTGCACCTCCAGTCTAGTCCCGGAATCCTTGGGTTCTCAACCTCTACCAGCAGCTTTGGAGACTGAGAAACTTTAGAGCTGTGATGTCACTGGCATATAAACGCTGGCACCACCTCCTCTCCTCAGTTATCAGTCTCCAAAGCAGCTTGAGGGGTTGTGAGCCCAGGGATTACAGGGCTCACTTGAGAAACAATTAGGCCGACTTTCTTAAAAAAATAAAAAAAAAAAAAAAAAAAAAGAAGGAAAGGGTCCCTGGTTATTTCGGGTTAATTGGCTGATTCTGGGCATTTCTTAAGTGCTGTGGGTCTAGTAGGCGGCTGCCTTGAGGTCCTTTTCTCCTTTTCCCTTTCTCTAGTTAGCATTCCTTTTGGGGGGAAGAGTTGGGAGCCTGCGGGGTACTTCTGCGCTGTGCGGGGGGGGGGGGACCCGCGCTTCGGTCCCTGGCCTTTGCAACGGACGTCAGGCATCACAACAGGGCTGGACTCAGCGCTCATAAGATCTGCCTGCTAGCGTTTGAGCCGCCCTACCTGTTCCCGGCGCGATCGAGACAGGATCGCAGTGCCCGCGTTTTTCGGCGATACTGAGGCTCCGGAGCTGCAGGGGCACTCAGATCGCGAGGCTTTGGAAATTCTTGTGGTGAACGGAGGCCTGAGAGGTAAGGCAGTTTATTGCGCGGCAATCGGCCTGATGGAGGGAGTCAGGCCGCACCGCGCGCGCTCTGCGCGGGAAAGCCAGCGGGGGGTCTGTTTCCTTCCCTGAGACCCATAGAGCCATTAGAGAACCACGGTTTGCCCTGTTTTATTCATTTTTCTCTGAGGAGGCAGTCTCTTTAGGTTATTTGAAAAAGCTTGACCAGGAAATCCTTTTTGTTCTGGCTAGTGGGCAGCATGCCAGCCAAGCAGCTTTGCTTACTATGCGGGGCTAGAAGGAGTTCAGTTACTCCGGAAGGAGTCTGTAAGGGCTGTAGCCTTGAGGCTGGTGTTGGTGAGCTACCTGCTGAGGGGGGTGCAGAGGGTAAGGAGGGCTCCATGGAGGGGGGAGACCCGGTTCCGGTCCCTCTGCCCCCTCCCGAATCGGGGGTCACTGCGGTGTCTGGACAAGATTCCCTGCAATCAAAGCTGCCGGTGTCAGGAAGCTTGGCGACTATTTTTTCCACGGATTTTTTGTCCTTGATTCATAGGGCCTTGGGCTCTTCCCAGGAGGCCCCGGTAGCAGGACCTTCAGGGGAGAGCTTCAGGGGAAAGAGGTCCGGTTCTCCAGTACTAGGGGACAGCTCTAGCACTGTGGCAAAGAGGGCCCATTTGGACAGAGATAGATTAGAGCAGTCGGTGCTGTCAGAGGATTTGCGCACAGACGAAGCGGACCTTGAAGAGGGCCTGGATGAGGACTTAGAGGAAGGTGAGATTATGGATCAGGAGGATCAAGTGAGAGTGGTTAGGGTCTTCCGTAGAGAGGAGCTGCCAGCTCTCATTTCAGAGTCCCTTAAGACCCTAAATATGCCAATGGCAGGGCCTGCAGAGGATGCCACCCTGGAGGATCCCTTGCTGCAGGCCTTCCGTAAGACGCAGAGGGCGTTCCCAGTACATAGGTTGTTTAAAGAAATGATTCAGGAAGAGTGGGATATGCACGAGGCAGTGCTCAAGGGCTCCAGAGTGATGTCGAGGCTTTACCCGCTGATGGATCAGGACCAGGATCTGTTTAAGGCTCCAAAGGTGGATGCAGCGGTTTCTGCGGTAACTAAGAAAACCACCATTCCGGTGGAAGGGTCCACTGCGCTTAAGGATGCGCAGGACCGTAAGCTGGAAACTTTGCTGAAGCAGGTTTTTGAGGCAAATGCCTTATCGTTGCAGGCGTCTATTTGAGGGGCTTGGGTAGCCAGAGCCTGTTTGCGATGGGCGCAGCGGATTCAAGGTGAGAGCTCGGTGGAGGAGACCGAGGAGGTGTCCCGGTTGGAGTCAGGTGCAGCGTATTTAGCCGATCTTCATTATGATCTCATCCGGGGGTTGGCTAAGAGTATGGCCTTGGTAGTAGCGGGTCGCAGGTGTCTCTGGCTCCGGAATTGGGCGGCGGACGGTTCTTCTAAGGCTAGGTTGAGTAAGCTGCCTTTCCGGGGCAAGCTTCTGTTTGGAGAGGATTTGGAGAAGTTGGTTAAGGATTTAGGTGAGTCCAAGGGTGGTCGACTGCCGGAGGATAAGCAAAAGCAGACTCGTTCTGGACTCGGTTTTCGGGGGCAGCAGCGTGATTTTCGTTGTTTTCGGAATGCGAGGTTTGGACAGGGGCAGCGAGGGCGTTTCCCTACTCGGAGCCAGGGGTTTCGGGGGTTTTGAGGGGTGAGCAGAGGTTTCTCACAAACGTCCTCGTCCTCTTCCTTCAAAAAGTCACAATGAAGTCAGGCGGGCCCAGGAGGGGTTGGTTCCCATGGGAGGTCGTTTGCGGGAGTTTTACCCTGCCTGGGTCCAGCTCACGTCCAATCAATGGGTGTTGGAGGTGATTCGAGACGGTTACACGTTAGAATTGCAGCGGCCGGTATCCGAGGCATTCGTGCATTCTTCAGGACCAAGCAAGAATCAGTCCTCACATATGGGTGACGTCGGCGCCGACGGAGCCCTCGTGCGGAGCATTTCCCCAGCTTTCAAAGAAAGCCTTTAGGAATTACAGCGCGCATGCGCGGTCCTCTTCCCGCCCAAGGGTGCCATCTTGCTCAGGCTTCTTTTTTCCACGGAGCCCGACGGACGTAGTTCGTTTTTCCCCGAGGAAAAAGTTGATTTTCTCTGTTTTTCCTCTTTCTTTCTCCGGTTCGACGCCGGATCCTTTTCCCGCTCGGACCGATACGCCGGTATTGAGTCCTTTTCTCTCTTTTTCTGTTTTTGTCCTTTGTGACTGGCGTTGGCGCCTTTTTTCTTTTTTCCCTGGCAGACCGGTCTTTTGACCTAGCAGGGGCCCTTTTTCCCCCGATGGCTGCCAGCGGGTTTAAGAAATGTGATCGGTGTAAGAAACTTATGTCTCTTACCGACACCCATGACTGCTGCCTCCGTTGCCTCGGACCCGATGATCTGTGGTCCATGTGGCAAAATGTCCTCGAAGGCGTTGAGGAGTCGGCAGCACCAGAGGGATCAAATTTTTTCTGACTCCGCGTCCGGCCGGGCCCGGACCTCGTCAGAGGCCTCGACATCTCGGGACTCCGGCCCCGAGCAGCATCGGGGTTCCTCTGAGCAGGGGTCTCCTTCGCGGGAACATCGCAGGAAGAAGAAACCCGCGAAGGCGGCGTCGGTGGACGCTCCTGGTTCCTCGAGGGCCAGGTCGCATAGCCCCGATAGCCGTCCCGGGTCTTCGGAGTCGGAGAGGCCTGCCAAGCATCCTTGTGTCGAGATGGAGTCTCCTGGACACGTAAGTGCTGTTGTCCTCATTGACTCTCCTCCAAGGGAGCCGATGTCGGGCCCGACGCCGTCGGGGCCCGAGTCGGCGGCTGCTGGGTCTCCTGAGCTCGGACTCAGGTTGATGGCCTTGGAGAGCAGCTTTGCTGCCTTCATGGAACAGCAGCGGGCATTGATCGCCGGTCTCATGCGGGCTCGAGTCGATCCTCGGCCACGGTCTCCCTTGACCTCCCGTTCGGGGCCGAGGTCGTCGACGCCGAAACCCTCGGCGTCGGGGCGGAGGGCATCAGTGCCCGCCCGACCGGAGCCACTCGATTCCTCCTCCGAGGAATCGGGCTGGGAGACAGAGGACGAAGAGTCACCCGACACTCATCGGACTCGGTGTGTCCCATCGGACTCGCCCGAGTCCGAACCTCGGCGGCGGTCCCCACCGGAGGATACCCGGTTCTCGGACTTTGTGCGGGATATGACCAAGGCCTTGGCCTTCCCCACGGATCCCAAGGAGGAGCCTCGAGCCGAGGAGCTCGAGGCCCTCCAGTATGACTCTCCCCCAAAGGAGGCCTTTACTGTTCCGGTTCCTCCGATGCTGGAGCGGCTACTCTTCTGCATGTGGGAGACCCCGGCCTCGACGCCGGTGTTAAGCAAGCGGGTCGATTCCATTTATCGAGTCCGCAAGAGCCCTGGGTTCCAAAAGGCACAATTACCGCACCACTCCATGGTTGTGGAATCGGCCATGCATCGACTGAAAAGTCAGAAGATGCACTCCTTGGTGCCTCCCGGCCGGGAGGCCCGGAACCTGGATGCCCTCGGTAAGAAGTGCTTCCAGGGCTCTATGCTTGCTTGCCGTGTCCAGACATACCAGCTCTACATGGGCATGTACCTTCGAGACCTGGCAAAGGAGATTGCCGGGTTCTCTGCTGGTCTCTCCGAAGAACCTTTGCAGAGGTTCCAGGCCTTGTCCACCGGTATTCAAGCATGCTCGAAGTTTATCTCTCGAGCAGCCTACGATGGCTTCGAGGCTTCGGCCCGAGTAGCCGGGGCCGGCATCGGTGCCCGCCGACAGGCTTGGCTACAGTCATCCGACCTCGAGCCATGGGTCCAGGACAAGTTGGTCGATGTCCCCTGCCGAGGTGAAAACCTCTTTGGCAAGCCCATGGCTGAAAAGGCTGCAGAACTCGAGACCGAGACTCTGACCAGGACTAGGCTTTCCAGGAAAACCTCTGCCCCTTCTCATAAAAAGAAGGGCTCGGGGAAAAAAGGCCTTTTACCCGAGGAAGTCATCTGCCTACAAACAATACCCTCATTATCAGGCCTCTGCAGCTCCCCAACAGGGTCAGCAGGCCAAGGGGCAGGGTCAAGGGCCCCGTAGGCAGAAGGCCCCCAAGCCACCAACACCTGCCCCTGACTCAAACAGCATAGCCTCTTCTCCTCAGCTGGCTTCTCTCAGCACAGGAGGCCGGCTGGTCCACTTTGCCCACATCCGATACCTGGGTTCTTCATATAGTCCAAAAGGGCTATCTTCTCCATTTTCACCAGGTACCTCCCTCCTACTTTCCAGGGGAGCCTCCAAGACCTCCTCTGCACAGGGACCTACTCCTTCAGGAGTTGACAGGTCTGCTAAAGGATCAGGCTGTGGAACCGGTGCCCCACCACCTGAGAGGTCAAGGCTTTTATTCCAGGTACTTTCTGGTACCAAAAAGAACAGGAGGCCTCCGACCCATCCTAGACTTGCGAAACCTCAACAAGTTCCTGGAGAGGGAAAAGTTCAAGATGCTTACCCTTGGAATCCTGCTGCCCTACCTCCAGCAGGGAGACTGGCTATGCTCCTTAGATCTAAAGGATGCGTATACTCACATCCTTATTCATCCAGACCACAGACAATATCTCAGGTTTGTTGTGGGAGGAAACCACTATCAGTACAGAGTACTACCCTTTGGCCTGTCATCCGCTCCCAGGGTGTTCACTAAGTGCCTGGCAGTGGTGGCAGCCTACCTGAGGCTTGTAAACGGGGGTGCTGGGCGTGAATGTCCACAGTCTTGGCAAAGGCAAAATCCTATTATGACTTGCAAAGGATTGTGGGGAATGTAGTCCATTCAAACCAGAATCAGCCGTTCACAAAATAATGAGTTGTGTTGCTCGAGTGTAAGCAAAGAAAAATATATTTTATTCATGGGGTTAATTCTCCCACACAGATTTACTTGGTAACACAAAATGACACTTGCTTCAGTATTGTACTTAGGAAAAACAAATCATGATATAAACAACTGAACTTCTTAGGCAATCAAACAATAAAGACCTTGATGGGAAACAGAAAAGGTCTTTTTAAGGGCTCCTGCTAATAACTTTTAGCAGTGCTCCAAAAGCAAAAACAAAACCCAAAAAGTAACCAAAAACTGTTCTTTTTCAAGGATAACTTTCTTCTATTTTCACACACAAACAGTAGTTTCCTTTCAGAGCTCACGTGCAACTGTGCATGGCTTAATTACCAATTAAGCCAGCTGCAAACCCCTTTGCTGGTTCACTTTCTCTACGTGGCTCAAATCCTACCCTAAAGCTTTCTTGTAAACTTTTCTGGGTAGATAAAAGAACAAGTTATAGTTCCTTTTGATGGTTGTTGTATTTGTGAAAGTATTTTACCACAGCAGCCTAGTCAGAGAGCAATCCATGTATTCATTCTGATCATTTAAAATATCTCCTTCTTCTTCAAATATCATAGAATCAATATCATGGTCTGGGTCAGAGGAATTCCTTAGTGGATCACTCTCTGGATAACACTTGTTTCCCTGCTGTCTTCCAGGTAAAGAGCTAGGGCATAGATCAGAGTTCATACCTGAGCTTCCTTTGCTGTTAGGGTTCCTCTCCAGATATCCTGGCCAGTAAGTAGTCCAGCTTTTATGTCCAGCCTTCCAATCAAGATCCCTGGACACTGGGTCTCTCTTCACATACCTTCTTGCACTGGTCTTAGGGCCCCTTCCAAATGCAGCCGTCTCCCTCAAAGGTGCTGTCTGGGAATTCCTGGCTCTGTAACCCCACTCCTCTGGCTTCCTCCAGTCCAATGGAGTATACTTGCCTCTGGAATGACTCCCAACACACATACTGCTGTGGGCTCCTTCTTTAGACCTCCAAGATGTCTTTCTCTTCTTCCTTCCACGTTGTTGCTGCTTCCTGATCCTCATCATCTGATTCTGTGTAGAATATGTTTTACTTTTAACTTGCTGAGAGGGATGCTCCACCCTAGCACAGCGCAGCTGTGCTGAATCAAGCCCTGCCCTTGGAGATGAGTGATTGGGGATTACCTCATAGCTCTCCTGATTGAACACACGTTTCCCCACTTCAGCTCTTCTAGAGGCTGTTTGAAACCTGGTGCATTCTGGGACTGGTAGTCTTTTATGAAAACATTCTGTTTTAGTATTTCTACCAGCAAAGACAGGTTGCTTGTTCAGTGCCAATTCACCTCTTTTATAGCTCCCTCCTGAACTATGATAAGCTTCCTTATCACAGGCTTCAGGGTCTTTTTGTGTTTCCGTACGTGGACGACTGGCTCATAAGGGGCCACTCTTCCCAGGAGGCCAACCAGGCCACCCTTCGCACTGTGGCTCTGCTTCAGCACTTGGGGTTTGTCATAAACTTCGCAAAGTCCACTTTGCTCCCGTCCCAGAACCTGGAGTTCATAGGGGCCAGGCTCGACACTCTTCAAGCAAAGGCTTTTCTGCCTCTGGACAGGGCCCACAGGCTAATGGATCTGGCCAGCCAGTTTCGCAGCAATTCCCTGGTCTCTGCCAGGCAATTCCTGAGGCTACTCGGCCATATGGCTTCCACGGTTGATGTCACCCCCAATGCCCGCCTGCACATGCGGCCTGCTCAGTGGTGCCTTCGCACTCAATGGCTTCAGACCACAGGGAGCCTGGCGGATTCCATCACGATATCCGACCTACTGGTCTCCTCTCTGCATTGGTGGCTTCATCTTCCAAATCTGGTGCTCGGAGTGGATTTTCAATCCCCTCCACCTTCTCAAGTGCTCACAACAGATGCTTCTCTTCTCGATTGGGGAGCACATTGCCAAGGGACATGTACTCAGGGTCTCTGGACCCCTTTGGAGGCTTCTCAACAGATAAACTTCTTGGAGCTACGGGCGATACGCCCAGCTCTGAGAGCCTTCTCCCACCTCGCCTCTCGCCAGTCTGTACTGGTTCAGACGGACAATCAAGTTGCCATGTTCTATGTGAACAAACAAGGAGGCACAGGCTCCTTCCTACTTTGTCAGGAAGCTCACCGGCTGTGCTCTTGGGCTGTCAATCACGGGATCCTTCTCAAGGCTGTCTACCTCCCAGGTCAGGAAAATTACCTGGCAGACAAACTGAGCAGGATCCTGCAACCACACGAATGGAGATTGAACCCATTGGTGGTTCAGCAGATCTTTCTCAGGTGGGGACTCCCCACCATGGATCTTTTCACCAGTCCTCTGAACCGGCAACTCCCGAGATTTTGCTCCAGGCAACCGCATCCCCTCCGAGTAGCAGTGGATGCGTTTCTAATCTCGTGGTCCACAGGCCTACTGTATGCGTTTCCTCCCACTCCACTAGTGTCCAGAACGCTGTTCAAAGTCCTCAGGGACGGGGCTTCATTGATTCTCATTGCCCCCAAGTGGCCGAGGCAACCGTGGTTCCCGCTTCTGCTACAGCTAGCGGTGGACACCCCTCTGCCTCTGGGGTTTCAACACGATCTCCTGTCTCAGGATCAGGGGACTCTCTTGCACCCCAACCTCCAGTCCCTACACCTGATGGCCTGGCTGCTGAAAGGGTAGTCCTGACTCCCCTACTGCTGCCTCGAGAGGTGGAAGATGTCGTCTTAGCTTCTAGATGGCAATCCACCAGGAAATCCTACGCTCTTAAGTGGCATAGATTCTCCACATGGTGTGCTCAGCACAACGAGAATCCTTTCTCTTGCTTGGTAGCGGTGGTGTTGCAATATTTGCTTTACCTCTCCAATCTGGGCCTTAAGTCTAACTCTGTCAGAGTTCACCTGAGTGCTCTCTCAGCTCACCACTCACCGGTGGACGGCAGGCCTCTTTCCCAACCACCCTTTGGTGGCTCGTTTCCTCAGAGGCCTCCTTCTACTTAAGCCTCCTTTGCGTCCACTGGCCCCTGAGTGGGATCTGAATGTGGTATTACAGGGGCTTACTTGTCCGCCTTTTGAACCTATGGCTACCTGCCCCTCTCTGTTTTCTCGCTTGGAAAACTTTATTTCTGGTAGCTCTCACCTCTGCTAGGCGAGTGAGTGAACTGCAGGCTCTAGTGTCTGATCCTCCTTACACTAGGTTCTACAGGAATAGGGTAGTCTTACGGACTCACCCTAAGTTTCTTCCTAAGGTTGTCTCACCTTTTCACCTTAATCAGGAGGTGGTTCTTCCGACCTTCTTTCCCAGGCCGCATGCCAACCGGGCTGAGATGGTCTTGCATACCCTGGACTGTAGGAGGGCGTTAACCTTCTACCTTGACCGTACGCAGGAGCATCGGAGGGCTGTTCAGCTTTTTGTTTCTTTTGACCCCAATAAGTTGGGGCTCCCTGTCTCCAAGCGTACGCTGTCCATTTGGGTCGCTGACTGTATCGCCAGGGCTTATGGGGCAGCTGGCCTCTCATTGGAGGGTCGAGTCACGGCTCGTGTCAGGGCGAAGGCTGCGTCAGTGGCTCATCTCCGCTCTGTTCCGTTGGCAGACATCTGCCGGGCTGCTACTTGGTCTTCAAGCCAGACTTTTGCAGCCCATTACTGCCTTGAGAGGGAGTCCCGCAGGGACAGTGCTTTCGGACAGGCAGTACTCCATAATCTCTTTGGGATTTAGGCAACTCCTACCCTCCGGCCCTGGTGTTGGGCTACCGGTCGGAGGCGTTCTCAGAGAAGATTCCTTCCTTCTGTGCTAACGAGCTAGAGGGAGCTCATTTTTCCGCTTGAGGTCTCCGGTAGCCTTAAGCTAGGGAGTCCCATATGTGAGGACTGACTTCTTGCTTGGTCCTGGAGAAAGAGTAGTTACTCACCTGTAACAGGTGTTCTCCAGGAGCAGCAGGAATCAGTCCTCACCACCCTTCCTCCTCCCCTTGGAGTTGCAGTCATATGATTTATTTTTGCTATTTTTTGCTGTCTTTTAGCTATGTCATCAGACTGAGCAAGATGGCACCCTTGGGCGGGAAGAGGACCGCGCATGCGCGCTGCAATTCTCAAAGGCTTTCTTTGAAAGCTGGGGAAATGCTCCGCACGAGGGCTCCGTCGGCGCCGACGTCACCCATATGTGAGGACTGATTCCTGCTGCTCCTGGAGAACACCTGTTACAGGTGAGTAACTACTCTATCTCCGTGCAGAACTCTAGCGAAGCGCGGGGCGGTGCGGGACACCGTTCGTCGCCTGCTGGCGCTCAAGGCGATTGTTCCGGTTCTGCCCGACCAATTAGGAGGCGGTCGATACTCAATTTACTTTGTGGTTCCAAAGAAAGAGGGGACGTGGCGTCCCATTCTGGATTTGAAAAGGGTGAATCGCTGTCTCCGCGTCTCCCACTTTCGTATGGAAACCCTTCGGTCCGTGATTGTAACGGTGAGAAAAGGCGAGTTTTTGACATCTTTGGACCTGTCAGAAGCGTACCTTCATATTTCAATCTGGCAGGAGCATCAGAAATTCCTCAGATTTGCGGTTCCGATTGGTCAGTTTCAGGCGCTGCCCTTTGGCCTGGCAACTGCACCACGAACCTTTACCAAGGTGATTGTGGTGGTTGCAGCAGCCTTTCGAAAGGACGGAGTGATGGTGCACCCATATCTGGACGATTGGTTGATAAGGGCAAAGTCACGAGCGGAGAGTGTCTCGGCCACGGCCAAGGTGTTGGCGATGCTGCAGCGCATAGGTTGGGTGGTAAATGCGGCGAAGAGCAAGTTGCAGCCGACTCAACAGTTAGAGTATCTGGGAGCTCACTTTGACACGGAGGTCGGCCAGGTTTTTCTTCCACGGCAGCGGAGAGTGGCATCCCTTTGATGGGACCAGCACCGCAACAACGCTCTCTGCAACGGGCGCATGTGGGCCCGTGCCCACGGAACCAATTCTAGGGTCGCCGCCATGGTTCCCAACACCTGCAGGTACTCCCAGGCGGTAGGCCTCTGCACGCCGAGAAAGCAAATTATCAACCGCTGGAGTGCCACTCTCCGCTGCCGTGGAAGAAAAACCTGGCCGACCTCCGTGTCAAAGTGAGCTCCCAGATACTCTAACTGTTGAGTCGGCTGCAACTTGCTCTTCGCCGCATTTACCACCCAACCTATGCGCTGGACTACTTTCAAAACCCAGGCATCGGTAGTAATGGCTGGCCACCTGTGAGCGTACAGGGCCAGCCTTCCT
Source organism: Ichthyophis bannanicus (assembly GCA_033557465.1). NCBI lineage: Eukaryota > Metazoa > Chordata > Amphibia > Gymnophiona > Ichthyophiidae > Ichthyophis > Ichthyophis bannanicus. Next base: position 240,933,929 of record CM066037.1, read on the forward strand.
CCTGTGCAGGGCCAAACCACTGGTGGGAGAAGAGCTATGCACTGGGAGTAAAAAAACCCTTCCCGGCTGGGTAGGAGCCGAAGCTGGAGGCTTGGGGGTCTTCGGCTTACGTGGGCCATGCCCCTGTCCCCTGGCCTGCTGCCCCTGTTGGGGAGCTGGGGTAGCCTGGTAAGTGGGGTAGTTTCTGTAAGCCGTACCCTTCCTTGGGAAAAAGGGCTTTTTCCCCAAGGCCTTCTTCTTGTGAGAAGATGCAGATGTCTTCTTCGACAACCTTGTCCGGGTCAAGTACTCAGACTCGATTTCTGCAGCTTTTTCAGCCATGGGCTTGCCGAAGAGGCTGTCTCCTCAGCACGGGACATCGACCAACTTGTCCTGAACCCATGGCTCCAGGTCCAACAACATGAGCCAGGCCTGACGGCGTGCACCGATGCCGGCCACAGCTACTTGCGCCGAAGCCTCAAAGCCGTTGTAAGCTGCTCGAGACATGAACTTCGAGCACTCTCAGATCCCTGTGGACAAGGCTTTGAAGCGCTGCAAGGGTTCCTCTGATAGGCCAGCCAAGAACCCGGCAATCTCCTCTGCCAGGTCCCGCAAGTACATGCCCATGTACAGCTGGTAAGTTTGGACACGGCATGACAGCATTGAGCCCTGGTAGCACTTTCTTCCGAGGGTGTCCAGGTTCCGGGCCTCCCGGCCAGGAGGCACCAAGGACGTCAGTGCCCCAGGTGCTGGCTTTCTTACAGGATGGTTTTCAGAAGGGTTTGGCGTCGTCGTCATTGAAGGTTCAGTTGGCGGCTTTGTCCTGTTACAGAGGTAAGGTGCTTGGCAGTTCCTTGGGCAGCCATGTGGATGTGAAGCGTTTTTTGCGAGCCGTGGGATTGTTGCGGCCTCCCTGCAGGAGGGTAGTTCCGTCCTGGGATCTTCCTTTGGTTTTGGAAGCGTTGAGGAAGGCGCCATTCGAGCCTTTGTCGGCGGCGACATTAAAGGACCTGACTCTGAAGGTGGGGCAAGACTGGACACACTTCAGGCAAGGGCGTTCCTACCGCTGGACAGGGCGAGGCAGTTGTTGGACTTGGTACAGCAGGTCCAGCACAAACCTCAAGTCTCCGCAAGGGTCTTCTTATGCCTCCTGGGCCACATGGCCTCCACAGTGCATGTGACTCCATATGCTCGATTCCACATGCGCACAGCTCAATGGAGCCTCAGAGACCAGTGGACGCAAGTCACTGGCCGCCTCAGAGACAGAGTAGCGATTTCCAAGCTACTGGTGACAGCCTTGCAGTGGTGGCTTCACCCCCAACTTGCTTCAGGGAGCATCATTCCAACTTCCCTCTCACACCAGAGTGCTGACGACAGATGCCTCCTTGCTGGGCTGGGGTGCCCATTGCCAGGGTTCATGCACTCAGGATGTGTGGTCCTCGTGAGAGGCCACGCTTTAGATCAATCTTCTAGAGCTTCGAGCCATCCGCCTAGCTCTTCAAGCCTTCTGTCATCTTCTTGCACATCAGTCGGTGCTGATACAGACAGACAATCAGGTAGCGATGTTCTTCATCAACAAACGGGGGCACAGGCTCTCGCATCCTATGTCAGGAAACTCTGGACCTCTGCTCTTTTGCAGTGGCACATCACATGTCCCTAAGGGCAGTTTATCTGCCCGGTCAGGAGAACCTCCTGGCCGACAAGTTGAGCAGGATTCTTCAGCCTCACGAATGGCAACTGAACCGGGATGTAGCCCAGCGGATCTTTAACTGTTGGGGTCTCCCATCCATGGATCTCTTTGCCAGTCCGCAAAACCATCAGTTGCCCTGGTTCTGCTTGAGGCAGCCGCATCCACTGAGCATGGCGGCGGATGCTTTCCTGATCTTGTGGGCGCAGTGCTTTCTCTATGCATTCCCACCCACGCCCCTGGTGGCACGCACTCTGTTCAAGATTCTTTGGGACAAGGCCTCGTCATCCTGGTAGCCCCCAGGTGGCCCAGACAGCCTTGGTTCCCTCTTCTCCTTCAACTGGTGGTCGAAACTCCACTTCCACTGGGGGTGCAGCCTGACCTCTTGACCCAGGAACAGGGTTCCTTGCTACGCCCCAATCTCAGATCCCTCAACTTAATGGCCTGGCTGCTGAGAGGGTAGTACTTGCTCCTCTACTCCTTCCTAAGGAGGTGTTGCTGGCCTCTAGGAGGCAATCCACTAGAAAATCCTACGTGTTCAAGTGGCATAGATTTGAAGGGTGGTGTGCTCAGAATAAGGAGAACCCGTTCACTTGTCAAGTACCTCAGGTATTGCAGTACTTGCTCCACCTCTCAAAGTTAGGCCTCAAGTCTAACTCTGTCAGGGTCCACCTGAGTGCGCTATCAGCTCACCACTCTCCAGTGGATGGGCAACCTCTTTCAGCTCACCCTTTGGTATCCCGATTCCTCAGAGGCCTCCTCCTCTTGAAGCCTCCAATTCGCCCACTGGTTACAGAGTGGGACTTAAATGTGGTCTTGCAGCGGCTTACTTGCCCACCTTTTGAGCCAATGTCCACCTGTCCTCTCCGCTTCCTTTTCTGGAAAGCACTCTTTCTGGTGGCGCTCACATCTGCTTGACGTGTGAGTGAGCTGCAAGCTTTAGTATCGGATAGACCGTATACACGGTTTTACAAAAACAGAGTGGTCCTATGTACTCACCCCAAGTTCCTCCCAAAAGTGGTTTCTTCGTTTCACCTTAACCAAGAGGTGATTCTTCCAACCTTCTTCCCCAGGCCACATACCAGCAGGGCAGAAGTGGTTCTGTACACCCTGGACTGTAAGAGGGCGCTCGCCTTTTACCTGGAGCGTATGCGTGGACATCGGAGAGCTTCCCAGCTCTTCGTCTCTTATGACCCTAGTAAACTGGGTCTACCTGTCTCCAAGCGAATGTTATCCACCTGGGTGGCAGACTGCATAGCCTGGGCGTATAGGGCAGCTGACCTCCAGCTGCAGGGCCGAATCACGGCCCACTCTGTCAGGGCTAAGGCCGCATCAGTGACTAACCACTGTTCTGTTCTGTTGGCAGACATCTGCCGGGCCGCAACTTGGTCTTCAAGCCAGACTTTTGCAGCCCACTACTGCCTGGAGAGAGTCCCAGCGGGACAGTGTTTTCGGTCAGGCAGTACTCCTTAACCTATTCGAGGTTTAGGCAACTTCTACCCTCCGACCCTTGGTGTCAGGCTACCGTGGGGGTTGTGTTCTCGGAGAAAAATCCTATCACTGCTGCTGCGGTTCTTCTAGACGGAGCCATTTTCAGCTATGGGTTCTCTGTAGCCTATAGCTAGGGAGTCCCATATGTGAGGATTGACTTCCTGCTTGTTCCTGGAGAAAGCGTTGTTACTCACCTGTAACAGGTGTTCTCCAGGGACAGCAGGAATCAGTCCTCACGACCCTCCCTCCTCCCTTGGAGTTGCAGTCCTTTGATTAATTTTTTCTCATTTTTGCCATCTTTTTAGCTATGTCATCTGAGCAAGATGGCACCCTTGGGCGGGAAGGGGACCGCGCATGCGCGATGCAATCCCAAAGGCTTTCTTTGAAAGCTGGGGAATTGCTCCGCACGAGGGTGCCGTCGGCGCCGACGTCACCCATATGTGAGGATTGATTCCTGCTTTCCCTGGAGGACACCTGTTACAGGTGAGTAACTACACTTTACTCATGGATCCTTATGATGATGAATGCCAGTCTCTCGAGCTGGGGAGCCCATTGCCAAGACTGAACGGCCCAGGGCCTTTGGAACCTCAGGGAGGCAGTGTGGTCTATCAGCTGCTTAAAGATGAGGGCCATCAGGTTGGCTCTTCTGCATTTCTGGCCCCTGGTTGAGAGCTGGGCGGTTCAAGCATTGTCAGACAACGCCCCGGCAGTGGTTTCTTAATCAGCAAGGTATCACAAGGCATGCCGGGGTCGTCCTGTAGATGGCTGTCCTGTTTGCCTAGGTGGAGAAGAACCTTCTAGCCTTGTCTGCTCAGCACATTGCCAGGGTGGACAAAGGGGGAATGGACTTTCATCCAGCACTGTCTGGATCCAGGAGAGTGGGAGTTGAGTCAGGAGGTGTTTCAGCTGATTCTGCTTTGGGTCGCTTTGAGATGGATCTGATGGCAACTCAGGGACTATCTACAGTGATGTTCTCTGTAACTGATTTTGTTTATTGTAAACCGCCCCTGATCTCTGGAAGGGGGCGGTATAGAAAAAATTGCTTAAATAAATAACTCATTCCATTGCCAAAGTGGCCTACTACTTTAGTTGCCACACAGAGATGGAGTCCAAGGGCATTGACACCCTAGCTTAGCCTTGCCCATGTCACCGCCTGCTGCATGTTTCCTCTGTGGCCCCTGGTGGGGCATATGATTCAGCGTATAGAGTGCCATCAGGACAGAATTGTTCTTGTGGTGCCAAATTGGCCAATGAGAGCCTGATTCGGAAATCTGATGTGGCTCCTGCAAACGCCACCTCTTTGTTTGTCTCCGTCTCGGGGCCTATTGCATCGGGGACCCATCATCCTGGAAGACTTGGCTCCCTTCTCACTTATGGTTTGGCTCTTGAAAGGAGACAACGCGTAAGGGATACTCTCTGACAGTGTGGTTTCCACTCTGCTCAGAGCCCAGAGGTTGACCATCCTGGCATACGTGTGGGTTTGGTACCTTTTCGAGCGATGGTGCGATGAACAGCAGCTGGTCACTGAGGCGGCCAAGATGACATCCCTGCTGGCCTTTCTGTAGGAAGGTCTGAGAAAGGACCTCTTAGCTCTCTGAAGGTTCAGGTGGCCGCTTTGGCCTGTTTCAGAGGTCTGGTGGCTGGTAAGCTGCTAACCTTACACTTGGATGTTTCGTGCTTTCTTCAGGGGGTTTGGTGTCTGCATCCTCCCCTCCAGTCTTTGGTCCCTTCCTTGGATCTGGGTCTGGTGCTTAGGTCCCTGATGTCGGAGCACTTTCAGCTGTTGAAGCACACTACTTTGAAGGCTTTGATGCTCAAGACTGTTTTCTTGGTTGCGATTTGTTCCTCAAGGCAGATTTCTGAGCTGCAGGCTCTATCTTGCCAAGATCCTTATTTGTCTTTCTCAAAAGAGGCTTTTTCCATGCAGCCAGTGCCTTCCTTCTTGCCTAAAGTGGTTTTTCCCTTTCATATGATTCAGGTGCTTTGCCTGCCCTCCTTCTCTAAGGAGCAGTATCGGTGGGAAGGATACTGCCTTGTGAATGTCCAGAGGGTGCTTCTCGGGTACTTGGAGGTTACAAATTTCTTTCTTAAATTGTACCATCTTTTTGTGCTGTTTGCTGGTCTGCCTAAGGGTGATGTGGTGGCTAAGTCTACTTGGGGTGCTGGATTAAGGAGGCCATTTCCTCAGTGTATCTTTTGCGGAACCAGCCAGTTCCAGAGGATTTGCATGCCCATTCTACCCGAGTGCAAGCATTGTCGTGTGTGGAGCAGAGCTAGGTAGACCTGCAGACATCTGTCGGGTGGCAATGTGGGCATCACTTTCCGCTTTTCTCAAGCATTACCACTTGGATGTCCATGCTCGACCTTTGGCTCTAAGGTTTTGCAAGCTGCTATATCGTCTTCCTTACCCGTGGCATCGTAGCTTTGGTATGTCCTACTTGTCTGGACTGGTCTAGCAGGGCGATATGGAAAGTGACATTTTACTTACCAAATAATATCTTTTCCTTGAGTCCTGCTAGGCCAGTCCAGGGCCTGCCCCTAGAACTGTGTTGGCTCTGTTCTGCGGTGCTGCCCTGGAGTCCACTGTGATTTATATAGGCTCACCAGGTCCATCTTCTACAGACAGCCTTCTGTGTAGATAGTTCACTACTGTTTCGTTACTCATTGTTGCTCACCTTGAGGTTGTGTGAGACTTGTCATATTCTTCAGTATGCTTTGGGACAGATACTGAAGAGACCTCTGGTGACTGAGACAGATAGATGCATGAGAAAGATGTCATTGAAACCTGGGCATTTCATTGGTTCTTTGTCTCCACCAATCAGCTGGTAGGGGAACACAATCCATTTGTCTGGACTGGTCTAGCAGGGCTCAAGGAAAGGACATTATCTGGTAAGTAAAATGTCACCTTGGGCAAGGACCTGCCTATTGTACTTGAATTGTAGCTCAACCTGAGCACAGGTTTGGAAAGGCACATAATTAAATCCAAAACTAAGGAAGCATTTCAGGGGTGTTCAGCAAACAGAAGTTACAATTAAAAATAGGAGATTATTGGTTTTAGTTTCAGATCTTCCATAGCCTCTGTTACTTTGGGCATGTTAATTTACCGCTATGTTAATTAGTTTCAACAAGAACAAATATGAACATTTCATAATGACTAATTTCCCAGTGGCAGGGCAGTTTTCAAAATGTTCAGGTAACATAATACTGTACTTTGATTTCGGCTGAACTGAGCAGACCTGTTGCTCTATAGGAAAGAAAAATATTTGAATGAACTGTTCAAAATTTACTAGGGGAAGGGACGGACATGCACTCCACAGACATGGTGATTTTATAAGGTCAGTTTCTCTGTAGGAAATGGATGTCCATACCCGCTAAACAACAGGGGCCGATTCCAAACACACAGTTCCCTGCATGTATAGAGGAGATGTGTGGGGAGCGGTGGGAGGGGTGGGGCGGTCTGGAGGAGGAGAGAGAGTGAGCCAGAGGAAGGACTCTGGCCCGGACATACACAGCTGATTTCTGATCACAGTCCTGTACGTCCAGTTCTGTCGACTTAGGGGTAGGGGATCGGCCACCGACGGCAGCTGAGGGGCAGCAGGGGTTCCCCGCTGCCCGATCCCAGCCATAGCAGGTCCCATCAGGGGTTGGGCGGCGGGGAAATGAGCAGGGGAGCTGCTTGCCAGCAATTGGGACTCCTGCATGGTGTCCCAGTGCCATGGCAACGGAACGCCATGGCACAGGGTTCCATGTGGAGTCCCAGGCGGGTTGTACAGAGGCCCAGAATCGGGGCACGTCCTGCCCGTCCAGGCAAGTTGCATCCAATTCTGCTCCCCTGGGGACTTCTAGCCTCTGGGGGATAAAAATCAGGTGCAAGTCTGGCCCATCCATATTTTGGACGTCTGGATGGGCCCCGATTGGAATCAAGCCCTATATGTATAACAATGAAACTTTTTTAAAGACTGTACCAGTCCTATTCAGATAGTGTCACATGCCTTCCAACAACACTGAGATAAAAACATGTTCCCAGCGAGGCTCATCAGAGCAGAAGAAAAAGAAACATGAGATCCAAGACATGGGGGATACATAGGGAGATGGGGATGATGCTGGACATGGGAGGGAGAGGCGACATTGGGTAACATGAGTAACGGAGGGATGATGCTGGACATGGGGGGGATACATAGGGAGACAGGGGTGGTGATGGACATGGGGCAGGAAGAACCAAGGGAAATAGAGATGTTGAGACTAGAGAAAAAGAGAAGGCAGATGCTAGAAATAAGGAATAGGGAGAGTGGGAGAGATGCTGGACATGAGGGAGAGAGAGAAGGGGAAGATGCTAGACAGAGGTGGTTAGAGAGGAGAGTAGTAGTAATAGTAAGACACCGGATTGGGGAGACTATTCTGGTTGAGGGGAATAAGGAAAGACTGAAGAATAAGTGGTTGAGGAAGGGGCTGAGATGGAGAATGGGAAAATAGTATGAGGGTTAGAGAGCTATAGATAGATGCAATAAAAAGGTGGGGGATTAAGGACTTGACTCGACACACTCTGGATTTAATTATCTCGACCCCCAACCCCCCTCACATTTACTACGCCCATCCTCCCTGCCTCTCTCCTGGACCGATTACTTCCTTATCCTATTTTCCCTCTTCCCTCTCTCCTACTAATGCACCTACCACACCTTGTCTCCCTCCAAGACTGTCTTGCAAACTCATCCCAAATACCAACACGGTCTTTCCATCTGCAGATACTCTCTTCTCTCCCTCTTTTCATTCCCTACCTGTAAATGAACAAGCACGTCTTGGGGACTCCCTTCTCCTCTCTGCACTTGATTGCATTGCACCAGTTCGTGTTTTCAAACACAAACAGTGCCCTCATCAGCCCTGGTTTCATGCCGGCCTTCAGCTCACCTGTGCCCATCTCTGTGGCATGGAGCACCGCTGGAGACATTCCAGATCCCCTGATGCTTTCCAGTTCTTTTGCATTTCCCATCGTTCTTACCATCACATGAGCATAGCCACTAGGAGATCATTATTCCTCACTCATTACTCATTCTGCCTCACAGCCCCACCAATTGTATTCCATGCTCTCCTCTTTATCAGTATCCCCATCTCATCCTTGCGTTGAAGATGGCTCCCCTTCCTCTTCACAACTAGCTGAATACCACAGTAAAATCTCTACTTTACAATAGTTTTCTTTCTGTTGCTCCTTCCCCTGTCCTGCGTTCCCCTTCCTCCTCTATGTCCCCTACACTCACTAGCACATACTTGGGGTGCCTTCAACCCTGAATCTTCTGTCGCTCGTTTCAAGGTTCTTTCTTCCTCATGAAAAACAAACTGTAGCCTTGATCCGCTTCCTTCATCCTGTCTCTCTGCCAATTCTTTGGTGCTCAGACTCATTCTGTCATTAACAACAGTCTTGCTTCTGATGTTCTCCTCTCTGTATGGAAAGAAACCATCATCCAGCCCCTTCTGAAAAAGCCTACTTTAGACAACTATCGACCAGTCTCTAACTTACCCTTCCTTTCGAAACTGCTTGAGAAACTTGTTTTTCAGCAGTTGACTGCCCATCTTGAAAGCACCAGTGTTTTGCACCCCCGTCAATCTGGGGTCTGCACGGGTCACTCTACTGACACCATCCTCCTTTCGCTGCTTAGTGAGTTTCACCATTCTTTGGATTGTGGGACTATCACTGTCGCAGTCTCCCTTGATATATCCTCAGCTTTTGATCTTGTTAACCATGATCTTCTCCTTACTCATTTGCATGATATTGGTGGCACTGTCCTCAAGTGGTTTGCATTTTTTCTTTCACAGCGTTTTTTCCGCTTCACAATAGGCACTTCTGTCTCTTCTTCTTATCCTTTTTCCTGCGATGTTCCTCAGGTTTTCATATTGGCACCTTTACTTTTCAACAGCTTTCTTTCACCCCTAGCTCTTATGACCCAACAGCTTAGTATCTCCGCTTATTTCTATGCGGATGATATCCTCCCACTTTTCCATACCAAAGCGTCACTTCCTGTTCTTTCTCCTCTGAATACTTGTCTTATCCAAGTTGCCACCTGGTTATCTAGAAACTGCCTTCAACTTAATTCTTCTAAGACTACCACTACATGGCTTACCGGGCCAATCACCCCTTCCTCCGTTTCCCTGATTCTTGATGGTTCATCTGTCCAGCTCACATCCTCCTTCTGTTATCTTGGGGAGATATTTGATTCTTCTCTCCTTCCACGATCATATCAGCCAGATTTCATAACGTTCTCTTTTCTTCCTTCAAATCAGAGTAGTTCTTTCCATCCTGTTCACTGCTGCACTCACCACTCTTGTTGTTTCTCTTGTTCTATCCCGTCTAGATTATTGTAATGCAGTACTCATCGGTCTCCCACAATATTCCCTGAAATATCTCTATCTTGTTCAGCACACTGCTTCCAGACTTATCTACCATGCCTCACGATTTGACAACATAACTCCTCTTCTCATCTGTCTCCATTGGCTCCCCATACCATTCCGCATACATTACAAGATTCTCACCCAGGTCCACAAGGCTCTTCATACTGGCTCCCTACCCCCCCCCCCCCCCCTTCCAGGTACATCTTGAAATGACACATCACACTGCTTTTTACTTCCTTGGACCGTCCCTCTGGAATAACCTCCCTCCATCCCTCCGATTAGAACCTTCATTTCCAAAGTTCAAAACGCATCTCAAGATGCACAGCTTTTGTACAGCCTTTGTTCTTATACCCGACTCTTTCTGATGGTCTCCATCTGTGTTCCTCCCTCCTCCCGTTTTTCTTTCTCTCTCCTATCTTCTCCTAAGGCCTCGTGTTATGTTCTATAGTTCCCTCTCTTTCCTATACATCACTGGTGTTCCTTTCTTATTTAGGTTTTATAGTATTTTATTGTGAACTGCTCTGTTGTCCCCACTAAGGGTGGTATATCAAGTTTTAATAAATGAAATAAGAAGGTAAAAAAAGAATCAAATTTCTGAGTGGATGGAATGAGAAAAATATAAATGGAAGAAAGTTGGAAAAAGATCAATGTCAGATGGATGTAGGGGGAGCAAGTAAAGAAGACAGAAGGGGAGAAAAGTGGCAAGTGGATTTCTGGCTCTGGGAAAAAAAGGTAAAAAAAAGTCCAGAAGATGCAGAAACCAGACACTAGGAACAAGGGAATTAGAAAAATAAAATAGCCAGACAATAAAGGTAAAAAATGTATTTTCATTTTAATGATTGGCATGCCTTTATTCCGAAGTATACATAGTGAGATATTTAAATTTGTCCCCATATGACCATTTTGGTAGCCACCCTTTGTACCAACTCCATTCTGTTTATATCCCTTTGAAGGTGTGGTTTTCTAGAATTGCACATAATACTCCAAATGAGGTCTCACGAAAGACTTTTACAGAGGCACCTCCTCTCTGCTGACCATTCCTCTCCCCATTCAGCCAAGCATTCTTCTGGCTTTCGCTGTCGCATTTTCTCCCTGTAAAGGTTTATGTTAAATGTAGAGTCATGAATTTGGGCTGCAGAAATCCAAGGGAGCGGTACAATATAGGGAGTAGAGAACTTCTATCCTTGAAAGAAAGGCCGGGACCTGGGAGCGATTGTTTCTGATGATCTTAAGGTGGCTACTATTATTACTGCTAGTAATCATAGGCCAGGCTAAAAACTCATCTCTTCAAGGCTGCTTTTGGATCCTGATGCTTTAGTCTCCTCTTCACCTTATACTATTCACCTAGATATATCCTAGTCCCCAGTTGTTCTCATGTCTACCTTGACTAGACTGTAAGCTCTGATGAGCAGTGACCATCTCTTACATGTCTCTATTCAGCTCTGTGTACACCTTGTAGCGCTATACAAATGATTAGTAGTAGTAGCCACCTTAAGATCATCAGAAATAATCACCCTCAGGTCCTGCTTTTCTTTCAAGGACAGAAGTACTTCATCACCGATATTGTACCGTGCCCTTGGATTTTTGCAGCCCAAATTCATGACCCTGAATTTTTTTAACATTTTACTAAAAGTTTTAATGCACGTTAATAAAGTTAATACAGGGAGGAAGTGACGTCACCCGGGTGATGGCAGCTTAACTTTTGAGCTCCCATCGAGACGCAGTAATAAGGAGGAAAAAGCGCAACTATTACCCCATCTAAGGAAATAAAAGCTGGTGTCCTGAGAGTACTAGTCAGGCAGAGATGTCAGTGCGAAAGAAATTGGCCAAATTTAAGTCCTCATACGCTGGGAACGCCGAGCAGAAAGCCCGAGACTCGCCGGAGCATATGGCGTCGGGAGAGGAGACGGATGAAGAGTTGGAGCGAGCGGATGAAAGCTGTACTAGAGGAGATATATGGGGCTGGATGCGATCGCTAAAGAGAGAGATCGTGGCCATGAGGGGAGATCTGAAGGAGACCTTGGCGAGCATAAAAGAGGACGTGCGTAAGCTCGGGCACCGAGTGGAATCGCTGGAGGAACACGTGGATCGACAGGAGGAGAGAGACGGAAGTGGAGGCCCAGTTGAAGCGCTTCCAAGAAGAGCAGTCTCTCTTGAAAGACAAGCTGGAGGATCTTGAAAACCGATCCTGACGTAACAACTTGCATCTGAGGGGCCTGCCGGAGACGGAGGAGTTTGCCGACGCGACAGCGGTGGTCCAGAAGGTATGCTGCGCTCTGCTACAGAGTGGGGAAAGCATGGCGCCTGGAGTGGAAGTTGCGGTGGAACGAGCGCATCGAGCGCTGGGCCCGGCGAGAGGGGGACAGCCGCGGGACATTGTGGCTTGTCTTGCATCATTCGCGGTGAAGGAGCAAGTGATGAGAGCAGCTGCAGCCAGGAAAGGCTTCACTTGGGAGGGCCAAAAGGTTGAGCTATATCAAGACATTTCGGCTGGGACTTTGCAGAGGCGTCGAGATATGAGGCCGGTCACACAGTACTTGCGAGCAGAGAAAATGAAGTACCGGTGGCTGTTTCCTTTTGCCTTGCTAATGGATATAAATGGCCGAGGACATCGGGTGCGTTCAGAGGCTGAGGCATGGAAGACTTTGAAGCAGGAGGGGGCCCCTCGTTTGCCAGAGGTGGTGAAGGTGGTTGGTCAGATGGGGAGCAAGGGAGCGCACCCAGGATGGGAGAGAGTCCCGGTGAAGGGCCAGCGCCTGCGGAGAAAGCTTGGAGCGACGGGACAAGGAGAGCCTGCTGAAGGAGCTGCATCCGGACCTGTGTGACACTTTTGTGTGGACATTGTTGAGTTGGACATGATCCTTAGGATGGTGAAGGGGGTAAGAGGGTGGAGGGGGGAGAGCTAAGTTTTAGCATGGCGGGCAGGGCGGAGGAGGGGAGAGGGTCTTATTTGGCCTGAGGAGTTGATGGCTTATGAGTGATTTGGGGGCAAGGGGGGTTAGGTGGGGGAAGAGGCTTAATAGGATCATTGAGGGGGAGTGCTGAGGGATGGGGGATGGTGCGTCCAAGGGGGAGTCACATCCTCGCAGGGCGGCGGAATGGAGCTCTGTGTGTTTGGGATGGGGAGGGGGGGAGGGTGGGGGCTGAGGCATTGAAGAAGAGCTTTGGGGGAGGAGGGGGCACAGATGGAGATTATGGCTACTGGTTTGCAAGTAGGTAGTTTGAATGTGAGGTTTGAACTCGCCACAGAAAAGAAAACTACTCTGGAATGAGCTGCGGAACCAGAAGTGGCAGGTGGCCTTTCTACAGGAGACACATATGCGTGAAGGGGATGAGAGGTTGTTGAGGTCGGGGCAGTATCAGGGGTTCTTTGCAGCGGAGGAGGGGGTGAAAGAAGGCAGGGGTAGCAATCCTTATTAGGCAAGATGTTCTTTTCGTGGTTGGGAGGGTATATAGGAAATTAGATGGGAGGGCAGTGGTAGTTTTGGGGGAGTTAGGGGGAGAACAAGTGACATTTATGTCTGTGTATGGCCCGAATGTGGCACAAAGGGGGTTCTGGGAGGAGATGGGTAAATGGCTGGAGGGGAAAACTCAGGGGAGGCTCTTGGTGGGGGGGGGATTGTAACATAGCGTTGGATGGGAGGGAGGGGGATGAGGGAGGGGGGAGACAATTTCAGAAGTGGCTGAAGGATTTTGGACTGGAGGATCTCTGGAGGATGGCCCACCCCTTGGCAAGGGACTTTACCTTTTATTCAGCAGTCCATGAATCTTACAGCCGAATAGATTATTTGTTGGGAGATGGTCATTGGAGGGAGGCTTTGGATGAGGCAGTTATAGGAGTGGTCACTTGGTCCGATCACGCTCCGGTAGGAGTGCGGTTTGGTCCACCTAGGGAAGAGGGGAAGCGAACCTTCTGGAGATTGAATGATTATCTGTTACAGGGAGAGGGTGCGGTGCAGAAGTTGCAGAAGGTGGTAACGGAATATATGGAGTTGAATGACACGGGGGAGGTCTCCACGGGTGGGCTCTGGGATGGTTTGAAGGCGGTAGTACGGGGGGCACCTGGTTCAGATGGGAGCGCAAAGGAAGCGGAAACGGGAGGAGGAGATTTGTCGCCTGACGGGGCGATTGGCAAAATTGGAGAAGGCCCACAAGCAAAGGGGGGGTGTTCTTTTGTGGGGGCAGGTCGAGGAAACTCGACGGCAACTTAATGTACTTCAGTTGGAAAGGGTCTCACGGCAGCTGGAGAGAGTGGGCCAGCGGTACTATGAATTTGATAATAAGTCCGGTCGCCTGCTGTGTAATAAGCTAAAGACCCAAAGGCAAAGACAGGCTGTTGCTAAAATCAAAGGGCCACAAAATAAGCTCTTGTTTAAAAATAGGGAAATTCGGGAGAGGTTCTGGGACTATTATAAGGGTTTGTATACAGCAGATACCCCTCAGGAAGGTGCCATCATTCGGGAGTATTTACAAAATGGGGGGTGTGGAAGTGCGAAGGTGGGGGGCCTAGAGGGGGAGGGGTTGGAGGAGGATATTGCATTGGGGGAGGTGGTGGCGGCCATTAGGTCACTGGTTCCTGGTAAGGCACCGGGACTCGATGGGTTTTCAGGTATGTTTTACAAGAAACTAGTGGACTTGTTGAGCCCTATTTTGACTAGAGTGTTCAGTGCCGTCTTGAGGGGGGAAGCTCTGCCAGCATCAATGAGTCAAGCAGCTATAGTGGTGATTCCCAAACCAGGGAGGGATCCGGCGGTCTGCGGGTCCTATCGTCCCATATCATTGTTGAATATAGATATTAAGATACTGGCAAAGGTGTTGGCTACGAGATTGGCACCACTTATGCCAGGCTTGATTCACCCGGATCAATCTGGGTTTATAGCGGGAAGAAACACGGCGGATGGGATACGGCGGGTGCTTCAATTGGGGTGGCTGGCAAGGCAGGAGAAACAGCAGGCTGTGTTTCTCTCGATTGACGCTGAGAAAGCTTTTGATAGGGTCAGTTTTGATTTTCTGCAGGCGGTCCTGGAATACATTGACCTGGGTCCTAAATTCTGCACTTGGATAAAGGCTCTCTATGCTTCGCCGGCAGCGGCGGTGTGTGTGAACGGCAGTTACTCGGAGTTATTTCCCTTGGGGCGCGGTACCCGCCAGGGATGCCCTTTGTCCCCACTGCTCTTTGCCTTGGTTATGGAGCCGTTGGCTGCTAGAATCTGGTCGGTGTCGGACATTAAGGGAGTTGGAGTTGGGACGACGCAGCATAAGATGGTATTGTTCGCGGATGATGTACTCTTTACCTTGACTCAGCCGGTAGTCTCTCTTCCCGTGCTGATGATGGAGCTTACGGACTATGGAGCCCTTTCGGGATTTAAAGTTAATTGGGATAAAACGGAAGCTTTGTCAATTTCGCTACAACCTCGGGTTATCGAGGGTCTGCAGGGTTCCTTCCCGTTTAGGTGGGCCGGTAGAACTATAAAATATCTGGGTGTTCAGATCACGGCTGATCAGTTTGGAATGTATGGGGCAAATTACCCTCCGTTATTTGCGCAGTTGAGGAAGGATATGAATCGTTGGAAAGGCGTAGAGTTGTCTTGGTTGGGGAGGGTGGCGGTGTTAAAGATGAATCTGGTCCCACGTCTGCTATATTTGTTCTAAACGCTGCCAATTGGCATTCCACGTCGGGAATTGCATCAATTGCAGAATCAGATCTTTGCTTTTGTGTGGGGCGGAGTAGGCCAAGGGTGAGCAGAAGGGTTCTATATGCGTGTAGGGAAGGGGGAGGACTAGGGGTGCCTGATGTAACTCGGTACTATGCAGCTGCCCAATTGCGCCAGGTTTTTGAGTGGAGGGAATTGGAGGGGGCGCCAAAAAGGTTTCGGGAGATTGAGCAATATTGGGCTGGGGGGACCAATTTGAAGTACTTGCCCTGGATATTTGGTAAACTTCCCAAGGGGAGGTGGCGGGAGAATCCATATTTGGGCCATCTGGTCATGCAGTGGCAGAAGGCTAATGCTTATTTTGCCCCAGGGGCTTGCTTCTCGCTGTTGGCCCCCGTTCAGGCAACGCCTGAGTTCGCCCCGGGTAGAGAGGGGGTATTTCAGCGGTGGGGGGGCGTGGGGCTGGACACCTTTGAGCAGTTCATAGAAAAGGGGGAATTAATTCTCTTCCCGGATCTTCGGGTGAAATATCAGTTAAGGGGGGGAGACGTTTTTCCACACCTCCAGGTTAAGCATTTCCTGACCCAGAAGAGGATCCGGGACTCATGGGCGGGGGGCCAGGATGACAGGGTAGCACTTTGGCAGGGCTGGGAGAGTTTGAGAGGGCTGATAACCCAATTGTATCGGGGTCTGGGGAGGGTGGGTGGGGGTACGTTTCCCCACCAGATTGAGTGGGAAAAGGATTTGGGCAGGGAATTAGGGGAGCAGGCTTGGAGGAGGATATATGTGAATATAAATTGACAGGCTTTGTCAGTTGCGATTCAGGAGACATCCTATAAGTTGCTGTATCGATGGTACTATACTCCGGAGTGGCTGCATAGGATGTATCCCGGGGTGTCGGATCGGTGCTGGCGAAATTGTGGACATGGGGGGTCATTCCTGCATATTTGGTGGGGTTGCCCAAGGGTACAGATATATTGGAAAATGGTGAATGAGCAAATACAGGGAATATTTGGGGAACAACTGGATTTGGATATGGGACTGGGGTTGTTGGGGATTTGGCCCACTAAGAGCAGTAAAAAAAATGGAACGCCCTATACGGGCGTGTATACAAGCTGCTCGGAGTGAAATTGCTAGGGCATGGAAACAGGTCCAGTTATCGGGAGTGGAGCAGTGGAAGAGCCGGCTGCGTCGAGTTGCTCTGATGGAGCAGTTGACAGCGGTGAGATGCCAGAAGCAAGAGAGGTTTAAGGAGGTGTGGCTTCCTCTCCTGGAGTATTTGAAGTCTTGAGATGCCTCGGGGTGGGGGAAGGGGGGGATAAGGGGGGCTCTACTATTCTGTGTAGGGTCGGGGGGGATCTTGGGGTTGGTGGGATGTTTAATATTATATATCTGTAATTTTTTCAAATGAGGTTGATTGTAAAAGAACAGTCTGGAGACACAGTGGAGTCTCAAGCATTTACTGTTGGTTGAGGTTAATTTGGAAGATGATAGATGATATTGAAGAGGTAGGATAATAAACATGAGCTTGATATAGTGTTTTTCTGTTTTGTTCTAACCTTTTGGGGTTTGCAGTTGTCCATGTTAGCTTGCTAGGGCACAATGATGTATAAAGTAACCTAAGAGGCATTGGTTTAGAATAGATGCTTAAACTGACATGTTTCTCACCAGATTGTTAAACTATTGTCGGTTAGATAACCGTGAATGTGTGTAACTTGTTGTATTATGGGATGATGCTAATAAAAAACATTTAAATATTTAAAAAAAAAATAAAGTTAATACATGTTAAGTGCCCACAGCCCTTTGATTTCTATGGGCACAAAGGCACACAGGACCGTATGACAGGAGAAGGGAAAAGATGATACTGGAGCTACTGTACACAGGGAAGGGAGAATATGGAGAAGGAGGCAGATGCTGGACAGGAAAAGGGGGAATAGGATGATGAAGAGATGCTAGACCATATGGGGGGTTATAAGGAGAGGGACATGAAGGGGAGTTTGGAGATGGCGAATATTGCTGGACACAGGGGAGTGGGGAATAGGGAGGTGGAGATGAGATGATTGCTATAAAGAGGATCATAAGGAGGTGGAGGGAAGATGCTGGACATAGGGAGGGGTGAGAGGGTGGTGAGATGCTGAACACTGTTAATGCATAAATGGAGGGGAGGTGCTAAACACGGGAGGAAATAAGGACACAAGGATTTAGAAGACAGATTTTGGATACATGGGGTGGGGGTATGGAGCAAAAGAGAGGTAGAGATGCTGGATGGAAAGAGAAGTCATATATTGGATGGGGAGATGCTAGACACAGCAAGGAAGAGAGAAATGGGAGAATTAATGACAGACTGGGAAAAAAGAGAGAGATGGATGTAATGGACTTGAACCCCCTGAAAAGCGTTAAGAAAAGATGCAGGAAAGCAGAAACCAGAGACTGGAATCAGCACAAGTAGAAAAAATAAATGGCCAGACAACAAAGGTAGATAAAAGTATTCTATTTTCAATTTAATGATTGAATATATCATTTTTTGTATTTTTACTTATACTTTCTTTATATGCATCTTTCTGTTTCTTTGGTGTTGGCACGGCATACAGTCTGGTTTCTCAAGGTTGCAGTTTAATTTTTGTCAATATATTTCTATTTTTAGTTTATGGTCACTTATTCTGTACTTGATGAGGCTCTATCTGTGTTGTAAAATGTGTGACTCAGGCCAGGTATTCTGTTAGTATGAAGTTTCTATGTAGGAATCTGACTTGTTTGGTTTTCCCAGTAGTTGTATGGATGTTCTGGGTTCCACTGCAGTATTTATGGTGGTGCTGTTTTCTGGGTAGGCTCCTTGTGAGAGTTTTGGAAGTTTGTGCTTTTATAGAATCGATTTGCTCTACGGGTCCTGTGAGTTCTTGATGAGGAGTCAACTGTAGGGTGTTGGTGGTTGGTAGTGCAAAATGGATTGTCTTTGAAATTTGTAGTTTTGGGTTCATGATGTTGCCAATCTGACATTTAAAATATTTTGTCAGTTCAGATTTCAAGGACATCTCAAATTTTAAGAGAATGCCTCAGTTTAATTTGTTTAGTAGCCTGATAGCTTCACTGCTGCTGATTTCTGGACTTTTCCAGCTCCAGCATGGTCCAGTCGAGCCTGGGCAAAATGATCTTGAATTCATGGCTACCAGGATTAGTTTTTCTTATTTTATATGTTCCCTCCTCATCAACAAACTGGTCATAGTACTGACCAAATAAATTCAGTATTCAGATATGTATAATTTTTTTTGTAGGTTCATGAAAGTGGTTTTAAGTTTGATTTATGATTTATTTTATTGTAATATCTGTTTTAATAAATTGTACATGTATGTTTGGAAGCCTAAGATTTTAGATACATTTCAAAACAAAGTGAATTAAATTTATGCAAATGAGGTCCAATCGATATGCAAATGTTTATGCAAATCAGGCCTGCAATGAGTTTCTGCATATGGCCCTGCATCATCCTCAGGCCGCCCCTGATCCTTCCCCATCAGACTGACTAAATCTTTGCACTAAATATTGCTTTGCACACAGGATTAATCGGTCAGAAAGGGGATCTGGTTAAGGGCATGCCAAGCATGGAGATCAGATATTCAGCACTAGCCAGTTTTTAAAATGAGTCTGGCAAATCAAAGTACTGCAGTAGCAGGTCTAAATCTATCCACCAGAACTTTTTTCCCAAGTTCTCTCCTTCTCCAGTGTTCCCCAAACACATTTGTTTTAGCAGACAGTGACGTCCTTCATACCGCCACTGCTACCTCCAAAAAAAAAAAAAAGCAAATGAAATGCAAAATCTCCTCAAAAAGTTACCAGAGCTGAGCAAGAGGAGATGAGTCTTACCATTTCAGTTTGAATACTAAGTGCCACTGTCTCTGACTGCTTACCAACACTTAGTACGTGCTGACAGTTAGTAAATGATCCTTTGATGTCAGTGTGTGCAATCTGCCACAAGGCGGCTTCCGGTGAGATCATCTTGGAGAGCAAAAGTCTCTGTGAGCTCCATCGGCTCGCCTCCTCCAAGCTTGTAAGACCAAGCAAATTAGAACTTTAATTCCTCCTGCAAAATGACAGGATACCAAAATCAGTTAAATTTAAAAAATACCAAATCGATTAAAGAACTTTATGCGGTCAGGTCTGAGATGGTGGGGACCGCAAAAAGACCGACACAGGGTCCGATCTCGCCTGCTTCTTCCACCACAAGTGGGGGGGGATAAAATTGGAGATCCTGGGGAGGCTGACTTACTCATGATTCCGAAAGAAATCTGGGACTCCAAAAAAGAGTGGAAAAGGTCTTGAGCAAAATTGAAGAGAAGTTTGCTGCCATGGGTATGCGACTGGAGGAGGCCGAAGCCGGAATTAGCAGCACAGAGGATGCCCAGATGCAATTTAAAAAAAATGAGGTTTCCCACCTTCAACAGCAAATGGGATGGCTGCAGACAAAAACAGAGGAACTGGAGAACTGCGAACGTCGATCCAATGTATGCATCTTCAGGATTTCTGAAGGAGAAGTGGGCCAGGACATGGTCACATTCATCAGAATGTTTTTTGAGAAATGCTTCCCAGGATGTCCTCCTCCTACTGCCTTTGAAATCGAGAGGGCAAATCAGGAGCTGACACTCTGTCGAGAGACCAACAATCAGCCAAGGGCATTTAACGTGAAGCTTCTACGGTATCATAGTAACAAAATATATGATGGCAGATAAAGACCAGCATGGTCCATCTAGTCTGCCCAACAAGGGGGCAAGAGTAGGTGCACTTGTAGCTCCGTGCAGGTCACCTCTCCCCATGCCTTTGTTTAGGGGTGTACCCACCGCTCCATGTAGGTCACCCTGTTTGTTCATATATAAGAGATAGTTACACTTATTGTGATTTTATCCTGTTTCTATAAAGGGATCCACTATGTCTGTTCCATGCCATTTTGAATTCTGTCACTGTGTTTGCCCCCACCATTTCCATCGGGAGGGCATTCCAAGCATCCATCACCCTTTCAGTGAAAAAGTATTTCCTGACATTGCCTTTCAGTTTACCCCCTTGCAGCTTCATGTTATGCCCTCTAGTTTTACAGCTTCCCTGTCTGGAAGAGGTTTGTTTGTCCATTGATCTCTGGAAGGGGCGGTATAAAAGAAATAGTTAAATAAATAAATAAAATAAATAAATAAATATCCTTTAAGTATTTAAAGGTCTGAATCATATCTCCCCTGTCCCTCCTCTCCTCCAGAGTTTAGGTCTTAAGTCTCTTCTCATAAGTCTTATGATGCAGGCTCCAAATCATTTTGGTCGCCTCTGAACTGCTTCCAGCCTTTTTATATCCTTTGCGAGATACGGTCTCCAAGACTGAACACAATATTCCAAGTGAGGCCTCACCAGCAACTTGTACAGTGGCATTAGTACCTCTTCTTTTCTGCTTGTGATTCCTCTCTATATGCAACCCAGGCATCCTTCTGGCTTTTGCCACAGACTTGTCACACTGTTTCGCTATCTTGAGATCATCAGAAACAATCACATCGAGGTCTCTCTCCTGGTCCATGCACATCAATCTCTTGCCCCCTATCACATACAATTCCCTTGGATTTCTGCTTCCCAAGTGCATTACACTGCACTTCTTCACATTAAATCTTAAGGAGTAGCCTAATGGTTGAGAACACTGGCTTGGGAACCCAGAGACCAGAGTTCAATTCCCACTAGCACGCCTTGTGGCCTTGGGCAAGTCACTTAATCCTCCATTGCCTCAGAAAAATCCAAGTTATCAATATCCCTTTTTAATGTACATTAACAAGTTTAAGTTTCAATGTAAATCACTTTGATTGAAATGATAAAGCGGTATATAAAACTTGTTAAATAAATAAATTAGACCATTCTTCCAGCTTTTGTAGATCTTTCCTCATGTTCTCCACTCCCTGAGGGAAGTCCACTCTGTTGCAAATTTTGGTGTCATCTGCAAAAAGACCAACTTTTCCATTCAGCCTTTGGCAATATCACTTACGAATATATTGAACAGTACTGGTCCCAAGACCGAACCCTGGGGCATACCGCTAATCACCTTCCTCTCATCCGAGTAGGTTTCGTTTAACATCACCAGCTGTTGACTGTCAGTCAACCAATTTCTGATCCAGTTCACCATCTTGGGACCCATCCCCAAGCTGATGACTTTATTGATAAGCCTCCTATGAGGACCAGTATCAAAGGCTTTGCTGAAATCTAGGTAGATCACTTTCATCGCATCTCCTTGATCTAGTTCTCTGGTCAACCAGTCAAAGAACTCAATCACATTTGTTTGGCAAGATTGTCCTTTGGTAAAACCATGTTGCCTCGGATCATGCAACCTGTTGGTTTCGAGGAAGTCCACTATTCGCTCTTTCAGGAGTTCCTCCATTACTTTTCCCACCACAGCGGTAAGGCTTACTGGCCTGTAGTTTGTCACTTCTTCCCTATTACCACTTTTGTGGAGAGGTACCACATCAGCCCTTCTCCAGTCTCGTGGAACTTCTGTCTCCAAGGATCTATTAAAAACATCCTTTAATGGCCCTGCAAGAACTTTACTGATCTCTTTCAGTATCCTGGGGTGTATTCCATCTGGTCCCATAGACTTGTCCACTTTGTTTTGCAAGCTGTTCTAACACATCAACTTTTGTGAATGGTGTGGTATCTACTCCATTCCCATTTCTATATTTGTCAGTCACAGGTGGTCCTTCTCCAGGATTTTCTCTAGTGAAAACAGAGCAGAAGTATTCGTTTAGCATTGTCGCTTTTTCAATGTCACTTTCTACTAATCCATTCCCAGCATTTTTGAGTCCTGCAGTTCCACTTCTGATTTTCCTCCTCTCCCGAATATACCTGAAAAAAGTCTTGTCACCGCACTTCACATCTTTAGCCATCTTTTCTTCTGCCTTTGATTTTGCTATCCTTATTTCTCATTTTGTCACTTTTAGTTTGATCTTGTATTCTTTTCTGTGTTCCTCTGTTTGTGAGCTGCTGAATTTTGTGGAAGCTGTTTTTTGCCTTTATTTGTGCAGCCACTTCTTTGAAGAACCAAATAGGTTTCCTTTTCCTCTTTTTTTTAAATTTACTTTCCTTATGTATGTAACTGTTGCACCTTTTATTAATTTCTTTAGTTCAGCCCATTGCAGTTCCGCTTCCCTTAACCCTTCCCACCCTACCAACTCCTCCTTCAGGTACTTGGCCATTTTACTAAAGTCAGCATTTTTGAAGTCTAAGACTTTGAGTTTGCTCTGATTGGATTCCACCTTGTCTTTCATCTCAAACCACATCGTGTGATGATCGCTGCTGCTCACATGCCCACACACCTAGATATTCGACACGCTATCTCCATTGGTGAGCACTAAATCCAGCACGGAGCTCTCCCTGGTCAGTTCCATCACCATTTGTTTAAGTAACGCATCTTGGAAGGCATCCACGACTTTTTTTACTTTATTTATTTATTTACATTCTCTTATATACTGCGCTATTCTGCATCAGTGCGGTTTACATTGAACAAACTGAAATTACATTGAACAGGGCATTATAACTTGGAGATAACCCTCCATAGCCCATGTTCCCTGTAAAATAGTTAAGTGGCTTACCCAAGACCACAAGGAGCACCTGTGGGACTAGAAACCCCAGTCCTTCCGGCCCAAGGTTGCTGTCCTCTAGTGAGATTTGAACCCCCGACCTTCCGGCCTGAAGTACCTTGCCCCAACCACTAGGCCACTCCTCCACTCCACTTCTTTCCAGATTTGCAGAAGGAACACTCCAAACCACTTTGGGTAGATTAAAGTCACCTAATATGATTACTTCCCCCTTCATGGCTGTCTTTGCAATATCAACAATCAATTCACTATCCATTTCTTTGGTTTGAGTTGGAGGCCTGTAGACCATACCAGTATGGATGATAGTGCCATCTCCTCTCTCCAACACAATCCACAGTGCTTCTTCTTTTCCCCATGTCCCCTGCATTTCAGCAGCTTTAATATTGCTTTTGACATACAGGGCTACTCCTCCTCCTTTTCTACCCTCTCTATCTCTTCTAGATAGATTATAGCCAGCTATGGCTATATCCTATTCATGTGACTCGTTAAACCATGTATGGGTAGTTTGTCGAGATGTGCTTGGATGACTTCTTTATCAAGAACCAGACAAGTCTGAGCAGTCACGCGCTTGGTGTCTCAGCCCCCCTCGGCAGTTCCAAGAGTCTGAGAGGGAGTGGCCCAGAACAGTATCTCGAACTGATACAGAGGCCTCCAGCGATGGCGCCTGGTCTCCCGAGGGTCGTCCCAGCAAGGCCCCCTTTCCTCTTCAACACCCAGTTACCCCACGTCAGTGGTGTCGCAGGGCCCCACTTTGTGGGAGGCCCAAATTCTGGCCTTGCAATGCAGCGTTTCTGCAGTCCTCGCTGGTGCCAGGCCCTGCCAGCACATACCTTGAGACCGCAGGGATCTCGACCTCAAGGACTCCCTGGGCTGCCGCAGTGACCCCTAAGAGCCAGAGGCCTTGTGAGGGTCCTCAGTGAGGGTATCTATCTCCGTCCCGGTCCTTTGGTGTGAGATCTTCACGGGCAAGCGCCTCGGCCTCAAGGGCCCAGCGCGGGTCCCCGACCCTTTTCAAACTACTTGACCCCGAGTCCTCAACGGACTACTCAGACTGGGAATCCGAAGGGGAAACCTTCCCAGAGACCCGGTCCCACCGGGACCTCCCCTTGGATCCCTCAACTCAGACTTAGAGGTGCCGGTCCCCTTCCAAGGATGACACCGTTTTGGAGTTCGTCTGGGATATGGCATGAGCCCTGGCACTCACCACCAAGTCAGAGGAAGAGCCCTGTGCAGAAGAGCTTGATATCCTTCAATATGAGGCTCCTCCAAAGGAAACCCTCACGGTCCCGCTTCCCTCCATCCTCAACCGGCTGCTCCTCTGCATGTGGGAAACCCTGGCTTCCGTCCCTGTTGTTAGCAAGTGCCTAGATCCGGGGTCTCAAACACGCGACCCGCGAGAGAACTTTGTGCGGCCAGCGACGGAGAGGAAACAAAACAAAAAAAAAAAAAACCCTGGCTTCTGCTGCTGCGGCAGCAGCAGAGTCAGCTGTCCCGCGGCCCCTTCCCGTCTGCCCAGCAGAACCCTCAGTCAGCTCCATCAGTGGTGGGCTTTTCAAGCCGCGAAGAGAGTATTTCCCTCTCGCGTGGCTCTGTTAAGCCTGCCGGGGCTGAAGGAATTCCCATCAGCCCTGGTAGGCTTAACAGAGCTGCGCGAGAGGGAAATACACTCTTCGTGGGCGGCCCTGAAAGCTGCTGCTGATGGAGCTGAGCTGAGGGCTCTACCGGGCAGACGGGAAGGGGCCGCAGGACAGCTGATTCTCCCGCTGCCACGGCGGCAGCAGCAGAAGCCAGGTTTTTTTTTTTGTTAATTGACAGTTGATTCTGCCGCTACAACGGCGGCAGCAGCAGCAACAAGCCAGGTGTTTTTTTTGTTTTGTTTTTGTTTGTTTTTTTAATTTACCTGGGCTGATGGGGGGGAGGGGGGTTAGGACTGGAAATGGGCTGATGGGGGTTAGGACTGGAGGTGGGCTGATGGGGGGAGTTAGGACTGGTAATGGGCTATGGGGGGCTAAGATTGAAAATGGGGTGATGGGAGGGTTAGGACTGGAAGTGGGCTGTTGGGGGGCTTAGGACTGGTAATGGGCTATGGGGGGGCTAGAACTGGTAATGGACTGGAGGGGTTGCTAGGACTGGAGATGGGCTGAGTAGAAGGGGGCTTGAACTGCAAATAGCTGATGGGGACGGGGTTTTGGAATGGAAATGGGCTGAGTGGAAGGGGGGCTTGAACTGCAAATAGCTGATGGGGAGGGGGCTTGGAATGTAAATGGGCTGTG
Source organism: Ichthyophis bannanicus (assembly GCA_033557465.1). Taxonomy (NCBI): domain Eukaryota; kingdom Metazoa; phylum Chordata; class Amphibia; order Gymnophiona; family Ichthyophiidae; genus Ichthyophis; species Ichthyophis bannanicus. The sequence continues at coordinate 240,958,998 of CM066037.1, forward strand.
AGGGGAGGGAGCTAGGACTGGAAATGGGCTTAGTGGGGGGGAGCTAGGACAGGAAATGGGTTGATGGGGCTAGGATAGGACTGGAAATGGGCTGATGCGGGGACTAGCAGGGAGCGGATGCTGGGTGGGGCTGGAACTAGAAGGGAGCTGATGTTGGGGGAGGATTAGAATGAGATGGGGCTGGGAGAGTAAAATGGAGAGGGGAAAAATATTTTGTGTGGGAGGGAAGAAAAATCTACAATTGGCCGTGTATTGGGAGAGTAAGTGCGGATTGAGGATGGAGGGGTAAAATTTGAGTGGATGAAATAGAACTGAGGAAAGAGCAAAAGGAGAAAGATTAGTATGTTAAAGCAGATGTAGAGAGAGAATGGAAAAAAAAATAGGAGAGAAGAAAGGGCAAATGGACAGCAGACGATGGAGAGTTAGCAGAAGACACGAAGAAACCAGAAGAAAGTGGCTGGAACAATTGCAACTGAAAAAAATGCACAAAAGGTAGAAAAATATCTCTTTATTTTGAATTTATTAACTGGAATATGTCAGCTCTGGGAAATGTGCATCATTAACGTCTGCGTGTTGTATGGTAACATTATGCAAATAGTTATGCAAATGAGGCCCCACATCTTATGCGACCCGCGGGTTACTTTACAAGTCCTCATTTGGCCCTCAAAGCAATTTGAGTTTGAGACCCCTGGCCTAGATGCTATCCATAGGGTCCAGCGGGGACCGGGGTTTCAGAAAGCCTAGCTTCCCCCACCTCTATGGTGGTCAAATCGGTCATGCAAAAGTAAAAAAAAGCCCAAAGATTCATTCTTTAGTCCCACCAGGCAGAGAATCTCCTACCCTTGACACCCTCGGGTATAAGGCATACCAAGACTCTATGCTCGCATGCCGCATTAAGGTTTACCAATTGTACATTGGGATGTTCCTCCGTGACCTTGCTAAGGAGCTCGTAGGCTTTGTGGTGGGCCCGACTGAGACCTCCTCTGCCATTTCCAGGCACTCTTGAAGTCAGTCAGAGAGTGTTCCAAGTACTTCTCGTGGTCAGCATATGACTGCTTCGAGTCCTCCACCAGGGTGGTGACTGCTGGCATCAGAGCCCGCCGGCAGGCCTGGTTCCAATCCTAGGACCTGGAGCAATGGGTCCAGGAGAAACTGCTTGATGTCCCTTGCCTCGGGGAGCAACTGTTTGGCAAGCCCATGGAGGACAAAGCAGCAGAGTTTGAGATGGAGTACATGACCCATAGTTGTCTCTCCCGGAAGACCGCTTCCCTCCCCAGGAAGAAGCAACAGGGCAAGAAGCCTTTCTTCCACAGGAAGGTGCTCCCGTATAGGGGCTACCCACCGGCATCGACTCCAGCCCAGAGTGGCCAGGGAAAAGGCTCGTCCCTGGGCCCTCGCAAACCAAAGGGTCCCAAGACCCATCCCCCGGCACAGGCTCAGCTGACCTCAGCGTTTTGACGCCACCAGCATAGCCTCTCATTCGCTGATAGATCAGCTGTGGTTGGGGGACGTCTGATCCACTTCGCCCTGTCCACTTCGCCCTCAGGTGGGAATCCATCACCCTGACGCCTGGGTTCTCCAGGTCATGTGGGAGGGCTATCTCCTCAGTCTGGACCAGTCTCCCCCTCCGTACTTCCATGGGGAGCCAAAGCCATCCTCGAGAAGGCCTGCGAGCTCCTGAGTTAGGAGGGCCCAGTGGAACCAGTTCCACCGGAACTCAGAGGATAGGGGTTTTACTTCTGATACTTCCTTGTCCCGAAGAGAACAGGGGGTCTCTGGCCCATCCTCGACTCGCGGAACCTAAACAAGTTCCTGTTGCAGGAAAAGTTCAAGATACTCTCCCTTGGAACACTGCTGCCCTACCTCCAGCAGGGCAATTGGCTATGCTCCTTTGATCTGAAGGATGTCTATACTCACATCCTTGTCCACCCCAAGCACAGAAGGTACCTCCGCTTCATGGTACAGGAGAACCACTACCAGTATAGGGTGATCCCCTTCATCCTCACGTCTGCTCCTTGGGTCTTCACAAAATGACTGGCCGTGACAGCGTCCCACCTCCAGTTGCAGAGCACCTTCATCTATCCATATCTAGACAACCAACTCGCGACAGGGTGTACGGCCTCCGAGGCTCAGCGGACCATGGACTGCATCATTCACCTTCTGGAGCACCTTGGTTTTGTGGTCATAAGAACATAAGACATGCCATACTGGGTCAGACCGAGGTCCATCAAGCCCAGTAGCCTGTTTCCAACAGTGGCCAATCTAGGTTATACGTACCTAGCAATATCCCCAAAAGACACAGGTTCCACAATGCTTGTACTGGGTCAAGCATTGATATCCTGGGTCCCTTTTTAATAGTGGTTTATGGACCTTTCCTCCAGGAACTTGTCCAAACCTTTTTTAAACCCAGCTATACTAACAGCCCTTACTACATCCTCCGGTAACAGATTCCAGAGTTTGATTACACGTTGAGTGAAAAAATATTTTCTCTTATTTGTCTTAAATAGTTTACCCTGTAGCTTCATTACATGTCCCCTAGTCTTTCTATACTCTGATAGCGTAAACAATTGATCCACGTTTATTCGTTCCACTCCATTCATTAATTTATAGACCTCTATCATATCTCCCCTCAGCCGTCTCTTCTCCAGGCTAACGAGCCCTAACCTTCTTAGCCTCTCTTCATAGGAGTAGCCTTCCATCCCCTTCACCAATTTGGTGGCTCTTCTCTGTACTTTTTCTAATAACGCTATGTCCTTTTTAAGATACGGTGACCAGAATTGCACACAATATTCAAGGTGCGGTCGTACCATGGAGCGATACAGAGGCATTATAATATCCTTTGTTTTGTTCTCCATCCCTTTCCTTATGATACCTAGCATTCTATTTGCTTTCTTGGCCGCCGCTGCACACTGGGCGGAGGGTTTTAACATGTTATCCATAATGACTCCTAAATCTTTTTCCTGGGTGGTGGTTTCTAATGTGGAGCCTTGCATCGTGTAACTATAGTGTGGGTTGTTCTTTCCTAGGTGCATAACTTTGCACTTGTCCACATTAAATTTCATCTGCCATTTGGATGCCCAGTCTTCCAATTTATCCAGATCCTCCTGCAGGTTTTCACAATCCTCTTGGGTTTTAACAACTTTAAACAGTTTTGTGTCATCTGCAAATTTGATAACCTCACTAGTTATTCCCTTTTCCAGGTCATTTATGAATATGTCAAAAAGCAGCGGACCCAGTACAGATCCCTGGGGTACTCCACTATTCACCTTTTTCCATTGGGAATATTGGCCATTTAGCCCTACCCTCTGCTTTCTATCTTTTAACCAGTTCCCGATCCACAATAATACACTGCCTCCTATCCCATGACTTTTTAGCTTCGCCAAAAGTCTCTGATGGGGGACTTTGTCAAAAGCTTTCTGAAAGTCCAGATACACTATATCAACCGACTCACCTTTGTCTACCTGTTTATGCACACCTTCAAAAAAACATATCAAATTAGTAAGACAAGATCTTCCTTGTCTAAAGCCATGTTGGCTGTCTCCCATTAGGCCATGACTGTCTACATGCTGTGTAATTTTGTTCTTTATGATGGTTTCTACCATTTTCCCTGGTACTGACGTCGGGCTCACCGGTCTGTAATTTCCTGGGTCACCCCTGGAACCCTTTTTAAAAATTGGTGTTACGTTGGCGACCCTCCAATCTTCAGGTATTACAGATGATTTTAATGAAAGTTCACAGATTGCAGACCTGCTATTCGTAATCTCATATTTCAGTTCTTTCAACACTCTGGGATGTATACCATCCGGTCCAGGTGATTTGCTACTATTCAGTTTATCAAATAGTTGTAATATATCTTCCCGGTGTAGCGATATTTCTCTCAATTCCTCTGCAGTATCACCTTTAAATACCACTTCAGTCTTGGGTAACATCCCTACATCTTCCTCAGTAAAGACCGAAGCAAAGAATTCATTCAGTCTCTCTGCTATAGCCTTGTTTCCTCTTACTGCCCCTTTTACCCCTCTATCATCTAATGGTCCAATTGACTCTCTCACAGGCCTTTTGCTACGAATGTACTTGCAAAAGTCTTTATTTCGTGTTTTTGCTTCCGTAGCAAGTTTCTTCTCAAATTCCCGCTTTGCCTGCCTTATCAATGCTTTGCATTTAACTTGCCAGTGCTTGTGCTGTTTCCAGTTTTCATCATTTGGCTCTTTTTTCCATTTCCTAAAGGTTGCTTTTTTGGCAGCAACAGCCTCTCTGACCTCACCTTTAAACCATGCTGGCAGTTTTTTGGACTTTCTTCTTCCACTTTTCTTAATGCGTGGAATACAGCTGGTCTGGGCTTCGAGGATAGTATTTTTAAATAACACCCAAGCTTGCTGTAAGTCTTTAACCTTTGGAACCGCTCCTTTTAGTTTTTTCCTAACTATATTCCTCATTCTATCATAGTCTCCCTTTTGAAAGTTAAAAGGTAGTACTGTGGATGCCTTTACTATCTGTCCTCCACTAATTGAATCAAACATGATCATACTATGATCACTATTGCCAAGTGGTCCCAACACCCTTATTTCTTGCACCAGATCTGGCGTTCCACTAAGGACTAGGTCCAGTATGGCTTCCCCTCTGGTCGGTTCATGAACCAGCTGCTCCAAGAAGCAGTCATTTATTCCATCTAGAAACTTTATCTCTTTAGCTTGTCCTGCTGTGACACTGACCCAGTCAATACCGGGGTAATTGAAATCACCCATTATTACTACTCTGTTGTGACTTTTGTTAGCTTCCTTGATTTCTTTGAGCATTTCATCATCCATTTGTTCATTCTGGCCAGGTGGTCGATAGTATACTCCCACTGCCATCACCTTCCCCTTCATAAATGGAATTTCAATCCATAGAGATTCTACAGCAAATTTTGTTCCCTGCAAACTTTAATCCTTTCTGACTCAATGCCCTCTCTAACATAGAGCGCAACCCCTCCACCAATTTGATCAGCTCTGTTATTACGATATAGTTTGTATCCAGGTATCACAGTGTCCCACTGGTTATCCTCCTTCCACCATGTCTCTGAGAGTGCAATCATATCTAACCTCTCATTTAGTGCTATATATTCTAACCCTCCCATCTTATTGTTTAGACTTCTAGCATTGGCATACAAGCATTTTAGAGACTGTATTTTATTCATATTAATCTGGCTATTGGTAGGCAGGGGTAATTTGAAATCTTTATGCTCTGTCTGCTCCTTACTCAAGGGCATTTGGGCTACTATACTCCCTTTTGGAACCTCACTGCTTTTGGTAGTATCCTTCAAGGATACCTTCGTCCGAACCATGCACCTCTTGGTGACTGTCGGCTTTCCCCTATTTTCTAGTTTAAAAGCTTCTCTATCTCTTTTTTAAAGGTTAATGCCAGCAGTCTGGTCCCATCCTGATTAAGGTGAAGCCCATCCCTTCGGAAGAGCCCCCCCTTTCCCCAGAATGTTCCCCAGTTCCTAACAAATCCAAAACCCTCATCCTTGCACCATTGTCTCATCCACGCATTGAGACTCCGGAGCTCTGCCTGTCTTTTGGGTCCTGCACGTGGAACAGGAAGCATTTCGGAGAACGCTATCCTGGAAGTTCTGGATTTCAACTTCCTACCTAAAAGCTTAAATTTAGCCTCCAGAACTTCCCTACCACATTTTCCTATGTCATTGGTACCAACATGTACCAAGACAGCAGACTCCTCCCCAGCACTATCTATGATCCTATCTAGGTGGTGCGTGAGGTCCGCTACCTTCGCACCAGGCAGGCATGTTACCAGGCGATCCTCACGTTCACCAGCCACCCAGCTATCTACATTCCTAATGATTGAATCACCAACTATAACAGCTGTCCTGACCCTCCCCTCATGGGGACATGGCCCTGGAGAAACGTCCTCGGTGCGAGAGGGTTTTACATCACCTGGAGGACAGGTCCTAGTTACAGGATCACTTCCTGCCACACCAGGGTGATGCTCTCCTGTCACGTGACCTCTCTCCTCCATGGCAACAGGGATGCTGCCAGACTGGAGGTGGGACTTTAGGACTATATCCCTGTAGGTCTCGTCCATGTACTTCTCTGTCTTTCTTATGTCTTCCAGGTCTGCTACTCTAGCCTCTAGAGAACGGACTCGTTCCCTGAGAGCAAAGAGTTCTTTGCACTTAGTGCATACGTAAGACCTCTCACCAACTGGGAGAAAATCATACATGTGACACTCAATGCAAAAGACCGGAGAACCCCCATCTCGTTGCTGGACTTCTGTCTGCATCTTAGTTTAAAGCTTGTGTTTAGGTCTTTTAAATTCTGTATATAATAAGGATTGGTGTAGATGCTTATACCAATAAAAGTGTATCTAATACCCCTAATACACCTTGTGTACCTGAAGCTTAAGTAATTAATCTCAGGTCCTCTGTGTATGACTGATTTGGATAACGAGCTGCACCTGAGAGCAGCCCCTTTCCTCTAAGATGTGCAAGTACCTATAAAACTACAATTACCCCAGGGGTGGGTGGGTGCCGGGGAGGGAGGGAGGGAGATAAGTCCTATTAAAGAGGGCAGTTACAAGGTACCCTGTCCTGAACCCTCAGCAGGGGGGAGGGGGTACCACACAAAGCCCAGTTAGTTGAGAGAGGCAAGGTAAGTTATAGCTGAGAAGGCTGAACTAGCACACCACTAAGACAAACAATAAATAATTAAATAAACAGTTAGACAAACAATAAATAATTAATAAACAGCTAGAACTCACAGCAAGGTGTCACAGGAGGCAAATATCCACTTCTCTAGCAGAGCACTGTAAAAAGCACTGCTCTTCTCTGATCAGAGAAAAGCAGACTAAAACAGACTATGCACACGTGGAGGAAACAGGAAGAAGGCTACTCAATACCTCAGCAGGGGGGGGGGGAGGGGGAGGATTCACTCAGGCAGGCTAGGACAGGAAAAAAAGTTTAACACAGAGCAGGTTCTGGGGAGAGAGATTTAATTTAAAATGAACAGTTAACCTGGCTACCACACAAAGCCCAGTTAGTTGAGAGAGGCAAGGTAAGTTATAACTGAGAAGGCTGAACTAGCACACCACTAAGACAAACAATAAATAATTAAATAAACAGGCAAACAATAAATAATTAATAAACAGCTAGAACTCACAGCAAGGTGTCACAGGAGGCAAATATCCACTTCTCTAGCAGAGCACTGTAAAAAGCACTGCTCTTCTCTGATCGGTGCTCTTCTCTGGTCAACTACCCAAAATCCCACCCCTCTCCAGTACAATCCCTGGATTTATCAGGGCCCGCTTGGACACACTGGGGGCCATGGCCTTCCTCCCCTAGGACAGAGCAGACCACCTCGTGTCCCTGGTGTCCGGCGTGCAATGACACAGCGAAGTCTTGACTCGGTCGATGCTTCGCCGCATTGGTCATATGGCCTTCACGGTCCATGTCGTGCCCAACGCCTGCCTCAGTATGCGGGCGGGGCAGTGGTGCCTCCGCACACAGTGGACCCAAGTGACAGGCCGACTTTGAGATCCTGTCTCTGTCACATTCGGCCTAGTGGAATCCCTGACCTGGTGGTGGGATGCACGGAACCTGCTCAGAGGCATGCCCTTCCAGACCCCGACGCATCAGGTGGTCTTGACGATGGATGCCTCTCTGTTGGGCCAAGGGCCCACTGCCAGGAACTGCGCACACAAGGGACTTGGTCTACCGAAGAGACTTGGCAGAAGATCAATCTGCTGGAGCTCCGGGCCGTCATCCTCATACTCAAGGCTTTCCGGCACCACCTACAACACCAAGCAGTGCTTTTCCAGACGGAGAGCCAGGTCACGATATTTTACGTGAACAAGCATGGGGGGAACATGCTCTTACAGCCTCTGCCTGGAGGTGATGGCCCTGTGCTTTTTTGCATTGAGCCAGGGCATCACCCACTGAGCCACCTATCTCCCGGGCCAGGACAACACCTTGGTGGACCAGCTAAGCAGGGTCCTCCAGCTGCATGAGTGGCGCTTCTGACCCTGGATGGCACAGTGGCTCTTCCAGCATTGGGGGACTCCAGACGTGGACGTATTCACCGCCAGCCCTGCGAACTCGCAGCTCCCTCGGTTCTGCGGCCCCCTCCCTCACCCCAAGGCAGGGTGGCTCCAGATACCTTTCTTCTGTCATGGGCCACCGGCCTGCTGTATGCCTTCACCCCCTCCCCCCCATGCTTCTCATTGCTCGGACCCTTCTCAAGGTCCAGCGGGACAGGGCCTTGGTGATCCTCATGGCTCCAAAGTGGCCCAGGCAACCATGGTCTCCTCTGCTGCTCCATCTCTTTACAGAGTCCCTGGTTCCTTTAGAGAACTCACCGGAACTGCTGATGCAGGAGGGGGAGAGTCTACTACTTCACCCCAATTTGAGGTCACTATCCCTCACAGCTTGGCGGCTGAGCAGGTCGACCTAGCCTTTTACCATCTCCCCATGAAGATCGAGGACATTCTTTTGGCCTCACGGAAGGACTCGACCAGGTGGGCATATGCCTTCAAGTGGTGCTGGTTCTCGGTGTGGTGCTTGCAGATCTGAGTGGACCCATTTTCCTGCCCTACCCGCTTGGTCCTGCAGTACCTTCTCCACCTCTCGCAGGCTGGGCTAAAGTTGAACTCAGTCAGGTTTCACCTCAGTGCCATCTCAGTGAACCCCCATCCCATCAAGGGAAAACCCCTCTTAGGGCTCCCACTTGCCTCCCGCTTTATGCAGGGCCTCCTGCTCTCCAAGCCTCCCACCTGCCCTCCGCCTGCAGAATGGGACCTCAATGAGATCCTCATGCAACTCACCAAGCCGCCCGTCAAACCTGTGGCTACCTGCTCACTGCGGCACCTGTCGTGGAAGGTGGCCTTCCTGGTGGCTCTCACCTCTGCCTGGAGGCGCTGATGGCCAAGGTACCGTATATGAGATTCTACAAGAACAGGGTGGTCCTGCATACTCACCCCAAGTTCCTCCTAAAGGTGGTCTATGATTTTCATCTCAACCAGGAGATAGTACTGCCCACCACCTACCCGAAGCTCCTGACTGGACATTGGCAATTCTCCACCCACTGGACTGTAAAAGGGCTCTCTCCTTCTACGTGCAGTGAACTCGGAACCACCGCAGGTCTGGGCAGCTCATCGTTTCCTTTGACCCCAGCTGCCTGGGGCTGGCGGTCACCAAGCGAACCTTCTCCATCTGGGTGGCAGACTGCATCGCCTTTGCACAGACCCGGCAAGGCTTCACCTGGACCACCGAGTCACAACACACAATGTCTGAGCAATGGCGACATCGATTACTAGTCTGCACTCTGTGCCTCTGGCAGACATTTATTTATTTATTAATTTATATACCGTCTTTCTACAAATCAAAACGGTTTACATAAAACATTAAAGGCAGTATGTTTCAACTGTTTACATGGAACAAAGTAACAGAGATATATACAGGTAACATGAGAACTAATTGCAAGAACAGTGAGCAACTATTTACAACGGTAAAATACCATCTGCCGGGCAGCTACATGGTCCTCTGCTCACGCCTTTGCGGTGCATTACTGTTTGGAGAGGGAATTCTGTTGGGACAGCGCCTTCGGCCAGGCCATTTTCCGTAATCTTTTCGGGGTTTAAGCAACTCCTGCCCTCTGATCCTTCTTGTTCTGACTACCGGGAGCGTGGCCATCCAGGGACTCGGGGTCCTCAGTCTGCCTTCAGTTTCACTGGCGACTGCTCACGGCTCTGCAATGCTTTTTCCTGCAGGTCCTCGGTAGCCTGTAGCTAGGGAGTCCCATATGTGATTACTGAGTTCCTGCTTGTTCCTGGAAAAAGCGTAGTTACTTACCTGTAACAGGTGTTCTCCAGGAACAGCAGGAATCAGTTCTCACAACCCTCCCTCCTCCCTTTGGAGTTGCTGTTCATTTTTGCCATCTTCTTGCTGGGGCTTTAGCTATGGCACCTGACTGAGTAAGATGGTATCCTTGGGCAGGAAGGGGACTATGCATGCGTAGTAGCATTTCCAAAGGCTTTCTTTGAAAGCTGGCAAAATGCTCCACGCGGGCTTTGTCTGTGTGGGTCACCCGTATGTGAGGACTGATTCCTGGTGTCCCTGGAGAACATCTGTTACAGGTGAGTAACTACGCTACGTCTGCCGGGACATTAATATACTCCACATTGTGAAGGAAAGGCGAGAGAAGGCGCAATGTGTAGTGCTAAATACTGAAAAGGCATTTGATCGAGTGGAGTGGGGTTTTCTGTTTACCATGATGGATCATCTTAATTTGGGAGTAGGTTTTACACAGGGGGTCAGGGCTTTGTATAATGGACCTCTGGCACGAGTATTAGTCAATGGACAGCCCTCAGAGGAGTTCAGATTACAAAGAGGAACGAGATAGGGGTGCCCTTTCTCCCCTTATGCTATTTGTCATTGTAGAAGCCTTTGCAGCATGGGCTCAGCAAAATGCAGACATCCACCCAAGAAAGGTATCGGGAGGAGAACATAAAATCCTGCATTACGTGGACAACACACTGATTTTTATGTCCCAGCCTGAGAAATCTGTCCCTGCCCTAATAAGGGAACTTGACAAATTCTCAAGGTTCTCAAGATTTAAGGTTAATCTGTCTAAAACAGAGTTTCTTTCACTGGGGGGATTACAGTCCCAAGATATCCCAATGCTTCCCTTCTACTGGGTGGAGAGATATCAAATATTTGGGGGCATGCATATCTAAAGATCCCAGTGATCTCTTCCAGTTCAATTATACATTTCTAATAACCAAGGTGGGAGTTAAAGAAATGGGCGAAATTACATCTGAGCTGGATGGAAGGGATGGCAGCACTAAAGATGAATATAATCCCTAAATTTCACTTTATATTCTCCCAACTTCTGAGCTCCATTCCATTGACACTGTTAGGGAAATGGGAGAAGCACTTAGTAAAAATTATTTGGGGGGGAGGGGAAACCTGTGTCTGTATGCAGCAGTTATACAAATCCCAAGAGTAGGGAGGAATTAGGTTCCATTCTCTAAGGTGGTAGTATAGGGCAGCAGTCTTGCGAGCCTTGAGGGGACACTAACTCCGGAGTGGAGACACCTTTTGGGTAGCTATTGAGAGGGCTCAACTAGCACCCCTATCGATAGTTGAATGGTTGGAATGGGGAGACAAGGTACACTTAGATTGTGAGCCCTGTGGGGACAAGGGAATAAAAAAGTACCTGTTAGTATACATGTAAACCGCTCTGATGCGTAAGTAAAGGGCGGTATATCAAATGCCTAAACCATAAACCATAACCCAAGAGCTGGGGAATCGCCCGTTTTTGGAGGCTCTACGTGTGTTTGTTAACGGGGAATGGAAAAGGGGAGCGCTGCCTGCGATGATCTCCCGATGATCTCTGCTGAGGGATTTTCACCCATTCTCTGGGAGAGAATTCCGGGAAGTTCGAATAGACCTGGCGGGCCAAGGGAAAGCCACATTCTGTGACATGGTTGGGGCTGTGTGCATGCTGTCTGTGCAAGAAGTAGAAGAACCCCTGGGGAGTAGGATATCTATCTTCCAGTACTTCCAACTGAGACATTTCATAACTCATTCAAAAAATGCAGTGAACCTGAGTCGACCACCCTCCTCTCTGGAAGGGGCTCTGTTTCGAGGGGCCAGATCGAAAGGTATGTTAGCAGCGCTGTATAGATTTCGACTTGAGGAAGTGGAACAGACCCTATGGGAGCATCAAGTGGGCTGGCAGAGATGAGTAGGAGAGGAACTGGAGGGGGACACTTGGGAGTTGATATAAGGAGGGGTACATAAATACACCTGGGTCATATCATGGAGACAGACCCAATTTCAGTTAGTTCACAGAGCCTACATTACTCCCATACAGCTGTACAAAGCAAAGAAGAAAGGGGGTCGTTACTGTTGGAGGAGTTTCATTCTTCCATATGTGGTGGGAATGTCCTGTGCTAGCGCAGTATTGGAACAAAATTAGACAAGAAGTGTGGATAATAGTGGGAGAGGAACGAATGAGTGACCCAGTAGATATACTGTTGGGGACCCAAGGGAGCTAGGGGGAAAGAGAAATTCTAAGACAGGAAATTATTCCTGGCCACCAGAGTGGTGATGGTGGCCTGGAGAATGGTGTTCTGAGAAAGGCCCAAGGGTGGAGGAATGAAGGATGAAAGTGGGGAAAGCCCTATGGTTTGATCGCTTGATATATCGCATCAGGGGAAAAGAATGGTTATTTGAAAAAATATGGGGCCCATACCTCAAGGTCCATGAGGAGTAAACACTAGCCAATGAATACCACACTGAATGAGGTGCTTGAATGCTTAGGAAGGCTGCAAATGTACACTGAGCTGATTTGGTTTGTTTGATGTTCTGTTGTAGAATAAGTTCAAATATATACTGCTGGTAAGGCACTCATTGGAATGCTTATTTCTCTTAGATTTGTTATGGAGTGCATAAGAGTCGGACAACCTAACGGGCTAGGAAATGGACCTTTAGGCCCACGGCCCACTATAGGATAAACCTCCCAGTGAGATCCACAGCAGGACAGTGAGGTCCTGTATAATGTAGGGAAGGGCCTTGCCAAGTGGGAATCAGCAGGGGGAGCAAGCCCAAAGGTTAAAAAAAAAAAGAGTAAGGGGACATTTTACACTATTTCGCCATGTCCACAATAAGTAATTGTAGAACATCTAAGTATTGTTTTATTATCTCCATGTGTTCAAGAACGAAATATTGTATGTGACATGGTTGACTGTACCTATATAATCAACTGCTAATAAAAACATATGACAAAAAATAATCTGCCACAAGGCGTATTTTATTTCTGTGGACACTGCTGCAGATAGCATGCACCAACAGTTAGTAAATGACCCCCTTAGTTTTCATTTATTCACTGTTCTCCATGAATAAACAAATTCCCTTTTACAACTGAGACATGCCTCTCATTCAGTGACTTTACCACGTTGTCTTCCATAGGGTCCAGCTCTAAGATTTGGGTATCTTCAAGACAGGTCAAAGCTCAGTCCTCCTGCTGAGACTCATCAACTCAGCATTTGAACAGTCTTCAAGAAGAAATTTGACAGCGTCTCTTGACAGTTGTGACTTCCGTTCACTGTTGACTAACAGAGTGTGAGAAGCATCATATATGCCCAGCATATGATGACTTTGATATGGCAGAGAGAAGCCCTGCAACTGCTATGGATGAAGTCAGACTCCTAAGGCTGTGGGCATCTAATCTCTAAAGGCATGCAGGAAAGGCTCATTGATATAACTTATATATGAGGGAATCTCTATGGAGATAGTAGAGAGGCTCTAAAAGTCCTCAAACACTACCATTTGACGCTTCAAGGTCTCTCCAGTACCATCACCAAACCAGCCTCTGCCTCCAGGAGTTACTACAATCAAGAACCTAGGAGATTTGGGATTTGAGATTTCCCCAAGCTAATGACTACATGCACAAAGGCTACCTCTAACAGAGCCTTCTCCATATTCGCCCCTTCAAACTGGAATGCACTCCCCCATGAAATCCGTGGAATTAAAAGCCTCATCCTATTCAGAAAAGCTTTGAAACTCCACCTCTTCACAAAATGCTATCCAGACACTTCTGGTGATAGAAGCGCAACCAGCAAGCTTCCCTCATACCCCAGTCGCCCCTGCACGTCAACACCACAGACAATAGGTAGTCCCCACTCAAGCCCAACCAACCACTAATCTTCTCCACAAATTTAATGCAACACCCACTCACATTAGATTTTTGTACATAGTTTCAAGTTGATATGTATTTAGTTTCCCCGGTTTCGATACCATGTTCAATTCCCTGTTCTTTGTAAACTCAATGTTGCTTGTATGCATTGCAGTAATTTTGTTCGATGTACACCGCGCTGATTTTAATAGCGCGGTATAGAAGAAATGTTAAATAAAATAAAATAAATAAATAAATTTTATTATCTCAAAACACTTTGAGCCCAGCTTGGTCCAGGCAGCAACAGAACTTCAAGCATTGCCATCACAAAGGTAGGACCGACCTTTTCAATGCCTCTTTGGAGTCGGGGGTGGTGCCAGAGGACTGTAGAGGGGCACATGTGGTCCTTTTAGACAAAAGCGGAAGTAAGGATGTGGTTGAAAGCTACAGGCTGGTTAGTCTAATCTCTGTGGTGTGTAAATTATTGGAAACGTTGCTGAAAGATAAAATAGTGGGGTTTCTGGAGTCCAACGGATTACCGGATCCGAGGCAGCATGGATTCACCAGAGGCAGGTCTTGTCAGACAAATTTGATTGATTTCTTTGACTGGGTGACCAGGGAGTTGGACCAAGAAAGAGCCCTAGATGTGGTATATTTAGATTTCAGTAAAACCTTTGTCACCGTTCCGCACAGGCAACTTATAAACAAACTGAGCACCCTAGGAATGGACCCTAAAGTTACTGCTTGGGTTAGAAATTGGTTGAGTGGGAGATAGCAAAGGATATAGTAAATGGAACTAACTCTGAGGAGAAGGAGGTTACCAGTGGTGTGCCCCAGAGATCTGTCCTTGGTCTGATTCTTTTTTACATCTTTGTTAATGATATTGCGGAAGGGTTGTCGGGTAAGGTTTGCCTCTTTGCGGATGATACCAAAATCTGCAATAGAGTAGACACCCAGGAAGGTGTAGATAACATGAGGAGGGACCTAGCTAAGCTTGAAGAATGATCTAGAATTTGGCAGCTGAGATTTAATGTTAAAAAATGCAAGGACATGCGTTTGGGCTGCAGCAATCCAAGGGAACAATACGATATAGGGGGTCTACAAAAGAAGAGTGGGATCTAGGTGTGATTGTGTCTGATGATCTTAAAGTAGCTAAACAGGTAGAAAAGGCGATGGCGAAAGCCAGAAGGATGCTTGGGTGCATAGGGAGAGGAATGGCCAGCAGAAGAAAGGAGGTGATAGTGCCTCTATATAAATCTATGGTGTGATCTCATTTGGAGTATTGTGTGCAGTTGTGGAGACCGCACCTTCAAAAGGATATAAACAGGTTGGAGTCGGTGCAGAGGGTTGCTATTTCTTCGTTATAAAGCACATGAGGACAGACTTAAGGAGCTTAATATGTATACTTTAGAGGAAAGGCGGAATAGAGGTGATATGATTGAGATGTTTAAATATCTTTCTGGAATAAATGCACAGGAGGAGAACCTCTTTCTATTGAAAGCAAGTTCTGCTATGAGGGGACATAAGATGTGTGAAAGGGGTTAGGCTCAGGAGTAATATGCAGAAATATTTCTTTACAGAAAGAATGGTAGATGTGTGGAATAGTCAGTGGAGGTGGTAGAGATGAGGACAGTATCTGAATTCAAAAAAGCATGGGACAAACAGGATCTCTTAAGGAAAAAAGGGGACTGTTGCAGTGGTTGATATGGAAGGGCAGGCTAGATAGGTCATGTGGTCTTTTTCTGCCATCATGTTTCTATGTTTCTCTAAGCCACACACAATTACCCTGTCCAACTAGATGTGGATTTTTGACTAAAGCCAGAGTTCATAGCCAGTAGTCTAGTCATTGTTCTGGAGAATTTCTTTGTCAGTGGAGGTTGAGGTTTTAGTAAACTGTTAGCCCATTCTAATTTCCAAGAAGTCCCAAATACCTGTCAGATGTTACTATGGTATGAGCCTTCAAGATAACCAAGATTGTTCCAACAAATGCAACTGGCCATGCCATCTTTATCATTCACATAAGGTATGTAGCTTCTAAGCTGCTGTTCCTCCTGCATTATGGAACTTGACTTCAAAAGAGCTCGGAGCCAAAAGTAATTTGGAAATCTGAAAAAAAAAATGAAGCACTAGCTCTTTGAGCAAGCATTTGGGTAATTTATGGTTGATTGTTGCCAATAAGCATAGAGAGCTTGAGTTATTTATGGAATTGGATTGTGTTTTATGTCTAATATATATAAATGTGTGTATATGTATGTATGTGTGTACAGGGTGGCCCAAAAAAAGTGAGAACATCTCATAAATTAAAAGTTTAAATAGTTTACTTATTTAACTTTTTAGCTATATAACGTCTTTATTTCGACAATTTCCAGTCGCCATCTTTTTTTTTTTAAATTTGTCAATCGTTTACATCTGTCTTTGAATTTTTAAATAACTTATATGCTACGAGATGTTCTCACTTTTTTGGGCCACCCTGTATATATATGTATTTATTTATTTATTTGCACAATTTTTATATACCGCTGCTTCCAAGGATCAACAGCGGCTTACATTACAACAAAAATCAAACAGATACATAGAACTTTATGGAACTATATTACAATATTACATTATAACAAGAATTATATAGTACAAGAATTACAATATTGGAATATAACAAGAACATTATTGAACTATATTACATTAAAACTGTATAACAGGTATAAGAGTGAGCATAAACCTATTATAGGAGATTATACTGATTTTTATATATATGTGTGAAGAATCATAATGTTGGTTAGCACTTACAGTAGACATTGTTTCAGTTGTATATATACTTATGGATGGGGTAAATATATTCAATTTACGGTGGTTGGGAATCTATACTTGTTTCTCCATTGGTGTAGTGTTGTCTGAATAGATGAGTTTTTAGTTCTTTTTTAAATGTTTGCAGTTCTTTCGTGTGTGTGTATGTATGTGTATATGTGTATGTATGTGTATATGTATATATATGTATGTATATGTATATGTATGTGTATATGTATATATGTGTATGTATGTGTATATGTGTGTGTGTGTGTATGTGTATATGTATATATGCATGTATATGTGTGTATATGTATGTATATATGTATATAATGAAAACTTGCTCACTTATTTGTGACTTTGTATTACATTTGTTATGCAAAGTCACAAATTTATTTATTTATTTATTTATTTTATTTACATTCTCTTATATACCGCACTATTCGGCATCAGCGCGGTTCACATCGAACAAAAATCTCAGTACAATCAACATGCATGAGTTTACAGATAACAAGGGAAGGAACTTGGATCACACGGGGAAACTATTTACAGACTATTTACAGATGTGGTACAACTAAATAGTAACATGTTACTAGTAACAGGTGCTAGGAATATATTCACTCGTTATATGTTATAATCATTCTTTTATTATATGTTCATTATCCCTAATTTCAGGTATAATGGGAAAAGGGAGTAATCATATTTTAATAAATCTCCAGGGGGCTCACCCTTCATCAAAAGGTGCAACCATGATATTAAAACAGCAAACACCCCTCCCCACTGCACTCTGATATTAGGGAATTTTTTTTTTTTTACTCTTTAGGGAAGCCACCTCCTCTCCCCAACACTGTTCTTCATTTCTGCATATGGTCACCAAAATATGTTCTGATTCAGGATCTCAATAATTCTGGTACTGCAGTAAAAATACTGGTGTCAGTATTCAAAAGGATCTGCTAATCAAATAAATCTTGCTGAGAGGATAGTGCTGCTGAATGTTCTCTCTGACTACCTCAGCACTATGTGGATAGTGGTGATTTTCAGAGCTGCTATCAGGATAATAATAATCTGCATAACACAGGGTAGCAAAAAAACAGATTGTCTGTCCAGATGATAGTTGAATATCACTGCTATCCAAATAGTGCCAGCACTGACTATAGTATCCAGATATTCAGCTCCAACTACCATCCAGATACTGGCACTGAATGTCTGCACACTAGTTAATTGCCCATAAACCCATAAACTGCTGTAGTTTGAATATTGAATCTTCCTTAGCGTCCCTCCAGTCTAGTCCTGAACCTTTGGGTCTTGCTCCTCTTCCAGCAGCTTGGAGACTGAGAAACGTCATCCTTTTGATGACACTGGTATAAAGACACAGGATCCGCCTCCTGACTCCAGTTATCTCAGTCTCCAAGCAGCTGGAGGGCTAGTGAGCCCAGAGATAGGGGCTCACTAGAGGATCAATTAAGCAGAAGAGTTAGATTTATATAGTTAAAAGGTTTTAAGATTCGCGGTCCCGATGGGACATTTTCAATTCCAAGCGTTACCGTTAGCTATGGCTCCACGAATCTTCACCAAGGTAATGGTGGTAGTGGTGGCAGCGTTAAGAAAGGACGGTGTCCTAGTACATCCTTATCTAGACGATTGGTTGATTCGAGCGAAGTCCAAAGCGGAGAGCGAGGCAGCCACAGTCAAAGTGGTTGCGTTCTTGCAGAGGCTCGGTTAGGTAGTCAATGTATCCAAGAGCAGATTGAGTCCGTAGCAGACGCTGGAGTACCTGGGGGCTCAGTTCGATACGAGTGTTGGGAAAGTGTTTCTGCTGCAGAAACGGGCACAAGGTTTGAGAAAGTTAGTCCGCAGGTTTCTACACAACAGACATCTCACGGCCTGGCACTGTCTGCAGTTACTAGGTACCATGGCAGCGACACTCGAGTTTGTACCGTGGGCGAGAGCCCACATGAGACCCTTACAGAGAGCACTGCTCAGACGGTGGTCGCACCAGGAGGACAGTCTCTCTCACATATTGCCCTGTCTGCAGGAGACGCGTCACGCTCTCCTATGGTGGTTGAGGCTAGAAAATCTGGAGAAGGGTATGTCCTTGGAGGCACCGGATTGGATTCCCCTAATGACGGATGCCAGCCTCTCAGGTTGGGGTGCTCATGTCCAAGGAAGGTTCGCGCAAGGTCGTTGGACCGATCAAGAAAAGGCCTGGTCGATCAACAGGTTAGAATTGTGAGCGGTAGTCCTGGCACTAAGAGTGTTTCGGTGGTGTCTTCATGGGAAGGCCGTTCAGGTATTTTCAGACAATGAGACAACTGTAGCCTATATCAACCGGCAGTGTACCGCTGGAAGCCGAGGCCGATCAGTTGTTCGAGTGGGCCGAGATACATCTGCTAGCATTGTCAGTGGCGCATGTCGCCGGGGTGGAAAACGTAGAGGCCAATTTTCTGAGTCGAGTAAGAATAGACCCAGGAGAGTGGGTTCTTCATCCACAAGTGTTGGAAATGGTGGTGCGTCAATGGGGCCCTCCGGTAATGGATCTCATGGCGACTTTTCAATCTGCGAAGGACAGTCGATTCTTCAGCAGAAGACGGGAAAGAATGTCGGAAGGCCTGGATGCATTAATTCAGCCCTGGCCGGTGGAGCAACTCCTCTATGTGTTTCCACCGTGGGTGTTAATAGGTCGGGTGCTGCAGCGCATAGAACGTCACAGAGGACAGGTGATCCTAATTGTGCCGGATTGGCCAAGACGTCCTTGGTATGCAGACCTGATGAGGCTCCTGGTAGACAAGCCATGGCAGCTGCCAGTTCGGAGGGACCTGTTATTCCAGGACTTGTTATTCCAGGGACCTCTGCTTATGCCTAGGTGGATCGGTTCTCGCTTACGGCTTGGCTATTGAAAGGGCAAGGTTGATAACGAGATGTTATTCGGCGGCAGTGGTGGTCACTTTGTTGAAAGCTCGGAAGAGATCAACTTCCTTAGCATATATTCATATTTGGCATGTCTTCGAAGCATGGTGTGTGGACAAGACGGTTACAGCCTTAAAAGCTATGATACCTCAGGTATTGGCTTTTTTGCAAGATGGATATGAGAAGGGGTTGGTGGCTGCATCCCTAAGGGTGTAGTTGGCAGCTCTATCCTGTTACAGAGGTAAGATAAAAGGTGAGGCACTGGGGGGACATCCAGATGTCAAACGGTTTTTGAGGGCGGTTTCGCTGTTGTGGCCGCCGTGTAGGCAAGTTGTTCCGACGTGGGACCTACATTTAGTGCTGGAAGCTTTGGTGCGAGCACCTTTCGAACCTTTGTTGAAGGCGTCGCTGAAAGATCTTACACTAAAGGTGGTGTTTCTGGTGGCTATTTCATCAGCCAGAAGAATATCTGAGTTACAATCGTCCTGTAGGGAACCTTTTCTGGTTTTTAGTGATACAAAAGTGGTATTGAGGACAGTGCCATCCTTTGGTGGTATCACCTTTTCATGTGAATCAGGTGGTTTCACTGCCGGTATTTGAGGAAGGCAGTGTGGGTACATCTTCGAAGCAGTTACATAGGTTAGATGTTCGAAGGGCACTAAAGAGGTATTTAAGAGGTACAGCTTCTTTCCGTAGTTCGGATAGATTGTTTGTTTTATTTGGGGGTCCAAAGAAAGGACAAGCAGCATCGAAAGCTTCCATTGCCAGATGGCTTAAAGAAGCAATTGCGTCCGCGTATATTTTGAAAGGTAAAGCAGTTCCGGAAGGGCTTAGGGCTCATTCGACTAGGGCACAAGCAACATCATGGGCAGAATGCAGTTTGGTGCCCGCGGCGGAAATTTGTAAGGCGGCTACTTGGTCGTCTTTGCATTCCTTTGTCAGACATTATTGTCTGGACTTGCAGGCAGAAAGGGATACCTGTTTTGGATCAGCAGTGCTTCAGGCTGGTCTAGTAGGTCCCTCCTGTTGACTTTTTGCACTGCTCTGTTACATCCCCAAAGGTTCAGGACTAGACTGGAGGGACGCTAAGGAAGGTGAAATTAGACTTATCTGCTAATTGTTGTTCCTTAAGGAACTCCAGTCTAGTCCTGTATCCCTCCCTAGTTCTTATGTGGACTATAGCCTGAAGCAAATGTTGGATAACAGGTAAGCCGGATGAGTGACGGTAAAGGTTGTAGCCCTTATTGGGAGATATTCATTTGAGGGGAGTTTTAGATCCAGCCTATATCCTTAATGACAGGAAATAGGGATCTCAGCATGTCAAAGAAGTTAAGTAAGGTTTAGATGGAACACAAAACACTTCAAAATGTGTTCTACTAATTTATAGAGTTACCAGTTAAGTTATGTGGAAATTGTTAGTAGAGTTTACTACTTAATTGTTGCTCCGGTGAGTCTGCTTTGTCAATAGGTTACTGGAGTCAGGAGGCGGATCCTGCGTCTTTATACCAGTGTCATCAAAAGGATGATGTTTCTCAGTCTCCAAGCTGCTAGAGGAGGAGCAAGACCCAAAGGTTCAGGACTAGACTGGAGTTCCTTAAGGAACAACAATTAGCAGCTAAGTCTAATTTTACCTTACCTCCCCCAACCCAAGAAACTGATGTCTTATTTTCAGCTGCAGGATATGCAGATGATGTACATATCATAGTAATAATTACCTGGAGTGGAGGAGTAACCTAGTGGTTAGGGCAACAGCCTAGTACCACTGGCAGTCCTTGTGAAAGTCAATTTACCCTCCCTTGCCTCAGAAAAAAGGTCTGGCAATCTACCTCCGGTCATGCCCTGCCAAGAAAATCCAGGGGCTGCTGGGTTGTCAGGAGCCAGCATTGACTTGATGGCAGTTTAAAAAAAAAAAAAAATTACCTGTTACCATAGTTGTGTTATAAAAATTGTGTAGACTGTTTCCAAAACAAAACTTAGTTTCAAAGCGGTTAACAATAGTATTGATTATTTTGCGGTAAATTTAACACTGGTGCTTTACCTAGGAACCTGGCTAAATGTACCACCATCTCAGAAGGCCTAGTCAACTATAAGGCCTAGTCAACACCCATCTTCCATCCATCCCTGTGTCTTACCATCAAGCTTTGTAATCATCGAAAGTGCTACCCAAACTATCAAGGCTGGTGTCTGAAATACTTGGCCAAATATCTTTGTGGCATTGCTGAACAATATCTAGCCAACCTTCTAAAATGAACCTATTGGCTTCTTGGGAGTTAGTTTGCTCAGTTTTGTTCAGCTATCCCTTGGTTTGTAGTGTCACTAGTTCATGAATTACTTTATTTGTACCTTCTTTCCTTATCACCTCTCCCCTTGCCATATGTACTGGGGAAGTGAAGGGCTCCTTGCTTGCAATATTACAGCATCCTAACTTTGGTACCTACCATTACCTTCTATATCTACCCCATGCATGCTTGAATTTTGTTACGATTTAGATTGCTACTACCTCTGCTGGTAGGTTACTTCTTACAAGGTGAGGCCTGGGAAAGGTATTACTTTGATGGTGCAGAGCTGACAGTAATGTTAGGCTGAATTACAGAGAACAATTCTGGGACCTGCAGCGGTGACAGTCGCATTGGAATTACAACACAGTGCTTCCCTGAACTCTTCGGTGCCGCATCGTGGTTCCTGCCCTCTATGACTGCCACCTCCAGTTTGCACCGGGAAGGGGGGGGGGGGTGGCACGGAGGTGCAGCCAGAGAAACTCAAAGAACTATCAGTGTGTAGTGTTATCAGATGGCAGATGGTAATGTTCAAATAGCCCATTTACCTGGGTAAACTGCTTTTAGAAATTGCCCTCATATATGTGCAGGACCAAAAAAAAGATAACGATAACGATCGGAAACCGCTACCGTGGCTTTGTAAACAAGCCCCTATGATCTGATTTCCCATCAGTATGCAGATTCCTAGGATTACATGTTTGGCACTGGTCTTAGTTGTCTGAAATCTGTTTATTTTATAAATAGACTCCCTCCTAGTTTAGTTAACCTGGTTTTTACATTATATTTTAATCCAGCATTCTGGAATAAGTAATATAAAAAGTGAAATTGCCTCCCGGGATAAGATTAGTTACTGTGAGATTAATGGAACAATTTTCAAACGTGCTATATAGGTGCAAATTCCATATGTACTGCTTAGACTCCAATGACTATCAAAACATTGCACAACCAAAATTTTGGAAGAAAACTGAAAACAAAAGTTTCAATATACAAAGAAGAAACAAGTAAAAGCGAAGTAAGAGAAAGAGAGTCCCTATCTCTGAGACCATGCTATACCTTGCCGAAAGAGAGAGTGAAGAAAGTATGCCTGCCTGTCTGTCTGTCAGGCAGATCAGCATAACAGATAGCCCAGACAAAAGAGACTGGGAGATTGTCAGGATCTCAGAACTAATCAATGAAAGGCACAGGGTTTACCTCTGTAAACAAGTTTTGGTAATATACTAAATTTAGTGTGAAATCAAATGTCTTTTACTTGGCTGTTGTAGTTTTTAATCTTTTAATGTTGATCGTTCATGCTGCTTAATAAAATATTTTAGTTTATTAGCCCTGTTTTTGAAACTGAGAATTAGTAAGCTCAGGTAAGTGAGACACTGTAGGATAATGCTTTTGAGCAAATGGTCTGTAACTATTTTACTTTTCTTTTTGAGAACTCTGATTTCAGATTTGATGAACTCTGTGCCCCAGAAACCTGTGGGAAAGAGCTTGTAGGCTTGGAACTGGCCCAGGACAAGCAGGCATCTAGTTGGCAGGTGGGGAGTTGTAGGAAGGCCTGCACAGTGCTTGCTGAATCTCCCAGGTGGCTAAGGGCTGAATCCCTCATGGGTCCTAGGGAGTAATGCGGATAAGTTATATAACGCCTCTGCATTATGATTCATTGCATAGGATATGCTAGCCATTCCTCCAGTTCTCTTTATGAAGAGGTCTTCTCTCTCTCTCTCCCTCTTACTAGTAGCAGATATTAATGTGCCTCTTTTTATCTTTAAACAGCAACCTACACATCCTGTGTACAACATCAGCCCAGATAAAGTGATACAAGCAGTTATGCATTTTCTTCAGAAGCCTGTTCCAGTGGTGAAGAATGCTGCAGCCAATTAAAGTTTGGTTTCAGAGACTTCAGATTATATTCTGGATGCTTTGTGTACAATACTACAAGAGCATTGACCATTACCAGTACCCTATTGAAGCATTTTGTTCTACTGTCTAAAAGCAGTATCTTCTATTTTAAAGACCCCAGGATGCTAACCAAACCCCAAAAAATGGGATGGTAATTCAAATATTAGTCATTGAACAGTGTTCTACAGACCTAATCCTACTAATAGTATATATGGGAAGACTGAGACCTGATTACTTTTCAAGATGAGACAGTGTTAATAATGCACACTTGTGAATATTTTAGCATCAATAAAAAGGAAAAGCAAACAGTTGTGGTGTTTCCATTATAATTTTTTTAATATAATCTGTATGCATACCCATTGCAAGATGATTTCCTTGGTTAGAAGATCTGTCCAAAAGAGTTTACAGTGAATCTATGAGCATAGCGATTGAGTGACCTTTGTGCAGTATGGTACAGAGAATGGCAGATGAAGGACTCCAAGCTGGATCACTACCATTCACAGTGTACTGTAACCTCAGTGGTGGTCTGCCTGCCATATGGAATGAGTCATGTTAACTCGTGAAGGGTGAGCTCCGGTCTATGGATGCCTCAAACTATTCAAATCTAAATAAAATATAAGTCAACTGATTATTTATTATGGATATCATGAAAACCAGATTGGTTTGCGGAAACTGAAGAGTTTACCAGTCCTACTGTTGAAACAACCAAGCTTTCAAAGTACAACATTTTAAATGTAATCTTTCCACTAAACTCAAATTGTATTGTTTCTCTTTGATCCTGTGATTAACAAAGACTTCTGTAGTATAAAAGCTTTCTCCATGGACAAGCTCACATATGAGTGACGTCACAAATGGAGCCCCATGTGGGAATCTTTCCCAGTTCCTTCTATAAACGTTTGGACTGATTCTACCATGTGTGTGCATGCAAATTCCTACCTTCCACCAATGTATATCATCCCTTCAGCCTTTGTCCATGAAGTTCCAAAGACATGTCCCCCATACTTTTGTAAGTTTTTCCTTCTCTGCTGCCACCATTGTGGTGTGGTGTGGTGTGTCTCTACCTTTTTAGCTCTATAATTAGAGGTTTTGGATGTTTTTAAATGTCCTCATTTTTACTGTATTGCCATTGTGGGCTACATTTAGGCCTCGGGCACTGTTTTTGGGTTTATTTTTTCAAGATTGGGTTGTTTGATTTTGCTGCAACTATTTTTACCAGATGGCATGTCTCACAAACTCATCAATGGGTTTAAGAAGCACATCTGTTGCGGCAAGACCATATTGGTAACAGGCACCCATAAATAGTGCTTACAGTGCTTGGAACCTGACCATGAACCTTCTCATTGTCTTTTGTATTCACAGATGACTAGGAGAGGGATCAAGAAGAGCAGTGCAAAAGAATTTTTGGTGTGGGTAAGACCAATGCATCATCAGCTTCTGTGTCCATGAAGGCTAATGCTGCCAATGCATTGGTTTTATCTGCATCAAAAATTCTTTTGTGCAGCTTTTCACAACCCTTGATCCCTCTCCTATTCAATTGTGAACACAAAAGACAATGAGAAGGTTCATGGTCAGGTACAAAGAACTGTAAGCACCATTTGTGAGTGTCTGTTATAAATTGCAACTCCTTCTATTGAGGTCAACACAATAAAAATTCAACTACAGAACTTATCATTTCTCATTCCTTATCTCTCCAGTCCAGTATGTGTGGATTATCTCCCTCCACCAGCAGCTGGGGACTGAGCATGTCAGATATCTCCAGGAACAAGCAGGAATGAGTCTTCACACGTGGGAGACGTCGCCGACGGAGCCCGCACGGGAATGCTCCCCAGCATCCAATCAGAAAACCTTTGGGAGCATCCCCCGCGCCTGCGCGGTGGCTTCCCGCCCTTCCTACTGCCTCTCCCCAGTTTTTCGTTTTCCGCGGAGCAGGCAGGACGTCCCTCCTGCCACCGCAGAAATTTTTCTGTAGTCGCGGCTTTCCCGCCGATGGTGGCACCTCCGTGCCCCCCTTTTTTCTTTCTTTCTTTTAATTATTTTTCATTTAGTTTTCGTCGCCCCCTCCGGGCGCTGAGGACCGGGGCATGGAGCCTTCTTCCCCCCCAGCCTCACGGCGGGGACTTAATTTTCCACGTGGACTCCAATGCCTGGTGCCTCTCCTGTTTGGGGCCTGACCCTTTTTTCCCGGATTCCTTGGGCTACAGTGTCGGGAGAAGACCCTCCCTCTTTTGGGTATCCCTCGACGACGTCTTCGCGCCCAAGGTGCGGTCGTCGGGTTGTTCTTCTCTCCAGGATCAGGTAACCACACAACAGTCTGTTAAGACTAGTCGAGTCTTGAGGGGCAAGTCTCATGCGCGGCATGGCAACGGCTCCGGCCAACCCCTCAAGTCCTCCTTGGCTGATATACCCCGGCGGGAGTCCTCGGGCTCCAAAGCATTTACGGGGTTTCGGGATGTTCCTGAGGTTCGCTCCTCACAGAACATTCCCGAGCCATGCCCGAGGGAGGTACCCGCTTCGAGCGGTGCTGATTCCCCAGCATCGGCGTCGGCGTTGAGTGTTCCACTCTTCGCCAGGGATCGTCAGCTGGTGTCCTAGGCACCTTCTGGGCCAATCGACTCGACCGGGTCTGACCTCCCTACATCCAAGCCATGCTCGGGCGTGGTAGCCGCTCCAGGCGGTACTGAGCCCCCGGCGTCGGTGTCGAGCGCTCCACTCCTCACCGAGGATCGTCGGCTGCTGTCCTCGGCGCCTCCGGGGCCGATCGACTCAGTCCAGCCTGGCGTTCCTCCATCCCTGCCATGCGCGTGGGCGGTACCCGCTTCGGGCGGTACCGACCTGTCGGTGTCGAGTGTTCCGCTCCTCACCGGGGATTGGCGGCTGCGGTCCTCAGCGCCTCCGGGGCCGACCGATTCGCGCCGGTATGGCGTTCCTACGGGGGTGGTATCCGCTTTGGGCAGTGCCGACCCGTCGGCGTCGGTGTCGAGTGACCTGCTCCCCACCGGGGATCGCCAGCCGCTGCCCTCGGCACCTCGGGGGCCGATCGACTCGACACGGTCTGACGGCCCTACGTTCAGGTCATGCGCGGAGGTAGTACCCGCTTCGAGGGCGCGGGCGTCGGTGGTTCCGCCCCGCGCTGGGGATGGTCATCTGGCCTCCCTCCCCTCGGGGCCGCTCGCTTCGACCTGCGCCGGGTCGCCGGTATCCCAGCCCTGCACAAGGGTGGTACCGGGTTCGAGCGGCGCCGCGCCGCTGGCGACGGCAGGGGCGTCGAGCATGAGGGACCGCCATCGACCTTCCCCGGGGACCTCGGGGTATGTCGGCCAGCGCACGGGCGACTCCCTGGCATCGACGTGGCCGTCGAGGGCCCCGCCCTTTCCTAGAGAAGGGGCCTCGGGGTCTTCGACCGCTTCAATCCAGTCTGGGTCTGCGCCGCCCCGCAACGGTACGTCGGCGCAGGGGCTTTGCACTCCCCCCCCTGCAGGGACTCATCGGGTGACCGGGGTCCCCTCGGGGACGGCCGTATGCCCCGGAAGGATTTCTCTCCAGGTCGGACGGGTTCGAGAGGGAGCCCGGCACCGGGCAGTGCCCGCCGATCGACATCGGCGCCGGCGTCAGATGACCCCCTCTCCTCCGAGCATCGTCCTTGGGGGCCCTTGATGCTCGCGGCACCGGTCGGCGCGGTTCCGATCCGCGCTCCGCGATCTCCACCACCGGCACGGTCACTCCCGCCGGGGGCCTCGAGGAAGGAGTCGATCTCCTCGCTCGGTTCGATGCCCAGCCTGGAGTCGTTGTCCAGCTGTGAAAGCCTGGCCACGGCACGTCTCGGGATCGGCCCCTGTTCTCTCCCGCAGAGCAGAGACCGCTGGCCCCTGCCCTCCGGCGGCCGCAGATTCGCTCCAGTCACGGGGGGAAGCGCCGCCTCCGGGTTCGGGGCCGAGGCCGGTTCCTGCGGCACCGTCGGTGCCATCGACTTCTTCGATGCCTAGCTTGGAATCAATTCCAGGAGCCGACGACGCCATGTTGACTGCCCCGTTCCGGGTCGGTTGGTCCCCTCCTCTGCCCAGCGGGCATCGGCCCGAGCTGCCTCTTAGTGCCCTGGCGGCCTCTCCCGCCATAACTGCTCTGGCAGAGCCGCCTTTTCAGGATTTCCTCCTTGACATGGCGGACTTGCTGGCCATCCCTATCCCGGACCCGAGCCCAGGCCCTGTGGAACAGGCAGCCGCGATGCTTCCTCTGCATCCCGCCCTGCAGGATCTCCTGCTGGGGGCTTGGCGGTCGCCTTTGAGTGTTCCGGCGCCGCCGACTGCGATGCAGGCTCTGTACCGGGTGCCTCCAACCCCGGGGTTTCGGCAGCACCAGCTTCCACATCGGTCCATTGTGGTGGAATCGGCGCTGAGGAAGGCCGGAAGCAAGGAGAGGCATGCTTCTCGCCCTCCAGGCCGCGCCTCGAAGACGCTAGATACTCTAGGACATCAAGTCTTCCAAACGTCTATGCTGGCGGCCAGAATTATTTCATATATATTATATGAGTCTGTCGCTTCGGGAGGTCACCGAGAGGTTATCTCGGTTATCCACCTTCGTATCTGCAACCAAGGCCTTTGAATATTCCCTGCTTCTTTATCATTGCAGGAATATCTCCGGGTTCCTTTCTCGTGCTTCGCTGGACTCCTTCCGGTCGGTCAGCAGAGCCTCTGCTGTTGCCATTAGAGCACGCCGCATGGCATGGTTGCAGGCGTCCGAGTTGTGTAGACGGGCACAGCACATCCTGGGTAATTCTCCCTGCGACGGAGATCACCTCTTCAATAGCGAAGCCTTACGTCAGGTCGCACAGTGCTTCGCTAACCTTCCCAGAGTTAGCAGCCAGCCTAGGGCCCGGCTTCCCCCCGGTGGTGGTAAACGCCCCTCCAGACCCCCCTTCCCTAGGAAGAGGAAATGTCAGCCCTCCGCCCACCCTCCAGGCGCGCCCAATCAAGGGACCTCTCACCCCAGGTTGATGTCCCCGGGCCCGCGCCAGGACTCTCATACTAAGCATTTTTAGGCTCAGGTGGGCGACTGCCTGCACTTAACCTCCTTACCAGAAGTTTAGACTAGAGCTCTACTCTGGGGCTCGTCCAGTTGGAAAATGGTTCGGGGACTTATATAGGGGTTCAGGTCTTCTCCTCCGTGGGAAAGGGAGACCACCTTATGCCGTGATCGCTATGGCCCACGGTCACCCTACTTACTCTTCGGTATGTCCCCGAACCCCTCTCAGCCAGTATCCTCTTGCTGATTGCTTCCGTACTGGAATTCCCCTCCAGCCGCTATAGTCCCCCTATACTCACCAGGGACTATACCCTCATGTCCCCCGATTGTGCGGGGGACAATTTCTACGCGCAGGTCCTGGGGACACATTAGGGCCTCCAATCCCTGCGGCATTCTACCGGACTGATGCTATCCTCCGTCCCCCGTGCTACCGCGCTCTTAGCTTGCCGATCTGCCCTTGCCCTCCGGGAAAGATCCCTCCCCTGACGGATCTTGCGGCCACCTCTCCTGTTGGACGTTCTGGGGATCGATGGCAGATCCGCCTTACCTGAGTGCTGCTCATGGAGGCAGGTCCCCCGGCGTGCCTGCGTTAGTACCGGAGGGGGCGTCCCCATGTCCACCAGCTTAGATATACTAGATATCACCTGCTTGGCAGGTGCCTTTGGGGGATCCCCACAGTACCTGTGTTTACCGCCTTTTTCCCCCTATGGCAGGTACTCACCCCCCCCCCCCCCAGGGGTCCGGCCAGTCCGCCTGCCTATTCCCCGATCAGCCCGCGGACTGGTGGTACCCTACTGCTGTGAAGTCAACAGTCCCCTTTTTCAGTTAGGTCCTCCTCCCGGAGGTCCGGACCCTTGTCTCCCTATCTCTCGCTAGGGCAGACTGTGTACCCCTTCTGCTCCAGGGTACACCTCTACTCTTCTCCGGGATAGGCTCTCTAGTTCGGCCTGTCTTCCACTGTTGGTCCTCTGAGTTATGGACTCTACTCCTAAGGGAGTGCTCAGCTTGCCGTGAGCCCCCTGGAAGACCTGCCGTCCTTCTCCTGACCCAGCTGACGCCTGGATCCCATGGCCTTCCGGATTTGGAACTTCCTCCTCGCTGCGGTGAAGTTTCCTTGATGACCTCGCTACTGCGTCTACAGTGCCTTCATCACAGGACTACTTCCGACAACCCGGTGGGTAAGCAGTACAGGGTTCTAAACCATTAATTCATTAAAACTTAATGGCCGGTAAGCTCTGTATGGTACTAGGTCATTTACTCATTACATGCTTAATGATTCTCTTCATGCACCCCTCTGACTACTCCCGTAGCCTGGGTTTTTTTTGCTGTATCCTAATGGTACCTGTTCTGCACTCTAAAGACTTGCCTCCGTAGTCTTTGGATTCGCTGTTCCTCTATTCAACTCCTGCCCTCCATCCCTCAGGGGATGCCGGAGATTCAGGCTGGGCAAATGCCATCCCGTCTGGGCTGCGCTTATGGGATCTCCCCGGGCATCCTAAGCTAGGGAGTCCCCACGTGTGAAGACTCATTCCTGCTTGTTCCTGGAGATAGCACAGTTACTTACCTGTAACAGGTGATCTCCGGAACAGCAGGAATTAGTCTTCACAACCCGCCCACCTCCCCTGGGAGTTGTATCTCTCTTTTTCTCTATTCCTTCCTCTCCTCTCCTTCCGGCTCAGCTATGAAACTCAACTGGGGAGAGGCAATAGGAAGGGCGGGAAGCCACCGCGCAGGTGCGGGGGATGCTCCCAAAGGCTTTCTGATTGGATGCTGGGGAGCATTCCCGTGCGGGCTCCGTCGGCGACGTCTCCCACGTGTGAAGACTAATTCCTGCTGTTTCGGAGATCACCTGTTACAGGTAAGTAACTGTGCTTTCTAATGTCACAGTAGAAGAGCTCCCATCCTATGGCTCCAGAAATCAGTATTTCAGTCCTCAGCAACTGGTGCAGAGCTTCCCCTGGCTGGACTCAACTGAAAGGATTTTGGCCTTTCATTTACTGTTTAAAAAAAAAAAAAAAAGGGGGGGGGGAGAGAAAAGGAAATCACAGACAAACCGGATCCAAGTGTATCAGGCTGACAAGCCACCTTGTTGGGACTGGGATGATTTCTTACAGAACTATCTACAGTGGACTGGTAGTTGGCAGGGTCTGCCTTGTAGACACCAAAGACCCTTGAGTGGGTTAGGTGCAGCCCAGAAGTCAAACATCTGGTGGTCCAGGTCTCTTTCTGCCCTAGCCAGACAACCTAGCAGTCGAGGTTACGATTGAGCTGGCTTTCCTTCTCCCTTGCATACTGCATTAATTTGGAGCATCCAGGCCTGTAAAGAAAAAAAAAAGTTAAACCTGAAACAAAAGTGTTCTGGTACTTTAATCAGAAGTGGTGAATTTACCAGAGTTAAGGAGGAGTTCCGCGAGCGTGTTTTCAACTCGGGGCTGCAAGGGGCTGTGCAGCATATTTTTCTCTCTCCCTTCCCTCACGGGCCATTGGATTCTCTCCACAAGTCTCTGCATGTTCCCGGCTCCCTTCTGCTGTGCTGCATGTGGTGGGAGCAGAGGTTTAGCAAACAAAGGGTCTTGTAGACTATGTATCAAGCAAGGAAGGTCCATGGTGGAGGATTTTGCCACCAGGGGGCCTCCGAGACATGAGTCTTCTCTCTCTGCGCCTTCCACGGTTTTGGCAGGAACCGCTGAAATTTCCCCTGCAGCAACCATTTCAGGCACAGATAAGGAGAAATAGTGCAAGCAGCATTTTCAGGGCATTTCAGCACCAGGAACAGCAGAGACAGCTGTTTCTGATCTTCCCGATGCTGGTTTTTCACCAGATTTTTATTTTGGCTCTTCATA
The DNA here is from genome assembly GCA_033557465.1 of Ichthyophis bannanicus. NCBI lineage: Eukaryota > Metazoa > Chordata > Amphibia > Gymnophiona > Ichthyophiidae > Ichthyophis > Ichthyophis bannanicus. The sequence continues at coordinate 240,990,384 of CM066037.1, forward strand.
AATAAATAAATAAAATAAAATAAGGCTTATTGCTTCAAGAGAAGGTTGGGGAACAGTGTGGAAGTAACATCTCCTGCCCCTCCTTCATTGGATAAACTGCCTGATACCCTGTAGGGAGGGCACCTTGAGGTCAGGGGTCCCTACACGCAAGAAAAAGCAGAGGACAATTTTGGGGGACCCAGGATTCTCCTCATTCTCAACATTCTGAGAATCCCCTGGAAGGACCATCAGATCTCTGGGGGGAAGGTGGCAGAACCAGATCTGGAGAAAGGTGAGATCTCTCAGGGGGAAGACCCTAAGTTCTGGAGGAGGGCAAGATCCTTCAGGGGGAATACCTAATGTGTTTTGTGTTTTTCATCGTGAGATGCTGTCTTTGTTGATTAGTCACTCTCTGGCAGCGCTTAACATCGTTTCAGCTCCTGTGACAGTGGAGGAGACCTTGGAGTAACCCCTGTTACAACGGTTAAACTGTCTGCAAGCCTCCTTTTCAGTCCACAGGGTCATTAAGGAAATGACTGAGGCAGAATGGGAGGTTCCTGAAGCAGGCTTGAAGGGGGGGGGGGTCAGGTTATGAGCTGTCTGTACCCTATCCCTCAGGAGGAAAAAGACCACCTTAAGATGCCTACGGTGGATGCCCTGGTCTCAGCGGTAATCAAGAAGACTACCATTCTCATGGAAGGTGGAGCAGTGTTGAAGGATGTGCAGGACAATCAAGTTGAAAGCTTTTTAAGTAAGCATTTGATACTAGTGCCCTGACTCTTCAAGCCTCTATCTATAGAGCTTATGTGACCAGGGCCTTCATTTCACTGGATTCAAGGTTTGTCAGTGCTGGACTTGGATTCTCAGACCGCAGTGCCAGAGGCAGCTAACCAGGAGTCAGCCTCTGCTTATCTGAAGGATGCCTTTACAATCTAATGAGAGCCTCGGCTAAGACCATGGCTTCCATAATTGCAACTCTGCTTTTTTTTTGTGGTTAAGAAATTGGTCAGCGGATATTTCTTCAAAGACTTGGCTCAGCAAACTTCCCTTTAAGGACATATTGCATTTCGGGGAAGTGCTGGGCAAAATGGTTAAGGATCTCGGATAAGGGAGCCAGGTTGCTGGAAGATCATCCCAAGGGGCCAAAGCAGGGCAATGCCTCCAGGGGGCAATAGAGGGACTATAGGAAGTTTCGCTCAGTGTGTTATGCCCCCTTCCAGCAGGGGTGCTATTCTCAGAGAGGTCAGCTCTTTTGAGGCTACCGGGGGTCCAATAGGGGTTACTACTCCACTCCTGCCACTCCCAAGAAGCCCCAATGAAGCAAGGGAGGCCCAGGCAGATATAGTTTTGGTAGGAGGTCGGCTACAACAATTTAATGCTGCCTGGGTCACAATTACTACCGACCAGTGGGTTCTGGAAGTCATCCGGGAGGGGTACACATTGGAGATTTGCTCGTCCCCTCTCCAAGGCCTTCATGCAGTCACCCTGCAAAGCACCATTGAAGCATCAGGTGGTACAGGACTCATTACAATGCTTGCTGTACCTCAAGGCTATAGTGCCAGTTTTGCTTGGCCAGTGTGGATTAAGTTGATACTCCATTTACTTTGTGGTACCCAAAAAGGACAGTTCCTTCCAGCCCATCTTGGATCTCAAGCATATAAACCGAACCCTGAGGGTTCCATACTTCCACATGGAAACTCTGAGCTCGGTTATTGTAGCAGTCAGGAAAGGGGAATTCCTTTCAGTGCCGGACCTCATGGAGGTGTACCTTCATATTCCAATTTGACCGGACCATCCAGCAGTATCTGAGGTTTACCGTGCCAATGGGCCATTATCAATTCCAAGCATTGCCATTTGGTCTGGCCTCAGCTCCTTGGACCTTTACCAAAATCACAGTGGTGGTGGGCATCCTTGTGCACCCTTATCTGGATGATTGACTGATCAGGGCAAAAATTGGAGACCAAAAGTGCAACCGTGACCCAGCAAGTGGTGGAATTTCTCCAGAACCGCAGTTGCGTGGTCAACCTGGCCAAGAGCAAGCTCAACCCTATCCAAGATCTCATGTATCTGGGAGCAGAGTTAGACACCAAGGCGGGGTTTGAAAAAGACAGCTGAGGGGGAATATGAAAGAGGCCTATAAATGAATAAAATAAGTGGAACAGGAAACGTAAATCAATTGTTTACGCCATCAAAAAGTAGAAAGACTAGGGGACATGCAATGAAACTACAATGTAACCCATTTCAGATTAATAAGAGAAAATATTTTTTCACTCAACGCATAATCAAACTCTGGATGTAGTTAAAGCTGTCAAGAATTTGTTACCGGAGGATGTAGTAAAAGCAGTCAGTGTAGCTGGGTTTAGAAAAGGTTTGGACAAGTTCTTGGAGGAAAGGTCCATAAAAGAGGACCTAGAAATCCACTGCTTGCCCCGGGACAAACATTGTGGAACCTGTTTGACATTTTGGGGATCTGCCAGGTATTTGTGACCTGGATTGGCCACTGTTGGAAATAGGTTACTGGGCTTGATGGACCTTGGTCTGATCCAGTATGGCATTTCTTGTGTTAAGTTCTTATTCCCTGGCTGCACACCCAGATGTGGTCTATTTTTCTCAGGGCGGTGAAACAGATTCATCCACCAATTCAGGTGACTGTTCCCCTGTGAGATCTCAACCTGGTGCTTTCTGCCCTGACAGGATCGCCCTTTGAGCCTCTGGTTCAGGTTTCCTTGAAAGGCCTGACCTTGAAAACTGTTTTCTTGGTAGCTATTTGTTCATCATGGTGAATTTCAGAACTTCAAACCCTTTCTTGCTGGGAGCCTTTCCTGGTCAAGTCCAAAGAGAAAGTGATCTTGAGGCCGGTTCCCTCCTTTTTGCCCAAGGTGGTATTGCATTTTCATCTGACCATGAAAATGCAATACCACCTTGGGCAAAATTTGCAGAGTCTGAGGGGGGATCATCAGCTCCACAGTCTGGACTTGCGCAGTGTCTTGCTTCCCTTTCTTAAGCAAAGTCCCTCCCTCGGTCTGATCATTTGTCTTATTTGGAGGTCCATGAAAAGAAGAGGTGGCTTCAAAGGCTTCCGTTGCTCATTGGGTAAAGGAAACTATTGCCTCTGCGTACTTGCTGAAGAGCAGACCTGTGCCGAATGGGCTTAGCTCATTCAATCTGGCCGCAAGCGGCTTCTTGGGCAGAGCATGGTCTAGTTCCACCGGTGGACATTTTGCAAAGTGGCTGCTTGGTCGTCCTTGTATACTTTCATGCGTCACTATTGTCTGGATGTGCAAGCTTCTAATGATGCACGTTTTGGAGTCTCTGTGCTACAAACTGGACTCGTGAGTCCCTCCCATACTGGACTGGACTGGAGGAATGATAAAAGAAGGCGAAATTAGACCTTACCTGCTAATTGTCTCTCCTTGAGTCCATCCAGTCCAGGACACCCTCCTCCTTTGTTTTCAGTAACTGCTTTTTGGGGGTTTGTTTAGGTCCTAGAGTACTGGACACATCCAGCTGTTCCCTCTGGAGGGTACAGTTAAGCATCACATCACCTCACCTCACCTCACCTCATTCACAGAGGTCCTCTGGGAAAGATATTTGACAGAATGGCAAGTATGGCTCTGACTTCTTGCTTCTTTCTCACTTTGTATATAGTTCTGTAAGTTACAGTGACACCGTTCAATGAGAATAGTTCCCCATTTTGGTAGCTGGGAATATTACTCCTGTTTGGCTTGATATGCCCTCTTAGCGTCTGCTTTGTCAACAGGATATTGATTTCTGGAGCCTAAGGAAGGAGCCCTTCTGCTGTGACATTAGAAATCTGACATGCTCAGTCCCCAACTGCTGGTGGAGGGAGATAACCCCGACATACTGGATTGGACTGGATGGACTCAAGGTAAGACAATTAGCAGATAAGGTTTCATTTTGCCTTGCTGTTGCCCAAGCTATAAAATGAGCCCAGTTTATTTCAAACTGATGAAGTCTGGCAATCTGGATTGCCTTGTGTTTACTCAGGGAAAAATACAGACCAAAATCTTTGCACAATTACAGTACATCCTGGGGTCTGAATATTTCCAAAACCTAGCTAGCTCACATCTGGCAGCAGCAATAAGGGCAACCATCATACCTGCCATACATCAGGCTGATCACCACCACTCTCCAGCAGTAGTTACAGAAGGAACACTTGAGGTAACAAAGGCAAACACACATTAGTAATACCATTCACCAACTCTGCACACTGCTGCCAATAAGAACACACCACATCATACTCCCACCAAATATGCAGAAAAGTACCTGGTGACCTACAATAGCGCCAATAGGCTGAATCAACCACTGGAAATATTTAGTGCTAACTCTGAGTGGTCAAATGCCAGCAGTATAAAATTTTAAAACCATTTTCCATTAAATGAGCAGAAGTAAATATGTGATTTGTAGCCTGAAAGATAACGTCCCAGGTTCCATTATTTATCACTTCATCCAAGAGTGCCCCCTCCCCCCACTGTTCAGTATTCTTTGGTTTCTCTGTAAGTATAATCTCAAGAGCCTTGGAAATTTTAGAAAGAAGCCCCTACTGCCCAGCCTCAATTTTCAGTAAGGTATCAAAAGAGCATAATCTTCATGGTGAGATGTTCTTTCACAAAGTGGGAATAATAGAATATGCCTGATCTATAGATACAGGAAAAAAAGTTTCTGAGAAAGACAATAAGCTGCAGGCAGCTGAGCAAAATTTCACAGCACAGGGTCCTGATTCATTCTGCTTGTCCATGGAGAAAACAAATTTGTTTACCAGGAAATTGAGTTCTTCCTGATCGTCCCTCCAGTCTAGTCCCAGAATATCTGGGGTTGTGATCCTCCTCCAGCAGCTTGGAGACTGAGAAATGTCATTCTTGTGACGTCACTGGTATATAAGCCCCGGAACCGCCTTCTCTCACCAGTTATCTCAGTCTCCAAGCAACTGGAGGTTGGGTGAGCCCAGGGGTTCAGGGCTCACTGGAGAGACGATTAAGGAGAGGCTAGGTTTAGGAGAACGCATTCATTGATTTATTGATTGAAGAAAAAAAAAACGAGGGAAGGCACTTCAGCTTACTTGTTCTGGGGCTAAGCGGTTCTGGTGCTAAGCTGCTCAGGGACTCTTTCCTTCCCGGTGCTTTAGAGTACTCTGCTCTTCCCCTTCCCACCCCCCTTCATCCCTGGGGGGTAGCCTTGGGGCTGTTGAGGGGAGAGAGCACAGCCGCCGGTTTCCAATCCCATTAGCGGGGGAGAGGAACTGGTAAACTCCAAGGCTCGGCGCGTGCAGAAGCTTTGCCTGCAGACGTGACTGGAGCCGGCAGTTCAAGCGGCAGCTCGGAGGCGAAGTTTCTTGCTCCAGCCCTTGTCAGCCGAGGCCTGCAGCTCCCGGAACACGGTAGCGTGCAGGGAAGGAGGCAACCCACACAGCTCCGATAGCTGCCAAGGTAGGATACCGCAGTTCAAAGGAGCAGAGAAGTGTGGTGCAGGCCGGACCGCGTGGCACTAGCGTGGGAATCGCGGGGTGCATTTCAAGCTTTTAGAAGCTGTGTATTTTGGCCGCGGGGCCTCATTTTGAGGAACTTTCCTCACAATTAGTCTGGGGGAGTTTTTCTTGGGTGTATTCAGTTAAAAAAAAAAAAAATCTGTCCAGCAATACCAGGGTTCTGGGATCTGCTGAAGGGCCTGATTTAACCGCTGACTGGCTCACATAGACAGGATGACTTCTAGGCCGCTCTTTTTGCTGTGCGGTGCTAGAAGGGGATCCGTCTCCCCGGAGGGTGTTTGTAGAGGTTGCAGTCAGGAGTTGGCTATGGAGCAGGACTCAGCTGGTGCGGGGGTTCAGGAGGGGTCATCTACGGGCCCTATAGAACCACTTGTAGACACCGTGGCCACGCAGGAATCTGTGCCCAGTACGTCTTCAGCTCCAGACCCTCCAACTGAGCAGCCTCCATTACCAGGAGGCCTAGCGGCGATTTTTGCGCCAGACTTCGTGGCCCTGCTTCAGCAGGCCTTGAACTGCTCGCTAAATAAACCTACAGTCAGCCCGGCTGAAGTGGGGCTGGGGGATAAGAGACCGAGTACGCCGTTATCGGCGGCTGTGACAGGTATAAATGCGAAGAGGCCCAGAGGAGACGGGGACCGAGTAGACGGGTCGGTCATGTCGGAGGGTCTAGGGTCGGAGGAGCCGGACCCTGACACGGGCCTACATGAGGATCCTGGAGGAAGGCGAAATCGCGGCGCAGGAGGACCAAGCGAGGGTGGTCCGTGTGTTTCGTAGAGAGGAGTTGCCGGCTCTCATTGCAGAGTCGCTCAAGACACTTAATATGCTGCCCGAGGGTCCGGCCGAGGATTCTACTCTAGAGGACCCCTTGTTGCAGGCCTTTCAAAAGACTCAAAGGGCTTTCCCCGTACATAGTGTTTAAGGAGATGATACAGGAAGAGTGGGACATGCCGGAAGCTGCTCTTAAGGGTTCTAGGGTTATGGCGCATCTTTACCCTCTGGTAGACCAGGAGAAGGACTTGTTTAAGTCTCCTAGGGTAGATGCGGTGGTGTCGGCGGTTACAAAAAAGACCACAATCCCAGTAGAGGGGAGTGCGGCGCTCAAGATCGCAAGTTAGAGACCTTGTTGAAGCAAGTCTTTGAGGTGAATGTGCTCTCTTTACAGGCCTGGGTGGCAAGGGCTTGCCTACGCTGGGTGCAGCGGATTCAAGGGGTCCACTCCAAGGGGGCGGACAAAGAGGCGTCCAGATTAGAATCAGGAACAGCTTATCTGGCCGACATTCATTATGACCTTATCAGGGGGTTATCAAAGAGTATGGCTTCGGTGATAGCAGGGCGGCGATGTCTTTGACTGCGCAATTGGGCAGCAGATGGCTCTTCTAAGGCGCGGTTAAGTAAGCTTCCCTTCAGGGGAAAGCTTCTGTTTTGTGAAGATTTGGATAAATTGGTGAAGGATTTGGGAGAGTCCAAAGGCGGGAGGTTGCCAGAGGACAAGCAGAAGCAGGGATGGTCCACTCCCATGCCGCGGGGTCAGCAACGGGACTTTCCGCGTTTCCGTTCCCCGAGGTTTGCCCAAATCCAGCGGGGCCGTTTTCCTGGTAGGAACCAGGGGTTTCATGGCTTTAGAGGAGAAGGTAGGGGGTTTGTGGCCTCCTCCACTTCCTCAAATTTCAAGAAATCTCTATGAAGTCAGGGGGGCCCAGTTGGGGTTGGTTCCCGTGGGGAGGTCGGTTACGGGAGTTTTACCCTGCCTGGGTCCAAATCACTTCAGATCAGTGGGTGTTAGAGGTTATTCGAGAAGGTTATGCGTTGGAATTTCGGCGGCCGGTAACCAACTCCTTCGTTCAGTCCCCGTGCAAATCAGGCGGAAAGCGCAAGGCAGTTCGGGAGACAGTGCAGAGGCTGCTCTCCCTCAAGGCAATCGTGCCGGTCCCACCCGCCCAGTTAGGGTGCGGTCGGTACTCCATTTATTTCATAGTTCCGAAAAAGAAAGGAACTTTTCGGCCTATTTTAGATCTCAACAGAGTAAATCGTTGTCTAAGGGTGTCTCATTTTCGCATGGAGACCCTCAGGTCCGTGATAGTGGCAGTAAAAAAGGGCGAATTTCTGACGTCCCTAGACGTATCGGAGGTGTATCTTCACATTCCGATTCGGCAGGAGCATCAGAAGTTTCTCAGGTTTGCCGTACCTATGGAACATTTCCAGTTTCAGGCGCTTTTGTTTGGTCTGGCTACGGCGCCACGTACGTTCACCAAAGTGATGGTGGTCGTGGCAGTGGCCTTGCGAAAGGACGGAGTGTTGGTACACCCTTATCTGGATGATTGGTTAATCAGAGCGAAGACTCGAGCAGAAAGTGTGTCGGCTACGGCCAAGGTGGTGGCCTTTTTGCAGAGTCTCGGTTGGGTAGTCAACATGGCAAAGAGCAAGTTGGAACCATCTCAGAGTCTGGAGTACCTGGGGGCGTGTTTCGATACGAGAGTGGGGCGATTTCGTCAGGTGATTTTGATAGCGCTGGATTGGCCCAGAAGGCCGTGGTACGCGGACTTGGTGAGGCTGTTGGTAGGGAAGCCCTGGAAGCTTCCAACTCAAAGAGATCTTCTAACGCAGGGGCCCCTGTGCATGCCTCAGGTAGATTGATTCTCGCTTATGGCTTGGCTGTTGAGAGGGCGAAGGGTTATTCGGTGGGGGTGACTTCCACTTTGCTGAAAGCTCGGCGTTGGTCTACTTCGTTGGCTTATGTTAGAGTGTGGCGCGTTTTTGAGGCATGATGTGCGGATAGGGGTTTCGTTCCCTTAAAGGCATCAATACCACAAGTACTATCTTTCTTGCAAGATGGCTTTCAGAAGGGCTTGGCGGCTGCTTCATTGAGAGTTCAGCTGGCAGCGCTGTCCTGTAATAGGAGTAAGGTACAGGGTGAGGCGCTCGGAGGACATGCGGATGTTAAGCGTTTTTTGTGGGCAGTAACCCTATTGCGACTGCCGCGTAAGCAAGTTGTTCCGACTTGGGATCTCCCTTTGGTGTTAGGAGCATTAGGGAGAGCGCCTTTTGAACCATTGGCGAAAGCGACTTTGAAGGATCTCACTCTGAAGGTGGTGTTCTTGGTGGCGAATGCTTCGGCGAGATGCATCTCAGAATTGCAAGCGCTGTCCTGTAAAGAGCCATTTCTGGCTTTCTTTGATACTAATGTGGTTTTGAGGCTGGTACCATCCTTTTTACCAAAAGTGGTTTCGGTGTTTCATATGAATCAAGCAGTATCGTTGCCGGTGTTCGCAGCACAGAGCGAAGGTCAAGCTAAGGGGCAGTTGCATCTGTTGGATATTCGGCGAGCGTTGAAGAGGTATATCCGCAGGATGGCCAGTTTCCGTAGATCAGATAGGCTGTTTGTATTGTTTGAGGGAGCAAGAAAGAACAAGACAGATTCTAAATCTTCTATTGCCCGGTGGTTGAAGGAGGCAATCGCGTCGGCGTATCTGTTGAAAGGCCGGGTGGTGCTGGAGGGACTGAAAGCTCATTCCACTAGGGCACAGGCAGCCTCTTGGGTGGCATGCAGTCTGGTGCCAGCGGTGGAAATCTGTAAAGCAGCGACCTGGTCGTCTTTGCACTCTTTTGTGAAGCATTACCGTCTGGATGTTCAGGCGGAAAGGGACACCTGTTTTGGAGCGGCAGTGCTTCAGGCTGGTCTTGCAGGGCCCTCCCATTGAATCTGTTCACTGCTCTGTTACATCCTCAGAGATTCCAGGACTAGACTGGAGGGACGATCAGGAAGATTAAATTAGACTTACCTGCTAATTGTAGTTCCTGGAGGAACTCCAGTCTAGTCCCGTATCCTGCCCTAATAAGTAAGTGGACTATAGCCTGAAGCAGGACTAAGGTAACAGGTAAGCATCACAGGGGGCTGTGCTGCAACGTAGGTACCGTAGCTCAGGGTGTGGTTTGGGGGTGGTTGAGAGGGTCAACATCCTTCGCAGGGAGGGAAAGTGGACCTCAGCATGCAAGGCATACTTCAAAGGTTCTGTACATAGTTGGCATGGCGTCCTTCAGTGGGCAGTTAGTGTTTTAGGTTTTGGTTATGGTATAGTTTACTACTTAATGGTTGCTCCGGTGAGTCTGCTTTGTCAATAGGTAACTGGTGAGAGAAGGCGGTTCCGGGGCTTATATACCAGTGACGTCACAAGAATGACAGTCTCCAAGCTGCTGGAGGAGGATCACAACCCCAGAGATTCCGGGACTAGACTGGAGTTTCTCCAGGAACTACAATTAGCAGGTAAGTCTAATTTAATCTTTGTGGACAGCAGGACAAAATACTACTGTTAATCATTTATGTAGCGCTACAAGGCATACAAAGAACTGTACAGATACATATAAAGAGACGGTCCCTGCTCACTGGAGCTTACAATCTAATCAAGACAGACAACATAATAGATGAGAATAAGGGTACAAATAGAGAAAAATAAGGAGACACAAGGAAAATAAGGGATCAAGATCCAAAAGCAGCCTCAAAGAGGTGAGCCTTTAGCATGGATTTGAAAAGGGGGAGAGATGAAGCCCGACATACAGACTCAGGTAGTTTGTTCCAGGCATAAGTAGAGCAGCAAAGTGAAAGGATCGAAGTCTGGAGTTGGCATGGAAGAAACGGGCATAGCGAGAAGCAGGCCAGTGGAGTTCATGAGAAGGGGTGCGAGGAGAGAGGAAAGGTAGTGAGGAGCAGTAGAATGAATGCATTTAAAGGTTAGAAGGAGAAGTTTGAATTTGATATGGAAACAGAAGGGGAGCCAATGAAATGACTTGAGAAGAGGGGTTAGATGAGTATATCATGGCTGGCGGAAGATTAGCCACGCAGCAGAGTTTTGAACAGATTGAAGGGGAGAGAAGTGACTCAAAGGGAGACCAGCAAGGAGGAGGTTGCAATAATTGAGACGGGAGGTGACTGAAGAGTGGATTAGTGTTTAGTAGTTCAGAAAGAAAGGAATGAATTTTGTTAATGCTATAGACAAAGAAATGACAGGTTTTAGCTATCTGTTGGATATGTGTAGAGAAGGAGAGGGAGGAATTAAAGATGACTCCAGGGCTGAAGAAACAGGAAGAAGAAGAGTGTTATCTACATAGGTAGAGGAAAGGGGAAGGAGGTTTTGGGGGTGGGGGGAGTTTGGTTTTGACCATGTTCAATTTCAAACAGCAGTGAGACATCCAGGCAGCGATGCAGGCCTGGAGTGTCAAAGAAATATCAGGTGTAGATAGATCTGAGAGTCAGCGGCATAAAAATAATACTGAAAGCCTTGGGAGGAGATCAAAGCACCAATGGACTGGGTATAGAGAGAGAAAAAGAGAGGGCCCAGAACAGGCCCTTGAGGTATGCCAACAGAGTGGGATAGCAGTAGAGAAGGAACCGCCAGAACAAACACTGAAAGAGCATTGGGAGAGATAAGAAGAGAACCAGGACAGGACATAGCCCCTAAAACCAAGTGAGGACAATGTGTCAAGGAGAAGGTGGTGATCAACAGTGTCAAAAACAGCAGAAAGGTCAAGAAGAATAAGGATTGAGTAAAGGCCCTTAGATTTAGCCAGGAGGCATGACATTATGCAGCTCTTATTACAAATCCCGGCAATGGGAGATGATATGCTTAAGTAGAAGAGGGGCCTTTGGATTTTGTTCAATATGCATACTTATTCTAATTTGTCAAATTGCTTATTCTTACTGATTTTTTTTTAAGGTTTTCACATAGTAAGACTACACAGGTCTGCAAAAAAATTTTTTTCGAGAGCTGTTTTGGTTATTCCACGTAATCTTTGTTTTTTGGTGCGCTGAATCCGAAAATGACCTCCATTTTGTCATAGGACATCACGTTTTCTGACAATTTAGGTAACTATGTTTCTCCAGGACCAAGCAGGAAGTCAGTCCTCACATATGGGTGACGTCGGCGCCGACGGAGCCCTCGCGGAGCAATTTTCCCCAGCTTTCAAAGAAAGCCTTTGGGAATTGCAGCGCGCATGCGCGGTCCTCTTCCCGCCCAAGGGTGCCATCTTGCCCAGTCTTCTTTTTTCCGCGGAGCCCTACAGACGTTGTTTGTGAATCCCTGCAGAAAAGTTGATTTTCTTTCTCTTGTTTCTCTCGATTTCGACGCCGGTTCTTTTTACTTTTTCACTGGCAGCCCGGTCTTTTGACCTCGCAGGGGCCCTTTTTCCCCCAATGGCTGCCAGCGGGTTTAAAAAGTGTGACCTCTGTAAGAAACTCATGTCTCTTACCAACACACACGACTTCTGCCTCCGCTGCCTCGGACCCGATCATGACCCGATGATTTGTGGTCCGTGTGGCAAAATGTCCTCAAAAGCGTTGAGGAGTCGGCAGCATCAGCGGGAACGTATCTTCTCTGACTCCGGCCGGGCTCGGACCTCGTCAGAGGCTTCGACGTCTCGGGACTCTGGTCCTGAGCATCGTCGAAGTTCCTCTGAAAGGGGGTCTCCTACCCGGGAACATCATCGGAAGAAGAAACCCGCGAGGGCGGGATCGGTGGACGCTCCTGGTTCCTCGAGGGCCAGGTCGCATAGCCCCGATTCCCGTCCCGGGTCCTCGGAGGTGGAGAGGCCTTCCAAACATCCTCGTCTCGAGGGACTTGCCCGCTCATGTGAGTACTGTTGTCCTCGTAGACTTGCCTCCGAAGGAGCCAACGTCGGGCCCGACGCCGTCGGGGCCCGAGTCGGGGGCTGCTGTGTCTCCTGAGCTCGGACTCAGGTTGATGGCCTTGGAGAGCAGTCTGACTGCCTTCATGGACCAGCAGCGGGCATTGATCGCTGGCCTCGCCGGTGCTTCTGCCCTGACCGCCGGGACGTCGACCTCCAAGTCGACCCCGGAGACCGAGCCAATCCTCGAGTCCATGAGGGCTCGAGTCGATCCTCGGTCGCGGTCTCCTTCGGCCTCCCGTTCGGGACCGAGGTCGTCGACGCCGACTCCCCCGGCGTCGGGGCGGATGGCATCGATGCCCGCCCGACCGGAGCCGCTCGACTCCTCCTCTGAGGAGTCGGCCTGGGAATCCGAGGACGAAGAGTCACCTGGTTCCTTTCGGACTCGGTGTGTCCCATCGGACTCCCCCGAGTCCGAACCTCGGAGACGGTCCCCCCCCCCCCCCCGGAGGATACCCGGTTCTCGGACTTCGTGCGGGATATGGCCAAGGCCTTGGCCTTCCCCGCGGATCCCGAGGAGGAGCCTCGAGTCGAAGAACTCGATGCCCTCCAATATGACTCTCCCCCGAAGGAGGCCTTTATTGTACCGGTTTCCTCCGATGCTGGAACGACTTCTCTTCCGCATGTGGGAGAGCCCGGCATCGTCGCCGGTGTTAAGCAAGCGGGTCGATTCCATTTATCGAGTCCGCAAGAGCCCCGGCTTCCAAAAGGCACAACTACCGCACCATTCCATGGTGGTGGAATCGGCCATGCATAGACTTAAGAGTCAAAAAATGCACTCCTCGGTGCCCCCCGGTAGGGAGGCCCGAAGCCTGGATGCCCTCAGTAGGAAGTGTTTCCAGGGCTCTATGCTTGCTTGTCGAGTCCAGACCTACCAGCTCTACATGGGCATGTATCTCCGGGACCTGGCTAAGGAAATAGCCGGGTTCTCTGCTGGTCTCTCCGACGAACCTTTGCAGAGGTTCCAAACCTTGTCAACTGGTATTCGAGAGTGCTCAAAGTTTATCTCTCGAGCAGCCTACGATGGTTTTGAGGCATCGGCTCGAGTAGCCGCAGCCGGCATCGGTGGACGCCGCCAGGCTTGGCTTCAGACGTCCGACCTCGAGCCATGGGTGCAGGACAAGTTGGTCGATGTCCCCTGCAGAGGTGAAAACCTCTTTGGCAAGCCCATGGATGAGAAGGCTGCACAGATCGAGACCGAGACTCTCACCAGGACTCGTCTCTCAAGGAAGACCTCTGCCCCTTCTCAAAAGAAGAAGGGCTCGGGGAAAAAGCCCTTTTACCCGAGGAAGGCGGCTGCCTATAAATACTACCCTCAGTATCAGGCCTCAGCAACTCCCCCACAGGGTAAGCAGGCCAAGGGACGGGGTAATGGGTCCCGTAGGCAGCAAGCCCCCAAGCCTGCACCACCAGCCCCTGCTCAGCAGGGTGGGGGTTTTTGACTTCATCAGCATAGCCTCTCCCCCTCAGCTGGTTTCTCTCAGCACAGGAGGCCGGCTGGTCCACTTTGCCCAAAGGTGGTCCAACATCACCACAGATACCTGGTTACTTCACATAGTTTGGAAGGGCTATCTTCTTCACTTTCACCAGGTACCTCCCTCCTACTTTCCAGGGGAGCCTCCGAGACTCCCTCTGCACAAGGACTTACTCCTTCAGGAGTTAGCAAGTCTCCTTCAGGAACAGGCTGTGGAACCGGTGCCCCACCACCTGAAGGGTCAAGGGTTTTACTCCAGGTACTTTCTGATACCAAAAAGAACAGGAGGCCTCAGACCCATCCTGGACTTGCGAAACCTCAACAAGTTCCTTGCAAAGGAAAAGTTCAAGATGCTTACCCTTGGAATCCTGCTGCCCTACCTCCAGCAGGGTGACTGGCTATGCTCCTTGGATCTAAAGGATGCGTATACTCATATCCTTATTCATCCAGACCACAGACAATATCTCAGGTTTGTTGTGGGAGGAAATCATTACCAGTACAGAGTACTGCCCTTTGGCCTATCCTCCGCCCCCAGGGTGTTCACCAAATGCCTGGCAGTGGTGGCGGCCTATCTACGACTTCAAGGCCTTTTTGTGTTCCCATACCTGGACGACTGGCTCATCAGAGCCCAGTCTTCCCAAGAGGCCACTCAGGCCACTCATCGCACTGTGACTCTACTCCAGCACTTGGGATTTGTCATAAACTTCGCAAAGTCCACTTTGCTCCCCTCTCAAAATCTCGAATTCATCGGCGCCAGGTTGGACACTCTTCAGGCGCGGGCCTTCCTCCCTCTGGACAGGGCCAAGCGGCTCATGGATCTCGCCAGCCACTTTCACAGCAATGCCCTGGTCTCGGCCAGGCAATTTCTGAGACTGCTCGGCCATATGGCTTCCACAGTCCATGTGACCCCCAATGCCCGCCTGAACATGCGACCTGCTCAGTGGTGCCTTCGCACACAATGGCATCAGGCCACTGGGAGCCTAGCGGACTCCGTACAGATCTCCGACCAGCTGGTCTCTTCTCTACAATGGTGGCTTCATCTGCCAAACCTAGTACTAGGAGTGACTTTTCAGCCCCCTCCGCATTCTCAGGTCCTGACAACCGATGCTTCTCTCCTGGGTTGGGGAGCACACTGCCAAGGGACATGTACTCAAGGTCTCTGGACTCCTTGGGAGTCTGTTCAGCAGATAAACTTCCTGGAGCTCAGAGCCATCCGCCTAGCACTCAAAGCATTCTCTCACCTGGTTTCTCACCAGTCGGTGCTGATACAGACAGACAATCAGGTTGCAATGTTCTATGTGAACAAACAAGGCGGAACAGGCTCCTTCCTTCTCTGTCAGGAAGCACAAAAACTATGCTCTTGGGCCGTCCACCACGGCATCATCCTCAAAGCTGTCTATCTCCCAGGTCAAGAAAATTACCTGGCGGACAAGCTCAGCAGGATCCTCCAGCCACACGAGTGGAGGCTGGATCCGATGGTGGTTCAGCGGATCTTTCTCAAGTGGGGCCTCCCCACCATGGATCTGTTTGCCAGTCCTCTGAACCGGCAACTTCCCAGATTCTGCTCTCGACAACCGCATCCTCTCAGAGTAGCGGCGGATGCTTTTCTGATTCCATGGTCCACAGGCCTCTTATATGCCTTTCCTCCCATGCCGCTGGTGTCTCGGACACTCTTCAAAGTTCTCAGAGACAAAGCCTCGATGATCCTAGTGGCTCCCCGGTGGCCGAGACAACCTTGGTTCCCACTTCTAATGCAGCTGGCGGTGGACACCCCTCTTCCTCTGGGGTTTCAGCCCGACCTCCTGTCACAGGATCAGGGGACTCTCCTGCACCCCAACCTCCGGTCCCTTCATCTGATGGCCTGGCTGCTGAAAGGGTAGTCCTTGCTCCTCTCCGCCTGCCTCCAGATGTGGAGGAGGTGGTCTTGGCCTCCAGGCGGCCCTCCACCCGGAAGTCCTACGCTCTTAAGTGGTGTCGGTTCTCCGTCTGGTGTGCTCAGCATTCTCAAGATCCCTTCTCCTGTTCAGCATCAGTGGTCTTGCAGTACTTGCTTTCCCTCTCCAATCTTGGCCTTAAGTCCAACTCGGTCAAGGTCCACCTCAGTGCTCTTTCTGCGCATCACATGCCGGTGGATGGCAGACCTCTTTCTAGCCACCCTCTGGTGGCTCGTTTTCTCAGAGGCCTCCTTCTCCTTAAACCACCTTTGCGCCCACCAGCCCCGGACTGGGATCTCAATGTGGTTTTACAGCGGATTACCTGTCCGCCTTTTGAACCTATGGCTACCTGTCCTCTTCGTTTTCTTTCTTGGAAAACATTGTTCTTGGTGGCCCTCACTTCTGCTAGACGCGTTAGTGAGCTGCAGGCCCTGGTGTCTGATCCTCCGTACACTAGGTTCTACAAGAACAGGGTAGTCCTACGGACTCACCCTAAGTTTCTTCCCAAAGTGGTTTCCCCTTTTCACATCAACCAGGAGGTGGTGCTTCCGACCTACTTTCCCAGGCCACACTCCAGCCGAGCTGAAATGGTCCTGCATACCCTGGACTGTAGAAGAGCGTTGACCTTCTACCTTCACCGTATGCGGGAGCACAGAAGGGCTGTTCAGCTCTTCGTCTCTTATGACCCCAATACGTTGCGGCTCCCTGTCTCCAAGCGTACTCTGTCCATCTGGATTGCTGACTGTATCGCTTGGGCTTACGAGGCAGCCGGCCTCTCGTTGGAAAGTCGAGTCACGGCCCATCGTGTTCGGGCGAAGGCTACATCAGTGGCTTACCTCCGCTCTGTTCCATTGGCAGACATCTGCCGGGCCGCTACTTGCTCTTCAAGCCAGACTTTTGCGGCCCATTACTGCCTGGAGAGAGAGGCCCGCAGGGACAGTGCTTTCGGACAGGCAGTCCTCCGTAACCTTTTCGAGGTATAGGCAACTCCTACCCTCCATCCCGGATGTTGGGCTACCGGTTGGAGACGTATTCAGAGAAGATTCCTTCCTTCTGGGCTACTGAGCTTGAGGGAGCTCCTTTTTGTGCTTAGGGTCTCCGGTAGCCTTAAGCTTGGGAGTCCCATATGTGAGGACTGACTTCCTGCTTGGTCCTGGAGAAAGCGTAGTTACTCACCTGTAACAGGTGTTCTCCAGGAGCAGCAGGAATCAGTCCTCACAACCCTCCCTCCTCCCCTTTGAGTTGCAGTTCTATGCTTTCTTTTTTGCTTATTTTTTGCTGTCTTTTAGCTATGTCATCTGACTGGGCAAGATGGCACCCTTGGGCGGGAAGAGGACCGCGCATGCGCGCTGCAATTCCCAAAGGCTTTCTTTGAAAGCTGGGGAAAATTGCTCCCCGAGGGCTCCGTCGGCGCCGACGTCACCCATATGTGAGGACTGATTCCTGCTGCTCCTGGAGAACACCTGTTACAGGTGAGTAACTACGCTTAAATAAGGCAATACCTCAAAATAAATGGAAATAGACTTATAAAATTAAAGTTTTATTACAATATTTTCATGAAAATCCTTTTTTGAACTGAAATGAGCTCACCTACACACACTAAACTCGATTCTTCTTCCTTGTGAGGCTCCTCTTGGTGCATTTACGCTTGTGAGTAGCATCTGGAATGTCTCTCTGAAGCATCCAACAGTAATCTGCCATCATTGTAATGCTCCATTTTCCCTGGTATTTCATTTCCATCTCTTTAATGTCTTGGTGGAATCGTTCACCTTGTTCCTCACTCACAGCTCCCAAATTTTCAGGAAAGTAGTCAAGGTGGGACTGGAGGAAATGCACTTTCAAACTCATCAGGCAACCTAAAGCTTGAAATGCTTTCAGCATTCGTCCGATGATCTTTTTGTAGTGAGGATCTTTGTTATTTCTGTATGACTTCTTTAAATGCAATCCACCCTTCTTTTTGAGGATCCGTCATGGTATTGACAAACTCTTGATCAACTATAAGCCTTCTAATGTCTGGTCCGACGAACACACCTTCCTTCAATTTTGCCTCCGACGGGCCTGGAAACTTGGTGACCAAGTATTTGAAGCATTCTCCATCTCTTGGAAGTGATTTTACGAATGGTTTCATCAATCCCAATTTTATGTGGAGAAGTGGTAGAAGAACTTTATGGGAAGGTACCAAAGTTTCTCGGAGGACATTTTTTTCACCGACTGTTAGCACCCTCAGCTGCCAACTCTTCTTGGTCCAGTGATTTTGTCGGTCTCTACTGTCCCATAGACACAGAAAACAAGGTTATTTGGTATACTCAGCTTGTTGCCCGAGCAGCATGCACAAGACCTTCAAGTCCCCACACACTTGCCAACCATGGTCTTCATATTTAAGTTTACGAAAAACTAATTCCAAGTTCTCGTAGGTTTCCTTCAAGTGTACGGAATGACCTACAGGTATGGAAGCGTAATAACTGTTGTGGAGTAAAACTGCTTTGAGACTTCTTTTTGAAGAATCTATAAAAAGACGCCATTGCTCTGAATCATATTGGATTTTAAATTGACCCATCAGACCTTCAACATCGATGCAATAAACCAACTTGTCTTCCTGGGCGAAGTATTTTTCATGATGTCTGAACCATGAAGATGACACTCCTGGCAACAATAAATTCCTGCTTTTCAGCCTTGATCCGAGTAACTCAGCGGCATCTTTGGGAAGATTCAAGTCTCTTACCAAATCATTCATCGCCTCAGAAAACAATTTTGGTCTTGTATCATCTTCAAAGTCAGAACTTGATTCATCGTCTGGTTCAGGTATGACTTCACCTTCATCGGAGCTAGGTATCTCTTCCAAGGTAGCAGGGGGCTTGGGTACTGGTATATCTGTGCCATGGGGGATGGGATGAATTGCCGAGTGAAGATTGGGGTATGAAATGGAATGCTTCCATTTGGAATTAAACCCTTTCACATCGCATGAACAAAAGTAACAGTCGTCACTATGGTTCTTTTGCTCTCGCCATACCATAGGAATCCCATAATGGAAAGATTTTTTCTTACCCTTGAACCAGTTTCAGAGGTCCTCAACACTTTGAGATGCCCAGACTTTATCTTGATCTCCAATTTTTAGTCCAAGTATGCAAAGTATACTTTTTTCACAAAGTCTGTAATATTCTGCTGTTGCTTCAACACTGTATATTCACCACAGATGAAACAGAAACTGTCTGGCGATTTAATACACTTTTGCGGAGCCATAACATAACGGTTGAAGAATGACGAGCTAACACGAATTGCGATGAAAAATTGTGAACATCCTAGAACCAAGAACCTGATGATGATTCGTGCACAAGTGTGGCATGCAGGAGAGAGCAGCTCTGTGTCTGTACATGAGACTTCACAGTGCTGGCCACGCCCCCCTGCACTGACCGAGGCTGCTGCTATCTGCCCTGTGTCTCCCTCCCATTGGATTCTTCAGGAAAGATTAACCCCTTCTACCATTAGAAGCACGGACTTAAAACTTGCTTAGCTTATGTGTATATATTGCTGACCATCAGATTTACAGTGCTATTTTTTTTTTTTACATAACTCGGACAACCCCTTTAAGGTTTTCTTGGCATTTTATATCTTAAATGCACTTATATGAATTAATTAATAGTAATTTGAATTAATTAATAGTAATTTGAAAAAAATTGATAAATTTGAAGACAATTTTGCATGTTGTGGCAAATCATGACGTCTAGGAGTTTTTTCAATATTTTATTTGTTTTCAGCACACCAAAATACATGGAAATTAGATGAAAATAATCAAACAGCTTTTTAGTCGCAGACCTGTGCTATTTTTTCCTGAGCTTACATGATCTGTTTACTTATATTACAGGTTAAACTATTAGAATATTGGAATGCAAAATGCCTTTGACTCAATGCTGACTCCTGATGACCCAGCAGCTCCTGGGTTTTCTTGGCAGTGTGGCCAGAAGTAGATTGCCAGGTCTTTCTTCCGAGGCAATGGAGGGTTAAATGACTTGCCCACGGCCAAAAAGAGTGCTTATAGGAATTGTACCAAGCCAGTGCTCTAACCATTGGGTCACTCCTCCACACCAAATATTGGGATACCACAGGAGAAAGTCACCACAGTTACAAATATGCAAAAGGAGAACAAGTAACTATTTTGAAACCAGTAAACCAACTACAGTTGTTGTCAATATTATTGGCACCCTTGCAATTTAACCCCTTCATGTCCAAAATCTAAAAAAGTAGCCAGTGAAATTGCTTTGGACTATATATGCACACATATTTGACACACAAAATTCTCCAATTAAACAGACCAATTAAAAAAGGAAATAGTATAAAACTTAGGACATTGCCAGGGCATGATTATTACTAACACCAAATTTTTGTCGGATGATTTGCTGTGATAGGAACACTCCTCTCTCATGGCAAAAACTACCTTTTGGTTCTCTTTTTTAAAAGAGGGAATTATCCCTCACTCTATCACACCAAGGGATAATACCCCAATTATCCTTAGAGATGTTATCCAACAGTGAACCAAACTCGAAGTACTTAACTGCTATATCCTTCAATGCTATACGGTGATAATACTGATGCTGTAATTGCTCATTCCGAGCTTTTACTTCAGCCGACGCAGTAGTTCTTTGGCATCTTTCCCCTATAGACTTTTCAAACGTTTCACCAATATGCTGTAATTCCAATATATACTTCAAACACCAGCAATCTGTGCTTCCATTAGGTTCTCCAAATTCCGATTCCAATGAAATATAATAGAATGATGTACACAATGTTGTGTTTTAGACCTTGAAACTCCCGGTCCTCCTTCATGCAAAATACGTCATACTATTACTTCCTCCACTTTTAAGGTTATACCCCGATCCCGTGGTTGCAAATCCAGGCAATGATTGGCTGTCCTCAAAGATGTGATCGCAGAATCGTTACTAACCATTCACCAAACTCCACAAGTCCTCGGTGAGATTTAACCCCTTCGGTGCCACTGTCTGAAGATGATAAATCCATGACTGCTCATTATATTGTAAACGGGATAAGCGATCTCCCCCTCAAACTCATTCAGGAACCCCATCCAAAATCCACCATCTCAGATCCTGAAAAGAATGATTCAACTCTTGACAATGTAATGCCACGGGCACTGATACCACTCCTGTGTTAATCCAAGATCTATGTTCTTGAAGTCTTTTCTTCATAGATCGTGATGTTCTGCCCACATAATATTTTTGACAAGGGCAAATAATAATGTAGGTCACAAATGTGCTCAAACATGTTGTATAAAACCGACTAACATTTCTAATGCCCGTCTGTGGGTCCAACCAAACCGGGCCTTCTACAGTGGTACTGCAAAACGCACATCAACCACATCTGTAGTGTCCCTTGTCCAAAGTCCCTTCAATGGCCTTTACTGTATGTACTATTTGATCAGCAATGTTTCTCCCCCTCTGGAATGCCACCATTTAAGATGTCCTAAAGCAAGGGTGCAAAGCTAAAATAGATCGATGTTGTTTCAAAATAGCCATCACCGATGACACATTAGGCATATATGGTAACACCCCTAAATAGGAAGTAACCTGATCTTGACTGTGATTAGGATACCCTTCTGCTCTCTGCTCCCACCATTCTGGATGATTGTAACATGCTCTTTTATATGCTAACCTAAGTATTTGAGAAGGATAACCTCTCTGTAGTAACAAATTCCTCAGGTCTTTGGCTTGTTTTCAGATTTGGTCAAATGTTGAACAAAGTCGCCGTAACCGGAGGAATTGGCCTATTGGTAAACCTTTCCGTAGAGGTCCCGATAGTAATGCAAAAAAGTGTTTCTTTGTACTGGTTTGCGATATAAAGTAGACTGCAATGTTGCACTCTGTATAGTCCTTCCACCTTTTCTTGATCTTCTCAGCATCATTCAACATAGAACCTTGAGCATCTTGTAACATTCCAGTTCGAGGCTGGAACGTTTTCTTTAACTCTCATAGCTTTAGGAAAGACGATCTTGTTCTTCCTCTAATAGTTTCTGCTTCTATTTCCTTGCATGCTTCGTTGTAGTACTTTTCCTTGTCCTGTTTTGCTGCACGTTGGAAATCTCTGTTGAGTTCTGTGATTGTCTTTCTTTCTCCTCTGGCTTTAGCTTCTCAGCGTTTCTGGGCAATTTTCAGAGTTTCTTCCGTCATCCATTTTGGTCATTTTTTTCTTTTTCACCTTTTGTAGAGTCTTCTCGCTTTCTTCCAACACAACCTTCTTGATGTCATTCCATAACTCGTCTGGAGCTCTGTCATTTGTATCTAAAGCAGCAAATCGATTTTGCAGGCAGTCTTTAAATTCCAGTGGTATATTCTCAAGGTCATATTTTGCTGCATTCATGATTGGTTTGCTCTTTTTCAACTTTAGCTTGAGGTTGCATACTAGTAGTTGTTGATCTGTACCACAGTCAGCTCCAGGTTTTGTCTTTGTTGATGTTATAGAGCTTTTCCATTGTTGACTTCCACATATGTAATCAATTTGATTTTTATACAATCCATTGGGTGAAGTTCATGTGTACAGTCGCCGCTTGTGTTGCTGGAAGAAGGTGTTTGAGATGAATAGATCGTTGGTCTTGCAGAATTCTATCAGTCTTTCTCCAGCTTCATTTCTGTTGCCAAGTCCATATTTTCCAACTACTTTGCCGCCTTCTTTGTTGCCAACATTTGCATTCCAGTCACCCATGACTATCAGGATATCCTGTTTGCATGTTCTGTCAATTTCAGCTTGTACTTGTTCATAGAACTCTTCAATTTCATTCTCTTCTGCAGCTGTTGGGGCATATACTTGAATTATAGTTGTGTTGATAGGCATTCCTCGTAGACGAATAGAGATTAAGCGTTCGCTGACTGCATTGTATTTCATTACAGTTCTTGCAAGTTTCTTCTTTATTATAAATGCAACACCATTTCTTCTTTGTCTTTCATTTCCAGCATAGTAGACCATGTGATCACCTGATGCAAAGTGCCCGATGCCAGTCCATTTCGGTTTGCTGACACCCAACAGATCAAGTTGTACACGTTCCATTTCATTCTTGACCACCTCCAACTTCCCTTGGTTCATGCTTCGTACATTCCATGTTCCAATGTGTAAGACATCTTTACAGCTTCTGACTCTCATTTCATGCACAGCTACATCAGCAGTCAGACGTCCCGAGGGCTTTGATCCAGCCACATCATAAATGCTGGCTTTACTCTGAAAAGTCTTCAGCTCTTCTCCAGTAGCTAGTTGAGTGCCTTCCGACCTGGAGGTCTCATCTTTCACATATGAAGGTATAGTTACAATTAAAGGCCACAAAAAATGTCACAAAATTGTGACAAAGGCTCTAAAAGAGAGTCCCTACATGAAACAATGGGGTGTCCTGGAGGGCAAGTTAAACTTTTATGGATTTTAGGGACCATATAGAAAATCGGTGTAATTGGGAATTTTTTATTTAAAAAATCATGTTCATATTGTGTAATCCAATTTGCCTCATAAGCTTGAGCAGTATCTGATTTAATTTGAATGCTTAAAGCATCTGTTGGATTTTCATCCAATTTCTTTTAATATTTCACATCAGACAGATGTTCTAAAGCTGTTGTAGTATATCGTGCCCAATCCTGCACAACTATGGCTCCTCCTTTATCCGCCCGACGAATGCATAAATCAGATCTCGCCCCCAATGATCTCAAAGCTTGCAATTGAGCTGAATTTAAATTAGAAAACATAGTTAGCGAAGGGTTTTCTAATAAAGATATATCTCGCAATACCAAACTTTGGAATGTAGAAATTGCAGGATCCACCGGTCCTGCTGGAATCCATTTAGAGCGAGTTTGACAAACCGAATCATCCTGTACTGCTGGGAATGTCATAGCTGCAAAAAAAAGTGTCACCTGTAACTTGCGGAAAAAACGATGTAAAGCAATCCGCATCCTAAATTCCTCATATTTTGATGAAGGGACAAATGATAGCCCAGATTCAGCACCTCCATTTGTGAAATCAACAATGGCTGAGACAAAAGGTTTATCACTGCTGCCTTTGACAAGATCGGGTTATTGGTCCCCTGCGACCTTCCCCTTGGCGTTGATAATTGGGCCGGTGTGATCGAGGGCAGCCTCTGGAAAAAAAACTGCTGTTGATTTGGAGCTACTACAGTGTCTGTTGTTCTCCAGGACCAAGCAGGAAGTCAGTTCTCACATATGGGTGACGTCGGCGCCGACGGAGCCCTCGCGGAGCAATTTCCCCAGCTTTCAAAGAAAGCCTTTGGGAATTGCAGCGCGCATGCGCGGTCCCCTTCCCGCCCAAGGGTGCCATCTTGCTCAATCTTCTTTTTTCCGTGGAGCCCTACAGACGCTGTTTGTGATCGCCGCAGAAAAAGTTGATTTTATTTCATATTTCTTATTCTTTCTCGGTTCGACGCCGGATCCTTTTCCCGCCCGGACCCGCTACGCCGGTAACGGGTCCATTCTTTATTTTTCGTTTTTTTTTCCTTCGTGACAAGCGTTCGCGCCATTTTTTTATTTTTCACTGGCAGCCCTGTCTTTTGACCTCGCAGGGGCCCTTTTTCCCTCGATGGCTGCCAGTGGGTTTAAAAAGTGTGATCGGTGTAAGAAACTTATGTCTCTTACCGACACACATGACTGCTGCCTCCGCTGCCTCGGACCCAATCATGACCCGATGATCTGTGGTCCGTGTAGCAAGATGTCCTCAAAGGCGTTGAGGAGTCGGCAGCATCAAAGGGAACGAATCTTCTCTGACTTCGCGTCCGGCCGGGCCCGGCCCTCGTCAGAGGCTTCGACGTTCCGGGACTCCGGTCCTGAGCATCATCGGAGTTCCTCTGAGCGGGGGTCTCCTACCCGGGAACATCATCGGAAGAAAAAACCCGCGAGGGCGGCGTCAGTGGACGCTCCTGGTTCCTCGAGGGCCAGGTCGCATAGCCCCGATAGCCGTCCCGGGTCCTCGGAGTCGGAGAGGCCTTCGAAACATCCTCGTCTCGAAATGGTCGCCTGGACACGTGAGTACTGTAGTCCTCGTGGACTCGCCTCCGAAGGAGACGACGTCGGGCCCGACGCCGTCGGCTGCTGGGTCTCCTGAGCTTGTACTCAGGTTGACGGCCTTGGAGAGCAGTTTGGCTGTCTTCATGGACCAGCAGCGGGCATTGATCGCTGGCCTCGCCAATGCATCTGCCCCGGCCACCGGGACGTCGACGTCCAAGTCAACCCCGGAGACCGAGCCGATCCTCGAGTCCATACGAGCTCGAGTCGATCCTCGGTCGCGGTCTCCCTCGGCCTCCTGTTCGGGACCGAGGTCGCCGACGCCCTCGGCATTGGGGCGGAGGGCATCAGTGCCCGCCCTACCGGAGCCGCTCGATTCCTCCTCCGAGGAGTCAGACTGGGAAACGGAGGACGAAGAGTCACCTGGTACTTTTCGGACTCGGTGTGTCCCATCGGACTCACCCGAGTCCGAACCTTGGAGACGGTCCCCGCCGGAGGACACCCAGTTCTCGGACTTCGTGCGGGATATGGCCAAGGCCTTGGCATTCCCCGCGGATCCCGAGGAGAAGCCGAAGAGCTCGATGCCCTCCAGTATGACTCTCCGCCGAAGAAAGCCTTTACTGTACCGGTTCCTCCGATGTTGGAACGACTTCTCTTCCGCATGTGGGAGAGCCCGGCATCGGCGCCGCTGTTAAGCAAGCGGGTCGATTCCATTTATCGAGTCCGCAAGAGCCCCGTGTTCCAAAAGGCACAACTACCGCACCATTCCATGGTGGTGGAATCGGCCATGCATCGACTCAAGAGTCAGAAGATGCACTCCTCGGTGCCTCCCGGCCGGGAGGCCCGGAACCTGGATGCCCTCGGTAGAAAGTGCTTCCAGGGCTCTATGCTTGCTTGTCGAGTCCAGACCTACCAGCTCTATATGGGCATGTATCTCCGAGATCTGGCAAAAGAAATTGCCGGGTTCTCTGCTGGTCTCTCCGAGGAACCTTTGCAGAGGTTCCAAGCCTTGTCCACTGGTATTCGAGAGTGCTCGAAGTTTATCTCTCGAGCAGCCTACGATGGCTTTGAAGCATCGGCTCGAGTAGCCGGGGCCGGCATCGGTGCCCGCCGACAGGCTTGGCTTCAGTCATCCGACCTCGAGCCATGGGTACAGGACAAGTTGGTCGATGTCCCCTGCCAAGGTGAAAACCTCTTTGGCAAACCCATGGCTGAAAAGGCTGCACAGATCGAGACTGAGACTCTGACCAGAACTAGGCTGTCCAGAAAAACCTCTGCCCCTTCTCAGAAGAAGCAGGGCTCGGGGAAAAAGCCCTTTTACCCGAGGAAGGCGGCTGCCTATAACCACTACCCTCAGTATCAGGCCTCAGCAGCTCCCCAAAAGGGTCAGCAGGCCAAGGGACGGGGTAATGGGTCCTGTAGACAGCAGGCCCCCAAGCCCACAACACCGGCCCTGCTCAGCAGGGTGGGGGTTTTTGACTCCATCAGCATAGCCTCTTCCCCTCAGCTGGTTTCTCTCAGCACAGGAGGCCGGCTGGTCCACTTTGCCCACAGGTGGTCAGCCATCACATCAGATACCTGGGTGCTTCATATAGTTCAGAAAGGCTATCTTCTACACTTTCACCAGGTACCTCCCTCCTACTTTACAGGGGAGCCTCCAAGACTCCCTCTGCACAGGGACTTACTCCTTCAGGAGTTAGCAAGTCTTCTTCAGGAACGGGCTGTGGAACCGGTGCCCCACCACCTGAGAGGTCACGGCTTTTATTCCAGGTACTTTCTGATACCAAAAAGAACAGGAGGCCTCAGACCCATCCTGGATTTGCGCAACCTCAACAAGTTGTCGGCAAGGGAAAAGTTCAAGATGCTTACCCTTGGAATCCTGCTGCCCTACCTCCAGCAGGGAGACTGGCTGTGCTCCTTAGATCTCAAGGATGCCTATACTCACATCCTTATTCATCCAGACCACAGACAATATCTCAGATTTGTTGTGGGAGGAAATCATTACCAGTACAGAGTACTGCCCTTTGGCCTATCCTCCGCCCCCAGGGTGTTCACCAAATGCCTAGCAGTGGTGGCGGCCTATAAGACTTCAAGGCCTTTTTGTGTTTCCATACCTGGACGACTGGCTAATCAGGGCCCAGTCTTCCCAAGAGGCCACTCAGGCCACTCATCGCACTGTGACTCTGCTCCAGCACTTGGGCTTTGTCATAAACTTTGCAAAGTCCACTTTGCTCCCCTCTCAAAATCTCGAATTCATCGGCGCAAGGTTGAGCACACTTCAGGCGCGGGCCTTCCTGCCTCTAGACAGAGCACACAGGCTCATGGATCTCGCCAGCCCCTTTCGCATCAATTCCCTGGTCTCTGCCAGGCAATTTCTGAGACTGCTCGGCCATATGGCTTCCACGGTCCATGTGACCCCCAATGCCCGCCTGAACATGCGACCTGCTCAGTGGTGCCTTCGCACTCAATGGCATCAGGCCACGGGGAGCCTGACGGACTCAGTACAGGTCTCCGACCTGCTGGTCTCTTCTCTGCGGTGGTGGCTTCATCTGCCAAACCTGCTACTGGGAGTGGATTTTCAATCTCCTCCGCCTTCTCAGGTACTAACAACCGATGCTTCTCTCCTGGGTTGGGGAGCACATTGCCAAGGGACATGTACTCAAGGCCTCTGGACTCCTTGGGAATCTGCGCAGCAGATAAACTTCCTGGAGCTCAGAGCCATCCGCCTAGCTCTGAGAGCCTTCTCCCACCTCACTTCTTACCAGTCTGTGCTGGTCCAGACGGACAATCAAGTTGCAATGTTCTACGTGAACAAACAAGGAGGCACAGGCTCCTTCCTTCTCTTTCAGGAGGCACGAAGACTGTGCTCTTGGGCCGTCCACCACGGCATCCTCCTCAAGGCGGTCTATCTCCCAGGTCAAGAAAATTACCTGGCCGACAAGCTAAGCCGGATCCTCCGACCACACGAATGGAGATTGGATCCGTTGGTGGTTCAGCGGATCTTTCTCAAGTGGGGACTCCCCACCATGGATCTGTTTGCCAGTCCTCTGAACCGGCAACTTCCCAGATTCTGCTCTCGACAACCGCATCCTCTCAGAGTAGCGGCGGATGCTTTTCTGATTCCATGGTCCACGGGCCTCTTGTATGCCTTTCCTCCCATGCCGCTTGTGTCTCGAACACTCTTCAAAGTTCTCAGAGACAAAGCCTCGCTGATCCTAGTGGCTCCTCGGTGGCCGAGACAACCTTGGTTCCCGCTTCTAATGCAGCTGGCGGTGGACACTCCTCTTCCTCTGGGGTTTCAACCCGATCTCCTGACGCAGGATCAAGGGTCTCTCCTACACCCCAACCTCCGGTCCCTTCATCTGATGGCCTGGCTGCTGAAAGGGTAGTTCTTGCTCCCCTCCAGCTGCCTCAGGAGGTGGAAGAGGTTGTCTTGGCCTCGAGGAGGCCTTCCACCCGGAAGTCCTACGCTCTTAAGTGGCGTCGGTTCTCCATTTAGTGTGCTCAGCAGTCTGAGAATCCCTTCTCCTGCTTGGTAGCAGTGGTCTTGCAATACTTGCTTTACCTCTTCAATCTGGGCCTTAAGTTCAACTCTGTCAGAGTCCACCTCAGTGCTCTCTCTGCACATCACGCACCGGTGGATGGTAGGCCTCTTTCCCACCACCCTTTGGTGGCTCGTTTTCTCCGAGGACTTCTTCTCCTTAAGCCTCCTTTACGCCCACCAGCCCCTGAGTGGGATCTGAATGTGGTCTTACAGCGGATTACCTGTCCGCCTTTTGAGCCTATGGCTACCTGCCCTCTTCGTTTTCTTTCCTGGAAAACTTTGTTTTTGGTAGCCCTTACTTCTGCTAGGCACGTTAGTGAGCTGCAGGCCCTAGTGTCTGATCCTCCTTACACTAGGTTCTACAAGAATAGGGTAGTCTTACGGACTCACCCTAAGTTTCTTCAGAAAGTGGTTTCTACTTTTCATCTCAACCAGGAGGTGGTTCTTCCGACCTTCTTTCCCAGGCCGCACACCTGCCGGGCTGAAATGGTCCTGCATACCCTGGACTGTAGGAGGGCCTTATCCTTCTACCTTGACCGTATGCGAGAGCATAGAAGGGCTGTTCAGCTCTTCGTTTCTTTTGACCCCAATAAGTTGGGGCTACCTGTCTCCAAGCGTACTTTGTCCATATGGGTTGCTGACTGTATCGCTTGGGCTTATGGGGCGGCCGGCCTCTCGTTAGAGGGTCGAGTCACGGCTCATCGTGTTAGGGCGAAGGCTGCGTCAGTGGCTCATCTCCGCTCTGTTCCGTTGGCAGACATCTGCCGGGCCGCTACTTGGTCTTCAAGCCAGACTTTTGCGGCCCATTACTGCCTGGAGAGGGAGTCCCGCAGGGACAGTGCTTTCGGACAGGCAGTCCTCCATAATCTCTTTGAGGTTTAGGCAACTCCTACCCTCCGGCCCTGGTGTTGGGCTACCGGTCGGAGGCGTTTTTCAGAGAAGATTCCTTCCTTCTGTGCTTCTGAGCTAGAGGGAGCTCATTTTCCACTTGAGGCCTCCGGTAGCCTTAAGCTTGGGAGTCCCATATGTGAGGACTGACTTCCTGCTTGGTCCTGGAGAAAGAGTAGTTACTCACCTGTAACAGGTGTTCTCCAGGAGCAGCAGGAATCAGTCCTTACAACCCTCCCTCCTCCCCTTGGAGTTGCAGTCCTATCATTTCGTTTTTGGCTAATTTTTTTGCTATCTTTTAGCTATGTCATCAGACTGAGCAAGATGGCACCCTTGGGCGGGAAGGGGACCGCGCATGCGTGCTGCAATTCCCAAAGGCTTTCTTTGAAAGCTGGGGAAATTGCTCCGCGAGGGCTCCGTCGGCGCCGACGTCACCCATATGTGAGGACTGATTCCTGCTGCTCCTGGAGAACACCTGTTACAGGTGAGTAACTACTCTTTCCTAACTGAGGCATATCTGTGGAATCTCTACTATTTTCTTCTTCAGCATCCTCAAGTAACCTGCTTAGATTTACCTTTATTATCCTTATATTAGTTATGCCAGGTATAAACCTGGTCCTTCTCATAATCTGTGGTGTCTCTCACAAACTTCTTAATTTTCAACTGTCGAAGCGATTCTTTAAATTGCTGCAATTGGATATCATAAGCTTCCCAATCATTGGTAAACATCTCTATGATCATGATTTGTTGCAACTCTTATGATATTTTTTTGCGGCCTTTAATTGTAACTATACCTTCATATGTGAAAGATTCATTTCATTTTCTCTTTTTATTACGCCGGTATACTGCAGATTATTCTTCTTTGGTTTTGGTAACCATGGATGTTACAGCATTGTATACCAATATAGATCAGGACGAGGCTTTGGCAATGGTAGCAGATTTGCCGCTCCAGCTACCTAACCGGTTACCGAAATAATTTATTCTACACTTACTAACACTGGTGTTAAAGAAATATTTTTTTCTGTTTGAAGATTGCTATTATTTACATATACATGGGGTGGCAATGGAGGCCACGGTGGCACCCTCAAATGCCACACTGTATATGGCACAATTTGAGAAGGTATTCATCTATACCTCTGAGTGGTACCGTCACGTTAAGATGTAGACCAGGTTTTTGGATGACATTTTTATGTTACGGTCTGGTACGGAGGAGCAATTACTGGAGTTTTGTAATTGGATTAATACATTAAATATGCATTTGCAATTTGTGCCCAAATATAATCAGCACTCTATCGAATTTTTAGATTTACATATCTATAAACAGGGTGCTACATTGCAGTCTACTTTATATCGTAAACCAGTACAAAGAAACACTTTTTTGCATTACCATCCGGGACCTCTACGGAAAGGTTTACCAATAGGCCAATTCCTCCGGTTACGGCGACTTTGTTCAACATTTGACCAAATCCGAAAACAAGCCAAAGACCTGAGGAATTGGTTTCTACAGAGAGGTTATCCTTCTCAAATACTTAGGTTAGCATATAAAAGAGCATGTTACAATCATCCAGAATGGTGGGAGCAGAGAGCAGAAGGGTCTCCTAATCACAGTCAAGATCCAGGTTACTTCTTAGTTAGGGGTGTTACCTTATATGCCTAATGCTTCATCCGTGATGGCTATTTTGAAACAACATTGGTCTATTTTAGCTTTGCACCCTTGCTTTAGGAAATCTTTAATGGTGGCATTCCAGAGGAGGAGAAACATTGCTGATCAAATAGTACACACAGTAAAGGCTGTTGAAGGGACTTTGGACAAGGGACACTATAGATGTGGTTCATGTGCGTTTTGCAGTATCACTTTAGAAGGCCCGGTTTGGTTGGACCCACAGATGGGCATTAGAAATGTTAATCAGTTTCATACGACATGTTTCAGCACATTTGTGACCTGCATTATTATTTGCCCTTGTCAAAAATATGATGTGGGCAGAACATCACGATCTATGAAGAAAAGACTTCAAGAGCATAGATCTCGGATTAACACAGGCGTGGTATCAGCGCCCGTGGCGTTAGTGTCAAGAGTTGAATCATTCTTTTCAGGATCTGAGATGGCGGATTTTGGATGGGGTTCCTGAATGAGTTCGAGGGGGAGATCGCTTATCCCGTTTACAATATAATGAGCAGTCATGGATTTATCGTTTTCAAACGGTGGCACCGAAGGGGTTAAATGTCACCCAGGACTGATGGAGTTTGGTGAATGGTTAGTAACGATTCTGCGATCACATCTTTGAGGAAAGCCAATCATAGCCTGGATTTGCAACCATGGGATCGGGGTATACCCTTAAAAGTGGAGGAAGTAATAGTATAACGTATTTTGCATGAAGAAGAACTGGGATTTTCAGGGTCTGAAACACAATGTTGTGTATATCATTCTAATTATATGTCATCGGAATCAGAGTTCGGAGAACCTAATGGAAGCACAGATTGCTGGTGTTTGAAGTACTTATTGGAATTACAGCATATTGGTTAAACGTTTGAAAAGTCTATAGGGGAAAGATGCTAAAGAACTACTGCGTCGGCTGAAGTAAAAGCTTGGAATGAGCGATAACAGCATCAGTATTATCACCGTATAGCGTTGGAGGATATAGCAGCTAAGTACTTCGAGTTCAGTTCACTGTTGGATAACATCTCATTGGGGTATTATCCCTTGATGTGATAGAGTGAGGGATAATTCTCTTTTAAAGAGAACAGAAAGGAAGATTTTGCCACGAGAGAGGAGTGTTTCTATCACGGTAAATCAGCCGACAAAAATTTGGTGTTAGTAATGTTTAGAGGGCTTGGGGTTTATCTCTTGCTTTTCATAGTTAATTAATGTGGGATGAACAGCAGTTTTTGTGATAGGGCATGATTATTAGCACCCTTATAAACAATTCAAAACAATCTGAACAGATGAAACACATTCTCGTTGCAGTAAAATTAGACGCAACTGTGATCAATTGTCAGTACTCACATGACTTGAATCAACCAAAGAATGATGGTGCTAATGTGTAAAAGAGCCACATTCGCCCGTTTCATTTTCACAATGGTGAAGACGAGAGCTGCCTGAGACCATCAGAAAAGCCATTATCCCCAAACATCAAAGAGGTCCAAGGCCATCTCCAAAGACCTTGGGATTCCTGTGTCTACAGTTCACATTGTTGTTAAGACGTTTTCTGCTCATAGAACTGTCAAGAACCTCCCAGGATGTGGTGGGAAGCAGAAAATTAATCCAAAAAGTCTTTGAAGGTTAATGAGAACTGTTGGAGTAACACCATGTACAACATCCAAAGAGCTTAAGGTTGATCTGGAGTAGTGTTTTCAACCCGCACCATAAGCCACACACTAAACAAAGAAGGATTTCAGGGGCGAAGGCTAAGGAGGACCCCACTGCTCAAAGACAGACATAAAAAGGCATGCCTGATCTTTGCCCAAACCTATCTTGAAAACTACAATCCTTCTGGGAAAATGTTCTGTGGACAGATGAAACCAAACTTCAGCTCTTTGGCAATGCAGACCAACGATACATTTACAGGTGAAGAAATGACGCTTCTAAGGAAGAAAACATCCTTCCTACAGTTAAATATGGTGGAAATTCCATAGTGTTGTGGGACTGTTTTGCTGCCTCAGGAACTGGAGGCCTGGAACATATTAAAGGAATCATGAAGTCAGAGGACTACCAATGTATTTTGGAGTGAAATGTGCTACCCTAGTGTCAGAAAGCTAGGTCTGGGTCAAAGGTCATGAGTCCTCCAGCAGAACAATGACCCAAAACATACATCCAAAAGTACAAAAGAATGGTTAAAGAAACAAATGGACTGTTTTAAACTGTCTAGCAATGAGTCCTGATCTGAGTCCAATCGAGAACCCTTGGAAAGAGCTGAAATCTGCCATTGGTAAAAGAAATTCTGGAAATGTTCATGAGCTGGAACAAATCACAGTTGAAGAGTGAGAGAAACTATCAGCAGACAGAGATGTATGAAACTTATAGATGGCTACAAGAAACGTTTGGAGGCTGTCATCACTGCCAAGAGTTGTGCAACCAAATATTAGAGAAGGGTGCTATTAATTCTGTCTAGGTCATATTTTGTTTTTTCCTCAGAGTACTATTTCTAAGTTGCACAGACATCATTTTTTTTTTTGTTGCATACCTTTGAACATACTATTAAAATATTATGACGAAATACAGCTGGAATATTTCCAATTATTTCTCAAGATATTGTATACAACAGGCATGTCCAACAGGTAGATAAAAGGGGTCTGAGGTAGCTCGCCAGCCCCACTTAGTTCCATCTCTCCAGCAGCTTGCCCCATCGCTAGGAGAGAACTCATGCCGGCAGGTCGTCTACTGAGGGCTAGCCGCCGCTGCTGATCCTTTGCTTGTCTTTTATCCCTGCCTGCGGGAATCTTGCCTGCAGGTGTATTGGGGGCGCTTGTTGTTTTCGTGCCAATAGTTTGTGGGTACCCCAGGGGGCCGCTGCCCACGCCCCACAACGCCACAGGCCGGGCATCATACCTGGTCTCCTGCCTCTCAGAATCACCCATTCCTTCCCCTGCCCCAACACCCCTTCGAAGTGTGTTATACTGTATACCGGGCGATATCCATTCGCCCGGGCTTTACCTGAATACACTTACCATTTTAGTTGTGTCGTGTGCTGGTCGTTGGTCGCTTTATAGTTCACTTTCATTAAACGTTTTCGGGCAGACAACAAAGTATCAAAAATTTGGTGATTTTGGCGGGCTTTTCCAATTTTGTTCTAACTTGCCTATGCCTTGCTTTCAAATTGGTTCAAACCACTGTGACTTTTGCTTGCCTCTGCAATTTTATTTTGTCTAGCCTTTGTGTTGATTCTACACTGCAATTTTATTTCGCCTTGCCTTTGCGTTGATTCTACACTGTGTGCAGAATTTATTAAATCGCGTGTGGTGGTATTTGAACTTGTTTGGCGGTATTTGATTTTATCTGGTTTTGCTGGACAGGTGTTTGAGTTTTTTGATGATTGTTTGGTGGTATTTGATTATTGGTGCCAGTAGGATGAATTCCTATTTTTATTTTTAGAACTGCATGTGTGGTTTTGGCATCTCCAGTCCTTGTATTGCACATCATCCAGAGGTCTTCAATTCCTGTTGATCTTTAATACTTTGGGACAGTGACAGTTTGGGAACAGATTCAGCCAGTGTTTATATTAACTTAGCAGATTTGGCCTTCGTACATCCAACCACCCCAGTATAACGAAAATGAGTGTTCCAAGGAAGAGCAAAACCTACCACTTTCATGATGAATGGGAAATGGACTACTTCATCATGGTGAAAGACAAGTGGTGTTGTCTAATTTGTAACACCCCAGTATCCTTGCCCAAAAAGGGTAATCTGGAACGTCATTATAAGGCTCTGAATAGCAATACGTTTGATGCTGATTTTCCACCTAAAAGTAAACTGAAGCTCAAAGAACTTAAATCTAAATTGGCTACTCAGCAACAGTTGATGGCGAAGCCAAGGTCACATTCGGTCAATGCAACCATAGCATCCTTCAAGGTCAGCAACCTGATCGCAAAGAAATGCAAACCTTTCATTGAAGGGGAATTTGTAAAAGATTGTTTTCTTGAAGCAGCTGACAATCTTTTTGAAGAATTTAAAAATAAGAAAGAGCTCATAGCTGCTATTCAAGATATACAATTGTCAAGAAACACTGTCGTGCGGCGAATAGAAAAGATGTGTGGAGACAGAACTGAACAGTTGTTGGAGGATGTTTCAAATTGTGTTGCTTTCTCACTCCAACTGGAGGAATCTACAGACATAAGAGACATAGCCCAGTTACTAGTCTTTATCTGGATGGTTTTTGAAGACTTCAGTGTTAAAGAAGAACTACTTGGAATAATTTCTTTAAAAGGGAGAACTACTGGTCAGCAAATATTCAGTTCTTTCCATTCTTTTGTGACAAAGTGTAATCTTCCATTGCATAGACGTGTTTCCATCACTACTGATGGAGCAAGAGCAATGACAGGTGAGGTTAACGGTTTCATAGCCCTCTGTAGACAGCATGACGACTTCCCAGATTTCCTTTCTTACCACTGCATCATTCACCAGCAAGTTTTGGCAAGCAAGAGACTCAATAAAAAGACTGTCATGGACATCACTTTCAAAATTGTAAATTCAGTTTGTGGAAGATCACTTCAAAGATGGCTTTTCAATCTTACTCTTGATGAAGGGGCAGTGGAAATCATTTTGCACACAGATTTAAGGTGGCTAATAGGCACAAATTTCTGCAAAGATTTCGTGATTTGCTGAATGAAATAAGAAGTTTTTTGAAGGAGAGGGGAGATGACCAAGCAGAGTTGGAAGATGAGGAGTGGTTATGTGATCTGGCATTTCTCGCTGACTTTACAGGCGAACTAAGTGATATGAACCTTGACCTACAAGGTAAAAACTAATGCATTGGCGAGATGATGAGTACAGTTTCATCCTTCAAGAGCAAATTTGAGCTAATGATGATTGACCTTGCAAACAACACTTTTGATCATTTTCCTAATATGCAGGACCATCTGGGGCAATATCCAAATTTTGTTTTTCAGAACAAGACTTATGTGACAGAAATCTGTTCTGTTATCCAGGAATTCAAAAATAGATTCTGTGACTTCCAAAAAATTGGAACAATTGTGGAGTACTTGTCATACCCATTCAAATTAGATGTGGACATTAAAGAAACTGCAGCTGCTATCAGTAAAAATTACTCATTGAACAAGCCATCTCTTGAAAACGAAATATTAACCCTTAAAAATGACATTTTTCTCAAGACCCGTGCTGAGCAAGAATTCCTTTGGAAGCTAGGGCCTAGAGACAAATTTCCCAACTTGAGAAAATGCAGGGAAGCTATACACTCCTGTTTCGGTTCAACTTATTTGTGTGAATCTGTGTTTTCCCATCTGAAAATGACAAAGAGTACACAATGATCCAACATGACAGATGAACATCTCCAGGATTCCCTGAGACTGGCCCTCACGCAATATTCACCCAACTTCAAAAAGCTGGTGGATGAAATGCAGGCTCAGACGTCTCACTAATGAGCAAGAGCGAAATATTAAAGATTGTGCAAGATCAGCCTGGATCAATACTCAACCTAAATTTAACACAAATTTCTCAATAAAACATTAAGAAAAAATGTACTTTCCATTTCCCCCGCAGTTCTTACTGGATCTTTGTGTCTCTGTTTTGTTTTTGCTTAATTTGCTTAACAGCTGATCACATCCAAGTAAATGACAGAGGGTTCATTAAAATGGAGGGGGGGGGACATCCTCCAAAATTTACTTTGAAACTAATTTGAAACTTAATTTTCATGGTGGTAGATCACCGGCACTTTTGGCTGGAAAAAGTAGATCACGACCTGTTCGAAGTTGGACTTGCCTGGTATACAACATACCTAAAATGCAAGGGTGCCAATAATGTTGACCACAACTGTAGATAAGTCCTGAATTTCTAAACCAGAAATGCTTAAGTAGTATGAAAATTTCAGTTTCTCAAAGAATGTTGCACCACTGGAGATATACTTTGCGGGGGGGGAAAAGCGCCACACACCCCAATTGAGCCCTCTTTGTTGTATTTTGTTTATTTTTTGCAGTTTTTGTATCTGGCTTTTTAGGCTTATGAATATAATGAATGTCCATCATGCAGCATACAACTGTTTGTAAAATGGTAACCTGTAACTACTGTTAGAGTA
The DNA here is from genome assembly GCA_033557465.1 of Ichthyophis bannanicus. Classification (NCBI taxonomy): domain Eukaryota; kingdom Metazoa; phylum Chordata; class Amphibia; order Gymnophiona; family Ichthyophiidae; genus Ichthyophis; species Ichthyophis bannanicus. The sequence continues at coordinate 241,027,124 of CM066037.1, forward strand.
TTAGCTTAGTATTGCTTGAATATCATAAGTAAATACTGCGAATGTGAAGAAATATAAACAGCTATCCATCTGGTCAAGGTTGTACAAATTCATTTGCTCAAAGGAGGATAAAGGTCTGCCATATCTAACAGATGGCTGCTTAGATAAAATCATTAACTATACACAAGAACTAAATATTGCAAACAACTTATTGTTTTCTCTTAACTTTCTGAATGTGAATTAACCCAAAACTGGAAAAGAGCTACAAACTTGGGGTGATGATGGTGGTGATACTGTTTCCCAGTACAGTATAATACTCTCATTCCTGTAGGAAATCCCTTCTTTCAGAACTCGATGGTGCATTATTGGTCAATGGAGTTATATATCAAAGCAGATTTCCAATATGTCCTTGCAGCTGATAAGGTAAAACTATAAGTGGCTTGGTAAATATGCTGTTTGTATTACTCATCCCCCTTTCCCTTGCACACATACCCATAATAACCTGTGGCTGATAACTTAATTAGCATTTGTCACATGAAAGTCATGTAAAAAACATGTTTGATTATATAATCTGAAGTTAGCCGGATCTTTAAAGGTAAGGTGTATGGCTGGCTACAATAAATAGTTCAGTCCACAAAAATATAATAGCATAACATTTTAAGAACAAAAACATGAGAACAAGACCAAAAGAACAGACCCACGCGACCAGCAAGACGCTTAACCGATCTTTCCAACTTAGGTCGATGTACTTCTTAAATATACAGCATTCCTGTATTCTGAAGCTTAGGAGAAATTGTTTAAAATGGTTCATGAGTGTGGTAACAAATATTCTTTAAAAATGCAATGCAATGCATGCCTTTGAGTCAGTGCTGATGCCTTGCGACCCAGCAGCTCCAGGGTTTTCTTGGCAGGGTTACTGGAAGTAGATTGCCAGCAGGGCTGTCCTATCCACTAGGCAGCTGCCTAGGGCAGCAGATCTGTGTGGTCAGCAGGCCATGTGCTTCAGCACACATGGCCTGCCACCACCCCCCCCCCCCGCATGCCAAGTCGCACCACCCTTCCCCCTGTGCTAAGCCATGTCGCACTGCCACCCCTTGCTGCTGCTGACTACAGTGATGGGGGGGGGGGGCTTGGCTCGGCTCGGTAGCAGGCCATGTGCTTCAGCATACATAGCCTGATGCTTCTGAACCCCCAAAGATAAGTTGGAGGGGGGTCAGAAGCAGCAGGTCATGTGTGCCAAAGCATATGTCCTGCCGCCAAGCCAAGCTGCGCCCCCCTCCCCCTTGCCACTGGAATCATCAGCACAATTCAGCTGGGAGAGGGGGGGGGGGCACAGCTGGAGTTTCTGCCTAGGGCAGCAGAAACCTTGGGCTGACCCCGATTGCCAGACCTTTCTTCCAAGTCAGTAGAGGGCCAAGTGACTTGCTCAAGGCCACAAGGAATGCTAATGGGAATCAAACCTTGGTCTCTTGGTTACCAAGTCAGTGCTGTAACCACTAGGTTACTCCTCCACTCTTTGACCATATGCAACACTTAATTCTTTCTCCAAAAGCTATCCTCCTCCACAAAAGAACTGTCCATGGGGGCACAGTGAGCAGACTGAGAAACAGACAATTTTATTTTATTACACCCAGCTTTCCACTATCTGGTATGTGTCTCACCATATGCATGCATCTCACTGAAGCATGAGACTACAATAGCTTGGGAGCCACCTAGCTCTTCAGGTCCTTGATGATGATGTTGCATAGCATAGTTTTATCTCGCTGCTGTGGAAATTGTAACGTGAGCTCCAGAGTTGAACAGACCACAACATTAGAATGACTCAGGATTAGCAGTAAACTGTCAAAAGCTGTATGATATCTCATAGTGTAAACACAGAACCAGAAGAAACTTGTGGTCCATTGTATCTGCTTAACTCACTGGGGATCACTCCATATATAGGCTGTATAAAGCAAGAGTTAGAGTCACAGAACGGCACAAAATCCCACAAACAAACCTGGGTCCAACTGGAGCAAGGCAAGACTAAAACACCTCTAAAATCCAAAGCAGCTTTTATTGAAGACACCTATACTTGCAGCGTTTCAGCAAGTATGCCTTCTTCAGGGGATGGCTAAACTTTGCTGCATCTGGAGATTGCAAAAGTCAGGCGCTTCATCACCATGATAAATTCCACAAGCATACAGGCATAAGACTGCAAATGAGTTAGGGCAGTTTTCAAAAGCCATTTACACAGGTAAATTACTCTTTCCCTACTTAACTCAGCTATCTGAAAATCACCCACTTCCGGGCTGGTAAAATAACATGGGTGGTTTATCTTCATTCAGTAGAGGCATTGCCAAGGGTGGGGTAGGTCACAGAATGCACATAGGGGCATGTTTACTAAACCATGTTAGCTGCTAATGTAAAAAGAGCATCCTGGAGTAGCAACTAACGCGGTTGAAATGCAGATATTGCAGGGACTCTTCTGTGATATCTGCATTTTGCATGTTATCGGAGGGGGGGATAGGAGAGGAGTAGGCATGCCGATATTTGGCAAGATCGCAGCTGCAGCTAACACTATTGCAAGAGGTGGCATTAGCTGCAGCCTGGGTGCATTGTGGCTGCACAACGTCAAAAGCCAATTCCTCCCCTCGACTTGTCAGCATGGTTGGATGCCACAGATGTACCGATTCATGGCACAGACAATGTAAATCTTGTGCCCCCCCCCCCCGATAGCTTCTACTCCCCATAGGGATCTAATGTGGGGGGGGGAGATCAGAGCACCCCTGACAAAGTAAAAAGTACCGGCTAACCAGTTGAGCCCCTTCCCTCCCACCCCTACTCACTACCATTAAAAATACCTGCTAGTAAGTTGGGCCCCTTAACCCCTCCCTCCCCCCTTTCCAAATCTTAAAGCCCAGTTAGCCAATCTGCTTTAGCTGGCCCCCCACCCCAAGCCTTTACCTTTGTGCCTTGTGGTCTAGTGGCCATAGGGGCAGGTGCGGTCCTCCCCGCTCCTGCTCCCATCATTGTCGCGACTCAAAATGCAATGCACACAGTGCTGTCCCCTAGCGATGCACCACAATAGCTGCAAAAGGCTACCAGGGTTTAGTAAACTCATCCCATTGTGTGCAGTTTTGCATTTTGGAAACTATGCACATTGGTAAGGGATAAAAATTATTTACAGAAAAAGCAAATATCTGGGGGTACTTCTCCCTATGTAATGCTCAGAGGGAATGTTTATGCACACCTTTTTTGAGAATTAGTGCAAAGTCCACAGATGTAAATACCCACATGGTTTTCAAAATTGCTCCCATTATGACTTCCAAATACACCTGGAAAACCTATAATTGTGTCGTAGAAAGGACAATACCTATCTTTGCAATATAGATGACCTGTCAAAACACAATACAATTAGGGCTGCTATTTCAGATGCTTTTATCTAAGGATTGGAGGGTAGACAATATAATGAGTTTTAAAACGTGCTCTGGGGTGAACTGGGAAACTATAGATCTTTGAGCTTCACATTGTTGCTGAGCAAAATGGTTGAAACTATGCTTAGAAACAAAATTACTGATTATGTAGACAGATACAATGTAATAGGAATGAGTCAGCATGGGTTCAACAAAGAAATCTTGCATTAATTTGTTAGTGTTTTAAGAAGTGAAAAAAAAGATAATGGTGAGCTCATTGATAAAGTGTATTTGGATTTTCAGAAAGTGTTGGATCAAATCCTTAGGAAATTAAAGAGTCATGATAGGAGGCCATATCCTTTTGTGGATTGCAAACTGGCTAACATACAAGAAAGAGAGAGGAGAACCAAATGGTCAGTTGTCTATATGGAAAAGGGCCAGTAATGGAGGACCCCCAAGGGCCTATATTGGGACCTATGCTGTTTACCATATTCATAAATGATCTTCAGATAGTCGTGACAAGTGAAATTTATTTATTTATTTAAACTCTTCTGTACCGTTCTTTTTAGAACCAGTGCCATTTACAAGTAACAATAGTTGGTACAGCAAGCAGAACAAGCCTACTTGTACTTATATAGAACAGGTATGGCAACTTGGCTTTCAACTTGGGGGTAACTATATACAAGCTGAGCAAGTGTCACGGATCAAGTCCTGCTCTGGAGACTATATACAAGGTAGTTCACTATTTACAGGTTGTCGCGGATATGCTGTGGCGACAAGTCATGCTCTGGAACCAATTACATTAGATCATTGTTTACCGGTTGGGCAGTTGGATTAGGAGATGCGGTTGTGTCAATGGGACATGAATGTGCTGGAGGTGTTGTCGTAGTGGGTGGGGTTATGCTTGGTTGTGGTGTGTCACTGGTGTGGGAGTAGTGTGAGAGAAAAAGGTGGTGCTTCAGTGCCTTCCTAAATTGGACAAGATCAGTGATGGCTCGGATGGTGGTTGGGAGGGCATTCCAGCATGTTGATGCGTAGAACCTGAAGGCTCTGTTCTTCGTTGCCTGAGAGCATTTTGTTATTGTGTTGGGGATTACAAGCATGTTGGCAGTGAATGTCCTGGATCTGTTTGGGGGAGTGGGGAGGATGAGATCTGTGAGGGAGGTGGAGGAACATTTATTGATGGCTTTTGAAGGTCAGCAGTAGTATTTTGAATGTGAGCCTGCAGTGGATCAGTAGCCAGTGGAGATGTTTCAAGATTGGGGTTATGTGGTCCCTTCTAGAGGTTCTGTGAAGGATGCAGGCGGCAGCGGCGGCGTTCATTGCCAGCTGCAGTGGGTTCTTTGGAGGTCCATGTAGAATCGAGTTGGTGTAGTCGAAGTGGGAGGTTACCAGAGCTTGAAAAACTGTCCAGGAGTTGTCTGGTTCCAACAGGGGTCGTAGATGGCAAACTGTTTGTATCTTATGATAGATTGCCTTGATGGTGTTATTTATGTGCGCTTTCATGTCAAGCTGTTGATCCAGGGTGATACCCAGGTAGCGGATAGTGGTCTTGTTGTGAGCTCAGCCTCTCTCACTTTTATTGATGCGGGAGGGGTGAAGGCTTGATTACTGGTAATGAATAGAACGTCCATTTTGTTGAAGTTGATTCTGAGGTGGTGTGTGTGGAGCCAGTCAGTGACAGCATCAAAGCAATTCATTAGTGCTGAGAAATCAGGTTGTTCGATGGAGAGCGGCGTGAAGAGCAGCACATCGTCGGCATATACCAGGCAGGCGATGTTGAAGAAACAGATGAGTGAGCAGATGGGCTGCATATATATATTGAAAAGGAGGGTCAAGAGTGAGGAGCCTTGTGGGACGCCTTGCTTTTGTTGGAACGGCTCAGAGGTCATGGAGTCAGCTTGTACCTGTTGCCATCTATCTGTCAGGTATGACTTGCATCACCTTAATGCTGCATCGTGGATTCCCTTCTCTTCAAGGCATGCAAGGAGCAGTTTGTGGTTGACTGAATCGAACGCAGATGCAATGTCCATGAAACTTAGAGCGTATCCTTTTCTGATGTTGTCGATCCCTGTGATTAAGGTGTTGATAAGGGTGGTTAGGAGTGTCTCGATGCCATGTGACTCCCTGAAGCTGTGCTGACATGGGTCAAGAGGAGTGGTGGTCTCGATATGATGCTGGATTTGGTGTTGGATGATCTTTTCGAGTATCTTGGCCAGCAGTGGGATGCTTGAGATTGGTCGATAGGATTCAGCCTTCTGGGGATTCAATTTGTTGTTCTTTAGAAAGGGCCGGATGGATGTTTGTTTTAGACTCCGTGGGAATGCCCCTGTTGAAAAGGACAGGTCCATGGTCTTGGCCAAGAATGGGCTGATATCCTTTCGCAGTGATTGGGCAAGGGGCGTTTGGAGCTGTGGTGGCATTGATGGATGTAATGGTGTCCTCGATGCTTCTCTCGGAGGGGGGTGTGAATGAGGTCAGAGGCGTTGGATGGTGTGACTTATGACCAGGTGTGGTATTCGTGGTTGTGTTGGTCTGGCTTGTTTTGGCTTGTAGATAGTCTGCGAATTCCTGTGGGTGTAGCAGACTTGGTTGGGCAGGGGAAGGCTCCTTTGTCAGGGTCTTTACTAAGTTGAAGAGGTTGTGCGGTTTGTTTAGGGAGCGCCATAGTAGCTCGGAGTGATGTTCTTTCATTTTCTTTGTGACTTCTTCGCGGTGTACTTTTAGGTGGGTGGTGTAGGCTACCAGGTCATCTGAGGAGTGTGAGCGTCGCCATCGTCTCTCGAGCTTCCCGAGGAGGAGATGTGATGTTCTTAGGTTTTGGGAGTACCACGGCGCTGATTTTCTTCTCCTGGGTGGCTTATTCGGAGCTGATCAGAGTGCGAAGGATCCCAGGCTGTTGTTCCAGGTGGATATCATCACCTCGAGGTTGGGTGGTGTAAGGCTGAGGTGTGGTAGGAGGTTGTCTAGGATTTCTTCCTTGTTAAAGGGCCAGAATCGTCCTGTAGGTGCTGCGGCTGCTTTACAAGGACTGTTATGATCTGGGTGCATGGGCATTCAAAATCTGATTAGGCTGATCAAATTTGCAGATGGCACAAAATTATTCAAAGTTGTTAAATAAAAACAAAAAAAAAACTAGAGGACTGTGAGTATTTGCAGGATCTTGGGAGACTGGGCATCTAAATGGCAGATGAAATTTAAATGTGGACAAGTGCAAGAGATGCACATAGAAAAACAATCATCCCAATTGCAGGTACAAAATGCTAGGTTCTGAGTTGGCTGTCCTAACTTGATCAAGTTGGTGGGTTGAATGTCTCTGCTAAATGCATAACTGTGAATATCTTCACGTCATCCTAAAGAAAACCACAGCATGATGGCTGAAATGTTGGTTATACTTACTAAGATGCTCATGACTGGGAAAACTGCAAAGCTTAGGATAATTGTGAACTCTGCCCCAGAACTATCTGGATAGTGCCAAAACAGTCTATAAGGATATTCAGTCACGCTATTTGCATAATACCAATGAAGATCCCTGGGTAGCTGCAGCCAAGGCAGTGATCTGGATAATAGCCAAAATTATTGGGATCCTTTTTGTTTGTTTGGACAGCAGGAATCAGTCCGCACATATGGGTGACATTGGTGCCGACAGAGCTCTTGCGGTAGCTTCTCCCCAGCTTTAAAAAAAAACCTTTGGGAGATGCACCACGCATGCGTTGTTCCTTCCCGCCCAAGGGTGCCATCTTGCCTCAGTAAGATGACATAGCTCAAAGGCAAAAAATATGACACAAAAAAAGCAACTCTACTGGGAGGAGGGAGGGTCATGAGAACTGATTCCTGCTGTCCCTGGAGAACACCTACTACAGGTGAGTAATTATGCTTTCTCTGGGAACAAGCAGGAAATGAATCCTCACATATGGGACTCCCTAGCTACAGTCTACCGAGAAACCTGTAAAAAGCCACTCGTGACCAGAAAAAAAGTGAGCCGTGAGCAGCAGTAATGAGTCTTGAGAAGACAGACTCTGAGCAGCCCACGTGTACAGCGAGAAACCTGCACTGTGGAAGCCTGAACACACAAAGGCCGGAGGGCAGGAGCTGCCTACACCCCCAAATACATGACGGAGTACTGCCTGGCCAAAGGCACTGTCCCTATGGGATTCCCTCTCCAGGCAGTAATGAGCTGCAAAGGTTTGGACTGAGGACCAGGTAGTGGCATGGCAGATTTCTGACAGAGGAACAGAACGCAGGTTTTCTACGGATGCCACCATGGCCCCGACGCTGTGCGCTGTGACCCGGCGCTACAGTGAGAGCCCAGCCGCAATGCAGTCCACCACCCATGTAGACAGAGTACATTTGGTCACCATTGCCCCCAGCTGACTGGGGTCATAGGAGTTGAAGAGTTGCAAGGCTTTGCGGTGGTCCTGGGTGCATTGGAGGTAGAAGTACAGGGCCCTCTTACAGTCCAGAGTATGAAGGACGGCCTCCACCCTGCTAGCATGAGGCCTCAGAAAAAATGTGGGGAGCATCACCTCCTGATTGAGGTGGAAAGGGGATACCACCTTGGGAAGAAACTTGGGGTGCATGCGGAGCATGACCCTGTTATTATAGAACCCTGTGAAAGGTGGATCCATCAGCAACGCCTGGAGCTCGCTGACCCTGTGAACTGATGTGAGTGCCACCAGGAACATGATCTTACAGGAAAGGTACTGCAGGTAGCCAAGGGCTCAAATGGTGGGCCAGTGAGCTGAGATAGCACCATGTTGAGGTCCCACTCTGCTGGTTGGCAAGTGGGCAGGAGGCTTAGACAACAAGAGACCCCACAGGAAGCAGGTCTCAATGAGGTGGTGGTGCATTGTGAGTGCACTCAGGTGAACACTAACAGAGATTGACTTCAGTCTTGCCTGGGACAGGTGAAGCAAGTATTGCAGCAGAAGCTGTACAGAGCAGAATGGGTTGACCCATCACTCTGCACACCACACTGAGAATCTGTGCCATTTGAAGGAGTAAGCCTGTCTTGTGGAGGTTTTACAGGAGGCTAGGACGACCTCCTCCACCTCCCCCGAAAGGTTGAAAGGGGCCAAGGCTACCCTTTCAGCAGCCAGGCCAATAGCATCAGAGACCTCAAGTTGGGATGTAGGAGGGAGCACTCCTCCTGCAATAGCAGCCTCGGGGCACTCCCCAGGGGTCTGGGGGTGCAGTGAATAAGTGAAGGAGCAATGGGAACCATGGTTGCCTGGGCCACCGAGGGGCTACTAGTATCAGAGATGCCCTGTCATGCTGAACCTTGAACAAGGCAATCAGCGGTGTGGGCAGGAAGATATAGAGAAGGCCCTCTGTCTATGGGATGAGGAGGGTATCTGTTGCCACCTGGGAGGGTTGTGACTACCTGAAGCAGAAGTGGGGAAGCTGGTTGTTGTCAGAACTGGTGAAAAGGTCCATCCGTGGAGTCCCCCAGAGCTGGAAAAACTGATAGACCACTGAGGTCTAGCCACCACTCATGCAGTTAAAGGACTCTGCTCATCCTGTCCGCCAGGGTGTTGTCCTGGCCCGACTGATACACCGCCCACAGGAGCATCCCATGGTGGTTTGCATACGAACAGAGAGCTGCTGCTTCTTGGCATAGGGTGTACGATCCTGTGCCCCCCTGCTTGTCGACGTAGAACATCGCCACTTGATTGTCTGTCTGGACCAGCACTGAATGGTGTTGCGGGTGGTGATGGAAGGCTCGGAGGGCCAGGAATATGGCTTGAAGCTCCAAGAGGTTGATCTGCTGCAGACTGTCCATCTGCAACCTACTGCCCTACATGCAGAGGCTGCTGCAGTAGACTCCCCAATCTAAGGAGGTGGTGTCTGTGGTTAGAACCTTCTGGGGAACAGAGGCCTGGAAGGGCATCCCAGCCAGAAGGTGCTGGGGGGCTTGCCACCAGGCAAGGAGTCGGCCAGTTGGCAGGTCACCACCACCCTGTCTCGCAGACAGCCTGTGGCCTGGGTCCACTAGGAGTGGAGGCTCCATTGAGCTGCCATCATGTGAAGACAGGTGTCTGGGTTCCATGAACTGTGGATGCCATGTGACCAAGCAGGCGAAGCAGAAGGCAGGTGGACACCAAGTGATGGCACTGCCTGGTAGTGGCCAGTGCCTTGAGGCAATTGGCCCCATCCCGACGAAGGAAGGCTACCTTGCCCCATGAACTCCAGACACTGTGTCGGGAGGAGATGGGACTTTGGGTTGTTAATCACGAACCCCAAGTGCTGCAGGACAAGAATGGTGCATGCTGTTGCATGTTGCATCTCTGCAGCTGTGTGGCCTCTTATGAGCCAGTTGTCCAGGTAGAGGAAAATAAAGACCCCTGGAGACAAAGGTAGGCTGCAACTACCATCAGGAACTTGGTGGATAGCCTCAGTGTGGTGGCCAGTCCGAAGGGTAGCACCCTGTACTGGTAGTGGCTGCCCCCCACCAGAAACCTGAGATATTTTCTGTGGTTGGGATGGATGAGGATATGAGTGTATGCATCCTTTATGTTCAAGGAGCATAGCCACTCTCCCTGCTGGAGGTATGGCAGCAGTGTTCCAAGGAAGAGCAGTTTGAACTTCTCCTTCACCAGGAACCTGTTTAGGTCCTGCAGGTCTAGAATGAGCCGGAGGTCTCTGGTCCTCTTGGGTACGAGGAAGTATTGGGAGTAGAACCCCTTGCCTCTGAGGTGTTCGGGCACTGGTTCCACTGCCCTGTCCTTGAAAAGGCCTGTGAACTCCTCCAAAAGCAAAGTCTGGTGGAGGGGAGTCCTGGCGAGCTCTCCCGGAAAGAATGGAGGGGGTGTCTGCGTCAGGTGGAGGAGGTAACCCTCCTTTACCACCTGCAGTGCCCAGGAGTCTATGGTGATAGATGGCCACTGGTGGTCATACAGAACCAGACGTCCCCCTGTGGGCTGCTGGGCTGAGCCTCCTGGGGGAAGAGAGGCTATGCCCAAGGAGTCAAAAACCCCAACCAGGCTGGGCCAGAGCCAGTGCCTGGGGTTTTGGAGCCTTAGGCTAGGAGGGCTGTGCCCTTTTCCTTGGCCAGCTGCCCCTGTTGGGGAGCAAGGAAGGCCTGGTACTGAGGGCAATTTCCATAAGCTTTCCTCTTCTTTGGGTAGAAGGACTTTTTACCCAAAGGCTTTTGACAGGAAGGGTCAGCAGTCTTCTTGGAATGCCTGGTCCTCATAAGGAACTCGGATTCCAACTCTGTAGCCTTATCAGTTATGGGTTTGCCAAAGAGATTCTCACCCTGGCAAGGGACATTGACCAGCTTGTCCTGAACTCACTGCTCCAGGTCAGAAGACTGCAGCCAAGCCTGGTGACAGGCACCAATTCCTGTTGCAGCTACTCTAGCTGCCAACTCAAGGCCATCATAGGCTACTTAGTCAAACATGGAGTACTCTGACACCCAAGGCCAGGGTCCAGAACCACTGGAGGAGTTCCTCAGAGAGACCAGGTGAGAACCCGGCGAGTTCCTTTGCCAGGTCCTTCAAGTACATACCTATGTGCAGCTGGTATGCCTGAATCCAGCCAATAAGCATCGAGCCCTGGAAGCACTTCCTGCTCAAGTCATTCAAGACGTGGACCCTTCCTCCTTCTGGTTCTTAAGGCAATGCATGGCTGACTCCACCATCATGGAGTTGTGTGGCAGTTGTGCTTTTAGGAAGCCAGGGCTCCGCTGGGCCCGGTACATCGAGTCTAGCCGTCTGCTCACTATGGGCCCAGATGCGAGTGTCTCCTACATGCCGAGGAGCAGCCTTTCCAGGATTGGAGAAACAGACACTTTGAGTGCCTCTTTTGGAGGGGCCTCATACTAGAGGATCTCGAGTTCCTTGGTCCGAGGGTCTTCCTCTGACTCTGTCTCAAAGGCCAGTGCCTTGGCCATGTTCCACACAAAATCGAGGAAAGCTGTGTCCTCAGTTAGAAAAATAGAAACATGACGACAGAAAAAGACCACATGGCATATGTAGTCTGGCCTTCCATATCAACAACAACAACAGTCCCCTTTTTTCCTTTAGAGATCCTCTGTGTTTGTCCCATGCTTTTTTAAATTCAGATACTGTCCTCATCTCTACCACATTCACTGGGAGACTATTCTACGGATCCACCTCTCTTTCCGTAAAGAAATATTTCCGCATATCACTCCTGAATCTATCCCCTTTCACCCTCATCCCATGTCCCTTCATAGCAGAACTTGCTTTCAATCAAAAGAGGTCTCCCCCTGTGCATTTATGCCACGGAGGTATTTAAACGTCTCAGTCATATCACCTCTATCCTACCTTTCCTCTAAGGTGTATATATTAAGATCCTTAAGTCTGTCCTCATATGCTTTATAATGAAGGCCACTAATCATTTTAGTAGCCATCCTCTGTACTGCCTCCTGTTTATATCCTTTTGAAAGTGTGGTATCCAGAATTGCACACAATACTCCAAATGAGGTCGCACCAAAGACTTATACAGAGGCACTATCACCTTCTTTTTTCTGCTAGCCATTCCTCTCCGTATGCACCCAAGCATCCTTCTAGCTTTTGCTGTCACCTTTTCTACCTGTTTAGCTACTTTAAGATCATCAGACACAACCATGCCTAGGACCCGCTCTTCTTTAGTGGGCAAAAGTACTTCACCCCCTATACTATATTGCTCCCTTGGATTGCTGCAGCCCAAATGCATGACCTTGCATTTTTTAACATTAAATCCCAGCTGCCAAATTCTAGACTACTCTTCAAGCTTAGCTAGATCCCTCCTCATGTTATCTACACCTTCCTGGGTGTCTACTTTATTGCAGATTTTGGTATCATCCGCAAAGAGGCAAACCTTACCCGACAGTCCTTCCGCTATATCAGCGTTTTTCAACCACTGTGCCGCGGCACACTAGTGTGCCATGAGATATTGTCTGGTGTGCCGTGGGAAAAATTCCAATTTCATCCGTAACATGTGGCCTCGGCTCACAAATTAGGGTTGCCAACCGGCCGGTTTTCAGCCGGCCTGGCCGGTTTTTTCATGGCCAGGCCGGCTGCCGGCACAGTTGTAAAACCGGCCATTGAAAAGCCGTTTTTTTGCTCTGGCCGCAAGATCGGGAGCGGCCAGAGCAAAAAAATGGCTTTTGTGCCGAAGTCCGCGGCGCGAACACGATCGCGATTCCCTATATCAGTGCAGCCGCTGGTTCTGCTTTGTACAGAGCAGCGGCTACACTACACTTACATTGAAAAGTAAAGAGAAACTGTGTCAGGAGCCCTCCGATCATGCAGAGCCCGAGGAAGTGATGTCATGGTGGCGGGCTCCTCACAGGCTGTCTTTCCTTTTCAAATTAACTTTAGCTGCAATAAAGTTAATTTGAAAAGGAAAGACAGCCTGTGAGGAGCCTGCCCCCATGACATCACTTCCTCGGGTTCTGCGATGACCGGAGGGCTCCTGACACAGTTTCTCTTTACTTTTCAATGTAAGTGTAGTGCAGCCGCTGCTCTGTACAAAGCAGAAGCAGCGGCTTGGGCAGAGGGGTGTGTGTGTGTGTGTGTGTGTGAGTGAACCAGCAAGGGGGGGGAGTGTGAGTGAACCAGCAAGGGGGGGGGGGAGTGTGAGTGAACCAGCAGTGGAGGGGGGGGGGTGGGGGTGAACCAGGAAAGGGGGGGGGGCGATGGTGTGAGTGAACCAGCAGGGGAGGGGGGGTAAGTGAGTGAGTGACCCAGCAGGAGGGTGAGTAAGTGACAGGGGGGTGGGTGAGTGAACCAGCAGTGGAGGGGGGGGTGGTGTGAGTGAACCAGCAGGGGAGGGGGGTTGGTGTGAACCAGCAGGGGAGGGGGGTTGGTGTGAGTGTTTGATTCCTATTCAAGAGAATTACTTTATATATAGTCAATATAGGCACAGAGGTAAATTTTTTTAACATTTTCTAATGGTGGTGTGCCTCGTGATTTTTTTCATGAAAAAAGTGTGCCTTTGCACAAAAAAGGTTGAAAAACACTGCGCTATATCACTAACAAAGATGTTGAAATGAATAGGACCAATGACAGATCCCTGGGACACACCACTGGTAACTTCTTTCTCCTCAGAGTGAGCTTCATTTACCTGTACTCTTTGTTGCCTCCCACTCAACCAATTTCTAACCCAAGCAGTAACTTTAGGGTCCATCCCTAGGGTTCTCAGTTTGTTTATAAGTCACCTGTGAGGAATGGTGTCAAAGGCTTTACTGAAATCTAAATACACCACATCTAGGGCTCTCCCTCGGTCCAACTCCCTTGTCACCCAGTCAAAGAAATCAATCAGATTTGAATAACAAGACCTGCCTCTGGTGAATCCATGCTGCCTCAGATCCTGTAATCCGCTGGACTCCAGAATCCTCACTATTTTCTCTTTCAGCAGCATTTCTAATAATTTACTCACCACCGAAGTTAAACTAACCGGCCTGTAGTTTTCAACCACATCCTTATTTCCGCTTTTGTGTAAAGGCACCACATGAGCCTCTCTCCAGTCCTTTGGCACCACTCCTGACTCCAACGAGGCATTGAAAAGGTCAGTCAGTGGAGCTGCTAGAACGTCCCCAAGTTTCCTCAGTATTGTAGGGTGTATCCCATCCGGTCCCATCGGTTTGTCTACATTAGCTAGTTTCTCACGAACACAGACTTCTGAAAATTATTCAAGATGCCCCTTGCTTTTGTTCCTGTTTGTGGGTGTTTTCTGAGGTCCTGTTCCTGGCTCTTCATCTGTGAACACAGAACAGAAATATCTGTTAAGCAATTCCGCTTTATCCTCATCAGCTTCTACATATTCCTTCCCTTCACCCTTGAGTCTGACAATAGCACTTTTGCCCTTCCTCTTCTAACATATCTGAAAAATGTCTTATACACCCATTTTATTACATTGGCTATTTCCTCCTCTTTTTGAATCTTTGTTTTCCTGACTACTTTGCTAGCTTCTCTAAGTTTTTGCAGATATAGATGCCTGTCTTCCTCTCTGTCTGATCTCTTGTATTTCATGAAGGTATCCCTTTTTCTTCACCTTTTCAGCTACTTCTTTTGAAAGCCATAGCGGTCTCCTTTTCCTTTTACCTTTATTTGCCATTTTAACAAAAAAGTTGGTTGCCCTTAAAATATCCCCTTTCAGTTTTGCCCACTGTTTTTCTACATCCCCCAGCTGTTCCCATCCCACTAACGACTTCCTGAGGTATTAGCCCATCTTGGCAAAGTTAGTTTTCCTAAAGTCTAAGACGCTCACTTTTGAATGGATTTTAACAGCCATAGTTCTAATACTGAACCACACCATCTGGTGATCACTGGATGCAAAATGATCTCCCACTATAACATCAGAAACACTTTCACCGTTGTTAAACCCCAAGTCCAGTATGGCCCTTTCACGTGTGGAATTTATCAATTGCCTGAATAGTTCTCCCTATAGAGAATCCAGGATCTCCTTGCTTCTAATTGGGGACTGATGCTGGATCTCGGGAGACAGGTCAGAAGGCATATCCCGGTGATGACGGGTATCTGGGGATTCGTCAACTTTGGTCTCCCAGTCTGACTCGTAGTCGGTGGAGGTGTCGAGGGCTCCAGACTCTGGAGTCAGGCCCCAAGCCCAATGGCCCTTGCCCCCAAGAGGCCCTATGGCCAGAGCCACAGGCACTCATTGGGAAGACCTCAGTTCCGAGGACAGAGATCAAGACCAGTATTGAGGAACTCTCGAGGCTGGTGGCGCTTGAGGATCGGCTAGATGCCTGGGAAATTCCTTGAGGTGAAGGGTCCAGTAGTTGGGAGTGATGACCCAGTAGAGCCATGCATCAGAGCCTGCTGCTGAGCCATGAAGGCAGACAAACTGCACTCCAAGACCGCCATCCTTGTTTCAAGGCCAGATGCTCCATAGCCTTTGGCACGAGCAGCGAGGGACTCTGATCAGATGCCTGCTCTGACGAGGGGGAGTCCTTGACCAGGATGGCCTTGGGGGGTCTGAAACCAGTCACCGGATGCAGACAATACCCGTCGGGGTAGTTTGGATGGCTGCTCCTGCTCCTTCCCCTCAGACTCACAACAGGGACTGTGGGATTTGTCTGGTTTCCCAGGCTCGAATGCTGATGTGGTCTATGAGGGTTTCTGGCTCTTCTTGGACTCTTCCTTCCAGATGTTCCAACTGGAGGACCTGTAGCCTCAGGGCTCTGAGGCATCATGGTCTCCCCAGGGTTTCAGAGGGGCTCTGGAGTGCGGTGTCACTGGAGACTCTGGTACAGAATCCGTCTTGTGAAAGGACGACTCCCGCTGCTGCTGATGGCTCTTGATGGCCTTGGAGGTCATCTTCTTGCAGAAACCACAGTCTGTCATGGTGCAGCTCGAGGCATCGGAGGCAGCAGTAGTGTGGGTCATTGCACAACATGGTTGGGCACATCTGTCACAGTGCTTAAAGCCACTGGCAGAGGCCATGGTGGGGAAGAGGCCCCCATGAGATTGAAAGCCTTAGGGCCAGCCATGGTAAAAGGGCGCAATGCCTTTCAAGAAACTCCCCCAAAAAAAAAAAAAAAAAAAAAAAAGAATAGACTCAAGACTCGATTCCAAGACAAGTGAGCTCAGGGTGGAAAAGGGAACCAGTACACGACCAAAGAAAGAAAAAGTCAAGAAAAAACAAACGCTTTTTCCAGGGAAGAGAGAGACACATCCGGCGGGCTTCATGGAAAAAAGGAGACTGAGGCAAGATGGCACCCTTGGGCAGGAAGGGGACCACGCATGCGTGGTGCATCTCCCAAAGGCTTTCTTTCAAAGCTGGGGAGAAACTACTGAGCGGGCTCCGCTGGTACAGACGTCACCCATATCTGAGGACTGACGTTTTGCTTGTTCCCGGAGAAAAAAAGTATTCCTAGGTACTGGAAACACCATCAATCACCAAGTAGATTCAGGTTGGATATTGGCTCTTCTCCAATATAATAGAAATAGAATCTATGATCAATGAAAAAGCAGGTTATACCAATATAAAATCAGATGAGCCACAGATAATTGATGTACAATTATTAAAAGCACCACAAGAGCATAGAAACCTTTTTTGGGGCAAAAATGATAGTTCACAATTTCATGGCAGGAACATGTATTTGTGAGTGATATTGCTGAAGGATTAAATGGAAACATTTGCCTTTTTGCAGATGTCACAAAGATTTGCAACTGAGTGGACCTCTCTGAGAGAGCAGACAACATGAGGCAAGATCTACAAAAACTGGAAGAATGGTCAAATGCTTGGCAGTTAATACAAAGAAGTGCAGATGCAGAAATGAGATGCAGTGCAGATGCAGATGCAGAAATGAGATGCAGTGCAGTGCAGTGCAGATGCAGAAATGAGATGCAGTGCAGATGCAGATGCAGAAATGAGATGCAGTGCAGTGCAGTGCAGATGCAGAAATGAGATGCAGTGCAGTGCAGATGCAGAAATGAGAGGCAGTGCAGATGCAGAAATGAGATGCAGTGCAGTGCAGTGCAGATGCAGAAATGAGAGGCAGTGCAGATGCAGAAATGAGAGGCAGTGCAGATGCAGATGCAGAAATGAGAGGCAGTGCAGATGCAGAAATGAGAGGCAGTGCAGATGCAGATGCAGAAATGAGAGGCAGTGCAGTGCAGATGCAGAAATGAGAGGCAGTGCAGATGCAGAAATGAGAGGCAGTGCAGTGCAGATGCAGAAATGAGAGGCAGTGCAGATGCAGATGCAGAAATGAGAGGCAGTGCAGTGCAGATGCAGAAATGAGATGCAGTGCAGTGCAGATGCAGAAATGAGAGGCAGTGCAGATGCAGATGCAGAAATGAGATGCAGTGCAGATGCAGATGCAGAAATGAGAGGCAGTGCAGATGCAGATGCAGAAATGAGATGCAGTGCAGATGCAGATGCAGAAATGAGATGCAGTGCAGTGCAGATGCAGAAATGAGAGGCAGTGCAGATGCAGATGCAGAAATGAGAGGCAGTGCAGTGCAGATGCAGAAATGAGAGGCAGTGCAGATGCAGATGCAGAAATGAGAGGCAGTGCAGATGCAGAAATGAGATGCAGTGCAGTGCAGTGCAGATGCAGAAATGAGATGCAGTGCAGTGCAGATGCAGAAATGAGAGGCAGTGCAGATGCAGATGCAGAAATGAGAGGCAGTGCAGTGCAGATGCAGAAATGAGAGGCAGTGCAGTGCAGATGCAGAAATCCAAAGGAATCTTATCTGATAGGGGACAAAAGGTTGGTGTGCCCAGACCAGGAGGACCTCTGAGTGACAGGGTCCGAGGGTCTCAAGATGATGAAACAATGTGACAAGGCCGTAGTCAAAGCCAGAAGGATGCTGGGTTGCATATAGAGAGGAATTACCAGCAGAAAGAAGGAGGTATTAATGCCCCCACACAGGTCATTGGTGTGGCCTCACTTGGAATATTGTGTTCAGTTTTGGAGACCATATCTCACAAAGGATATAAAAAGCCTTCAAACGGTGACCAAAATGATTTGGTTCCTGTACCAAAAGATGTATGAGAAAAGACTTGAAGACCTAAATATGTATACCTTCTAGGAGAGGAGGGGCAGAGGAGATTTGATACAGGCATTTAAATATTTAAAGGGTATTAATGAACAAATAAACCTTTTTCAAAGGGGAAGCTGCAAAACTAGAGGTATAAAATGAAGCTGGAAGGAGGTAAACTTAAAAGCAACATCAGGAAATACTTTTTCACTGAAAGGGTGGTGGATACTTGGAATACCCTCCCAATGGAAGTGGTAGGGCAAAAACAGTGACGGAATTCAACATGGCATGGGGAAAACATAGTGGATCTCTATAGAAAAAGGATGAAATCAAAACAAACTGAAATATCTTTTATACTTCAACAAGTAGAGGGGGTGATTTTCATGAAGCAGCAAATACAACCTAAACCAAAGGCATAAAGGCAGGTGTCCTACATGGAGCTGCTATTACAACCACTCTAGCCATCTTACTGGGCAGACTAGATGGACCATACTGGTCTTTATCTGCCATCATACACTATGGGTGTCATTTTAAAAGTCTTAGTTGTGATTTGGATGTCTAGAGATGTGCACATGGACGTCGAAATCACAGAGAAATCTCCGGAGCCATTTTACAAATGACTTCTAGGCAAGGAGTATAGTGGAGGTGTGTCTGGAGAGGTGCAATGAACTTAGACGTCTCTGTTCAATTTCAGAAATGTCTTGGATGTCTGCAGGCACATCCATGTTTAAAACTGCTCCAGGCACGAACAGGCATCAGGAAAGTGCTTGTTGTGGCCTGAAAACATCTAAAGGGTGTAGAGAAGATGGAGAGTTACATGACTAGCCTAAGTACACAAAAGCCCACACTAGGATTTGAACCCCGGCCACTCTGCTCCTAACACTACGTTATTAGACGTCCCCATTCTGAAATGCTATTCTGGGGAGTTCTATGTAGACATCTATATAAACATCCATAACAGGCACGTCCATGTTTCTGAAATCGTCCCTGAACTAGCATGTGCCTGCTTTATTTTTCAAATGTTCTGGCTTTGTTGTCCCAGATTGCACTTGGACATCTCATTGTAAAATGTACCTTTATGTTACACTGTTACTTAACCATGTGACAGTAGCAAAACCATGCTTGAACGGTGTCTTCCATGTGTGATACCTGCTATTGCCACAGCTTAAAAATCCCACCTTGCAACAATCTAAAGCAATTCAAAAAAAGATCCTTACACAATTAGCATGTTAATTTTCTTACAAGTATTGCTTTATTCAAAGAATCGTAGCCAAAAACGTCACGTTTCACAATGGCACCATAGGTGAACATTTTTCAAGGAAGATCACTCCCTTTCTCCAGGACCAAGCAGGAAGTCAGTCCTCACATATGGGTGACGTCGGCGCCGACGGAGCCCCCGTGCGGAGCATTTCCCCAGCTTTCAAAGAAAGCCTTTGGGAATTGCATCGCGCATGCGCGGTCCCCTTCCCGCCCAAGAGTGCCATCTTGCTCAGTCTTCTTTTTTCCACGGAGCCCGACGGACGTAGTTCATTTTTCGCCGAGGAAAAAGTTGATTACCCTGTTTTTTGTCTTCCTTCTTCGGTTTGACGCCGGATCCTTTTCCCGCCTGGGCCCGATACGCCAGTATCGAACCCACTCTCTCTTTTTTCGGTTTTTGTCCTTCGTGACTAGCGTTCGCGCCATTTTTCTTTTTCACTGGCAGCCCTGTCTTTCGACCTCGCAGGGGCCCTTTTTCCCCCGATGGCTGCCAGCGGGTTTAAAAAGTGTGATCAGTGTAAGAAACTTATGTCTCTTACCGACACACATGACTGCTGCCTCCATTGCCTCGGACCCAATCATGACCCGATGATCTGTGGTCCATGTGGCAAAATGTCCTCGAAGGCGTTGAGGAGTCGGCAGCACCAAAAGGACAGAATCTTCTCTGACTCCGCGTCCGGATGGGCCCGGACCTTGTCAGAGGCCTCGACGTCTCGGGACTCCGGCCTCGAGCAGCGTCAGGGTTCCTCTGAGCGGGGGTCTCCTTTGCGGGGGCAGCGCAGGAAGAAAAAACCCGTGAGGGTGGCGTCGGCGGATGCACCTGGTTCCTCAAGGGCCAGGTCGCATAGCCCCGACCGCCGTCCCAGGTCTTCGGAGTCGGAGAGGCCTGCCAAACAACCTCGTCTCGAGATAGAGTCTCCTGGGCACGTGAGTACTGTGGACTCTCCTCCAGAGGAGCTGACGTCAGGCCCGACGCCGTCGGGGCCCGAGTCGGGGGCTGCTGAGTCTCCTGAGCTTGGACTCAGGTTGACGGCCTTGGAGAGCAGTTTGGCTGCCTTCATGGAGCAGCAGCGGGCACTGATCGCCGGTCTCACCGGTGCATCTGCCCCGACCATTGGGACATCGACGTCCAAGTTGACCCCGGAGGCCGAGCCGATCCTCGAGTCCATGCGAGCTCGAGTCGATCCTCGGCCATGGTCTCCGTCGGCCTCCCGTTCGGGACCGAGGTCATCGACGCCGGTACCCTTGGCGTCGGGGCGGAGGGCATCGGTGCCCACCCGACCGGAACCACTCGATTCCTCCTCCGAGGAGTCGGGCTGGGAGACGCAGGATGAAGAGTCACCCGACACCTTTCGGACTCGGTGTGTCCCATCGGACTCACCGGAGTCCGAACCTCGGAGACGATCCCCACCGGAGGATACCCGGTTCTCGGACTTCGTGCAGGATATGGCCAAGGCCTTGGCATTCCCCGCAGATCCCGAGGAGGAGCCTCGAGCCAAGGAGCTCGAGGCCCTCTAGTATGACTCTCCACCGAAGGAGCCCTTTACTGTTCCGGTTCCTCCGATGCTGGAGCGGCTACTCTTCCGCATGTGGGAGACCCCGGCCTCGACGCCCGTGTTAAGCAAGCGGGTCGATTCTATTTATCGAGTCCGCAAGAGCCCCGGGTTCCAAAAGGCACAATTACCGCACCACTCCATGGTTGTGGAATCGGCCATGCATCGACTGAAAAGTCAGAAGATGCACTCTTCGGTGCCTCCCGGACGGGAGGCCCAGAACCTGGATGCCCTCGGTAAGAAGTGTTTCCAGGGCTCTATGCTTGCTTGCCGTGTCCAGACATACCAGCTCTACATGGGCATGTACCTTCGAGACCTGGCAAAGGAGATTGCCGGGTTCTCTGCTGGTCTCTCCGAGGAACCTTTGCAGAGGTTCCAGGCCTTGTCCACTGGTATTCGAGAGTGCTCAAAGTTTATCTCTTGAGCAGCCTACGATGGCTTTGAGGCTTTGGCCCGAGTTGCCGGGGTCAGCATCGGTGCCCGCCGACAGGCTTGGCTACAGTCATCCGACCTCGAGCCATGGGTACAGGACAAGTTGGTCGATGTCCCCTGCTGAGGTGAAAATCTTTTTGGCAAACCCATGGCTGAAAAGGCTGCTGAACTCGAGACCGAGACTCTGACCAGGACTAGGCTGTCCAGAAAAACCTCTGCCCCTTCTCAGAAGAAGAAGGGCTCGGGAAAAAATACCTTTTACCCGAGGAAGACATCTGCCTATAAACAATACCCTCATTATCAGGCCTCTGCATCTCCCCAACAGGGTCAGCAGGCCAAGGGGCAGGGTCATGGGCCCCGTAGGCAGAAGGCCCCCAAGCCACCAACACCGGCTCCTGCGCAGCAGGGCGGGGTTTTTTGACTCAGAAAGCATAGCCTCTCCTCCTCAGCTGGCTCACATCAGCACAGGAGGCCGGCTGGCCCTCCTAGCCCACAGGTGGTCAGCTGTCACATCAGATACCTGGGTGCTCCATATAGTCCAAAAGGGCTATCTTCTTCATTTTCACCAGGTACCTCCCTCCTTTTTTCCAGGGGAGCCTCCAAGACCCCCCTCTGCACAGGGACCTACTCCTACAGGAGTTAGCAAGTCTGCTAAAGGAACAGGCTGTGGAACCGGTGCCCCACCACCTGAGAGGTCACGGCTTTTATTCCAGGTACTTTCTGATACCAAAAAGAACAGGAGGCCTCAGACCCATTCTAGACTTGTGAAACCTCAACAAGTTCCTGGAGAGGGAAAAGTTCAAGATGCTTACCCTTGGAATCCTGCTGCCCTACCTCCAGCAGGGAGATTGGCTATGCTCCTTAGATCTAAAGGATGCTTATACTCACATCCTTATTCATCCAGACCACAGACAATATCTCAGATTTGTTGTGGGAGGAAACCACTATCAGTACAGAGTACTACCCTTTGGCCTAACCTCCTCCCCCAGGGTGTTCACCAAGTGCCTGGCGGTGGTGGCGGCCTACCTAAGGCTTCAAGGTCTTTTTGTGTTCCCATACCTGGACGACTGGCTCATAAGGGGCCAGTCTTCACAGGAGGCCAGTCAAGCCGCCCTTCGCACTGTGGCTCTGCTTCAGCACTTGGGGTTTGTCATAAACTTCGCAAAGTGGAGTGGAGGAGTTGCCTAGTGGTTGGGGCAGGGTACTTCAGGCCGGAAGGTCGGGGGTTCAAATCCCACTAGAGGACAGCAACCTTGGGCCGGAAGGACTGGGGTTTCTAGTCCCACAGGTGCTCCTTGTGGTCTTGGGCAAGGCACTTAACCCTCCATAGCCCATGTTCCCTGTAAAATAGTTATCTCCAAGTTACAATGCCCTGTTCAATGTAATTTCAGTTTGTTCAATGTAAACCGCATTGATGCAGAATAGCATGGTATATAAGAGAATGTAATAAATAAATAAATAAATAAAATAAAGTCCACTTTGCTCCCATCCCAGAACATGGAGTTCATAGGAGCAAGGCTGGTCACCCTTCAGGCGAAGGCTTTTCTGCCTGTGGACAGAGCCCACAGATTAATGGATCTAGCCAGGCAGTTTCGCAGCAATTCCCTGGTCTCCGCCAGGCAATTCCTGAGACTTCTCGGCCATATGGCTTTCACGGTTCATGTAACCCCCAATGCCTGCCTGCATATGCAGCCTGCTCAGTGGAGTCTTCGAACTCTAGCATCAGGCCACAGGGAGTCTTGCAGACTCAGTAAGAATATCCACACTGCTTGCCTCCTCTCTGCAATGGTGGCTTCATCTTCCGAATCTGGTGCTCGGAGTGTTTTTTCAAACTCCTCCGCACTCTCAAGTGCTGACAACCGATGCTTCTCTTCAAGGTTGGGAAGCGCATTGCCAAGGGGCATGTACTCAGGGTCTCTGGACCCCTTGGGAGGCTGCACAGCAGATCAATTTACTGGAGCTGCGGGCGATACGCTTAGCTCTGAGGGCCTTCTCCCATCTCACGTCTCACCAGTCTGTACTGGTCCAGACGGACAATCAAGTTGCCATGTTTTACGTGAACAAGCAAGGAGGCACAGGCTCCTTCCTCCTATGTCAGGAAGCACAACGGCTGTGCTTCTGGGCCGTCAATCACGGAATCCTTCTCAAGGCAGTCTACCTCCCAGGTCAAGAGAATTACCTGGCGGACAGACTGAGCAGGATTCTGCAACCACAAGAATGGAGATTGAATCCATTGGTGGTTCAGCAGATCTTTCTGAGGTGGGGCCTCCCCACCATGGATCTTTTCGCCAGTCCTCTGAACCGGCAACTCCCGAGATTCTGTTCCAGACAACCGCATCCTCTCAGAGTAGCAGCGGATGCGTTTCTGCTCCCGTGGTCCAAAGGCCTACTGTATGCGTTTCCTCCCACGCCACTAGTATCCAGAGCACTGTTCAAAGTACTCAAGGACGGGGTCTCCATGATTCTGATAGCCCCCAGGTGGCCGAGGCAACCGTGGTTCCCACTTCTGCTGCAACTGGTGGTGGACACTGCTATTCCTTTGGGGATTCAACATGATCTCCTGTCTCAAGAACAGGGATCTCTCTTACACCCCAACCTCCAGTCCCTTCATCTGATGGCCTGGCTGCTGAAAGGGTAGTTCTGGCCCCCCTACTACTGCCTAGAGAGGTGGAAGACATAGTCTTAGCCTCTAGACGGCAATCCACCAGGAAATCCTACGCTCTTAAGTGGCGTAGTTTCTCCGCATGGTGTGCTCAGCACAGCGAGAATCCCTTCTCGTGCTTGGTAGCGGTAGTATTGCAATATTTGCTTTACCTCTCCAATCTAGGCCTTAAGTCCAATTCTGTCAGAGTTCACCTCAGTGCTCTCTCAGTGTACCACTCGCCGGTGGACGGGAGGCCTCTTTCCAACCACCCTTTGGTGGCTTGTTTCCTCAGAGGCCTCCTCCTGCTTAAGCCTCCTCTACGTCCACCGGCCCCTGAGTGGGATTTAAATGTGGTCTTACAGCGGATTACTTGTCCGCCATTTGAACCTATGGCTACCTGTCCTCTCCGTTTTCTCTCCTGGAAAACTTTGTTTCTGGTAGCTCTTACCTCTGCTAGGCGAGTAAGTGAACTTCAGGCGCTAGTGTTTGATCCCCCTTACACTAGGTTCTACTGCAGTAGCTGATAAGAATGCAATAAATAATACCCGGAGTCAGGCAAAGATTCAAGCCGGTTTAATGTGCACAGGCTCAGATTGGAGTAACATTCAAAATAGTCTGAGCACAGAGCTCAGAAAAATGACAGTTTATATACTTTTCTTCTCCAGTCTAATACAGGCAAAACTCCTCATTGGCCACAGTGGCCCACTTACTCTCATCCAATAGACATCTCTGACCGGGCCCAGGACTCGCTCCCCCTGCTTGGGTCTTACTAGCCACGGGTCAGCAACTAGACATAACACTAAACATAATACTTTTACTAAAGTATACAGTATATTTCGCTATTCTTGCAAGGTCAGTTAGCCACAAAGATAGTGGAAGGCATATCAGAAGCATTCTTAACAAAAGCAAAACAAAGCGAGGCCAAACATAGCAAGGTTAAGACGTATCTCTAGCCTTGGCTCAAAACACTAAACAATCTTCATAATGCTAGACAAAATATTCTTACACTGTTCAGTTTCTCTGCTATATTTTCATCCTAATTACGAGGTCAGTGCACAATCAGCAAAGATACAGTGGCGCGGCATTCTACTGAAAGAGACATCTGACTTACCTAAACAATAAACAGTACCAAGGTTTAATTCTCTTATCTCCAGGAGAGCAGAACATGTTATCAAACCAGAATAGAACAGTATTTCTTTCTAACAGCTAACAGCATTCTGCAATTTTCCAAAATCAGCAATAACATTTTAAAGCAGGAGAAAAAGGGCTTCAGCAATAACATTTTAAAGCAGGAGAAAGAGGGCTTCAGACCTAGCTCTGCTACATGCTAGGCCATCGCCTATCACACTACAGGAATAGGGTAGTCTTACGGACTCATCCTAAGTTTCTCCCTAAGGTTGTCTCCTCTTTCCACCTCAATCAGGAGGTGGTTCTTTCGACTTTCTTTCCCAGGCCGCATGCCAGCCGGGCTGAGATGGACCTGCATACCCTGGACTGTAGGAGGGCGTTATCCTTTTATCTTTATCTTTATCTTTATTAAAACACTTGATAAACCGCTATGGCCAAAGCATTAAGCGGTGTATAATAAAATAAAATAAAAGTCAACACTGCAAAGTAAGGAAAAGAACGCCATAAAATAATAGGAAAGCAGAAGGTCAAAAAAGGACATAAAAGGTGAACATGAAAGAGGACCAAAACAGAAGATAGTACAGGCTAAAACTATTAAAATTACTATGAAGACCAAACACATACTTCAAACAGAGACAAAAAAAAAAGACAGACAAAATGACATGGACAACATATCTTAGGGATGGGAATCAGAGGGAAGGTCAAAGGCTTGTTTAAACAGGTGAGTTTTGAGTAATGATTTGAAGTGCAGATAGGAAGATTCTAATCGGAGGGTAGATGGCAAAGTGTTCCATAGAAGAGGACCCAAAAAGAAAAAGGCCGAGTGTCGGGTCTGTTCTAGATGCGCTCGCGAAGGAGCAGGCAAAGCTAGATGGTTGGCGTGAAGGGAGCGAAGCTGGCGGTATGGGGTGTGGAGGGAGATGAGATCAGCCAGATAAGTGGGTTCACCCGTGTAAATGGCACGGTGAAGTAGGATAAGAAATTTATAGTGATAACGAAACCGAAGGGGTAACCAATGTAATCGAAAAAGAAGAGGGGTAACATGATCATAGCGGTGAGTGAACGTAATAAGCCGAACAGCGGTATTTTGAACGGACCTTGACCGTACGCGGGAGCACCGGAGGGCTGTTCAGCTCTTCGTTTCTTTTGACCCCAATAAGTTGGGGTTACCTGTCTCCAAGCGTACTTTGTCCATATGGGTCGCTGACTGTATCGCCTGGGCTTACGGGGCAGCCAGCCTCTCATTGGAGGGTCGAGTCACGGCTCATCGTGTCAGGGCGAAGACTGCGTCAGTGGATCATCTCCGATCTGTTCCGTTAGCAGACATCTGCCGGGCCGCTACTTGGTCTTCAAGCCAGACTTTTGTGGCCCATTACTGCCTTGAGAGGGAGTCTCGCAGGGACAGTGCTTTCGGACAGGCAGTACTCCATAATCTCTTTGGGGTTTAGGCAACTCCTTCCCTCCGGCCCTGATGTTGGGCTACCGGTCGGGGGCGTTCTCAGAGAAGATTCCTTCCTTACGTTCTGACGCTCTAGAGGGAGCTCATTTTTTCAGCTTGGGATCTCCGGTAGCCTTAAGCTTGGGAGTCCCATATGTGAGGACTGACTTCCTGCTTGGTCCTGGAGAAAGAGTAGTTACTCACCTGTAACAGGTGTTCTCCAGGAGCAGCAGGAATCAGTCCTCACAACCCTCCCTCCTCCCCGTGGAGTTGCAGTCATATGATTTATTTTTTGCTATTTTTGCTGTCTTTTAGCTATGTCATCAGACTGAGCAAGATGGCATCCTTGGGCAGGAAGGGGACCGCGCATGCGCGCTGCAATTCCCAAAGACTTTCTTTGAAAGCTGGGGAAATGCTCCGCACGGGGGCTCCGTCGGTGCCGACGTCACCCATATGTGAGGACTGATTCCTGCTGCTCCTGGAGAACACCTGTTACAGGTGAGTAACTACTCTTAATGACCTTCCAGCAAAGGTACTTAAAGGAAATGTCAGGAGTAGACAAGAATAGAAAACATTTGAAATTAGGATGATAAAACACTTTGAAACTAAAACAAAAGAACTCAGCAGAGACATCAGCTTTCTCAACCATTATCAGATAAAGCAGGCATGTCCAATAGGTAGATCGCGATCTACCTGTAGATCGCAGAGGGGTCAGAGATAGATCGCCAGCCCCACTTGGCTCCATCTCTCCAGCAGCTCGCCCCGTCGCTAGGAGAGAACTCGTGTTGGCAGATCATCTGCCGAGGGCTTGCCGCCGCTGCTGATCCTTTGCCTGTCTTTTTTCCCCACCTGCGGGAATCTTGCCTGTGGGTGTATTGGAGGCGCTTGTTGTTTTCGTGCCAATAGTTTGTGGGTACCCCAGGGGCAGGGCCGGCCCGTCCATTGAGCAAGAATGTTTTTTGCACAGGGCCCCGCTTTTCAGGGGGACCCACGCAAAGAACATTCTGCTTTTTTAAAAATTAAATTTAAAAAAAAAAAAAGCTGGCTGCTGCCGCTGCTGCCATGGCAGCGGCAGAATGGAGTGTCCCGCGGGGCCCCCTCTGCTCGGCTGAGCTCTCCCTACCTGGCTGAGCCCCTCTGTGCCGGCTTTCAGATACGCGAAGGGAGAGTGTCTCCCTCGCGTCTCTGTTAAGCCCGTAGGGGCTGATGGGAAGCAGGGGCTGATGGGAAATTTCCCATCTGCCCCTGCGGGCTTAACAGAGACGCGAGGGAAACACTCTCCCTTCGTGTATCTGAAAGCCAGCGCAGAGGGGCTCAGCCGGGCCGGGAGAGCTCAGCAGGGAAGAGGGGGCCCCGTGGGACACTCCATTCTGCCGCTGTCATGGCGGCAGCAGCCAGCTTTTTTTTTTTTTAATTTTTTCATGAGCCGATGGGGGGAGGGGGGTTAGGACTGGTAATAGGCTATGGAGGGGGTTAGGACTTGACTTGAGGTGGGCTGTGGGCTGTTGGGGGGGGGGTTTATGACTGGTAATGGGCTATGGGGGGGGTTAAGACTGGTAATGGGCTGTGGGCTGATGGGGGCTGTCTGGAAAGGGGGGGACGGGGGTTAGGACTGGTAATGGGTTATAGGGGGTTAGGACTGATAATGGGCTATGGGGGGCTAGGACAGGAAATGGGCTGATGGGGAGGGTTAGAACTTGAGGTGGGCTGATGGGGTTAGGACTGGTAATGGGCTGTGGGCTGTTGGGGGGGTTAGGACTGGTAATGGACTATGGGGGGTTAAGACTGGTAATGGGCTGTGGGCTGATGGGGCTGTCTGGAAATGGGGTGATAGGTGGTTAGGACTGGTAATGGGCTATGGGGGGGTTAGGACTGATAATGGTCTATGGGGGGGCTAGGACAGGAAATGGGCTGATGGGGAGGGGTTAGGACTTGAGGTGGGCTGATGTGGTTAGGACTGGTAATGGGCTGTGGGCTGATGGGGGGGTTAGGACTGTCAATGGGCTATGGGGGGCTGACTGGAAATGGGCTGATGGGGTTAGGACTGGAAGTGGGTTGATGGGGGTTAGGACTGGTAATGGGTTATAGGGGGGCTTAAACTGAAAATGGGGTGATGGGGGTTAGGACTGGAAGTGGGTTGATGGGGGGCTAGGACTGGTAATGGGTTGGGGGGTTGCTAGGACTAGAAATGGGCTGAGTGGAAGGGGAGGCTTCATCTGCAAATAGCTGATGGGGAGGGGGCTTGGAATGGAAATGGGCTGTGAGGGAAGGGAGCTAGGACTGAAAATGGGCTGATGGAGCAGCTAGGATAGGACTGGAAATGGGCTGTTGGGGGGAGCTAAGATTGGAAATGGGCTGTGGTGGGGGTTTGAATTGAAATGGACTCATGGAGGGGCTAGAACTGGAAGTAGGCTCATGGGGGGGGGGGCTTGGACTGGAATTGGGCTGAGTGGAGGGGAGCTAGGATTTGACATGGGCTGATGGTGGGGCTAGGAAATGACTAGAAATGGGCTGATGGGGGGCTAGGATTGGAAATGAGCTGATGAAGGGACTCGGACTGGAAATGGATGGGGGAGCTAGGACTGGAAATGGGCTGATGGGGGGCTAGGATTGGAAATGGGCTGATGCAGGGACTAGAAGGGAATGGATGCTGGGTGAGACTGGAACTAGAAGGGAGCTGATGTTGGGGGAGGATTAGAATGGATGGGGCTGGGAGAGTAAAATGGAGAGGGGAAAAATATTTTGTGTGGGAGAGATGAAAAATCTACAATTGGCCGGGTATTGGGAGAGTAAGTGGGGATTGAGGATGGAGGGGTAAAATTTGTGTGGATGAAATAGGAATGAGGAAAGAGCAAAAGGAGAAAGATTAGTATGTTAAAGCAGATGTAGAGAGAGAGAATGGAAAAAAAACTAGAAGAGAGAAGAAAGGACAAATGGACAGCAGATGATGGAGAGTTAGCAGAAAACATGAAGAAACCAGAAGAAAGTGGCTGGAGCAATTGCAACTGAAAAAAAATGCACAAAAGGTAGAAAGATATCTCTTTATTTTGAATTTATTAATTGGAATATGAAAGCTCTGGGAAATGTGCATCATTAACGTCTGCGCTTTGTTTGGTACAAGAGGAAATTAATTTATAGTTTTATTTCTACAGTGTTGTTGTACATTCCAAGTTTGGCTTTTGGGGTTCCCAGTTTAATTATTGCCTTCCTGTTTCTAAATTGTGATTCCTTGTTTGGTGATGGTCTATGTTCTGCATGTGTAACTGAGCTGAGGTATTCCTTTTATGTAATTGACATTGCCACTTGTTCTCTTTCACCAGTATTCTCTGAAATGTATTGGTTTAATATTTGCAGTGTTGCCTTTTGATAGGTAGGGTATGGTGCTTTGTGAGTCCTGGTAATGCTGTCAGGATACGGTGGGTTTCCTATGGGTTCTAAATGGGCAGCGTTTGTAGTGGTTCCTAATGTGCCTGGCGGTTGACACTGGATTATAGTAATGTAGAAATCTTTTAGTCTTTCTTTATCCATACACTCATTAAGAGACATGTTTACTAAAAGTTAGTGTATGGTAACATTATGCAAATTTTTATGTAAATAAGGCCACTTATGCAAATGAGGCCCACACCGAGTCTCTGCACATGGCCCCGCACCCCCCTTGGGCCGCCCCTGCCCAGGGGGCCGCCACCCGCGCCCTGTGACAAGACGCCACAGGCCCGGCGTCATACCTGGTTTCCTGCCTCTCAGAATCACCCATTCCTGCCCCCGCCCCAACACCCCTTAGAAGTGTGTTATATACCGGGTGATATCCATTCGCCCGGCTTTACCTGAATACACTTACCGTATTAGTTGTGTCGTGTGCTGGTCGTTGGTCGCTTTATAGTTCGCTTTCATTAAACGTTTTAGGGCAGACACAACAAAGTGTCAAGAATTTGGTGATTTTGGCAGGCTTTTCCAATTTTGTTCAAACTTGCCTATGCCTTGCCTTCGAATTGGTTCAAACCACAGTGACCTTTGCTTGCCTCTGCAATTTTATTTTGCCTAGCCTTTGTGTTGATTCTACACCGCAATTTTATTTCGCCTTGCCTTTGCGTTGATTCTACACTGTGTGCAGAATTTATTACATCGTGTGTGGTGGTATTTGAATTTGTTTGGCGGTATTTGATTTTATCTGATTTGCTGGACAGGTGTTTGAGTTTTTTTGATGAATGTTTGGTGGTATTTCATTATTGGGGCCAGTATGATGAATTCTTATTTTTACTTTTAGAACTGCATGTGTGGTTTTGCATCTCCAGTCCTTGTATTACACATCATCCAGAGGTCTTCAATTCCTGTTGATCTTTAATACTTTGGGACATTGACAGTTTTGGAGCAGATTCAGCCAGTGTTTATACTAACTTAGCAGATTTGGCCTTCTTACATCCAGCCACCCCAGTATAACGAAGATGAGTGTTCTAAAGAAAAACAAAACCTACCACTTTCATGATGAATGGGAAATGGACTACTTCTTCATCATGATGAAAGAAAAGTGTTGTTGTCTAATTTGTAACGCCCCAGTATCCTTGCCCAAAAAGGGTAATCTGGAACGTCATTATAAGGCTCTGCATAGCAATAAATTTGATGCTGATTTTCCACCCAAAAGTGAAATTCGTAAACCGAAGCTCAAAGAACTTAAATCAAAATTAGCTACTCAGCAACAGTTGATGGCGAAGCCTAGGTCACATTCAGTCAATGCAACCATAGCATCCTTCAAAGTCAGCAACCTTTCACTGAAGGGTGAATTTGTAAAAGATTGTTTTCTTGAAGCAGCTGACAATCTTTTTGAAAGATTTAAAAATAAGAAAGAGATCATAGCTGCTATTGAAGATGTACAATTGTCAAGAAACACCATCGTGAAACAAATAGAAAAGATGTGTAGAGACACAACTGAACAATTGGAGGATGTTTCAAATTGTGTTGCTTTCTCACTCCAACTGGATGAATCTACAGCCATAAGAGACATAGCCCAGTTACTAATCTTTATCCGGATGGTTTTTGAAGACTTCAGTGTTAAAGAACTACTTGGAATGATTTCTTTAAAAGGGAGAACTACCGGTCAGGAAATATTCAGTTCTTTCCATTCTTTTGTGCAAAGTGTAATCTTCCATTGCACAGACTTGTTTCCATCACTACTGATGGAGCAAGAGAATGACAGGTGAGGTTAACGGTTTCATAGCCCTCTGTAGACAGCATAACGACTTCCCAGATTTCCTTTCTTACCACTGCATCATTCACCAGCAAGTTTTGGCAAGCAAGAGACTCAATACAAAGACTGTCATGGACATCACTTTCAAAATTGTAAATTCAGTTCATGGAAGATCACTTCAAAGATGGCTTTTCAATCTTACTCTTGATGAAGGGGCAGCGGAAATCATTTTGCACACATATGTAAGGTGGATAGGTAGGCACAAAGTTCTGCAAAGATTTCGTGATTTGCTGAATGAAATAAGAAGTTTTTTGAAGGAGAGGGGAGATGACCAAGCAGAGTTGGAAGATGAGGAGTGGTTATGTGATCTGGCATTTCTTGCTGACTTTACAGGCAAACTAAGTGATATGAACCTTGACCTACAAAGTAAAAACAAATGGATTGGCAATATGATGAGTACAGTTTCATCCCACAAGAGCAAATTTGAGCTAATGATGACTGACCTTGCAAACAACACTTTTGATCATTCTCCTAATACGCAGGACCATCTGGGACAATATCCAAATTTTGTTTTTCAGAATGAGAAGTATGTGACAGAAATCTGTTCTGTTATCCAGGAATTCGAAAATAGATTCTGTGACTTCCAAAAACTTGGAACAGTTGTGGAGTACTTGTCATACCCATTCAAAGTATATGTGGACATTAAAGAAACTGCAGCTGCTATCAGTAAAAATTACTCATTGAACAAGCCATCTCTTAAAATATTAACCCTTAAAAATGACATTTTTCTCAAGACCCATGCTGAGCAAGAATCATTTTGGAAGCTAGTGCCTAGAGACAAATTTCCCAACTTGAGAATATGCAGTGAAGCTGTACACTCCTGTTTCGGTTCAACTTATTTGTGTGAATCTGCATTTTCCCATATGAAAATGACAAAGAGTAGACAACATTCCAACGTGACAAATGAACATCTCCAGGATTCCCCGAGACTGGCCCTCACGCAATATTCACCCAACTTCAAAAAGCTGGTGGCTGAAATGCAGGCTCAGATGTCTCACTAATGAGCAAGAGCGAAACATTACAGATTGTGCAAGATTAGCCTGGATCAATACTCAACCTAAATTTAACACAAATTACTCAATAAAAGGTAAAGAAAGTTATTACTCAATAAAACTTTAAGAAAAAAAATGTACTTTCCTTTTTCCCTCGCAGTTCTTACTGGATCTTCGTCTCTCTGTTTTGTTTTTGCTTAATTTGCTTAACAGCTGATCACATCCAAGTAAATGACAGAAGGTTCATTAAAAATGGGGGGGGGGGGGACATCCTCCAAAATTTACTTTGAAACTAATTTGAAACTTAATTTTCATGGTGGTAGATCACCGGCACTTTTGGCTGGAAAAAGTAGATCACGAGCTGTTCGAAGTTGGACATGCCTGAGATATAGCATCTTTCAAATGTTGTGTTACTGTTTCATCACTTCTGTCCACCCCCACTCCTTTGCATTTAGTTTTACACTTTAGTAAACAATCTAAAACCTAAATGACTGCAGTATTTAAACCCAAAGTAACTGCATTGTTTCTTCACTGAAATGATGCCTTTTTACTACTAATACTACTTATTTCTATAGTGCTAAAAGGCATACACAACAGCATACATAAATATAAGAGAGTCTCTGTTCCACAGAGCTTACAACCTATTCAAGACAAACAAATGGGGGAGGTGGAGTGGGGAAGGGTAATGATTAAAAGATACATGGGTGTTAAATGGCAAAAAAAGGGGGACAGGATCATAAGCAAATAAATGCCATACTGGGTCAGACCAAGGTCTATTAAGCCCAGTATCCTGTTTCCAACAATGGCCAATCTAAGTCACAAGTACTTTGCAGATTCCCAAAAAGGTGGATAGGTTCCACAATGCTTGTTCCAGGGTAAGCAGTGGATTTCCCGGGTCCTCTAATGGCTTATGGAACTTTCCTCCAGGAACTTGTCCAAACCTTTTTTAAACCCAGCTACATTAACAGCCTTTACTACATTCTCCAGTAACAAATTCCAGAGTTTGATTACATGTTGAGTGAAAAAATATTTTCTTTTATTAGTCTTAAATAGTTTACCCTGTAGCTTCATTGCATGTCCCCTAGTCTTTCTATATTCTGATAACATAAACAATCAATCTACGTTTACCCGTTCCACTCCATTCATTAGTTTATAGACTTCTATCATATCTCCCCTCAGCCGTCTCTTTTCCAGGTTAAAGAGCCCTAACCTTTTTAGCCTTTCTTCATAGGAGTATCCTTCCATCCCCTTTACCATTTTGGTGGCTCTTCTCTGAACCTTTTCTAATGCTATATCCTTTTTAAGATACGGCGACCAGAATTGCACACAATATTCGAGGTGCGGTCTCACCATGGAACGATATAGAGGGATTATAATATCTTTTGTTTTATTTTCCATTCCATTCCTTTCCTTATGATACCTAGCATTCTATTTGCTCTCTTGGCCGCCGCTGCACACTGGGCCGAGAGTTTTAACATGTTATCCACAATGACGCCTAAATCTTTTTCCTGGGTGGTGGTTCCTAATGTGGAACCTTGCATCATGTAACCATAGTTTGGGTTGTTCTTCCCTAGGTGCATAACTTTACACTTGTCCACATTAAATTTCATCTGCCATTTTGATGCCCAGTCTTCCAATTTATCAAGATCCTCTTGCAATTTTCCACAATCCTCTTGGATTTTAATAACTTTAAATAGTTTTGTGTCATCTGCAAATTTGATAACCTCATTCGTTATTCCCTTTTCCAGCTCATTTATGAATAGGTCAAAAAGCAGCAGAGCCAGCACAGATCCCTGGGGTACACCACTATTCACCTTTCTCCATTGGGAAGATAGGCCATTTAGCCCTACCCTCTGCTTTCTTTCTTTTAACCACAATAGTACATTGCCTCCTATCTCATGACTCTTTGGTTTTGCCAAAGGTCTCTGATGAGGGACCTTGTCAAAGGCTTTCTGAAAGTCCAGATACACTATATCAACTGACTCACCTTTCTCCACCTGTTTATTCACACCTTCAAAAAAACATAGCATATTAGTAAGACAAGATCTTCCTTGTCTAAAGCGATGTTGGCTGTCTCCCATTAGGCCATGACTATCTACATGCTGAGTAATTTAGTTCTTTATGATGATTTCTACCATTTTTCCCGGTACTGACGTGAGGCTCACCGGTCTGTAGTTTCCCGGATCACCCCTGGAACCCTTTTTAAAAATTGGCGTTACAATGGCGATCCTCCAGTCTTCAGGTATTACAGATGATTTTAATGAAAGTTCACAGATTACTAATAGCAGGTCTGCAATTTCATATTTCAGTTCTTTCTACACCCTTGGATGTATACCATCCGGCCCAGGTGATTTGCTACTCTTCAGTTTATCTAATAGTTGTAATACATCTTCCCAATGTATCGATATTTCCTTCAATTCTTCCGCACCTTTAAATACCACTTCAGTCCTGGGTAACATCCCTACATCTTCCTCAGTAAAGACCGAAGCAAAGAATTCATTCAGTCTCTCCACTATCGCCGTGTTGCCTCTTAGTGCCCCTTTAACCCCTCTATCATCTAATGGACCAACTGACTCTCTCACAGGTTTTTTGCTACAAATGTACAAATGCTACAAATCC
This sequence comes from Ichthyophis bannanicus, assembly GCA_033557465.1. Classification (NCBI taxonomy): domain Eukaryota; kingdom Metazoa; phylum Chordata; class Amphibia; order Gymnophiona; family Ichthyophiidae; genus Ichthyophis; species Ichthyophis bannanicus. Next base: position 241,062,256 of record CM066037.1, read on the forward strand.
CACTAGAGGACAGCAACCTTGGGCCGGAAGGACTGGGGTTTCTAGTCCCACAGGTGCTCCTTGTGGTCTTGGGCAAGCCACTTAACCCTCCATAGCCCATGTTCCCTGTAAAATAGTTATCTCCAAGTTATAATGCCCTGTTCGATGTAATTTCAGTTTGTTCAATGTAAACAGCACTGATGCAGAATAGCGCGGTATATAAGAGAATGTAAATAAATAAATAAATGTACTTGAAAAGTCTTTATTTCGCGTTTTTGCTTCCGCAGAAAGCTTCTTCTCAAATTCTCCCTTTTCCTACCTTATCAATGCCTTGCATTTGACTTGCCAGTGCTTGTGCTGTTACCAGTTTTTGTCGTTTGGCTCTTTTTTCCATTTCCTGAAAGATGCTTTTTTGGCAACAACAGCCTCTCTGACCTCACCTTTAAACCATGCTGGAAGTTTTTTGGACTTCCTTCCACTTTTCTTAAAGCGTGGAATACAGCTGGTCTGAGCTTCCAAGATAGTATTTTTCAACAACACCCAAGCTTGATGTAAGTCTTTAATCTTTGCAACTGCTCCTTTTTGTTTTTTCTTAACTATTTTCCTCATTTTATCATAGTCTCCCTTTCGAAAGTTAAAAGGTAGTACTGTGGATTTCCTGACTATCCCTCCTCCACTAATTAAATCAAATACGATCATGCAATGATCACTATTGCCAAGTAGCCCCAACACCCTTATCTCTTGTACTAGATCTGGTGTTCCACTAAGGACTAGGTCTAATATGGCTTCCCCTCTGGTCAGTTCATAAACCAGCTGCTCCAAGAAACAGTAATTTATTTTATCTAGGAACTTTATCTCCCTAGCATGTCCTGCTGTGACACTGACCCAGTCGATACCAGGGTAATTGAAATCACCCATTATTATTACTGCTCTGTAGCTTTTGTTAGCTTCCTTGATTTATTTGAGAATTTCATCATCCATTTGTTCATTCTGGCCAGGCGGTCTATAGTACACCCCCACTGCCATCACCTTCCCCTTTTTACATGGAATTTCAATCCATAGAGATTCTATCGCAAATTTTATTTTCTGCAAAACTTTAATCCTTCCTGACTCAATGCTCTCTCTAACATAGAGTGCAACCCCTCCACCAATTTGATCAACTCTATCATTATGATACAGTTTGTATCCAGGTATCACAGTATCCCACTGGTTGTCCTCCTTCCACCATGTCTCTTCCAATCATATCTAACCTCTCATTTAGTGCTATATATTCTAACTCTCCCATCTTATTTTTTAGACTTCTAGCATTTGCATACAAGCATTGTAGAGACTGTATTTTATTCATATTAAGCTGGCTATTGGTAGGCATAGGTAATTTGGGATCTTTAAGCTCTGTCTGCTCCATACTCGAGGGCATTTGGGCTACTTTGCTCTTTTTGGAGCCTCTCTGCTTTTGGTAGTATCCTTCAAGGATACATTCTTCCGAACCATGTGCTCTTGGGTGACTGTCGGCTTTCCCCTATTATCTAGTTTAAAAGCTGCTCTATCTCCTTTTTAAAGGTTAATGTTCAAAAATGTAAGGTCATGCATTTGGGCTGCAGCAATCCAAGGGAGCAATGTAGTATAGGGGGTGAAGTACTTTTGTCCACTAAAGAAGAGCGGGACCTAGGCGTGGTTGTGTCTGATGATCTTAAAGTAGCTAAACAGGTAGAAAAGGTGACAGCAAAAGCTAGAAGGATGCTTGGGTGCATAAGGAGAGGAATGGCTAGCAGAAAAAAGGAGGTGATACTGCCTCTCTATAAGTCTTTGGTGCGACCTCATTTGGAGTATAGTGTGCAATTCTGGAAACCGCACCTTCAAAAGGATGTGAACAGGATGGAGTCGGTGCACAGGGTGGCTACTAAAATGATTAGTGGACTTCATTATAAAGCATATGAGGACAGACTGAAGAATCTTAATATGTACACCTTAGAGGAAAGTCGGGATAGAGGTGATATGATTGAGATGTTTAAATACCTCCGTGGCATAAATGTTCAGGGAGAGAGCCTCTTTCAATTGAAAGCAAGTTCTGCTACGAGGGGACATGGGATGAGGGTGAAGGGAGATAGATTCAGGAGTGATATGCGGAAATATTTGTTTACAGAAAGAGTAGTGGATCCGTGGAATAGTCTCCCAGTGGAGGTGGTAGAGATGAGGACAGTAACTGAATTCAAAAAAGCATGGGACAAACACAGAGGATCTCTAAAGGTAAAAAGGGGACTGTTGTAGTTGTTGATATGGAAGGACAGACTAGATAGACCATGTGGTCTTTTTCTGTCATCATATTTCTATGTTTCTATGTTAATGCCAGCAGCCTGGTGCCATCCCAGTTAAGGTGAAGCCCATCCCTTCAGAAGAGCCCCTCCTTTCCCCAGAATGTTCCCCAGTTCCTAACAAATCCAGAACCCTCATCTCTGCACAATTGTCTCATCCACGCATTGAGACTCCGGAGCTCTGCCTGCCTTTTGGGTCCTGTGCATGGAACGGGAAGCATTTTGGAGAATGCTACCCTGGAAGTTCTGGATTTCAACTTCCTACCTAAAAGCCTAAATTTAGCCTCCAGAACCTCCTTACCACATTTTCCTATGTCATTGGTACCGACATGTACCAAGACAACAGACTCCTCCCCAGCACTATCTAAGACCTTATCTAGGTGGTGCGTGAGGTCTGCTACTTTCGTAACAGGCAGGCATGTTACCAGGCGATCCTCACATCCACCAGCCACCAACTATAACGGCTGTCCTAACCCTTCCCTCATGGGCACATGGCCCTGGAGAAACTTCCTTGGTGCGAGAGGGTTTTATGTCACCTAGAGGACAGGATCACTTCCTGCCACACCAGGATGGTCCTCTCCTGTCACCTGACCTCTCTCCTCCATGGCAACAGGGATGCTGCCAGATTGGAGGTGGGACTTCAGGACTATATCCCTGTAGGTCTCTGTCTTTGTCTTCCAAGTCTGCTACTTTAGCCTTTAGAGAACGGACTTGTTCCCCGAGAGCAAAGAGCTCCTTGCACCTAGTGCACACGTAAGATCTCTCACCAACTGGGAGAAAATCATACATGTGACACTCAATGCAAAAGACTGGAAAGCCCCCATCTCGCTGCTGGACTGCTGTCTGCATCTTAGGTATAAGCTTGTGTTTAGATCTTTAAGTTCTTTACTTACTAAGGGTTGCTATGGATATTTATACTAATAAAACTGTAGCTAACATGTTTAATATACCTTGTTCACCTGAAGCTTAATTAATCTCAGGTCCTTAGTGTATGACTGATTTGGATAATGAGCTTCACCTGAGAGCACCTTCTTTCCTTTAGGATGTGTAAGTACCTATAAAGCTACGATTATCCCAAGGGTGGGTGGGTGTTTGGGAGGGAGGGAGGGAGGGAATTAACACTTATTAAAAGAGGGCTGCTACACAGTACCCTGTCCTGTGCTGCTGAGGTAAGCTGTGACCAACTTCCTGGGTGATTAACAGTCCTTGCTTGGATAGAAGGAGTCTTTCAAAATGGCCTTTTGACCTGCCACCTGGTGTTAACACCTATTGAAAAGGTTTCACAGATCTCTTGCACCCTAGGTAGAAGGCCTCTTTGTAAAGGTCTCTAGAAGACTTTATTTGTTGCTCAAAGAATACTGACCCTGTTTTACCTTTTATGCTAAGTTATATTCTGATTTAATTTAAATTACAGCTCTTTGCTGCTGCTAGGCTCTGACATATTATGAGATTTAAACTACAAGCTCTCTGCTGGGTTCTAAATTTAACGAGAAAGCTCTCTTCTGTGTTTTAAATTTAAACTAAAAGTACTTTGCTGATACTAGGCCCCGAGTGAGTATTAAATTTAAACTACAATCTCTCTGCTGGGTTCCAAATTTAACCAGAAAGCTCTCTTCTGTGTTTTAAATTTAAACTAAAAGTACTTTGCTGATACTAAGCCCTGAGTGACTATTAAATTTAAACTACACGCTCACTGCTGGGTATGAAATCTAACCAGAAAGTTCTCTTCTGTGTTTTAAATTTTAACTACTGCTGCTACTAGACCCTGACTGATTTAACAAAAAACACTGGGTTCACAGATTAATTAGCTTTAATACAAATAAGTCCTTTCAGAAAATTCCCAGAAGTATATACTCACAATTGCAGATCTCTCTCCAGAAGTAGCAGTCCCTTTTTCTAGTCCTTCAAAACTCAACCCAGCTATACTAACAGCTTTTACTACTTCCTCTAGTAATGAATTCCAGAATTTGCTTATGCCTTGAGTGAAAAAATATTTTTTCTTATTAGTCTTAAATGGGTTACACCGTAGCTTCATTGTCATCAAAAAAATAGAAAGACTAGGGGACATGCAAACAACTGATTTACTTTTACCCGTTCCACTCCATTCATTAATTTATAGATCTCTAGCATATCTCCTCTCAGCCATCTGTTTTCCAGGTTGAAGAGCCCTGACCTTTTAAGCCTTTGCTCATAGGGGCATCTTTCCATCCCCTTTACCATTTTGGTGGCTCTTTGCTGTACCAAATGGGGTTTTAGCCTAGATTTGAATAGGATCAGATATAGAGCCTGATATACTGACTCAAGTAGTCTATTCTAGACATACGGTGCAGCAAGGTGGCACGAACTGAATCTGGAGTTGGTAGTAGAAGAAAAGAGCAAGATAAGAGTGATTTGCCTAATGAGCAGAGTTCTCAAGGAGACATAAGAGAAGTTAAGCAATAAAGAGCTGCAGAGTGAATGCACTTGTAGATCGGTAGAGATTACATGAGCGTAGTGACGCTGGCAGGAGATTAGCTGTGCTACCGAGTTTTGAATGGATTGAATAGGAGAGAGATGATTCAATGGGAGAAAAGTGAGGAGAAGGTTGCAATTGTCTAGATGGGAGGTTATGAGACAGTGGATTAGGGGGGAGTGGGGGTTAGCATGTTTCAAGAGGAAGAGATGAATTTTGCTGATGGTATAACTAAAACATGTTGATCCTCTCTCTCGATGTTGGATATGGGCAGAGAAAGAGAAGAGTTAAAGATGACACCAAGATTGCAAGCCGAAGAAACAGGGAGGATGACAATGTTATCCAGAAATAAAGAATGGAAAGGAGGAAAGTGAGTTGAGGGAGAAAGATAAGAAGTTCTGTCTTGGCTATGTTGTTTCAGATGATGGCAGGATATCCAGGCAGCAACATTAGACAAGCAAGCTAAGATTCAGGCCTGGATTTTAGAAGAGATTTCTGGGTGTAGAGAGGTAAATCAGAGTCATCAACGTAAAGATGGTACTGAAAACCATGGAAGGAAATCAGGGCACCAAGGAAACAAGTATAGATAGAGAAGAGATCCAAAGACATAACCCTGAGGTATATCGACTGAAAGTGGGATTGGAATGGAGGAGGATCCACCAGAGCATACACTAAAAGTGGAATGGGAGAGAGAAGAAAAAAAAAGAAGACAGAACAGATCGCTGAAATACAACTGAGGACAGGGTATCAAGGAGAAGGTGGTCATCAACAGCGTCAAAAGCAGCAGATAGGCTGAGAACAATGAGGATTAAATAAAGGCCCTTGGATTTTGTCTAGGAACAGACCTTTCTTCCTCACAGTAAGCTTACAGCAGCTAGTCCTCCAAGGTGGTCTCCATGTACTTGCCACTCTAAATATTTCATGAACCTTTGAGAAATTCTTAGAACCAGGCCTGTTTGCAGTTATGCAAGGACCAGAGTTTGCCATCACTGCTGCTGCATAACTTTATTGATTCTCTAATGGTTTTAATACTTAATTTGTCTAAAAAGGTGAGCAGCAGGAATACCAAAGGGATTCGTTTGCGAAGGCCATTTTGAAATAAGGCAATGAAAGTAGTAATACTACAAAACTGCTAAATGTATAGTTTTCTAGTTAAGCATTCAAGAATAACTAATTTAAAGTGCTTCATATTGTTTCTCTGTATGTGCAAGGGTGTGTGTACTTATCCAAAACATTTGAAAATGCGAGTATTTTCAGTCTTGTACTACAGAAAATGCTGAAACTGTTGGAAAACTTATGTGAAAGTTATTTTCATCTATGGATCATTACTTAAGAGTTATTCTTATACACTTCCAAAAATCGCCGATTCCCAGCTCTTCATTGGAACACACTTAGGGCTTGATATAACAGGATGCCTAGAAGAAAAGTCCAAGAATGTGTGCATTTTAAGCCTATTTTATAAAGGCAATATAATCATGTGTGTCTCTTTATAAAATAGGCTCCAGAACCAGCTCAAATAGCACATAAATGCACACATTTATACCTGCTCCAAAAAGGTGTAAGGTTGTGCATGCATATATATATATATATATTATAAAATGCACTGCAACTCTATGTCCCTTGAATGCCTACATGCAGATGATGTGAAAGTAGGGGCACACATTTCAGCAAAAGCGACATTTTATAACAGTTCGCCTATGCGTGAAGGTCATGTAGGCACTTATTTTATAAAGACACACAGGAGCTTATGTATCTTTAAAAACTACTAGGGTAAAGTGGCAGAAACAGTGGCAAGATCAAAGCCGTGGCCATTTATGCCCATCTGGAAATAGGCATAATTACTAATACATAAAGTATGAATGCATTTTATATGCTACATGCATAAATCGTGGCCCCTTCTGGGCTCTGCCCCAGAAAATACCTACGTGCAGATTACCTAAAAGCACATGCATAACCGTGCTGTAATTTTATAAAAGCCTTATCATATGCAAAAATAAATTATCAAATTACCTCGTGTGCACACTTTTTACACATGTATGTGGTTATGCAATTTTTAAAAAAGCCTTTATTCCCTCCCATATAAAGAACAGCGTTTACATGTGGGGGGAAAAAATGTTATTAAATTATTTATTCAGATTCCTCTATCTGCATTATCTAACAACATTTATCTTGGAGCCTATGCTTGCTTTTAAAGAAAAAAGTAATCTCTCAGTAGCTGAAGAACTAGCCGTGAAAACTGTCCTCTAGAAAATAATACTCTGAGTGCTCAAGTGTTGAGGAATGACTTTACACCACAGGAAGGTACTCGAGATGAGAAAATATGTTGAATTATTGCTGCATACGCTAACAAATGTTTCTAAGTGCACAGGCAAACAGAATACAGAGTGGAGGAGTGACCTAGTGGTTGGGGCAAGGTACTTCAGGCCAGAAGGTCGGGGGTTCAAATCCCACTAGAGGACAGCAACCTTGGGCCGTAAGGACTGGGGTTTCTAGTCCCACAGGTGCTCCTTGTGGTCTTGGGCAAGCCACTTAACCCTCCATAGCCCATGTTCCCTGTAAAATAGTTATCTCCAAGTTATAAGAATAGCGCAGTATATAAGAGAATGTAAATAAATAAATAAATACTCTTAAAAGCATTCCTGAAAGTGAAAGCAGTATTCACTTATGTCACTTCAACAATGTAGCTGCAGTGATGTCACTGCAGGAATTTTATGATTGCAGTAATATTAGAAGCCCAGTTCTATCAGTGCAGTACTGCATTAAAAGGTGGGGGGGGGGGGGGGGGTTGATTTTATAAAAGCTTTTTCGGTGTGTAAAGCATGTTTTCAGATGGAAAAAAAGTTCTTAAAAAACTCTCCAGAGATACACACCTGTAAAAAAAAAAAAAAAAAGGTGCACAGAAAGAATGCCCATGTATTCTTCTTCATCCAAGCAGATATCATACTTAAGCGATCACTGATGTTCTTAAATGAGTTTGCCATAACAAATTTATTATTCTGCCGATGGTGATAAGCCACTGACATAACACTGAGCTTTAAAACCATTCTGCCAATATTTAATACTTCAGGCATGCATGTATGTATGTATGTATAGAGATGCAAGGGCCCCCCACATTCTATTTGTTGGGGGAGGAAAGGAAGAAACCTTTCACTCGTAGACACCCTGTTTGTGATCTCTCTTAGAAATGACTTAAACCATAGTAAAATCTTACTTGCAAAAAATGATTCCATTAAGAGCTATATTTACTAAAGTGTGTTACTGCATTAAGTAGGCACTAATGCTGTCCTTGCACATTATTAGTATGTAAGCTGCATTGTATAAAATGTAGCCTGCAGTAAATAACAACATTAACGCATGTTAGTGAGCACCAATGCAGTAGAACAAGGTGGTAAAGCTAGGCTTATGATCAACCATGTCAAAAGCAGCCATTATATCTAAGAGGAATAAGAATTGATTTCCCTTTATCAATGCTGTGGCACACATCATTTGTTAAAGCAAACAGAGCAGTTATCCATTTCAGAAATCCAATTATGGCTTGTCAGATGAGTAGAGTATTGACCTAGCACCACTCCTGCAATTAATGTAATGTTACGGTTATTTTAATTGCAGTTAAAATGTTTTCTTTAAAAAAATTGTCTATGCTAACACAATCAAGATTACAAAAACAGCACAAAGGTTAAGAGACAAAGCTAGTTCTGCATTTTCGTTCTGGTTAAGCGAGAAAAATGTATTTGACATGTAACAAGCAATTGTTACTAGATTGTTTTAAACCATTTTTGTTCTATCTGCCTATGGTTAAATTTGTGTATTATAATTGTTTCAATGAAACTTCCAGATGGAAAAATAAAAAACCCAAAAATATAACACTTTTCACAGATATATGTATGCAAACTATTCTAAGAGGCTCTAAAGGTGCACTTACAATGCAGTTAACAGCAAACTAAAGTGCGATACGTGCATCCATCATATGCTCTCAGAGATGTGCCCAGCAAGTTCTTGGCAGTTAACACGATCATGTACTCAAATGCAAGGCACAATTGATGCAGGTGCACCTAACGATAACCACAGAGGCATCATTATGTGCACAGGGAAGTTGCCCTTGCACTAACAGCAATATGCACTCCACACCTATATTCCACCCCTAACACGCCCACCTCCACCCTAGTGCATGATGGTCACTTAAGGTGCGTTTTAGAAACTGGTAGCGCCACGCGTCAGCATTTTCAGCTGGTAGTTAACACCTACTAAAATGCACTTTAACCTGTTAGCGGCCTTTAGTAGAAGAGCCCCTGAGATAGATTAATGTGCCTGAAAAAATTTAGTTTATGCTAAAGTGATCTAATGCTCACTAACCTATCCTTAGTCAAATAGTGCACATTAAAATAATATAGCAAGCTTTAAAAAAATCATTATTAAAACAAGTGTGTGAAGCTAACTTAGACACACCAGAATATCGAGAAATATTCAGGAAAAAATTAACACTTATTTTTTTTTTGGCCTGTTCACATCCCTGATAGATTACATGACACTAATCTCAAATCTCATTTAAGAGAATCCTTGAATCATTTTATGGCTGGATCACGCTTTGATGCCTGCTAGGCTATTCAGCTATGCAGTGCAATAAGGGAGAAAAACATACAGATTAACTTAATGGTATGGAGGAGCAATCTAGTGGCAAAAGCAGTAGCCTAAGAACTGGGAAAGTCAAAGTTCAAATCCCACTGATGCTCCTTGTGACCCTTAGGTACAAAGACAGGGCTACACTTACTAAAGCATGCTACTGCATGCCAATATCATTAGCACACCATATAAATAGGTTCCACTGAAAAAAATGGGACCTGTGGTAAAATAACCCATGTTAATGGTGCTAGCACATTCTAATGACAGAGTGCACTTTAGTAAATCCAGCCCTTCCTTACATTTGAAGTCGTCTAGAGAGAGGGAAATACTTACTGTACCTGAATGTGACTTGCTTTGAACTACTATTGAAGCTGTGAGCTAAATCCAAATAAATATTATTGTTATCAGCATCATTTGTACAGTGCATACCAGATGTATGTAATGCTGTATAAAGGCATGTGGAAGTTAATTTTATGAAGGTGCCTATATGACAAGACCAAAAAGATGCCTATTTTAAAAAGGCAATCAAATCCAGTGAGCCCTATCCTTTATAAGTAGTTCATTCTTCTATTACAAAAAGATTCAGTGACAGTATTTATTTTTGTCAGAACCCACATATGAACAAAATTACTGAACATGCAGATAGTCATGGTTTAATGGGAGAAAGCAAACAGCTTTAGCCAAGGAAGGTCTTGTCTTACTAATCTATATATTCTCGTATGAATAAACAGGTAGACAAAGGTGAGCCGATCGATACATTCTATCTATCTTTTCAGAAAGTCTTTGACATGACAAATAAGAGAAAAGCTGTTAGTGTAGCCGGGTTTAAAAAAGGTTTGGACAAGTTCCTGGAGGAAAGGTCCATAAACCATTATTAAAGAGGACCTGGGAAGTCCACTGCTTGCCCCAATACAAGCACTGTGGAACCTGTGTCTTTTGGGGAAACTGCTAGTACTTGTGACATAGATTGGCCACTGATGGAAACAGGATACTGGGCTTGATGGACCTTGATCTGACCCAGCATGGCATATTTTATGTTCTTATAGGTCCCTCATGAGAGACTCTTGACGAAGTTAAAAAGTCATGGGATAGGAGGAGGCAGTGTACTATTGTGGATCAGGAACTGGTTAAAAGATAGAAAGCAGAGGGTAGGCTGAATGGTCAATTTTCCCAATGGAGAAAGATGAATAATGGAATACCCCAAGGATCTGTGCTGGGTCCGCTGCTTTTTAACATATTTGTAAATGATCTGGAAATGGGAATAATGAGTGAGGCAGTCAAATTTTGAGATGACACAAAATTATTCTAAGTTGTTAAAACCCAAGAGGATTGTGAAAAATTGCAAGAGAATCTTGATAAATTGGAAGACCTGGGTATCCAAATGGCAGATGAAATTTAATGTGGACAAGTGCAAAGTTATGCACCTAGGAAAGAAGAACCCAAATTATGGTTACATGATGCAAGGTTCCCATTAGGAACCACCAGCCAGGAAAAAGATTTAGGCATCATTGTAGATAACATGTTGAAACCCTCTGCCTGGTATGCAGTGGCGGCCAAGAAGGTAAATAAAATGCTAGGAATCATAAGGAAAGGAAAGGAGAATAAAACAAAAATTATTAAAATTCCTCTGTATCCTTCCATGGTGTGACCACACCTTGAATATTGTGTGCAGTTCTGGTCGCCGTATCTTAAAAAAGGATATAGCAGAATTAGAAGAGGTACAGAGAAAAGCCACCAAAATGGTAAAGGGGATGGAAGGATACCCCTATGAGGAGAGGCTTAAAAGGTTAGGGCTTTTCAACATGGACGGCTGAGGGGAGATATGATAGAGGTCTATAAATTAACGAATGGAGTGGAATGGGTAAACGTAGATTGATTCCTTACACTATCAAAAAGTAGAAAGATTAGGGGACATTGAATGAAGCTACAGTGTAACCTATTTAAAACTATTAAGAGAAAATATTTTTTCACTCAACGTGTAATCAAACTCTGGAATTCGTTACCAGAGGAGTTAGTAAAAGTTATTAGTGTAGCTGGGTTTAAAAAAGGTTTGGAGAAGTTCCTGGAGGAAAGATCCATAAATTATTAAAGAGGATCCAGGTAATCCATTGCTTGCCCCAATACAAGCATTATGGAACCTGTGTTGTGACCTGGATTGGCCACTGTTGGAAACAGGATACTGGGCTTGATGGGCCTTGGTCTGACCCAGTATGGTATTTCTTATGTGCTTATGAAGGTGCACAGCAACATAAGCTGGCATTCATCCTAGAGGAATACCTTTTACTTTATTTATTTAGCAAATTAGTTAAATCCTTCCTTCTTCAAAAGATTCCAAACAGACTCAGATCAGTCCATATGACTTCAGATATGTTCCATTCTCTTAGACTCTGGATGCACTCACTATCCCGCTATGACCATTGCATACATCACGTTTTGAGAAACTCTATCTCAAGGGAGGGAATCACCTCGCTGATCTGACTTACAGCACTTAGACCATTAAGAAATTCACTCAGAAGTCGATGGCATCCCAACCAACTATGTCCCATTCCTTCTAGCTTCCGAAAGGACACTACTAAAAGTCCTCTGACTTGATTCCGACTGCTCTTTATGCTCACATACCTTTCGGTCCTTGCTGAGGGTTTTGTAGGAAGAGGGAATGATCATCATATCCCATCCTCTTTCATTTTGCAGCTGGCAGAGCTGGTCCTCATTAAGAATTACTTTTGGTTTGACAGTACCTTCTATGAACAATGCCATAGGGTGGCTATGGGAGCAACTTTGGTCCCCTCGGAGACCATGCTGTATATGGCTCAGTTTAAGGAAAAGGTTTTATACCCTTCGGAGAGATTCAATTAGGTGTGTATGTGGAAAAGATTCCTGGATGACATTCTACTGTTTTGGACTGGTACAGAGGAAGAATTGTTGGAGTTTGGTGAATGGATTAATACTTTGGATATTCACCTGCGAGTCACAATACATTTTTGCAAGGATCAGATCGCATTTTTGGATGTGATGATTGTCAAGTTGCAGAGGAGTTTGAAACATCAGTATACCGGAAGAAAACGGATTATTATACATTCTTTACATTTTGAAATCTGTCACCCATAACGGCTGAAAACTGGTTTGTCAATGGGCCCATTTTTAAGAGTTAGGAGAATATGTTCATCGGATGATGAGTTCAGGAAGCAATTGCAGATATTGATACAGAGATTTTTGTCTCAGAGAGATCTGAGCTCATCTATATCAAAGGGCATCTAAGTGAGCTAAATATCAGAACTGTGATTTGTTCCTTAATCATGTGGAAAATGAGCAGACAGATTGCACGGTATATGTTCTTTCTTTCTCATCTGCATAGAGTGAAATTATGAAGATTGTACAAAATCATTGGCATGTATTGGGGCTTTATGTTATTTTTAAAGCTCCCTCACTGTTCTCTTTTTTTTTATTTTAAGAGGGAGAAATTTGGGTGAACATTTAGCCCATATGATAAAAACTGAAAGAAGTTGGGCTGGAGGTGCACACTCCAAATGTGGAAATTGTACATGGTTGACCAAACCATTTCTGGTGAGATCTAGGAACACTCTACTAGAGACCGTCAATTTAAGGCTTGTTCATTTATAGATTGCAACTCTTCCATGGTTGTTTATCTGATTATATGTCTGTGCCAGCTTTTATATATTGGAAGAACTAAGCGAGAGATCAGACTTAGGCTCAATCAGCATCAGAGTAGAATTAATACACAGAGCTATTCTGCACCCCATGTTGAGCACTGGATTGCAAAATTCAATATGAGACCTTAGATGGATAGTGATCAATCAAATCATTTCTTCCTACAGGGGAGGGGATGTGAAAAGTTTATTGAATTTCTAAGAGCAAGCTTGGATTTTCCGCTTTTGTACAAGAATACCAGGCAGTTTAAACACGGAGATGAATGGATGTCGCTGGTATGATTGATATGGGGAAGGTGGAACCTGGGATTGGTTCTATTTTTAAATAAGATGTATGGGAACTCTCCTTACTGGCTAGATTTTGACATTTTCACTGCCTACGGGTAATGAATACTAATGTTTGCACCGCCTGTTGGTAAAGGATAATGGCAATGGGGTTTATATCCAGTGATGTCAGAGGACTTCCTCTAGTGTCCTTTCAGAAGCTAGAAGGAATGGAACATAGCCACTCAGGATGCCGTTGACTTCTGAGTGAATTTCTTCATGGTCTAAGTACTGTTAAGTTGGATCAATGAGGAGATTCCTCCCTTGCTATAGAGTTCCTTGAAACGTGATGCACGCCATAGTCTCGTCAGGAGAGTGGGGTGCATCCAGTATTCGGGAGAATGGAATATATCTGGAGTCATAGGGACTTAGGTAAGTCTGTTCGGAATCTATTGAACAAGGAAGATAAGGATTTAACTAACTTACTAACTACAGAAAGAAAAGATAGTCCTTTAGGATGGGTGCCAGCTTATGTTACTGTTGTGCTTTCATAGGTGGGGTCCAACAAAAATATTTTTTTAGTGTCTCTAAATATTTTTATAATAGAAGAGGAATGAATTACTTATAAAGGATAAGGCTCACTGGATTTGATTGTTACAATATCACCTTAGCACTGTGACAACTGACTTGTTGAGGGTGATATGTTAAAGAGGCAACACAGTCACCTATTTGTTTTTATAAAATAGGCACTCAGAACTAGGATCAGCCCATCACGAGGTGGCCACCTAGGGCAGCACAGCACGATGCTCACGGCAGGCCATGTGTACCAAAGAACATGGCCTGCCGTAGCCCAACACCCCACCCCCCGACAGAATCAGCAGAAGTGCGGCTCACAAAAGGGAGGGATGATGTGATGGCACAGCTCAGAAGGGGGGAGGGGCAACATGGCCAGGGCTTATGCCTTGGGCAGCAGAAACCCTTAGGCCAGCCCTGCCCAGAGTCAGCCCGAAGAGCACACAAATTTACAGCTGATCTAAAGTTGGTGCAAATTTGTGTATGCAGTCGGGGGGGGGGGGGGGGGTTGAAATAAAGCATAACCCCAGATTTTTTATGTCAGGGTGATATTTGGCCACAGGAATGAAATATCACTTGTGCCTAGATAGCATGTTAGCTATCTAGGCAGCAGCAATAGTCAGCTGCCACATGGTTAGCTAGCCCAGTTAAAGTTAGAAGGCCTTTCTAGTGTGTAACCTTAGCTGTTTTATGAGAACAGGCCAGTGACAGAATATCATCACTGACAGGTTATCAGCAGTGCCGCCCTTAATATGCCCCATTCTATGGGGTTAGCAGTGGGACATCAGTGAAACAAACCACTTATGTACTACAGAATATCTTACTCATTGCGATTAATGCGGTTGGATCTGCTCGTAATTGCATTAATCACTTTGAATATGTCCCACCCTGTGTGGAGTCACGTATTTTATAAAATATACATGTACATTGCAACTCTGTCTTTGCTCTTCCCAAACCAGGCTCCCAGGAATGCCTGCATGCCATTCTTGTAAAAGTATATGTGATCTTTCAATACTGTACATGAAAACATAAGAGATGCCATACTGTGTCAAACCAAGGTCCATAAAGCCTAGGATCCTGTTTCCTAGTATCCAACAGTGGCCAATCCAGGTTACAAGTACCAGTCAGGGTCCCAAAAAGGTACTGCTTATCCCAGGGGTAAGCAGTGGATTTCCTTGGTCCTCTTTAATAATGGTTTATGGACTTTTCCTCCAGGAACTTGTCCAAATCTCTTTTAAACCCAGCTAAATAAACAGCTTTAACTATATCCTCTGGTATCGAATTCCAGAGTTTGATTACACATTGAGTGAAAAAGCATAGTTACTCACCTGTAACAGGTATTCTCCAGTGACAGCAGGAATCAGTCCTCACATATGGGAGATGCCAACACACATGTGTGGTCCCCTTCCCACCCAATAGTGATATCTTGCTCAGTCAGATGACATGGCTAAAAGCAAAAATACGAGTAAAAGATTGTAAAGAAGCAACTCCAGGGGAGGGAAGGTTGTGAGGACTGATTCCTGCGGTCCCCGGAGAACACCCATTACAGGTGAGGAACTACGCTTTATCTGGGAACAAGCAGGAAGTCAGTCCTCAAATAGGAAACGCCCCAGCTATAGGCTACCAAAAGCCCATAGCAAAAACACAGGCTCCCTCCTGGGGCACTGCAAGCAGCAGCAATTAAGTCCATATCCACAGACCACAATAGGACCCTTGTGTCCATGAAAACCAGCACTCCAGTAGCCTGAACACAGAAGGATCGGAGGGTAAGAGTTGGCCAAACCCTGAAAAGGTTACGAAGCACAGCATGGATGAAGGCACTGTCCCATCGGGACTCTTTCCAGGCAGTAATGGGCTGTGAAGGTATGGACTGAAGACCAGGTGATGGCCTGGCAGATGTCCACTATCGGGACAGAGCACAAGTTTGTCTCCAAGACCGCCTTGGCCCTTACACAGTACGCCGTGACACAGCCTTCCAGTGGAGCCCCACCCGCTCATAGGCGAGGGCAATACAGTCCGCCACCAAGGTGGACAGCATACACTTGGTCACTGTCTCCCCCAGCCTTCTGGAGTTGTAGGAGACGAAAAGCTGAGCAGCTTTGTGGTGGCGCTGAGTGTATTGGATATAGAAGAACAAAGCCCTCTTACAGTCCATGGTATGAAGGACCATCTCTGCTCGACTGGAGTGAGGTTTTCGAAAGAAGATGGGGAGTACTATTTCCTGGTTGAGATGGAAGGGCGATGCCACCGTTGGAAGGAATTTGGGGTGCGTGCAGAGCACCACCCTGTTCTTGTAGAATCTGGTATAAGGTGTCTCTGCCACTAAAGCCTGAGGCCTGCTAAACTCTGTGAGCACAGGTGAGCGCAACCAGGAACACCACCTTCCATGAGAGGTAGCGAAGGTGCACGTAGCCAGAAGCTCGAAGGGTGGGCGAGTGAGCTGCCCCAACACTACACTGAGGTCCCATTTGGTTGCCGGAGAGTGAACCAGGGGCTTCGATAAGAGCAGGTCCCTAAGAAAGCAGGTCACCAAAGGCTGGACCGAGAGGGGCTTGCCATCCACCGGGTGGTAGTGCGCTGCCAGGGCACTAAGGTGTAGCCGGATGGAGTTAGACTTGAGACCAGATTGCAAAAGGTGGAGAAGGTACTGTAACACCAGTCCCACCGGGCAGGAGAATGGGTCAGCCCCATGCTCGGCACACCAGGCCAAAAACCTGCGCCATTTGAGGGCATAAGCCTTTCTAGTAGAGGCCTTGAAAGAGGCCAGCAGAATCTCTTCCACCTCAACCAAGAAGTTGAATGGGGCTAGAGTCAACCTTTCAGCAGCCACGCTATCAGTAACAGGGACCCCAGGTTGGGGTGCAGAAGAAAGCCCCCTTCCTGTAACAGGAGTTCCAGGGAGGTCCCCAAGGGATGGGAGTCTCCACAGCTAACCGGAGGAGCAACAGGAACCACAGTTGTCTGGGCCACTGAGGGGCTATCAGGATGAGCAAGGCCCTGTCATGGAGGGTCCTGAACAAGGTTTTGGCAATCTCGGGCGTGGGATGGAAGGCGTACCGAGGCCCTCCGACCATGAGATGAGGAAGACGTCTGCTGCCACTCTGGAGGGGTGGGCCTGTCGAGAATAGAAGCAGGGCAACTGGAAGATGTCCGGGCTGGTGAACAGGTCCATCACGGGTTCCCCCATATCTGGAAGAGCTGGTAGGCCACCCTAGGGTCCAGCTGCAACTCATGTGGCTGGAGGACTCTGCTCAGCCTGTCAGCCAGAAGGTTTTTTTGGCCTGGTATGTACACTGCCTGCAGGAGGGATACCCTGTTGGATTGCATATGAGCAGAGTGCCACTGCCTCCCAACAGAGGGCATGAGACTCCAGACCCCCCTGTTAGTTCACACAGAACATCGCTACCTAATTGTCCGTCTGGACCAGCACTGGCTGGTGATGCAGGTGGTGGCAGAAAGCTTGCAGGGCTAAGTATATGGCCCGCAGCTCCGGGAGGTTGATCTGCTGGGTGCTCTTGCTTGGTGAGCAGGTGCGGAGCTCCTTGCAGTGGGCTCCCCAGCTGAGCAGGGAGGCATCCATGGTGAGGACCCTTGCGGAGCTCTGGGTCTGAAAAGGCATGCCTGCCTGGAGATGCTGGAGAGACTGCCACAAGACCAGGGAGTCTGCCAGTTGGTGGGTTACTCAGTCTCGGTGGCATCCCGGAGCCTGAGACCACTGGTTCCGGAGATACCACTGTGTCACCCTCATGTGGAGATGAGCATCTGGGTGATGTGGAGGCCATGTGCCCGAGAAGACCCAGAAGAAGCCGAGCGGGCACAGAGGGATGGTACTGTATGTCCCGTGCCAGAGTCCTGAGACAGTTGACTCGGTCCCTGGTGAAGGTGGCCTTTGACTGGAGAGCGTCGAGCTTTGCTCCGATGAACTCCAGACATTATGTCGGGAGGACGTGAGACTTGGGTTAGTTTATGACAAAACCCAAGTGCTGTAGAACCTGGATGGTGTGTGTGGTGGCCTGCTGCACCTCTGAGGCCATACCTCCCTTTATGAGCCAGTTGTCCAGGTAGGGGAAGAAAAAGACCCCCTGGAGATGGAGGAAGGCGGCCACGAACGCCAGGCATTTTGTGAAGACCCCTGGGGCAGAGGACAAGCTGAAAGAGAGCACCCTGTACTGGAAATGCCTGCCCCCCCCACTATGAAGCGCAGGTACTGCCTGTGGTTGGGGTGAATTAGGATGTGGGTATAGGCATCCTTGAAGTCTAAGGAGCATAGCCAATCTCCCTGCTGGAAGTAGGGCAACAATGTTCCAAGGGAGAGCATCTTGAACTTCTCCCTCACCAGGAATTTGTTGAGGTTGCGCAAGTCGAGGATGGGCCTTAAGACCCCTGTTCTTTTTGGCACAAGGAAGTACCTGGAGTAGAACCCTTGCCCTTGATGTGGTGGGGCACTGGTTCCACCGCCTTGTCCTCGAGAAGACCTGCCAACTCCTTCAGTAGAAGGTCCAGGTGGAGGGGAGACCTGAGGGGCTATCCCGGAAAATAAGGGGGAGGTGTCTGAGTCAGATGGAGGAGGTAACCCTCCTTGACCACTCAAAGTGCCCAGGAATTGGTGGTGATGGTCAGCCACCTTTGGGCATAGTGCGCCAGACATTGCCCTATGGGCTGCTGATCTCCTTGGGGTAGAGAAGCTATGCTCAAGGAGTCAAAAACTCCCCCCTGGCTGGGCAGGAGCAGGTGCTGGTGCCTGGGGTTTTGGAGCTTTCTGCTTACAAGGGCCATGTCCATATACCTTGGCCTGCTGACCCTGTTGGGGAGCTGGGGAGATCTGAAAAGGTGGGTAGCTTCCTTAAGCAGCCCCTTTCCTCAGGTACAAGGACTTTTTACCCGAGCCCTTCCATCGAGGAGGGGCAGCGGTCTTTTTTGAGAGTCTGGTCCTCATCATGAACTCTGTCTCCAGCTCGGCGTCCTTGTCGGTCATGGGTTTGCTAAAGAGATTCTCCCCTTGGCAAGGGACTTTGACCAATTTGTCCTGAACCCACTGCTCGAAGTTGGACGACTGTAGCCAATCATGGCGCCGTGCACCGATTCCTGCTGCTGCTACTTGAGCTGCCGACTCAAACTCATCATAGGCCGCTCGAGACATGAATTTGGAGCACTCACAGACCATTTTGGCCAGGTTCTTGAACCGCTGCAAGGGTTCCTCTGAGAGACCAGCTGAGATCCCAGTGAGTTCCTTTGCCAGGTCACTCAGGTATATGCCCATGTACAGCTGGTAGGCCTGGATGTGGACAATGAGCATTGAGCCCTGGTAACACTTTCTTCCGAGGGCGTTCAGGGTGCGGGCCTCCCTGCTGGGGGGGGGGGGCACCAAGGACTGAATCTTATGGCTTTTCAGTCAACGCATGGCTGACTCTACCACCATGGAGTTATGCAGCAGCTGTGATTACTAGAAGCCCAGGCTCCAGTGGACTCGATACATTGAGTCGAGCCATTTGCTCACCACCGGTACCGACGCCGGTGTCTCCCACATCTGGAGCATCAGCCATTCCAGGATGGTTGCTGTGAGCGATGCCCTCAGAGGAGCCTTGTACTGGAGGATTTCCAAATCATCCACATGAGGGTCCTCCTCCGACTCCGTAGGGAAAGACTTAGAAAGACTCCGTATCTTATTCAGTTTACAAGAATTACAGATTGTTTTCACCATCAGCTGTCAAATACAGATAGATGGAGTCTTTTTAAAGACTAAAACAAAACACAAGGTGCCTTTATGCGTACCCCCTGAGGAAGGCGTTTCGCCGAAACGCGTTGGGGTTCCCTTTGAATAAAAATTAGCACCAGTGACCTTATTTGACCCTCGCCTCTTGTGTTTGGGTGTCAGGAGACTCCTCATCTTCCGTCTCCCATTCGGAGTAGTCCATTGAGGACTTGTGGGAGAGCTGCACTGTGGGCCTCGGGGCTCTCAAAGCTCCGTGGCTGGTGCCCGGCACACTTGCCAGGGATGATCGTGATCCCGTTGAGCAGAAACTGGATCGCGACCTTGGCCAATGATCAACTCGAGGCCGAAGGTCCTTGAGGATCGGCTTGGCCTCTGGGGACGTCTTGGACGTCGAGGGTCCAGTGGTCAGGGCGGATGAACAAGTCGTGCCAGACAAAGTGCCCACTGCAGGTCCATGAAGGCAGACAAACTGCGCTCCAGGGCCGCCGTTCTGGACCCCAGGTCAGAAGGCTCCTCAGCCTGTGGCGCGGACACCGAGAGACTCGGGCCCATCGCCGGCTCCCCCAAAGGGGAATCCTCGATGCGGATGGTGTCTGGGGATCGAGGCTGGTCCAAGGTCGAGCCCTTCCAGGGGACCTTTGCAGGCTGCTCCTTCTCCGATGCCTCGGACGAGTGTCTCGGACTGCAGGACTGGGCTCGGGGGGGGGGGGGGGGAACGACACCCAGCTGGTCGGAACCATCCAAGGATGCCGTCTTTGAGGGTTTCTTCTTCTTTCTGGGTTCCCTCGAGGGAGACCCCCTTTCTGAGAACCCACGATAGGGCTCAGGCTCGGAAAGTTCCGCCCGAGGTGTCGAGGCTTCAGATGAGGCCCTGGCCTTCAGAGGCACTGGGGACTCGGGGAAAAACTTATCGTGCTGCTGCTGGTGGCTCTTGAGGGCCTTGCTGGACATACTCTTGCAGAGACTGCAGGCTGCCGGGTCGTAGTCTGGCCTGAGATAGCGGAGACAGCAGTAGTGTGTGTCTGTCAAAGACATAATTTTTGATCACCAATCAGACTTCTTAAAGCCATCGGTAGCCATAGGAGAAAAAAAGTACCTCTGTGAGGACGAAGACTCGCTGGGCTGCCAGTTGGGAAAAAAGGTGCGAAGACACCAGAGAATAAAGAACAAAAAAACTACAAAAAATAGACCCGAATTCGATGCTGAGGCAGCAAAGTTGGGTGGCACGAAGAATACCGGTGTGATAGCGGTGGCGAGTATGAAACTCGGAGAGAAAAAAAATCAACTTTTTTCAGGGACAAAGGACTCCGTGGAAAAAAGATGGCACCCTTGGGTGGGAAGGGGACCACACATGCATGATGGCACCTCCCAAAGGCTTTCTTTGAAAGCTGGGGGGATGCTTCCGCGAAAGTTCCGTCAGTGCCAATGTCACCCATATGTGAGGACTGACTTCCTGCTTGTTCCCGGAGAAAATATTGGAGGAGGAGGAGTAGCCTAATGGTTAGAGCACTGGCTTGGGAACCCAGAGACCAGGGTTCAATTCCCACTCCTTGTGGCCTTGGGCAAGTCACTTAACTCTCCATTGCTCAGAAAAATCCAAGTTATCAATGTCCCTGTTTAATGTACATTTACCAAGTTTAAGTTACAATGTAAACCGCTTTGATTGAAATGATAAAGCAGTATAAAAAAACTGTTAAATAAATAAATGGACTACATTGTAGCTTCATTGCATGTTTCTTAGTCTTTCTACTTTTTGTAGTTACTCACCTGCAACCAGTGTTCTCCAGGGACAGCAGGAATCAGTCCTCACATATGGGTGACATCGGCACCGATGAAGCTCACGCACAGCATTTCCCCAGCTTTCAAAGAAAACCTTTGGGAATGCCACCACACATGCATGGTCCCTTTCCTGCCCAAAGGTGCCATCTTATTTAGTCAGGTGCTATAGCTATAGCCCCTTCAAGAAGATGGCAAAGATAGACAGCAACTCCAAGGGGAGGAGGGAGGGTTGTGAGGACTGATTCCTGTTATCCCTGGAGAACGCCTGTTACAGGTGAGTAACTACGCTTTCTCCAGGAACAAGCAGGAAGTCAGTCCTTACATATGGGACTCCCAAGCTACAGGCTACCGAGGACCTGTAGGAAAAGGCACGGCATCGCCTTTAGCAGTTGCCAGTGAAAGCCAAAGGCAGTCCGAGGACCCTGGGCCCATGGATGGCCACACTCCCGGTATTTGGAACAAAAAGGGTCGGAGGGCAGGAGTTGCTTAAACCCCGAACAGATTATGGAGTACAGCCTGGCCAAAGGCAGCGTCCCAATGGGACTCCTTCTCCAGGCAGTAATGCACCATGAAGGTTGGAGTGGAGGACCAGGTGGTGGCCCGGCAGATGTCTGCCAGTGGCACCGAGCGCAGACTAGCAACAGACATCGCCATCGCTCGGACATTGTGAGCTGTGATTCGGTGTTCCAGGGGAAACCTGGCCTGGGCAAAATCGATGCAGTCTGCTACCCAGATGGACAAGGTATGGTCGGTGACCACCAGCCCCAAGTGGCTGGGGTCGAAGTAAACGAAGTGCTACCCAAATCTGCGGTGGTCCCGAGTCCGCTGCAGGTAGAAAGAGAGCCCTCTTACAATCCAGTGTGTGAAGAATCACCAACGTCCGGTCGGCGTGGGGCTTCGGGAAGAAAGTGGGCAGCACTATCTGTTGATTGAGATGAAAATCTGAGACAACCTTCGGAAGGAACTTGGGGCGAGTCCACAGGATTACCCAGTTCCTATAGAACCTCGTATACGGTGTCTCGGCCATCAGCACCTGAGTTCACAGACTCTCCGGGTGGAGGGGAGCACTATCAAGAAGGCCATCTTCCATGACAGATGCCGAAGTGAGCAGGTTGCCATGGGCTCAAAGGGCAGCTGGGTCAGCTGCGTGAGAACCACATTGTGGTCCCATTCCGCCGGAGGAGGGCGGGTAGGGGGCTTGGAAAGAAGCAGGCCTTGCATGAAACGAGAGACAAGCGGTAGCCCCGAAAGAGGTTTGCCCCTCAATGAGATGGTGGTTTGCTGAGATGGTGCTCAGGTGAACCCTGACAGAGTTAGACTTCAGCCCAGAATGCGAGAAGTGGAGCAGGTACTGCAAGACCAAACTGGTAGGGCATGAAAATGGGTCCACTAGGAGCTCCGAGCACCACACCATGAACAGACATCACTTGAAGGCGTAAGCCCATCTGGTCAAGTCCTTCCGTGAGGCCAAAAGAATGTCCTCGATCTCCACGGGGCGATGGTAGGAGGCTAGAACAAACCGCTCAGCCGCCAAGCTGTGAGGGACAGGGACAGGGACCTCAGATTGGGATGAAGAAGAAAACTCTCTTCCTGCGTCAGCAGCTCTAGTGTGAACCAGAGTGGGACCAGAGGCTCCATTGAGAGATGGAGCATCAGAGGAAACCAAGGCTGCCTGGGCTACCTTGAGGCTATAAGAATCAGCGAGGCCCTGTCCTGATGGACCTTGAGAATGGTCTGGGTGATGAGGGGCATGGGGGGGGGGAAGGCATACAGTAACCCTGTTTCCCATGAGATAAGGAAGGCATCGTAGGCCACCCTGCCTGGGTGCAGGGAACACAACGCCTAGGAGGAGTAGATTGACCTATTGCCTTCTGTTCCAGAGTTCTCACTTCTCCTGAACTCAAAATGGGAAACTGTGAAAAACATGTACTGGCTTCCTATGCAGAAATTTACATACATCCTTGGTGCTCAAACCACATACATATGCAGCCATCATACCCCCTCAAATTCATTGTAGAGGGAAAGTTAGCATGTAGCAAGATTAGGACTGAGAGAATAGTCCAGTAGACTCTCATGTTGCAAGCACAGAGTGTAAAGTTTGAATTGTTGAAAGAACCTAACGTGCAAGTGGCTGGAATCTTGCTGGAGGGGCAACCTCATGACTGTCAGTCCTCACCCAGTGCCCCTAATCACATGATCTTTAGGGAACTGGGACTAGACAAAATTTCACCTTTTCTTCCTACAGTATATATTGATGGTAGTAGCCAATGTGAAGGAGGCAGGCGACTAGCAGGTTTTGCAATTGTACAATTGGACCCAAATAACCAAGTGGTACTGCAGAGACAGTATTCCTGTGGGTCAGCGTCAGCACCAGCACAGTACTGTGAACTGGCTGCTTTTGTAGCTTGTATGCAACAATATCAGGATTCACACCCAGAGATACAAATCATTTTAGATTCTGATTATGTCTTTAAAAGTGCCATTGCCCTGTTACCCTGGTGGCTGGCAAATAAATTTAAATCTACAGATGGGTCCACAGTGAAAAATTCATCACTGTGGACTATGGCACAAGAACTGAGTGAGAAGTTTCAGAGAGTACATTTAGTTAAAGGCACATAGGAAGAAAGGCCCTTTAGTGAAAGGAAACACATTAGCAGACTCACTAGCCAAGGAAGCATGCCATGTAGGCCTCATATGGCCCTGGTATGAGCAGACACGCATGGTTGCTATTGCTACACGTTCCACAGATTATGATCAGATAATACCACCAGATTACTTTGTAGCACTGCAGACAAAGGACCCTGAGCTTTCCAATTTGAGGAAGCTTGTGCAGGATGCCCCAGATAACCTATGCAATTTTTTACATGCTGGGGCATTCCCAAGACTATTGATTCTGATAATGGTCCTGCATTTGTTTCTCAGCTCATCAAGGAATTGTTTGATTTTCTAGGCACAGAACAACAACTCCACATTCCGTACTATCCACAGGCAACAGGGCAGGTAGAAAGAATGAATCAAACAATTAAGGCCCACCTCAGCCCTATGCTTAATCTGACCGGGGAAAATTGGGATTTGGTGCTCCCTTTAGTCCTTATGCGTATCAGAGCTAATGTCTGTAAATCCACAGGTTTTGCACCCTATGAAGCCTTAATGGGAAGGCCAATGCAACGGTGGGAAAATATGCTGAGTCCTTTTCTTCCAGAGGACCAAACCGCAATTCTCACCAATGAGTGGATGAAATCCCTGCAAGAACATCTAAAAGAAATTCAGACCACTGTGCTAGCTAACACAGAAAAAGCTAGAGATTATTTGCAGGAGGTACATGCAAAAGGTTCTGATTTAAGGCCCCTCAAGGTTGGGAGTAAAGTGATGATTCTGAGACCTAGACCAAATCTCCCCTTTGGAACTGCAAAGTGAGAAGGACTGTACTTAGTTACTGATACCTTAGGCCCAAGCCTATACCAAATCCTAATGCCCGACAACCAGCAGTATTGGAAACACATCACCCAGCTGAAACCATATGGATAATACGTGTTTTATCAGTCTTTGTTTTCAGATACCACCTGAAGACAGCACAGACAGCTGCTTTCTGAACAAAAGTCACTTGAGGACGGTAATTATTTACTTCTGCTGTATAGTTGATGTGTCCTATATAATGGACATGTGTTTAATAGTTATGTAAATAAGGAGTAAAAATTATTATTTTTTTGTTATTGTTAAGTGGGGAGCATTAGTTTACTCCCTAGTAGAGTGAAACAAGTTAGCTTTTATTATGTCTTGGTTTCCTGTTGTTCTGGTATCTGCTCTCGTCTACCCCAGTCTCATTACAGGAACTATCATCCGAATATGCACGATTGGCTGGGCTAACTCCACAGGTGGGGTATATCGCTATCAAGAAATACCCCCACCTTTCCCGGAAGGAAAGGATCTGGTCATCCTGAGTTTCTGTTCCGTACAGGACAAGCCAGTGTTCTATTCATTAAACATCACTCAAGTACATGGGAGCCACCAGTTTCCACTTCACTAGAAAGGACACAAGAATTGAGGGCACCTCCAGAACATTACTTTCTAGGTCCTCCTACTTTGATTTTGTACAATATTTCCTGTCAGGACAGAGGTACCTGGAAAATAACTTATATATGGGTTGTGAGTGATCAACCACACATCACTGAGACTTCATTCCTTTTGGATGTATCTTGTTTACCTATCACCTCTCATCCCACCTGTCTTACTACATCAAAGGCTAACACCTTGTAATGAAGACGTGCAGTTTATTTACAAACAAAGCAAGGATACTTATTCAGAAAGGCAAGTAATTCTCTTAGTTACACATGAGTAGTTAGAAAAGATAACTAGAATGCAATTAGAATAACAACTAATGCACTTAATTACAGAATAATACTTCACTGAAAGAGTTATGAGATAGTGCAGCTATTTACAAAGAATACTTCACCAAACTTGTCATCATACAGCCCTTTACACATCAGCTGGGAGCGCTCAGGGAAGGCTGTAGAAGTCGGTGATTCTTCATGCATGGCCAAGCAGATCTACGCTCTGTCTGCTCTGGACTTCCTCTGTACCTATATAGGCACAAATGTGTTGCAGCTAGCCCTCACACATGAGCTTCTTCCCACAGACACTCACCACCCCATCCACCTTTGCTTGACCAGTCCCTCTCCAAACTTTGGTTTCCGGGCAGGCTTCTTTTGTCCTCTCTAATGGGTCTCCCTTTGTTTGCTAGGAGAAGGACTCCTAGGTGAAGTGTTCTTTTGTCCTCTCTAATGGGTCTCCATTTGTTTGCTAGGAGAAGGACTCCTCCCTAATCTCCCAGCATCTTCCTGTAGTTATGTATAGTTACTGTTGAGGCATTTTCACTTCTGAGGCATATTCAATAGTGGCATAATCAATAGTCAAAATCCATCTGTACCACATTCGGTCCTTTGACTATTGATTGTGCCCATAAGATACTGGTAACAGCATAACCAATAGCCAAAATTCATCTGTACCACATTCGGTCCTTTGACTATTGATTGTGCCTATAAGATACTGGTAACATTGTGGGGACCCCTCCCTGGTCTTTCAGGTATTGTGGGGACCCCTTCCTGGTCTTTCAGGTATCCCTCAGACTAGATGTGTAAGCAGTTTCTCACCAGACTGCAAATACAGCTTTGGTCTTTGGGCTAGCAAGCTGGCTCAGCATGATTTCTCAAAGCAGAATGGCTCAAGAGTTCAATTTCCTTGCAAAGTTCAATATTCCTTGCTGATCCAAATAAATCTTTAATTAGTAATACATTCCACCCGTGGATCAGCAAGGATATTGTAAGTAAGCAATGGCTGAATTGCCTTTGTAATTCATTTAGAAATACAATGATAATAACATGGGATAAAACATAGTGGATAACATTAAGGTAAATGCTTGAGGGGACAAGAAGTCACGGTATAAATTAGGTGGTATTTTTCCCAAGATATCTAATATACCATTCCCATCGGCATTACAATTGCCAAAGCCAAATAGCTTGTGGATCTCAGTTACTTTTATCAGTTCCCCATGCAGTGGGGGACTCATTTCACCTGCATATTCAGAACCTTTTCTACTGTATATCTGCCCCATGGATTTCAATCTACTAGTTATATATTGAGGGTAGTGGAGCAAGTGGTGAGGGACTAACAATTTCAATCATATTGCAACTACTTCTCCCTCCACCAGCTATGAATCTGGTCTTTCATATTTTACCCAAATGTTTACACTATTGACCACCCGTGGATTCAAAAGTAGTATAAGCAGGAGAAAGAGAAACCACAGCAATAACTAAGATCTGAGGAACAGGTAACATAAGCAATTGGGCACATGATGTTCAGCAGAAAAAAAATCTGAGATACTAGAATTACAGTTACTTTCCAAGGAACCAATAATAAAAGGATAACAATACATAAAACAAAAAAACATTTACAAAAACCCCCAATCAGTCCAATAGTCCTCTTCCTATTTTCAGATAATTTGGCCTACTTCTCAGCAGTTCTTCAGGACTCCGTAGTGTTATTTCACCTTTCTCTGAAGTTTATTTATTTATTTAACTGTATTTATATCCCGCTTTTCACCGGGTCAAAGGGGGGGGGGGGATCAATAGGGGGGGGGGGCCCATCACCAGGGGCTCAACATTGATGATTTTGGGGCAAACAGAGACTGACAGGATAGTAGAGTTACTGGTCTGGAGTTCTTGAAGAGAAATAGGGGGGATTCCTATTCAGAGATGTTCTTGGAATAGGACGGTTTTTAGCTGCTTTTTGAATGATGGGAGATCACCGTTGTTCCTGATGTGGCTTGGTAAAGAGTTCCAGAGGGATGGGGCATAGAGTTCAAAGGCTCTGTTGCAGGTCCGTTGTGTTGCTTTGGTTCTTTTGTGGGGGACGGCAATGGAGCTGTTAGAGGATGGTCTGGTTGTTCTGCTGTGGGTTGGGCGAGGCAGTAGGGTGCGGAGTGGGGTGCCTTGTGTTTGGTGGATGGTTTTGTGGGTGAGTAGAAGAGCTTTGTACTTGATTCTTGCTTTGATGGGGAGAATATGAAGGTCTCTCAGAATTGGGGTTATGTGGTCCCGTTTCTTTGCATTGTGAATTATTCTCGCCGTGGTGTTTAGGGCGGTTCGGAGGGGATTGGTTTGTGCGGCAGGTAGGCCATGGTAGATTATGTTGCAGTAGTCCAGATGAGGGAGTGTCAGAGCTTGCATTACTGTCCTGAAGTCCTGTGGTTCGAGGAGAGGTCAGAGATGTTGTACCATTTTCGCCTTGTGGAATACAGTTCTAGTGGTCTTGTTGATTTGCTGCTTAAGGGATAGGGCTTGGTCAATGATGATGCCAAGATATCTTATGTGTGGTTGTATTTGAATTTGCGTGGTTCCCATGGTGAGGTGAGTGGGTGGTTTGAAGTCTGGGTCTTTTGTCACTATAAGAGCCTCGGTCTTCTTTATGTTTAAGTTTGGTTTCTCTCAAAACTTGAACCTCTTATTCTCATGGGCGGATATTTTGGCCCCTTTTTCTTTTTTATTTTATTTTATATTTATAGGTTTAACAAATGTTTACATCCACATAATATCCATGAATGAAATGGAAAAATGGAAAAACTTAAACTTCAAATACAATAGGAAATAGATACTACCATCACATACTCATTTTCCCCTTGTCAGACCACAAAAAAAAAGGAAAATAGGTGGGTACTAGGCAACAATCAAACAATATAATGATACAAATATCATAACCATTGAACACACATTCAAATAGGCGAATGGGAGACTCACACGTCAGCTGTATGAAACGTTACAACAACCTCAACATCACTCACTTCCCTGGCCTCCAAAAAAGCTAACAACTGCTTGGGCTCAAAAAACAAATACATCTTTTGTTTAAAATTAACATAACATTTCACAGGAAATTTAAGTTGGAAGGAAGCACCCAAGGCTAAAGTCCTAGGGCGAAGAGCCAAAAACTCCTTCCTTCTTAGTTGTGTAATTCGTGCTAAATCAGGAAATACTCTTACTCTTGAGCCCATAAAAGCTTCATTAGCATTTCTAAAATACATTTTAAGAATAAACACCTTATCCGTCTCCAAAGCAAAGGTAGCAAGGAGGGTAGTTCTTTCCGTAACAATCTCCAGAGAACTCTCAAGGAGACCTGTGAGATCCCCCAACCCCGGGAGAGAGGGGGGGGTCCCCGTCTACTCCACCTCTACTACCCAAGGTTAAGTACTGGGCCCTAGTCAAAGGGGGATACTGCTCCGAGGGGAGTTTTAACACCTCCCCAAAGTACTTCCGCAGCATCTCAACCGCTGATAAAACTGGAGACCTAGGAAAACCCAGGAACCGGAGATTGCAACGCTGGGCCTGGTTTTCCAGGTACTCCATCTTCCTAGCAGCCACAGTACTCTCCTTTAGCTGAGCATGAACCAGACCCCGCACCTCCCCCATCTCCTTTTCCAGGGTGGTAACCCTACTAACTTGCACTTCATGAGCCTTAGAAAAAGAAACTCCAGAATCTCTAACCACATTAAGTTCCATTTGAAACATCCCACAAAGTCTATTCATGGAGTGATTCAGGGATGCTATTCCTTCCCATAGCGTTTCCATCGTAATTACCGCGGGTCTCTCCAAAACTGGAACCACAGGAAGCTCTTCCCCCATCGCCGGGACTGCATGCGCAGGTCGCTCTGCTGACACCCCCATCTCACAGCTCCGACCCCAACCTGCATCCACCGAAGGGGAGATCACCGCTGTAGCTGCACCTCCTATGCCCTCCAAAGTCGGCGTACTTGTTGCTACCAACTCCGGGGTCAAAGCAGCACCAGAGGATAAGCTTCCGAGACGCGGCGGTGGTGTCCGTTCCTCAGGCGAGAGCCAGACACCCGACACGCTCTGGGGTGACACTCCTCCCTCTGCCCCAGCCAAAGACGCCGCTCGTATGCGGAGCTCAAAGCCACACTGCCCCAGTGTACGCTGACCCGCGGAGCTCACTGGTATCTCGCCCGGAGGTAAGGCAACTTGCTTCCGCTTTCTCCGACCCATCTCGCGGTCGCTGCTCCACCGAATCAGGAAACTCAAGGCAGGCTCTCACCGCTCCGCATTACACATCCGCCATCTTAGTTACTCCCCAGTCACGAAGGCCCAGCTTTCTTGGCCCCTTTTTCAATGTGACACACTGATCCAGGTAGGAACGCCTTCACACATTTCTGCGGTGTGTAGTTCGGATTTCTCAGGATGGTCTGCTCCATCTGGACTCTGGCCAATTTCCTCTGCTGGACTCTCTGGATTGCAATTGGTGACATGGCTCCAGGCCTCATTCAGAAGAGCAGCACCAATACTAAATGAAAAGACTAAATATTCTAGATTAGATTTCACAATAAGATAAACTTAATTTCATCTATATTTACTAAGATCATATCCTATAAATAATAAATATTGCTTTATAAACTTTCAGTGGTCTACATGTTTACAGATCAGACAAGTTGCACACACGTGTTCTGCAATTTTGGCAAGTTTTAGAATTATACCAATTGTGTGAGAATTTGTCATCAAATCATCCCCCTTTGCCTCTGCATGCCTGGCCAGGACATACAGAGGAAAAGTGAGGCAAAAAAGCATCTGGAAGTATCACATGGCCAGTGTGGGTTTTCCAAAGCTCATCAGGGTGCAAGGTGCACCTAGCCTGTCTCCAAGTATCTATTTCCAATTGTTGAGTATGACTTCCTGAATTGAAGCTTCTGGAGACGGCATAGTTGAATAAAGAGTTCATAATTTTTTTTTTGTTTACATATTCATTAGGCAGATATGTCACTTCAAATTACCTTCATCAGTTTACTGTCTATCACAGTTTCTCCTTTAATATTCCACTTCATCCCTCACAACACTTTTTCATCACCTGCATCATTCCACCAACTACATACATAGGTCCTTTTCATGTTTTTTATACCATACTAATGTATCCTTATTTGGCAAGGCTGCTAAGAATATCAAACAATTGTTAATAACTTAATATTGCTGTAAACAAATGGTAGGTAGAAAATATAAATTTAGATTCTTCTCAATAAGCATAACAGTATGAGTAAACAGTGTCCCTTTCCCATCAACTTGATTGGTCCAATGCTAAGTGAACATATGCTCATTCTAAATAGGAACAATTTGGGTAAAGTCCTTACAATATAAAACTATTATTTTGCAGCATTTTATAACATCAATCCCAATAGAAAGAAATATGGCTCCTAACATGACAGTCACATATCTCTCACGTATAACTAGAATCTATCGTATACACTGTTCTCAGTGCGAGTGCTGTTGGACTGATTTTAAAATTGCAGTGTTCATAAGGATTTGTGTAAGCTACTCATTAATTATGGTGTCAAAAAGAGATCCTTTTGAGGTGAGAGATCTAAGAGGGTACAAGGCATTGGTGGTTGGGCCTCATGGCGATACGTCTTCAGGTTCTTCTTGGACTGCAAGGCATTTGTGGCTGGGCCTCATGACGATCCTCGGGTTCTTCTCGGCCTATTCTCCCCTGCCTATCCATGTCTCTTCAGAGGCATAACTATGCAAGGTTCCTGTTCTTCAGACCTTGTGGGTCCTCGAGGAGTCTTAGAGCAGTCAGAATTCTGGTAGCCCAGATCATCACACTGGAAGCAGCACATTTATTGTCTTTTCCTATCCTAGGCTGTGGCCTCACCTTTCTGCCTCTCTCTCTCATTCTTTTTCTCAAACCTCTCCTGGATCATTGCTGACAAACAAGATTTGGTTTTATCCAATCAACTCAAGTTAATGTTATCGTTTTATTTGTAAATAATTTACAAATATTCTCATTATTTTCTGGGAACACAGTTCCATCTTTACTCTATATTTGCTCTATATGCTTGGGAACAAAGCAATTTCATATCAGCCTCTGTCCAAAATTTCAGCAAACTTATTAATATTTACTTATCTTGTAATTGCTGTGTGTGTACTGGACCTCTGCATAATGTACTACTACAACAAGTGTATTTGGTAGCATAAGTGCAAGTGTATAAACTAAAGAAAATTAATATCTCACAGTGCTGCAACATATATCTGTTTTCTCAGGAACTGTACTCCTGAAACTGAAATAAAAACTTTCAAAACAAAGTACACTTTTTCTCTGGACACCAACACGTAAAATTCAAATACAGAAAAACAGGTGAATTTATCCTAAAATCCAATATTGTAACAAATAAAACTGATGTTACTGTCCTGTTCATCAGTCATCAGCACAGAGCTTAACAAGGCAAAGTAATTATCTTGAATCTTACAGTTCAGGAAACAGGCATTCTCAAATGACATGAAACTGCAAAGAGGTGAATTCAAAATCATGCTTTGTCACATTTAAATTAAAACCTTATACCTGAAACTGGTATCAAACTGATCTGAAATGTTATCTTCAACACAGACAGCAGAACAGACAATAGGTCTCTCTTGTGTCCAGATTACTTCAGGCAAATGCAGATTACTATGTAGCTGAACAATTAATGTATAGTTATAGCTGTTTATGGTTCTGTAAAATATAAACAATAACTATGCCCTCTTTGAGGTGCTTGCCACAATATATAAAATCCCCCTTTAACTTCTAAGTTTGCTTGATAGCATATACAGTCAAAGACAAAGAATAGACGCATAACATACTAATGATAAAGATTAACCAGGATTTACCTTCTTATTTACTCAGGATTTAAATCATTTGCAAACTGGCTCAGGATGCCCCATTGTCCTGTCAGGGCTCTTAACCTCTACTTTGAAGGTCAAAGAAAAACAAAAACAGTTTCCTTAGTTTCATGCCTTGTTTGTTTGATCTAGTCACTTCAGCATCCAGGGACCATAAAATATACTGGAGTAGCCAATAATGAAAGAAAAACAGTATTTACTGCAAACAAACATTTGAACACAGAACAAATCAAAGCTTACAAGTGCTTTATACCTAACAGCCTATCTGATCAGAGTTTCTCCTAAGTGAGCAACCAGCAATGAAAGAAAAGGAAGAGAAAAAAACAATATTCACTTTTGAACACAGAACAAATCAAAGCTTACAAGTGCTTTATACCTAACAGCCTATCTGATCAGAGTTTCTCCTAAGTGAGCAACCAGCAATGAAAGAAAAGGAAGAGAAAAAAAAACAATATTCACTTTTGAACACAGAACAAATCAAAGCTTACAAGTGCTTTATACCTCTCTGATCAGAATAAGATGTTTCTCTTAACCAGGGACCTTTAAAAAAAACAAGTAAAAAGTCTTCTTCTTCGTAATCTTATAAGGATTTTCCATAACAATTAATACTAACTCTACAGGATAGGCATTTTGTTCAAGGCACTGAATTAAACATCTTTGCATCACAAGGTTACATATTTTCCTAAACGGTTTTTTTATTATTTTTAGATCCCTTTTCCTTGGCTGCAGATCCAGCCGCAGTCATTTCCCTTATCAATTTGAAATTGAATTTGTAAAGTCATTATAACATGACAAAACTTATCTTGTATCAGTGGGTCAGAACTAATCAAACAGAATTTCTTAGCATCACCATGATCTATCATTAATCTCTTGTTGATTAAAGTCCTCCACAGTATCTTCTAGATTAACTCCTCCAGGATTTTGGGGAGTACTCTGCACTTTCCTCCTATAAATTGGTTAGCAATAGACATGTGCATTTTCTTTTTTCCCCGTCTACTACGGTATTTATACTGAGCCACCCTCTCTGCAACTTGCTGATAAATGTCTATTTTATCTGTCCGTGCAATCAAATCTAATTTGCTAAAATTTGTCTGATGCATCTTACAATATGCAGACAACAAAAGCAATCTTCTCCTTCCTAACACACTCAATTCTGTTCCTTTTTCAACAGGTATTTTTTGCAAGCATGTAAGGGCATTAACGGGTTCATCATCTTTTAAAACAGACTCCCAATTCTCACTTAGTCTTGACCCGCAGGACCATTCTCTAGCTAATATTTCATGAGATGCCTGATCCCAGCCGGGAATAGTTACAATATTCACAGTATTTACACTATTTTCACTTCTTTTCAACATTGTCCAAGCCTTTTTTCGTACCCCACTTCTGGTACCAAATGTCTTACTACATCAAAGGCTAACACCTTGTAATGAAGACGTGCAGTTTACTTACAAAGCAAGGATACTTATTCAGAAAGGCAAGTAATTCTCTTAGTTACACATGAGTAGTTAGAAAAGATAACTAGAATGCAATTAGAATAACTAATGCACTTAATTACAGAAGAATAATACTTCACTGAAAGAGTTATGAGATAGTGCAGCTCTTTACAAAGAATACTTCACCAAACTTGTCATCATACAGCCTTTACACATCAGCTGGGAGCGCTCAGCGAAGGCTGTAGAAGTCGGTGATTCTTCATGCATGGCCAAGCAGATCTACGCTCTGTCTGCTCTGGACTCCCTCTGTACCTATATAGGCACAAATGTGTTGCAGCTAGCCCTCACACATGAGCTTCTCCCCACAGACACTCTCCACCCCATCCACCTTTGCTTGACCAGTCCCTCTCCAAACTTTGGTTTCCGGGCAGGCTTCTTTTGTCCTCTCTAATGGGTCTCCATTTGTTTGCTAGGAGAAGGACTCCTCCCTAATCTCCCAGCATTTTCCTGTAGTTATGTATAGTTACTGTTGAGGCATATTTACTGCTGAGGCATATTCAATAGTCAAAATCCATCTGTACCACACCACCCCTCCCATCACTTCTGCTCCTCCTGTACTCTACCTTTCTGATATCCACCCATTTCAGGAAGGACATCCCTTTCAGATTAAATATGATGCACCACACAATGTTTTATATGATGTGGAATACCATTTTCTTACTTGGCATCTATTTCCTGTGGACCATCTCACATGGGTGCAGCCACTGGACAACACCTGGACTTCATTCAAGCCGATGGACCCGTTTGTGTGAGCAGACTACATTTCAGTTCAAGTGTCAACCTCACCAGTTTAAAGAGGCTGACACCTCCTGCTGGAACAATTCCTCCTTTTGCTCCCTGACTGTTAAGCTCTCATATTACCTGACTACCTCACACAGTTTGTATTACCTTGGAGCTGGACACTTTTGTTTTCATCTGTTCTTTCCCCAGAATATTTCTTTTTCGATTGCTCCCAGGATGCATGACATTCGCCTTCCCAAGAACACTTTGTTGTACAGTTCAAACTATTTACCAAACAATACCTGGTGCAGTCATACAACACTGGTCTCCATCACCATTAACGGGACAACTTATTCCACACCGCTGGTTACCAATGACTCTATGGACATTCCAGACTTTATCTCATATGCTGTGCATCCATTACCACTTGGCATGGGAGAAGAGACACTACATAAACTGCTCAACTTTACAGAACTCCATGCCTATATTGATCACCTTAAAACAACATCCACTGAAGTGAATCACACCATCGCTTATGAGAATGGACACATTCAACAAATTGTTGGACACTTGCTACAAGATGCTCATGTGTCTGTGTGGGAATTGTTATTTGGTTACTCACCTACTGCTGATCATGTCTTTAATGTTTTTATTTACCCTATTATTATTTTAACTGCTGTACAAATATTGCTATGCATTATCATAATTTTCCTGTGCTGTAAAATGAAACACAGGTACATGTCCTTGCAGCGCATGTCCTACAGAACAACAACATTTTAAGGTAGTTACACAGAATTTCTCCAGCACCTACCTCTACATCCAGGCTCATTTGGCCTGCTAATTTGGCATTTCCTATTACACTGAATACCAGAGTCAGCTGCAGTCTAGTAGTGCTTCCTATCCTCACTCACAGCATCCTGGTACCTTTTCGCTTTAACCTCCTCAAAATTCCTGCAGCCCTTATGCACTGTTCACTCTCTCTAAGACGGGCACAGAGGTAGCATATTGGGTCTCTTCTCCCCCCCCTCCCCCCCAGTAGTGGCTGCTCTACCTAAGACACAAGGTTTGGACTCATAAGGGGACTTGTTTATCTCTAGAACACTAGAGACAGTACTGTGCAGGACAGGGGACCTGCTAGACATAGCAAGGTATTTAATACAGGAGGTATTAGTCAAGCTACCTACTATCATGTAATGGCAGCTGGGACAGGTACCACAGGTTTGCTTCCACCATTTCCAGGCACAAATAATAAATAAAAATAAAAAAGGAATGGGAGATGTCAGCATACATCAACATGACATTATGCTTAGCATAGGTGTCATGGCTATTTCCAGACTTTGGATTTCAAGCAGCTTTGTTACTCTGGTGATTTCAGTCTCCAAAGTTAATGAGGGTAGTTTACAAGATGAGATTAACTCTGACCCCCTGGTGAGGTCAGTCTCCAGGGCTGTTGAGATTTGTCTGCAATCCCTCCTTGCTAAATCAAGAATAGCAGACCTCAAAGGGAGGTGCTAGAGAAAATTCACTACAAAGGACAGAAACAAACACTTACTTCCTCTCTCTCTCTTCCTCTATTCATCGGACATGAAGCTCTGATAATCACTTCTCTTCAACCCTCCCCCCCCCTCTCTCTGATCTCTCTCTTCCTATTTTCATTGGACACACCTTGCCATGAGGTTCTGACCCATACTTCTCTCGCCTCCTCCACTTCTTTCTCTCTCTCTCTCCCTATTCTTCTTACTTTGTGGCTCTGACGCACATGTTCTTGCCACTCACACACTCACAGATTCAATGAAGTAAACTGAAGCAGCTTTCTAACAACCTTATAACTCTGTTCTATACCTATGTAATAAGCCTATTTCTACATAAAGACCTATTTCCAAGCCATGCCTGTTTGGTTGTCTTATTTGTGCTGCTTACCCTAGTCTTTGTGAAATGAAATCAGGACCAAGCAGAGAGTAGACTGAAAGAATACATATTCAGAAGATTACAGACTTCAGCCCAGAATGCGAGAAGTGGAGCAGGTACTGCAAGACCAAACTGGTAGGGCATGAAAATGGGTCCACTAGGAGCTCCGAGCACCACACCAAGAACAGACATCACTTGAAGGCGTAAGCCCATCTGGTCAAGTCCTTCCGTGAGGCGAAAAGAATGTCCTCGATCTCCACGGGGAGATGGTAGGAGGCTAGAACAAACCGCTCAGCCACCAAGCTGTCGGGACCTCAGATTGGGATGAAGAAGAAAACTCTCTTTCTGCGTCAGCAGCTCCAGTGTGAACCAGAGTGGGACCAGGGGCTCCATTGAGAGACGGAGCATCAGAGGAAACCAAGGCTGCCTGGGCTACCTTGAGGCTATAAGAATCATCGAAGCCCTGTCCTGATGGACCTTGAGAATGGTCTGGGCGATGAGGGGCGATGAGGGGCATGGGGGGGGGGGCAAAGGCATATAGTAACCCTGTTTCCCATGAGATAAGGAAGGCATCGTAGGCCACCCTGCCTGGGTGCGGGAAGGGACCACAGAACAGAGGAAGCTGCGAGTTCGCCAGGCTGGCAAAGAGGTCCAGATCTGGAGTCCCTCAATGCTAGAAAAGTCATTGTGCCAGTCGGGGACACAGGTGCTACTCGTGCAGCGGGTGGACTCTGCTGAGCTGGTTTGCCAATGCATTGTCCTGACCCGGGAGGTAAATGGCCCGGACGGTCATGCCCTGGCTCACTGCAAAGGAGCGCAGGGCTGTCACCTCCAAACAGAGGCTGTAGGAGCTGGTGCCCCCCCATTTGTTCACATAGAACATTGTGACCTGGTTGTCCATCTGGACCAGCACCGCTCAGTGCTGTAAGCGTACCCTGAAAACCCGGAGAGCGAGGCAAATTGCCTGGAGTTCCAGCAGGTTGATCTGCTGCCAGGACTCCTCAAGGGACCAGGACCCCTCAGTGCGCCATCCCGCAGTGGGCTCCCCGACCCACCAGGGAGGAATCTGTGGTCAAGACCACCTGATGCGCTGGGGCTTGGAAGGGCATACCGTTGAGCAGGTTCCAAAACTCCTGCCATGCTGGGAAAGACAAAGATAGGGGTCTTGGAGGCAGCCGGCCGACTGTGCTCATTGCGCTCTGAGGCACTACTGTGTCACCCGCATGTTGAGACGGGAGTTGGGCACGACATGGACCGTGGAGGCCATGTGGCTGAAAAGGCGAAGCATTGTCCGGGCTGGGATGGCCCTGCAGCACCGTACCTCGGACGCCAGGGACACAAGGTGGTCTGCCTTGTCCTGAGGAAGAAAATCAATGGCCCAAAGGGTGTCCAAGCGAGCCCCAATGAACTCCAGGGACTGAACTGGCGTGAGGTGAGACTTTAGGTAATTGATCACGAATCTCAGCTGCTTCAGGAGGCAAATGGTGCGGTCCATGGCCTGCCTAGCTTCAGAGGCCGTGCTCCTTGTTATGAGCCAGTTGTCTAGATATGGGTAGATGGAGGTGCCCTGCAGCCGCAGATGGACTGCAGCCACGGCCAGGCACTTCATGAAGACCCATGGGGCAGATGTGAGGCCAAAGGGAAGTACCCTGTACTGGTAATGATTTCCCTAAACCATGAAGCGGAGGTACTTTCTGTGTTTGGGGTGGACGAGGATGTGAGCATAGCCATCCTTTAAGTCCAAGGAGCATAGCCAATCACCCTGCTGGAGGTAGGGTAGTAACATTCCAAGGGAGAGCAACTTCTCCTGTACCAGCAACTTGTTGAGGTTCCGTAGGTCAAGGGTGGGCCGAAGGCCCTCTGTCCACTTCGGGATAAGAAAGTATCAGGAGTAAAACCCTCATCCTCGGAGGTGCGGTGGGACCGGTTCTACTGCACCGTCCTCGAGGCAGCCTGTGAGCTCCTGATTCAGGAGGGCCTGGTGCTGGGGAATCCGACATGGCTTCCTGGGAAAGATGGAAGAGGGGCCTGGTCCAGATGGAGACAATAGCCATCCCGAACGCCCTGGAGATCCCAGGCACCAGTGGAGATGGACTCCCACCTGTGGGAGAAATGGACCAGACGCCCCCTGACGGACAGCCGCCTTGCCAGAGGACGAGAGGCTATACCAATGGCGTCAAAACCCCGAGGCTGGTGGAGCCAGAGCTGGGGGGTTGGGGCCCTTCGGCTTAAGAGGGCCATGGACCGTGGTCTTGCACTGACCGCCCTAAACAGGGGTTGATGCCGGCAGATAGGCTGGGTAGCCCCTGTATGGGAGCCCCTTTCGCTGGAAGAAAGACTTCTTGCTCTGCAGCTTCTTCCTGGGGAGGGAGATAATTTTCCGGGAGAGGAGAGTACAAGTCACGTATTCTGTCTCGATCTCCGCGGCCTTGTCCTCCATGGGCTTGCCAAATAGCTGCCCCCAAGGGACATCCAGCAGCTTCTCCTGCACCCACTGTTCCAGGTCAGAAGACTGGAGCCAAGCCTACCGGCAGGCTCCGATGCCGGCAGCCGTATGCTGCTCGCGAGAGGTACTTCAAGGATTCCCCGATGGACTTTGAGAGGGCCTGAAAACACCAGAGATGGCCTCTGTCAGGGCCTGCTGCGAAGCCTCCACGCTCCCTAGTGAGATCAAGGAGGAACATCTCAATGTATGGTAAACTTGGATGTGGCATGACAACATGGAGCCCTGATAAGCCTTGCGCCCGAGGGCATCGAGGGTACGAGACTGCCTGACGGGACTGACGAATGAGTCTTCAGGCTCCTTAGTTTCCACATGGCCGATTCAGCTACCATCAAGGTGTGGGGAAGTTGGGCTTTCTGAAACCCCGGAACTCACTGAACCTTATACATGGCATCCAGGCGCTTGCTCACAATTGGGACAGAGGCTGGGGTCTCCCACATGCGGAGTAGGAGGCAGTTCAAAATGGGAGAAACCGGCACCAAGACAGCCTCCGTCGGAGGAGCTTCATATTGTAGAATATTGAGCTCCTCAGCGCAGGGCTCCTCCTCTGACTCAGTGGCCAGCGCTAGGGCTTGCTCCATGTTCCAGACGAACTCCAGGAAGGTGGTGTCCTTGGGAGGTGACTGCTGCCTCTCGGTCGGCAGGGAGGGGTCGGAGGTGAGGTCTCTGTGTAACCAAGTCTCTGGGGAGGTCTCTCCATTGGACTCTCAGTCTGAATAGTCTGTGGAGGACTCAAGGCTGGGTGGCTCAAGACGGGGTTGCTGACCTGCGCCGGATCTCAGAGGCCAAAACGTGCCTGGAGCTGGAAGTGCTCGCCTGTGAAGATCTCGTGCCCGAGGAACGGGACGGAGATCGAGACCCATGCCAAGGATCCTCACAAGGCTTCTGGCTCTCGGGAGTCACAACAGCACCCAGGGAGTCCTTGAGGTCGAGGTCCCGGTCCCTTTGGTTTCGAGGCAAATACCGGTGGGGCCAGGCAGTAGCACCTGCTGGGCAGTGAGGAACGCAGAAACGCTGCTTTCCAAGGCCAGCATCTGGGCCTCCCACTCGGGAGTGGGGCCCTGCGACACCAATGTCAGGGTGGCTGGGTTAGGTGTTGAGGAGAGGGGTTCTCGCCAGAATGACCCTGGGGAGACCTGGTGCCTTCCCCGGAGGCCTCCATATAGGTTCGAGGTACCTTACTGGGCCACTCCCTCTTCAACTTCAGAGACTGCCGAGGGGGGCTGAGAGATCGGGTGCATGACCTCTGATGCTTATCTGGCACCCCTGACAGAGTCCTCAAGGCCTTCTTCTTCCGCTTGCGTTCAGGCGACCCCTGATCAGAGTGCTGCCAGGCCCAGGGAGCAGCCTTAGGAGACTCTGGAGTTTGTGGGGTTGAAGAGTGGGAGGCTACTGGGGATACCAGGGCTGCCTTATGAAAGAGATCATCCAGATTCTGCTTGCGACTCTGGATGGCCTTGGAGGACATCTTCTTACAGAGGGAGCATAGCTCCAGGTCATGGTCGGCTCTTAGACACCTGAGACAACAGTTATGGGTGTCCGTGAACGACATGTTTTTGAAGCATCTATCACATTTCTTAAAACCGGAGGACACTGGGGCATAAAGGACCCCTGCGAGGTCAAAGATCCTTGATGCGTCCAGTGGTTAAAAAGGGCGCGCAACACGGTAAAAACAAAAAAAAGACAAAAAAGAAAAACCCCGAGACCAGGGCTGAAGCAGAGGCACTCGGGAGGCAGGAAGAGGACCAGCGAGGGCCGGTAGAGCAAAATCCGTGCATTTTTGGGGTTCTTTGAAGTGTTTTATGTCACGGGTAGTAATGCTGCATACCTTTTTCAGTTGCTAAAGTGTATATGGATTTTCAGAAAGCTTTTGACAGAGTCCCTCATGAAAGATTCCTGAGAAAATTAAAAGGCCATGGTGACTTTCCAGGAGAGGTACCGCAGGTGGCAGGTAGCTAAAGGCTCAAACGGAGGCTTAGTGAGTTGCGAGAGCACCACATTAAGGTCTCATTCCGCTGCCAGAGGGCGGACGGGGGGGGGGGGGGGTTGGACATAAGAACGGAGACACAAGGGCTGAACCAAGAGGGGCTTCCCCTTGACAGAGTGGTGATGCACTGCGATGGCGCTCAGGTGTATTCTGATTGAGTTGGACTTCAGTCCCGTCTGCGATAGGTGGAGAAGGTATTGGAGTACCACGTGCACTGAGCAGGAGAACGGGTTCGTCTGCTTTTCTGTGCACCACAGTGAGAAAACATTGCCACTTGAAGGCATACGCCCTTCTCATGGAGGCCTTCCGAGAGGCCAGGAGGATGTCTTCCATATCCTGTGGAAGGTTGAAGGGAGCTAGCGCTACCCTTTCAGCAGCCAAGCCATGAGTGAGAGGTACCCCAGGTTGGGGTGTAGGAGAGAGCCCTGCTCCTGCGAGAGTAGTCCTGGGGCTCACCCCAAGGGAATCAGCGGCACTATCGATAAGGAGAGGAGCAGTGGGAACCAGGGCTTTCTGGGCCACCGAGGGGCTATCAGCACTAGCGACGCTCTGTCGTGTTGAGCCTTGAACAGGGTTTTGGCAATCAGTGGGGTTGGGGGAAAAGCATACAGGAGGCCTTCTGATCACAGGATGAGGAATGCATCCACCGCTACCCAACATGGGTGCGGTTGACGGGAGCAGAAACAGGGCAACTGTACGTTGTCTGGGCTGGTGAACAGGTCCATTACTGGGATGGCCCAGAGTCAGAACAGTTGTGAGGCCACTGTTGGGTCTAAGTACCACTCGTGTGGCTGGAGTACCCTGCTCAGCTTGTTTGCCAAGACATTGTCCTAGACCGCCCTCACGAGCATCCCTTTTGCGTGTGGCATAAGAGCAGAAGGCTACCTCCTCCTGGCTGAAGGGGTACACAACCCTGTTCCCCCGTTTGTTCACGCAGAACATCGCGATCTGATTGTTGGTCTGGATCAGTACCATGTGGTGCTGCAGCTGGTGGCTAAAGGCTTTGAGGGCCAGGAATATGGCCCCAATTTACAGCAGATTGATCTGCATTTTGGATTCCCTCTGGGACCAGCAGCCTTGTATCTGGAGACTTTGCATTGCGCTCCCCAGCCCATGAGAGGGGCATCCATGGTGAGGACTTTCTGGGAGGTGGGTGCCTGGAAGGGCATCCCGGCCTGAAGGTGACCTGGATTCTGCCACCATCCGAGGGAGTCTGCCAGCTAGTGAGTCACATGCACTCTGTCCAGGAGCCTGCCTGTAGCTAGGGTCCACTGAGAGCAGAGGCACCACTGCTCTCATGTGTAGGCAGGCATCTGGGGTCATGTAGACTGTGCAGGTCATGTGTCCCAGTAGGCAGAGGAGAAGCCGGGTGAGCATTGTCCTCCACCGTTGCACCTCTGCAGCTACTTCCCTGAGGCATACTGACCTCTTCTGAGGGAAAAAGACTTTTACCTGAAGGGTGTCCAGCTACGCCCCTATGTACTCTAGGTTCTGAATGGAAGTGAGGTGGGACTTGGGGTAGTTTATGACAAACTCTATGTACTGCAGGGCGTTTACGGTGCATCCGGTGGCGCATTATGCCTCTGCAGCTGTGTTCCCATTTATGAGCCAGTCATCCAGATAGGGGAAGATGAAGACCCCTTGAAGCCTGAGGTGGGCTTCAACCACCACCAGGCATTTTGTGAAGACCCTTAAAGACGAGGCCAGTCCAAAGAGCAGTACCCTGTATTGGTAGTGCTGTCCCCCCACCACAAACTGGAGGTATTTTCAGTAGCGAGGATGGATTAGAATGTGAGTGTAAGCATTCTTTAGGTCTAAGGAACAAAGCCAGTTTCCCTGCTGGAGGAATGGCAGCAGTGTTCCAAGGGAGAGCATCTTGAACTACTCCCTGACCAGAAATCTGTTGAGCTCTCACAGATCTAGGATGGGCCTAAGGCCTCTAGTCCTCTCAAGGACGAGGAAGTACCTGGAGTAAAATACGGTGCCCCAGAGGTGTTTTGGGACTGGTTCTACTGCTTTGTCCCGGAGTAGTCCTGCTAGCTCAGTGAGGAGTAGGTCTGGTGGAGGAGAGGCCTGGTGAGCTCTCCCAGGAATAACTCTCCTTGACCTCCTGTAACACCCAGGCATCAATGGTGATGGCTATCCACCTGTGAGCAAACAGGGCTAGGTGCCTTCCTGTGGGCAGCAAAGGGTCATGCCCAGGCTGTCAAAAGTCTCCCCCAGGCTGGGCCTGAGCTGGCGCCTGGGGCTTTGGGTCTTTATGCTTTCTGGGACCATGTCCCTGGCCTTTTTGTTGCTGGGCCTGCTAAAGGCTCAAGAAGGCTTGGGAGTAGTATTGAAGCCCTCTTTCTTCCTCAGGAAGAGGAGCTTTTTCCCTGGGATTTTCTTTCTGGGTTGCACAGAGTTCTTTTTCGAGAGCCTGGTTCTCATCACATACTCGGTCTCTATCTTCACC
The DNA here is from genome assembly GCA_033557465.1 of Ichthyophis bannanicus. Lineage (NCBI taxonomy): Eukaryota > Metazoa > Chordata > Amphibia > Gymnophiona > Ichthyophiidae > Ichthyophis > Ichthyophis bannanicus. The sequence continues at coordinate 241,105,889 of CM066037.1, forward strand.
GCTTTGTCCGTCATGGGTTTCCCAAACAGGTTTTCGATCAGTTCGTCCTGTACCCATTGTTCCAGGTCGGATGACTGCAGCCATCTTTGGCACCGTGCCCCGATGCCTGCGGCAGCCCCCCTAGCCAATGACTCGAAGCCACCATAGGCTGCTCAGAACAGGAACTTGGAACATTCCTTTACCGTTGAGGTTATGGTCATCCATTGAGGCCTGCCGAGAATACCTCAAGCTCCCTCAACAGTTCCTTCAGGTATATACCGATGTAGAGCTAGTATGAGTGGATTTGGCATGTTAGCATTGAGCCCTGAAAAGCCTTTGGCAAAGGGCATCAAGGAATCAGGTCTGAGGCCTTCGGCTGAAAAAGGGTGCGAACACCAGTCAAGGCGGACCTCGAAAAAAGTGGAAAATGGATAAAAGAATCCGAGGAGCAATGCAGAGGTGAGCTAGCTTGGGGGGCGAGAAGGAACAGGTACGCAAACCAGACAAAATTTAACTATAAAAAAAAATCTGACATTTTCCGGGGAAAAAAGTACAACGTCCAAAGGCCTCTGCAGAAAAAGGGAGACCGAGGCAAGATGGCACCCTTGGGCAGGAAGTGGACCAGGCCTGCTTGGTACATCTGCTAAAGGCTTTCTTTGAAAGCTGGGGAGATGCTTCTGCGTGGGCTCTGTCGGCGCCAGTCACCCATATGTGAGGACCGACTTCCTGCTTGTTCCTGGAGAAGATGAATACAGTCCTTATTACATTTTTTGATTCAAACCTCGATAACTGGTCACAATAGGTAGGAACAAGAGAGTGAGGAGCATCAGGATCCAAAAGCAGCCTCAAAGAAGTGCTTTTAGCCTGGATTTGAATAGGGCTAGAGAAGGAGCCTGACGCGCTGACTCAGGTAGTTTCTTCCAGGCATATGGAGCAGCAAGGTGTAATGAACAAAATCTGGAGTTGGCAGTGGCAGAGAAGGGCACAGATAAAAAGGATCTACCAGAGGAGTGGAGTTCCCGAGGAGGGGTGTAAAGTGAGATGAGAGGGAAAGCGTAATTACTCACCTGTAACAGTTGTTCTCCAAGGAAAGCAGGAATCAGTCCTCACTTATGGGTGACGTTGGCACCGACCGAGCCCGCGCGGAGCAATTTCCCATCTTTCAAAAAAGCCTTTGGGATTGCTGCCACGCATGCGTGGTTCTCTTCCCGCCCAAAAGTGCCATCTTGCTCAGTCAGGTCCTTTAGCTCGAGCCCTACCAAGCAGATGGCAAGGGAAAGATAAAAATCCAGCCCCTCATCAGGGGAGGTGGGAGGGTAGTGAGGACTGATTCCTGCTGTCCCTGGAAAACACCTGTTACAGGTGAGTAACTACGCTTTCTCCAGGAAGAAGCAGGAAGTCAGTCCTCACTTATGGGACTCCCCAGCAACAGGCTACCGAACCTGTTGTACGGGGCATCAGCCATGAGGGCCTGAAGCTCACTGACTCGACAAGCAGAGGTTAAAGCCATCAGGAATATCACCTTCCAGGATAGGTGCCGAAGCGAGCATGTCGCCATCAGCTCGAAAGGTGGACGCATAAGCTGTATAAGCATTACTTTCAGGTCCCACTCTGCCGGGGGAGGCCGGATGGGAGGTCTAGAGAGCAAGAGAACCCGCATAAAGTGGGAGACTAGGAGCTGTTCGGAGAGGGGTTTACCCTCGACAGGTAGGCAATTCGCCGAAATCGCACTCAGGTGCACCCTGATGAAGTTCGACTTCAACCCTTCCTTTGAGAGGTGAAGGAGGTACTAGAGGACCCATCGGGTAGGACAAGAAAATGGATCTATCTGGAGCCTAGCGCACCAGATTGAGAAGCACTGCCACTTGAAGGCATACGCCTGTCTTGTCGAGTCCTTCCTCAATGCGAGGATGACCTCCTTGACCTCCTCCAGAAGATCCAGCGGGGCTAGGGAGACCCGTTCAGCTGCCAGGCTGTGAGGGACAACGAGGCCAGGTTTGGGTGGAGCACCCGACCCTCCTCCTGTGTTAGCAGACTCAGGGCACAGCCCAGGGGAGGAACGGAAACCACGGCTGTTGGGGCCACGAAAGCGTGCCGAGGATCACCAATGTGTAAAGAGGACCTGAGGTCCAACTCAAGAGGAACGCAGCTGGGCCCTCCGGCTCGGGTGCGGAATCAGACTGCAGAAGCAGGGAAAGCTGTGTGTTCATCAGGCTGGCGAACAGGTCCATGGTCGGGGTCCCCCACCGATGGAACAGAGGCCGGCCACCTCTGGGTCCAGCCACCACTCGTGAGGGCAGAGGATCCTGCTGAGCCAGTCCGCAAGGACATTCTCATGGCCCGGAAGGTAGACCGCCCGTAGGATCATCCACCGATGGAAGGCAAAGGAGCAGAGGACGACTGCCTCCCAGCAGAAGAGGCGAGAGCCTGTGCCCTTCTTGTTCATGTAAAATATCGCTACTCGGTTGTCGGTCTGCACGAGTGCCAACTTCCCTTTCAGATGGTCCGCGAAGGCCTTCAGGGCCCATCGGACCACCCGAAGCTCGAGCAAGTTTATTTGCTGTTTGGACTCTTCGAGTGACCAGTGCCTCTGGGTGCACAGTGCACCACAGTGGGCTCCCCACCCCAGCAGGGAATCGTCCATTGTTAGGACGAGCTTGTGTTGTGGGGTTTGGAAGGGCAGCCCCCGGAGGTTGCAGGGGTCCTGCCACCAGTCCAGAGACCTGCGAAGGCTGTGAGAGATCTGAAGAGGGTCTCTGAAGTGACCTGGGGCCGGGCTCCACTGAGCACCGAGGCATCACTGGGTCATCCGCATGTGCATGCAGACGTGGGGGTAACATGGACGGTAAAGGCCATGTTCCCCAAAAGGCGCAGCATAGTACACGCCGTGACCCGAGTGCTGCTCTGGACCTGAGCCATCTGGTCCGCCAGCAGAAAGGAGGTTGCTCACTGGGTGTCGAATTGCGTGCTGATGAACTCCAAGGCCTGCACCGAAGTGGGACTTGGGGTAGTTGACCAGGAACCCCAGGCCTTCGACAAGGAGAATCATGCAGGATGCCACTGATCAAGCTTCTCCGGCCGAGGACCCCGTGACGAGCCAGTCGTCGAGATAAGGGAAAACTGGGACTCCCTGCCGCCTGAGGGAAGCAGTGGCTGTGGAGAGGCACTTTGTAAAGACCCGCGGGGCGGACGTGAGTCCGAAGGGGAGCACCTTGTATTGGTAATGTTCCCCTAGCACCCTGAAGTGCAGATATTGTCTGTGTGGGGTGAATCAAGATGTGGGTGTAAACGTCCCCGAGATCGAAGGAGCACAGCCAATCGCCCTGCTGGAGGAAGGGCAGCAAGACGCCAAGCGATAGCATTTTGAACTTCTCCTGCACCAAGAACTTGTTTAACTGGGGTCGAGGGCAGGCCGTAGGCCTCCCGTCTTTTTCGGGATGAGAAAGTACCAGGAACAGAAGCCTCGACCCCCAAAGGTGCATTGGTACCTTCTCGACTGCCCGCTGGGCGAGGTGGTTGTCCAGCTCCTGTTGCAGATATATCTGGTGCACAGGGAGTCGAGAAGGCTCCGCTGGGGAGAATGGAGGGGGAAGCCTGTCCAGGTGGAGACGATACCCATCTCGGACCACTCGGAGGACCCAGGTGTCCGATGTGATGGATGCCCACTAAGGGGCGAAGAGGGACAGCATCCCCCCACTGGCTGTGAAGCTGCTGGGGGGCGAAAGGCTATGCTGCTGGCATCAAAAACCCTGAGCAGGTTGAGGTGTTGCCGGGGTTTGTGCCTTGAGCCCTTTCAGCTTACAGTGGGCGTGGGGTGCCTTCCCCTGCGACGCTGTGGCTGGAGCGGGCGTGGGTGGGTAGGATGGATAACCCCGATAGGGTAGTCCTTTCCTCGGGAAGAATGGCTTCTTAGTCTGTGGTTTCTTCTGAGGAAGGGAGGAGGTCTTGCGCGAGAGGTTTGGGTTACGAACTCAGTCTCAATCTCGGCTACCTTGTCCTCCATGGGCTTACTAAAAGGTTGCTCGCCGAGGCAGGGGATTGTCCAGTAACTTCTCTTGGACCCACTGCTACAAGTCCGAGGATTGCAGCCATGCCTGACACTGAGCCCTGATGCCGGCAGCCTCCACAGGGGCCGAGGATTCAAATCCATCGTATGCGATGCGGGAGATGTACTTGGAGCACTCCGTGGCTGACCTCAGGAGGGCCTAGAACCTCAGGAGGGGTTTGCCTTCGAGACCTGCGGAGAACCCTCCGAGCTCCTTGGTGAGGTCGCGTAAGAACATGCCCATATACAACTGGTAAACCTTGAATACAGCAAACAAGCATGGACTCTTGGTAGGCCTTGCATCCCAGAGTGTCGAGGGCTCTCAACTCCCTGCCCAGCGGAACCTAAGGATGAGACTACGGGCTCTTTTGCTTCTGCATCGCTGATTCCATCACCATGGAGGTGTGGGGAAGCTGGGTTTTCCTAAACCCAGGGCCTCGTTGGACCCTGTACCTCACATCGAGGCGCTTACTCACAATGGGAACCGAGGCAGGTGTTTCCCACATGCTGAGAAGCCTGGACAGAATGGGAGGAATGGGGACGGTGACAGACTCCAGAGGCGGGGACTCGTACTGCAGGATATCAAGCTCTTCAGCTCGAGGATCCTTTTTGGCCTGGGGCCCGTGCCATACCACTCACGAACACCAAGAAGGAGGTGTCTTCGGGAGACAAACATCGCTGGAAGGCGGGCGGGGACTGGTCTGAACGGAGGTCCCGGTTTGTGTGGGTTTCCGGGGAAGTATCCCCATCTGACTCCCAACCCGAGAGATCCGAGGAGGAATCCAATTCGGTTTGGTCGCCCCGTCCGGAAGCCAAGGCCCGTTTCGAGCCGGAGGTCCTGAAGGATCTCGTTCCCAAGGAACAGGAAGGCGAGCGAGACCGACGCTGAGGACCCTCACGAGGCCCGCAGCTCTCGGGGGTTTCCAGGGCGAGTTTTGACATCCCTTTCGAGGGAGTCTCGGTCTCTCAGCGCGAACCAGCTGAGTTGGGTATAAGTGCCTGCTGGGCAACCAAGAATGCAGAAACTCTGCACTCTAGTACCAGCATACAGGATTCCCACGTGGGCGCAGGGCCCTGCAATACCGACACCGGGTTGGGTGTCGAGGAGAGGGGGTCCTCACCGGGATGGTTCTCAGGAGACCAGGCACCATCACCAAAGGCCTCTGTATCTGTACAAGGTACCTTCAGAGGCTGCTCCTTGTCCGACTCTCAGGAACGCCGCAGGGGGCTGAGTGACTGAGCGCAGGAGCGCTCGCGCTTGTCTGGGGCCTCCGACAGCCACTTTGAGGTCTTCTTCTTAAGCCAATCCCTTTCAGGGGATCCCTGGTTGGAGTGCTGCCTTGAGTGCGGGGCCGAGGTAGGGGATCCCACCAGCAGAGAGATGACCGGGAGGTGCCACCAGGGATTCCGTGGCGGCCTTATGGAAAATGTCATCAGACTTCTGCTTCTGACTCAGCAGGGCCTTGGAGGACATTTTCTTACAAAGCGAGCAGAGCTCCGGATCATGGTTGGCCCCAAGACACCGCAGACAGCAGTCATGGGTGACCGTAAGCGACATGTTCTTGGAGCACCTGTCACATTATTTTAAACCGGTGGCCATTGGGGCAAAAAGGGCCCCCGCAAGGTTGAAGACCCACGTGGCCAGCGGTTGGGGAATAAAGAGCGCGAAGCCTGCAAAAGGGAAAAATGCTAGAAAAGGACGTCCCCTTGTTCAAAGAAGAAGGAACAGGGGGAGGACGGGTAGAGGACCGTTGCAACCGGAAAAATAGCAGGCCAGAGGCCGAAAAGAGAGACTTTTTCTGAGGGACGAGGACATGCATCTGAAGGGCTCCATGGAAAAAGGGAGACTGAGCAAGATGGCACCCTTGGGCAGGAAGAGGACACGCATGCGTGGCAGCAATCCCAAAGGCTTTCTTTGAAAGCTAGGGAATTGCTCCGTGCTGACTCCGTCGGTGCCGACATCACCCATAAGTGAGGACTGACTTCCTGCTTATTCCTGGAGAAAGCATAGTTACTCACCTGTAACAGGTGATCTCCGGGAACAGCAGGAATTTAGTCCTCACATATGAGTATCGTCGGTACCGAAGGAACCTGCGCGGGAACGCTCCCCAGCGTCCAATTAGAAAGCTTTTGGGAGCATCCCACAGCGCCTGCATGAGCCTTTCCGCCTTTCCCAACTGCCTCTCTCCAGTTGAGTTTTAAAGCTGAGACAAAGAGAGAGAGAGGGAAAGGAAAAGAGATAGAGAGATACAATTCCTAGGGGAGGTGGGTGGGTTGTGAGGACTAAATTCCTGCTGTTCCGGGAGATCACCTGTTACAGGTGAGTAACTATGCTATCTCCAAGGACAAGCAGGAATGTAGTCATCAAATATGGGGACTCCCTAGCTTTAGATGCCAGGGAGAGACCCCAGAAGCTGTGTGACCCTGAGAAGGGCTCCACTCCCCCCCATGGATCTCTGGCAACCTACCAGGGATGGTGGGTAGGAGTTGATTAGGTATGGAACAGGTATTGGAGAACAGCCTGACCAATCAAGGCATCCCGGTGGGAGTCCATGTCCAAGCAGTAATGGGCTGTGAAGGTATGAACCGAGGCCCAGTTGGCTGCTCGACATATGCCGTTGATAGACAGAGTGTAGATGAGCCATTGAAGTTGCCATGGCTCTCACATTGTGAGCTGTGACATGGCCCTCCAGAGGAAGATTCTTACTCTGATAGGTAAAGGCTATACACTGAGCAATCCAATAAGATAATGTTCTCTTGGAGACAAGAAGTCCCAAATGAGAAGGATCAAGAGCAACAAAGAGTTGAGAGGACTTCCTATGTTGCTGTGTTCTTTGTAAGTAAAAGGCTAAAGCTCTTTTACAGTCCAAAGTATGAAGGTTCCTTTCTGCATTTGATGCATGAGGCCTTGGAAAGAACACAGGCAGGTAGACCGCTTGGTTTAGATGAAAAGGCGAGACCACCTTTGGCATAAAGCGTGGATGAGTCCTAAGGACTACCTTGTCATGATGGAACCTTGTATAAGGTGGATCAGCTACTAGTGCTTGCAACTCGAGGGAGGAGTGGCCTAGTGGTTAGGACAAGATACTTCAGGCTGGAGGGCCGGGGGTTCAAGTCCCACCTGGGGACAGCAATCTCAGGCCGGAGGGACTGGGATTTCTAGTCCTATAGGCACTCCTTGTGGTCTTGGGCAAGCCACTTAACCCTCCATTGCCCATGTTCCCTGTAAGTATTAGCGTATGTGTGTCATATCCCCTCGTGTTAAATGTATCTCCCAATTGACCGCTTTGACCCAGTGAAAAGCGGGATATAAATACAGCTAAATAAATAAATAAACTCACTGATGCGACGTGCTGATGTGACTGCAATGAGAAAGATAACCTTCCAAGAAAGGAATTTCAAGGAGGTAGTAGCTAGGGGTTCGAAAGATGGCTTCATGAGCTAACCAAGAACCAAATTTAAGTCCCATGCCACAGGTGGTGGCCTAATGGGAGGCTTAGTTAGCAGAAGGCCTCTCATAAATCTTGCTATAAGAGGATGGGAGGAGATAGGTTGTCCATTTAGGGGCTTGAAGGAAACTGCAATAGCACTCAAATGGACTCTCACTGAGTTAGTTTTAAGTCCTGCATTGGATAAATGAAGGAGATACTCCAGTAATGATTCCAGAGGTATGGCACTGGGGTTAAGACCCTTCTGCGAACACAATACGGTAAACCTTTTCCACTTAAAAGCATAAGAGCGTCTTGTGGAAGGCTTCCTGGAAGCATAAAAGGATATCCTTTATTTGCTGAGGGAGGTTAAGATCATGGAGATCTAGGCCTTCAGCAACCAAACCCTGAGATGCAGAGACTGGGGATTGGGATGCCATAACATTCTGTCCTCCTGAGATAGGAGATCTGGAGCAGACCCTAACTCCAGGGAGGGAGCTTGAGAGAGATGTAGAAGTAGAGGGTACCACACTTGCTGTGGCCAATGTGGAGCTATGAGAATCATACGGCCTCTGTGTCTCTGAAGCTTGAACAGGGTTTTGGGAATCAGGGGAATGGGTGGAAAGGCATACAGGAAGTCTTGACCCCAGTAAAGGAGGAAGGCATCCCTGGCCTGAGAACCCTGAGCCGGAAATATGGAACAGAACCGGGGAAGCTTGGCATTCAATGGACTTGCAAAGAGGTCTATGTCCGGGGTTCCCCAAATTTGAAAAATGTTGGCCACCTGGTATGCATGTAGAGACCATTCATGTGGAAGCAAAACTTGACTGAGTCTGTCTGCCCAAGAGTTTTGTATGCCTGGAAGATACACTGCCAGGAGATGAATCTGCTGCTCTCTGGCGAGGGACCATAGTCGCAAAGATTTGTTGCAAAGCGACAGAGAGCCTGTTCCTCCCTGCTTGTTCACGTAGAACATGGCTACCTGATTGTCCGTATGAATGAGGACTGTCTTGTAGCTGAGCAGGGTGTGGAACACTCGAAGAACAAGGAAGATTGCTCTGAGTTCCAAGAGATTGATATATAGATGAGTCTCCTGTGGAGACCAGGTGCCTTGGGTGGAGAGGTCTTGTAGATGAGCTCCCCAACCCATCAGAGAAGCATCTGATGTGAAAGTTACTTGGGGTAAGGGTTGTTGGAAAGGGGACCCCAGCAACAGGTTTTGAGTGGACCTCCACCACTGGAGGGACAAAACAAGCCGACTTGTGTTTGCTATTTTGTCTGACAGGCACCCTGATGCCTGGGTCCACTGAGTGGATAAAGTCCACTGGGCTGCCCTCATATGGAGGCGAGCATAGGGAACCACATGCATAGTAGATGCCATGTGGCCTAGTAGTTGTAGCATTTCTCGGGCAGTGAGATGAAACTTTAGCACAGATTGAGAAGCTAACTGCACCATGCGAAGGCAACGGGCCTGGGGGAAATAGGCCCTTGCCCTTATGGTATCCAGCAAAGCTCCTATGAACTCTAGAGACTGAGTGGGAGTTAGACTGGATTTTAGGATGTTTATTACCAGACCCAAATACTGAAGGATACGCATCGTGCAGGATAGACAAGTCCTGGCCTCTGACTCTGTTGGGGCTTGAATGAGCCAATCGTCTAAGTAGGGGAAGACGAATATCCCTAGAGTGCGGAGAAATGCTGCTACCACAGCCATGCATTTCGTGATCAACCTTGGTGCTGAGGCCAGGCCGAAAGGAAGCACCCTGGATTGGTAGTGCTGTCCTTGAAAAAGGAACCGAAGGAACCTTCTGTAAGCTGGATGGATGAGAACATGAGTGTATGCATCCTTGAGATCTAGAGAACATTGCCAATCCTGACTCTGAAGGTATGGCAGCAGAGATCCGAGAGAAATCATTTTGAATTTCTCCTTGACAAGGAATTTGTTCAATTCTCTGAGGTCCAATTGAGGTCTGTATCCCCCTGTTTTCTTTGGGATAAGGAAATAGGGGGAGTAAAATCCTGTACCCTGTTGATGGATGGGTACTTCTTCTATTGCCCCTTGGGCAAGAAGCGTGGTGACCTCCTGACCTAACAGGTTGATGAGAGAGGCTGGAAAATTGAACTGCCTTACCATTGTGGGAGGGGGCATGCTCGAAAAATGAAGCTTGTACCCCTCGTTTATGATGGAGAATGTCCAATGCTCTGCTGTTATCTGTCCCCATCTGGGGGCAAAATGGCTCAACCTTCCTGGAATGGTGGAAGGCTCTGGTCCATTGAGAGCCAGGAAAGCTAAGTTCTCTAGCTGAAAGTCAAAGGTCTTGTGGAGGCTGAGACTGCTAAGACGGTTGAGCCTTCGCAGGTTGACCTGCAGAACGTCCCTGCTGAGAATAATCAGGATAAAATCTTTTTTTTTTTTTTTTTTTTTTTTTTAAGAAAAGAATGGTTTCTTAAAAGATTTCTTTCTTTCAGGATCAGCTGTAGACTTGGATAATCTATCCAAGGTGGAGTTTTCAGCATCCATCTCATTGGCTTTCTCTTGCCAATCTTTACCAAACAGGTTCTCACCAGTACAAGGAATATTTCCCAGTTTGTCTTGTACCCAGAGCTCCAGATCAGATGCCTGGAGCCAAGCAATTCTACGTGCACCTATGGCAATAGCAGAGGTCCTGCCTATGCACTCAAAGCAGTCGAAAGCTGCACGGTTGACAAATTTTGAAACATCCTGGGCATGTTTGACCAGCGTGAGAAAATCCTGTCTTCTATCCTCAGGAAGAAGAGGGCCCAAAGCCTCTAAATCTCCTGTGACTTCCTTCAGGAACATTCCCATATATAGACTATAGGAACTGATCATGGCAGAAAGCATGGAAGCTTGGAAGACACGACGTCCAAAAGCATCCAAAGTTCTGCACTCAAGTCCTGGGGGATTAGAGGCATGTCTCTTTGCACTCTTGATCCTTCTCATAGCTGACTCCACTACAATAGAGTGGTGGGGAAGCTGAGTTTTCTGTAAACCAGGACAAGGAGGGACTCGATACAGAGTATCCAGTCTACGAGAATGAGGAGAGGTAGTAAGAGGCGTCTCCCACATCCTTAGCATGAGATCATGCAAGATCACATGGATCGGCAAGGTAGCTGCCTCCTTAGGAGTTTTAGGATATTGTAAAATTTCCAACTCCTTTGCTCTGGGCTCTGTTTCAGGGGCCACAGAAATGGACAGACCCCGAGCTACCTCCCTGATGAAATCCTGAAAGAAAATGTCCTCTGGAGGAGACATCCTGTGTTTAGGGGAGGAAGGCTCCTCCGGGAGAAGTATTCCCGCATTGACAGAACTGTCAGAATCCTCAAATTCCTCCGAGGACTCAAAGTATCTTCTGTCAGGATGCTCTTGAAGAGCTCGATACCCATACTGACTGAAGTCGGTACCGAGGGGAACCGGTACCGGTGTAACGGTACCGGAAGGCATCGCTTGACTGGGTGCTGGCAATGCGGACGCCGATGCCGATGCTATCGGTGTCGGTGCCGGTTGAACTGTCTGACGCGCTTCCGAGGGTATCGATGCCGCAAGGAGAGCCGCCAGACTGCGTTCAATAGCCAGAACCCTCTGGTGTATCGACGCTGCCGATGCCTGGGTATCGGTACCGGAGAAAACTGCCGGTACCACAGAGCATGGCACCAGTAGTTCTGCCGAGGTCGAGGCCTCGAGAACATCCTGGAGCCCCAATAATGCTTTGGAAGCCAAAGCCTCCCGCCGGGGCAATTTTGCCGGTGCAGAATCCTCAAGGGCAACGCCGGAGGCATCTCGATGCTTAGAAGGAGATCTACCCTTTGAGGACCGGCTGGACTTATGTTTAGTTACCTGAGATTCATGGGAGGAAGACGAAGCCCTGGAAGACGTCGATGCCACCGAAGCTGCATCTGAGGGAAACAGGGAACTGAGCTTGCAAGCTCGGTTCTGTTGACCTCTCTTGGACATCATGGCACAGGCCATACATTCTGAGATGGAATGGTCAGGACCTAAACATTTCAGACACCACTCATGGGTGTCAGTGACGGAGATGGTACTGCCACACTTGGTGCACTTTTTAAAACCCTAAGAGGGTTTTTCCATTGTGGAAAAAATCTTGGGCCTAAGGCCCAAAAAGGCGCGTGCACCTGGAAAAAATGGGAAAAATACTAGAAAATTCTTTCTTTTCTTTAAAAAAAAAAAAAAAAAGAAGAAAAAACTGGCAGTACCGGTAAAGCGTCGAGGAAGGCAGACGCGACCACAAAAAAGAAGGAAAATTTTCTGCGGTGACAGGAACACGACCTGCTGGCTCCGCGGAAAACAAAGAACTGGAGAGAGGCAGTTGGAAAAGGCGGGAAGGCAGCACGCAGGCGCTGTGGGATGCTCCCAAAGCTTTCTAATTGGACGCTTGGGAGCGTTCCCACGCAGGCTCCGTCGATACCGACGATACCCATATGTGATGACTACATTCCTGCTTGTTCCTGGAGATAGTAGTGAATTCTTCCTTGTATTCAATACCACAAATACAAAATTATTAACATTATCACTAAGAGAAACTATTCAGGCAATGAAACTTAACTATGCAAACCCTACCTTCCTCCTCAAAAGGTTGTATTAACAGTTCTGGAAAACAATACCCAGCTCAAAGAATTCCTTTGCAAGCACTTTCTTGTCAAGATGGGCCATTAGAAAAGAGCAGCGATTGCCACTCTACAAAATCATAGTAAAAGAATTGGATCAGGTCTCAAAAAAAAGTTAAGCTGGGCATCATCTCATGAAGGGGAGATCTCAAAACTATGCATAAAAAAAGCAGATACAATTGTCCAGCAAGTGTCATATGTTGGAAAATGGAGATATTAGGTGAATCAAAGCTATCTGGAATGATACATTTACTTTTTGCCGATCTTTTATTATCCAAGGTGCAAATGGACCTTCACTATCAAGCCATAATGTCATACCTTCTATCAATACATGCAATTCAAACACATCCTCCTGGGGAACTGAAAAAAAATCAGCTGTCAAAGTGTTAAAGAAAGGTCGGAAACTTTCAAATAATGAGAGGATTAATACCCATGCAAAAGATTGCACTGATGAATTTACTACATTTGCTGCTACAATGCTGTGGTAGCAAAGTGAAAAGCAGTATGTCTGGAGGAATGTTATATTTGTTGGGAGGAGTAGCCTAGTGGTTGGGGCAAGGTACTTCAGGCCGGAAGGTCAGGGGTTCAAATCCCACTAGAGGACAGTAACCTTGGGCCGGAAGGACTGGGGTTTCTAGTCCCACAAATGCTCCTTGTGGTCTTGGGCAAGCCACTTAACCCTCCATTGCCCATGTTCCCTGTAAGTATTAGTGTATGTCTCATATTCCCACATGTTAAATGTATCCCCCAATTGTGTTGTGACCACTTTGATTGAAGGATAAGGCGGTATACAAAACTGTCTAAATAAAAATAAAATAAAAATTGTTGATAGAACTATAGATAAGAGCATTGTCTTCAAAATCCACTTTCACATTAAAAAGCGTGGTATAATATCAAAACACAAATAAATAAATGAAGCGTGGTTGGCTAAAATCAAGCAGCCTGTGCATACAACACTAAAATTTAAATCTTTACATGAGGAAAACGTTGAAAGGAAGACAAAATCTATCCAAGGAGGCCCAGGATAACGAGGGAGAAAAAAATCCATAAAAAACGAAGCATTGGCATTATGAGTAAGTATAAATTTCTCACTTCAGACCTTAGCAAGTGATGCTGTCTGGCCATGCGGTTTAGAATTGCTGTAAATGGCCAACTACCCATAAAAAAAGCAAGCAAGAAGCTGGTTGTTCTAATTGTATATTGTGTTGACATTTTCTCATTTCACTATTATTATAATGTAAGTTGTCAAGCTATACCTTTTCAAAACTTCCTTGGATGAATCTCCTCAAAAAGGTTGTTAATAAATCTTAATACATATATACATAAAATAAAATCCATGTATATTAAAAGCAGTATGGAACCAAGATCCTTCTAATATAGTTACCAGCTGCTTTGGGTGACAAAGTGGATAAAACCTAATCCCTTGTCCCCATTTTGATTACACCAAGACGTGAATCAGTATTCCTTGAGATTTTGAAGGCAGCAAGTTGCAACTGTGTGACTGACAGTTGTATTCATCCACTTGCAGAAATAAATGGAATAATTATGCTAGTGATAAATAGAACAAAGATTAGAAATACAATTGTAGTCTTTAGATCTGAAGAGTCATTTGGTTAAATTTTCCAACATGTCAACCACTGTTTCTTTTGTTTCATGGTAAAGCAATGTTGCTTACCTGAAACAAGTGTTTTCTGAAGACAGGATTGATAAGGCACCCAAGTGGGTGATGTCATTCAAAACTGGGTGTAACTGCTCTCCCACAGCTTAGAACATAGTGTAAAGTCCGAGCAAGCATGGCCATTCTCAGATACGGTGGTATCCTCAGGTTGTTCCAAAGCTCTAGAATATAGGCAATTCAGAGAGGTGGGTGGGAGTGTATGCCTCATCGATCCGGCTGTCTATGGAAGACACCAGTTACAGATCAGCAACATTGATTTTTCCATCGACAAGCAGGACTGGCTCAGGCACACAAGTGGGTGATTCTCTCGCTGTTTTGTTATTGCTCCAGACTTCACAGCAGCCAACAACAAACAAGTACGAGAGTTGCCCGTTCTTATAGACAGATTGGCCAGTACAGCTTTGACTGAAGGCACTATCCTTTACTGAGGCTTGGTCCAAACAGTATTAAGCAGAAAGCATGAAGAGAGGACCATGTAGCTTTGCAGTTTGTTCCCAGAGAAACAGACATTGGAGCTATTATGGCTACAGTGGTGCTGATGAGACTTTACTTTGGAGCTGAGAGAAGTATCCGTTTGTTTAAAACAGAAATGGAGGCATGATGCCAGCCAATTTGCTAAAGTTCTTTTTGCGACTGACATGCCAGGTCTGTCAGGATTAAAGAAAACAAAAAGTCGTATAAACTTCCTATAAGAATCAGATCTTTTAAGGTAATAGGCGAGAGCCTGTGTACAGTTGAATATGTAGGGGCTCTCTCGCATGGATTTGAATGTGGCTTCAGACAAAAAGTGGGAAAACTGTTTCTTCATTTATATGAAAAGAAGTCACCACCTTAGGTAAAAATTTAGGGTGTGCTCAGAGAGCAACCTTGTGATGATGAAACTGAGTGTATGTGTCATAGGTTACTAATGCCTGAAGTACACCAATTCTCCTAGCTGAGGTAATTGCGACTAGGAAGAGCACTTTCTAGGTGAGGAACTTAAGCGTAGCAGATTTCAATACTTCAAAGGGTGGCTTCTGGAGTGAAGCTAGTACCAGATTAAGGTCTGAAGGTACGGGGGAACTTCTGCAGAGGAGGTTTTACATGAAGACAACCCTTCATGAAGCAAGCAATATGATACTGAGATGCTAGACTGATCTGTAACGGAGCATGATAAGCAGCCAGAGCACTGAGGTGTACTTAAATGGAAGAGGTTTAAGGCCCAGATGATATAAATGGCATCCAATATAGTGGAAGGCAGACATGTTACAGGGCTATTGCCATTAGTGAAACACCAGATTGACAATCTCTTCCACTTGACAGGGTATGTGTGTGTCTAGTAGATTTTTTCCTTGTAATTATGAGAATGTGCTGGATAGATTCTGGTAAGCCAAGAACAGAAACTATCTGCTTCTCAATTTCCATATTGTGATGACTACAGATTTCAAGTCTGGATGAAGATAACAGCCCCATTTTGAGTTATTAGCATTGGGAATTGATCAGATTTTCATGGAGATAGCTTTTTGAGATTTGTTGAAGTCAATACAGGGCTATAAGAAGCACAATACTTCAGATAAGCTGGAATGTATGTAGGACTTGCTAGGAAAGGAATTGCTGGATATGCATACATGAAGGTCCAGGTCCAAGGATTTGCTAGGGCATCTGGAGCTAGATGTATTGGGGGTGGGGAAGGGGGGGGGGAAGGGAGGAGAATGGAGCAATAAAAGAGGAACCTTGGATTTTCACTGCTGGCGATACATTTGAGGTGTTCCTCACTATTGAAAAATGGCTCTCAGGAGGGATGCATCCAAGGAACACTCATGAGGTCAGGACCTCTGTTAAGCCTGTCAACTAACTGGTTGTGCAGACTCGGTATGTAGGCAACTTGTATCTGGATTTGATTGGCTATAGCAAAATCCTAAATCCTAGCAAATAAAGCCTCTGTCCCTTTATTTACACAAAACATTCCCACCTGATTTGACAGAAGATGAAGGAAAACTTGCAGGGCATAATAAATTGTACTGTACTCTAAATGGTTGAGGTGAAGACACTTCTAATATTTTAGAAACACAGAAACATGATGGCAGAAAAAGACCACATGGCCCATCTAGTCTGCCCTTCCGTATCAACCACTACAACAGTCCCTTTTTTTCATTTAAAGATCCTCTGTGTTTGTCCCGTGCTTTTTTGAATTCAGATACTGTCCTCATCTCTATCACCTCCACCTGGAGATTATTCTACACATCTACCACTCTTTCTGTAAAGAAATATTTCTGCATATTACTCCCGAGTCTATCCCCTTTCACCCTCATCCTATGTCCCCTTGTAGCAGAGCTTGCTTTCAATCGAAAGAGGCTCTCCTCCTGTGCATTTATGCTATGGAGGTATTTAAACATCTCAATCATATCACCTCTATCCCATCTTTACATATTAAGCTCCTTAAGTCTGTCCTCATATGCTTTATAACAAAGACAACTAACCATTTTAGTGGCAACCTTCTGTGCCAACTCCAACCTGTTTATATCCTTTTGAAGGTGTGGTCTCCAGAACTGCACACAATATTCCAAATGAAGTCACACCAAAGACTTATATAGAGGCACTATCAGTTCCTTTCTTTTGCTGGCCATTCCTCTCCCTATGCACCCAAGCATCCTTCTAGTTTTTGCCATCACCTTTTCTACCTGTTCAGCTACTTTAAAATTATCAGACACAATCACACCTAGGTCCTGCTCTTCTTTTGTGGACCCCCTATACCATATCACTCCCTTGAATTGCTGCAGCCCAAATGCATGACCTTGCATTTTTTAATATTAAATCTCAGCTGCCAAATTCTAGACCATTCTTCAAGCACAGCTAGATCCCTCCTCATGTTATCTACACCTTTCTGGGTGTCTACTCTATTGCAGATTTTGGTATCATCCGCAAAGAAGCAAACCTTACCAGACAGTCCTTCCACAGTATCACTAACAAAGATGTTAAAAAGAATCAGACCAAGGACAGACCTTCTTCTCCTCAGAGTGAGCTCCATTTACCTGTACCATTTGTCACCTCCCACTCAACCAATTTCTAACCCAAGCAGTAACTTTAGGGTCCATCCCTAGGGTGCTCAGATTGTTTATAAGTCGCCTGAGCAGAACGATGACCACATCCTTTGAGAATGATGACCATCAAGCTGAGTTCCCCACCCCAAGTTTGAGGCACCAGTAATCTGGACTAATTGTTGCTGTGATGGTGCAAAGGAGATGCCTGTTGAAAGTTTGGGCTTGCAAGCCCATCACTGCAACATAATGCAGGAAAAGAATCAATGAGAAAGGCTATGAGCATGGATTCCACTGGGGGTACCTCATTTTCAAACAGGCCAAGGTGACTACTGTAGTTAAATGAAAATAATAGAAAAACTTAGCTTATTGCAGTAGCAGAGGTGATTACAGTGTTTCACAACTCAGCCTATATTGCACTGATATAGGCTGTTGTGAACCTTTGTAATCACACCTCTGCTTCTACAATAAGCTAAGTTTCTACTATTTTCATTTAACTTTGCTAATCCTGCAGAAAGTTGCCTGTGCAGTTTCCATGGTTATGTTTTCATGAATTGAGTTTTGATGAATTAAGAGTTTTTTTCCTTTCACCAGTGATATATGGTTAGCAGCTTTTCTGGCTGGCTGCACCCACTGAAGTTAACTGTTGTGATTCTATACTTTGTGGGGATACTGCGGTCTTTTTCCTCTTATTCATATTAAGGATCTTTTTCCTGTTACTGTTTTTTACACTAGAGAGAGTTTTTTTCATCATAAGCCTAAGTGAGCAGCTTTTGTCTGTCTAAATTTAGTCTATCTGCTCGAAAAGAGGAATTTCTATATCATAATTGACTTTATGGAACGAGCATGCTCTGTGAGTGTCTGTATTCTGTCTTCTGGTAGAAAGGTTTTGGCTTGAACAGAATCCAAGACTACACTTATAAATGAAATATTGTTCATTGGATAACACACAGATTTTTGAAAGATAAAATTACTTTCCTCCAGTCTCTGGGTTGTCTTGCTTATGAGAATTAAGGCCTGTACTTCTGCAGAAGCCAGTTGTGCAGGTACTGAAATATTAGATGATCTTGCTTGTGAAAATGGGCAGCTGCAAGTATGATACATTTGGTGAATATCCTGGTTGCCACTGACAGGCTAAAGAGAAGGATCTTGCACAAAATTGTTGGACTGAAAAGTAAAGTTGAGATACTTCTTGTAATGTGGGTGTGTTGGGATGTATATATATCATCCTTGAGGATGAGAGTACATAGTCAGCCTCCTCTGTGGAGGAAAATAGAGGGGAGAGTGGTCGTTTTAAATTTGTTTTCTGAGAAAAAATAAATTGATGGATGTTTCTGTGATCCAGAATAGGGCACAAGCCCCCTGTCATCTTTGAGATAGCAAGTATCTGGAGTAGAAACCCCGATTTCTCTCCTGTGGTGATACGAGTTCTTCGGCCTTGGCCTGGAGCAGAAGAGACACTTCCTCCTCGAGGAGTCTCCAAGTTAAGGGGGATCTGGGGACCAGCTGATATATCTGATGCACTAGTTATTTTGGATTATGCTGAGGGCCCAGGAATCCATCCTGATCCTCCAATGGAAGAAAATACTGAACCTAACCTCCCTCCTCAGGAAGGACAAGACGAATATTCTAGAGGGGATGGAGGCTCGGAAAATAGTCAAAAGGTGACAGCAGCTTAGACTGATCAGGGGTACCTTGTTTAGGCCAAGCTCTCTTCTATTATGGCTTTTGCACAACTGAGTGCTGCACTTGTCGAGGCAGTTGCTGGTAATAGAACTTCTTACAGAAATAGGAGCCTCAGCGATATTGGCTGAAGGAAGTACACCTGGCCAAGGAGCTCGATGAAGGTAGGAACTCAAAGAGATGCTGCAATGTAGAGAAATGATTCCTTTATCATATCTACTGTCTCTTTTACTTTTTTGGCCAACTTGTAGTTGACGTTCTCAGGCAACCCAGAGGTTCTTAGACTTGTATCTGGCCTCTACTGCTTAAGTGGAAATTCTGGATGAGATTTTAAAGACATCACAAATAGTCAGTGTAAGATAAGTGCCACACTCATCAACTTCTGTTAGTATGGCAGCTGACTTTGAGCACAAGAAGAAAGACTGAATGAAAATATTTGGACTTTCTGAAAGATAATATGAATTTACTGAGTTATACAGAGCTGATGAGCAGCAATATGTACAGAAAGCATGGCTCCCTCAAAAACTCCTTCATGAAATGATCCAACATATGGCTGTGTTTTTCAGGAGGAGGCAAGGGCCTATGAATGTTAACTGGCTCACAGACCACATGATGACTGGAGATTGCTACTTCTTGGTATAGATTGCTGATAATGAACATTGGTTAAGCTCGTTCAATGACTTTGTGAAGAGCTATTGAAAATCTTTTGAAGAAAAGAATGAAAGTGCTCTGAAAGTTGCAAAGACAGAGGGTTGTGCTGAGGTGGTCAGTTTTGCACTAAAACACAGTTTTCACAATATCGGAGAGGTCTGTGCAGGGCATACATGCACTATGCTGTGGTTCTTGGCAAGAAAGAGTCCAAGTGCTTCCTCTTGGCCTGAGATACTGCACTGTTATGCTTGCGTTTCTCCAGTGTTTTAGAAAGTATTAAAGAAACCACCTTACCCTTGGGCTTTTGCAATAGTGGCAGCACTGTAAGCCTGGAATCCCAGGAGGTAAACACTCTTAATTTTAAAGATATCAAACAGCCCCCAAGGGCAGCTGGACTCAAAGTCACCACACCTGGAAGTTGAAGGCAGCTCCATGGAAGTTCTTGATTCGCATCTGCAGAACTGGCAGTTTTCTGTACAGAGAAGCTTTGAGGTTTTTGTTTTTTTTAAAAGTAGCTTTTTTTGCAGTCTCAAAATGTTTATGGAGGTAATACAGACTCTCTCTTCATTCTCTCTGAACAGCATATTGCTTACAGCCCTGACTGAGGTCTGGACGCAAGCATATAAGAAACTTAGGAAAAGTATTAAAGTTCTGGATTTTTCTGTTGCAATTTGGGCAAAGTTGAAATCCTGACTTCAGCAATTCTTTTTTTTCCTTTTAATAATAAAATAAAAAAGTAAATTTAACTGAAGACAATATTGCAAATGACTTGCTTTTAGCAATTTTAAAAAATCTTAACAGAAAAACTTTGTTTTGCATCCATTCAGGAGAACAGAAAAAACAAACACACACTGAGGAATTGAGGAGACCGCTGTCCATGGGAAGGATAACATATGTTCAGAACTTTGCATTAAGTTGTGAGCTGTGGGAGAGCAGCTCCATCCAAGAACGGGATGACACCACCCACTTTGTCTGACTCAATCCTGCTTGTCGACTGAAAATAGCCTTTTATTAAATTCTTGTGATGACCACACCTCAAATTCAAGGCAAGGCCAGGCCAACCATTAGGCAAACTATGCAGCTGCCTAGAGCAGCAGCAGCTTCCTTTTAGGGTAGGGGGATTCCTCAAAGGCAGTGCCATTCAAAGTGAAACAATAGATACCGACAGCCAGGGGGCACATAAGACTTAAGGTTTGCCTAGGGTTCCGACACCTGAACCAACTTTGGAGCTGGCCCTGATTAAAAGATAAAGTCTACCTTGCAAATTTAAGGTTAACATAGAGGTTTCCGGATCCCAAATGAAGTCACATCATCAGTGAATGGGGTCACAGAAACATGGACATTTCTCCTTCTCTCTGGACTTTCACTGTGACTTATAACCAAGTAGTGGCAATCACCAGTCAGCATGTGGACTGTGAGCCAGTGAACATTCATAGGCCCTTGCCCCCTACTGGCTAAGCTTCCTGTTACACTGGAAACCCATGTTGAGCACTGGGGTCTTAACATACTGACACAAAGGACGCTGACGACTGCTGCTGCTGCTGCTGCTGTTGCCACTGCTTTCTACTTTAGATGAGTGGAGGGAGCGGAAGGGGCCAGAGACATCTTATTTTGATTTCATCATCATCATCTGGGGTCACGTAAATTTTCAGTTGTTAGAATGGAGTCACAAAGGATAAAAGTTTGAAAAGCACTGCCTTAACAGTTGGAGGACAAAGCCTTGGACAGGATTGGATGGAAGCAGCTCACTATTTGACTTTCTAAAGTTTGTAAGCTAAGCAAACAGAAGCACAAAAGGAATATAAATAAGGGGCAAAAAAGATCAATTCTGCAACTTCAATACTGAAGAAAGATGACCCGACTGACTGCGGAAATTATCACACAATCGCTCGATCCCACATGCCAGCAAGATTCTACTCAAGATCATTCAGCAGAGACTACAACCATACCTGGAACGAGAACTGCCTGAAGTGCAAGCAGGGTTCAGGAAAGGGCAAGGACATCATCGCAGATGTGAGATTGGTCCTTTAAAAGACAAAAGAATACCAAAAGGATATCCATGTATTTTATTGACTACAGCAAGGCTTTTGACTGTGTAAATCATGAGAAACTCTGGGCCACATTAAGAAGCATGGGTATACCAGAACACCTAATCATTCTCTTGTACAACCTTTACATTGACCAAGAAGCAACAGTTCGAACAGAACTAGGTGGAACAGAATGGTTTAAAATTGGCAAAAGGTGTATGACGAGGCTGCATACTTTCCCCTTACTTCTTTAATTTATATGCAGAACAAATTATCAGAGAAGCAGGACTGTATGAAGATAACAGAGGTGTGACGATTGGTGGAAGACTCATCAACAACCTTCGCTATGCTGATGACACATTACTGGGCTGAAAGTGAAGACGATTTGAAATATTTGCTTCTCAAGATCAAGGAATACAGTCTTAAAATGGGTCTGCACCTTAACGTCAAGAAGACAAAGATCATGACAACTGGCAAAT
Organism: Ichthyophis bannanicus; assembly: GCA_033557465.1. Classification (NCBI taxonomy): domain Eukaryota; kingdom Metazoa; phylum Chordata; class Amphibia; order Gymnophiona; family Ichthyophiidae; genus Ichthyophis; species Ichthyophis bannanicus. Next base: position 241,127,520 of record CM066037.1, read on the forward strand.
TGAATAAGTTCATCGTTGATGGAAAAGAAATCGAAATAGTGGACAACTTTAACCTACTTGGATCAACTATCAATAAAGAAGCAACAAGCAGTCAAAAAATCTGATGACGCATTGCTCTTGGCAGGGATGTCTCTCTCCATACAAAGATTCAACTTGTTCAAGCCATGGTATTTTCAATAATGTCATATGGATGTGAAAGTTGAACAGTGAAAAATATAGACAGGAAGAAAATTGATGCCTTTGAATTATGGTGCTGGCGATGAATACTGTGTATACAGTGTACTGCCCGAAGAACAAACTAGGCAGTATTAGAGGAGATCAAACCTAAGCTTTCTTTAAAAGTTCAGATGACAAGACTTCGACTTTCATACTTTGGACACATCATGCGAAGACAGAGATCATTAGAGGAAGACATCATGCTTGGCAAGGTAGAAAGTCAATGCAAAAGAGGAAGGCCAGCAATGAGATGGATCGATACAATTACAGCAGCTACAGGTGCCAGTCTGTCAACAATGAGCTGCCTGACTGAAGACCGAACACAATTTAAGACAACTATCCAGAGGGTCGCCATGAGTCGACACAGACTTGATGGCACTTAACATGGTTTCGTTTTCTGATCCAGAGTTGGTCTTAAATCACATGAATGGACACAAACATTGTTAATGGGAAGATGCCATCATTATACTGGTTGCTTCAAAACATCCATTTCATGTCTTTACCAACAGCTGCATTTTTTTCAACCTAGGGGCTCATTAACTAAAAAGTGCTACAATGTTACTGCACACTAACATGCATTATCTGCCACAGGTCCCATTTTATGCAATGGGACCTACTTACTAATAAAATGCATTAACAGTATAAATGCATGTTAGTAACACTTGTGCATTTTAGTAAATCTAAGCTTACTACTGTTAACTACTTTTTACCTTGTTGAATATGAGTAATTATATTTCTCACCAACTATATTTCATTAAACCTATACTTACCCACACGGAGCATAATTTTCTAAAGGGATACATATGTGGGCAGGCCAAAACAGTGCTTATTCTAAGCCTATTTTATAAAGGCTCATAGGCGCCTATGTATCTTAAAATACTAGCAAAAATCTTGTAGAAATCATAGCTAAAATGAAGTTGGACATTTAAGCCTGCTCCATGGCAGTAATAAATGGAATGTTTATTACCGCTCCACCCACTCTCCAAAGTCCTCTTCTCTAAACACCTTCACCAGAATTACATAGTAGTATATGCTTTTGTGTCATCATGTATACTTTTTACACCTGAGGAAATTTTATAAAGAAGCCTTTTATGTGCATACATTTACATATATGTATGAAAAAGGCTTTATAAAATTACCTTCACATTATACTATTAGAAGTTAGATCATATCTATTTTCTTGCTCCAATGGAAACCATCTTTATAATACAAAATGTCCCCAGTCACAAAAGTGGAATCACACCTATTCAGAATAAGCAACAAAAAAAAAATACAAAAACTAATGAAAAGCATCAAGCACTTCAAATTGCATGTGCCTCCTACAATCTGCTTAACTACAATCTCCACTCAAAACACAGCAGCAGGGATACGAGCCTGTACACTCCCATGCTGCTTTAAGTGAACCACATCTACTAATTTAGTATAGCTGAGTACAGTAACATTTGACAATACAATGTCTAACTATAGCATACAACACACAAAAGAGCCAGTCTCAAGAGAATCCTAGTCCTAGAAAATTTTTAATTCAAAACACAAAATCAAGCAGGAAAAATGACACCACTTTACAAGGATAAAATAAGTTTTTATTTATAGTCTTATAGTAAAGGTAAGCCTTAACTTGCAAGACAATTCTTGGGCAGTATGTACAACATACCTTTTATTTCCATGGAATGGAATCAAACATTAACAAAGAGACAAATCTACATTGTGTACACTATTTCAGCAAATGCCAGTAACTGGAAAGGAGAACATAAAAAAAGGACAGAAGTACATACAAACAATCCTCCCCACCCTCCCCCTTCAGAAAAATAAAACGGTGAACAATTCAGGGCCATGTGACTTATTTCAACTCTAGTCAAAAATCAGAAAATCAAATACACTTTTATATGTGGAATCAGAATTGCTTGTACCAGGGACAATGTTTGTGGTGTATGTACATAAAATAATCAGAATGCTATATATGCACAAAAACAAAATCAAAAATTTGATCATTACTTTATGAATCTGTAGAATTTTGCATGCAAACTTCATCAGCTGAGTGAGAGTTTGGTTGAGTTTCAACATCAGCAGCAGGACATAAATATTATCAACACATCATCACACAAGATACAAAAAGCACTGTGCCCTGTGGGCGCCCCATAACCCAGAGAAATAAGCATGTTAAGGAGATGTAATATCCCTAAAAAATAAAAACAGCTTCATTCAGTCTGTGAATGCCAAGGAAGAAGACTTCATTTATCTTCTCAATTATTTCCGCTTTGTTTTTTTGATCATTTAAACAACTGATTTCTCCCCATCTCAAAACATATAGTGCTGTATGTAAACTGGAAGAAAAGGTATAATTTGGTTTGAATTCATCCTATCCATCATCTCAAAACCAGCCCACCCCTAACCCTTCCAGCCCCACCCCTAACCCCCTTCACCACACATTTGTTGTTATAAGTTACATTTAAAAAAAAAAAGCACAATAATGGTAATTTGCAGGGCAAGTTTAATTTACTTAAAATGTCTTTTCTTAAAAATCTCTGTTCACAGATTCACAAAGTCTATCAAAAGACCTTAGCGCTGATGTTCTGCTTATTAAAACTGATGCAGCACCTGAATATTTGTTCTTGATATGGTCTGTGAGCCTAGATGGCAATATGTTACCTGTTGCACAAATTCAAATGCAACAAGGTTAGTCTTTAATATGAAAGCTGCCAAAACAGGAGACAGGTTTGCTTTAAAAATATGAGTTGGTTATGAGGAAGAGGAGGAGGAAGGAAAAAAAATCAAAGAAGCAGTCCAAGAGGCTCTACTAAAAGGAGAAAAATAAAGTCTTTAAACAGCTTGGGGGTGGGGGGGAAAGAGAGCTATGAAACTGAAAAGGTGACAAGAGGTTAGGCCAAACAGCCAGTTTATTGCCGCATAGTATTTAGCTTGCTTCCATTCGTATTTTCTTTCTGCTCTGGGGTTCCTCGGGTTCAGACTCAGAGCTGGAGTCAGAGCCACCATCGAAGGCAGAGATAGTGCTGCCCTTGGCATTGGTGTACAGGCTGTTGTCTGAGGAAGGAAAATTGGCCTGCAACTGGGTGCTTGATTTTGCTTTCTCCAGTGCACGTACTGTAACCCAAGCAAGAGAAGGACCATATTAGACAGGCTGTAGAACTCAATGCTAACACTACTTCAGTCAAGATCATCATTATCATTCTAATGGTAAATCATGGATAAATGCAATCTCTAGTCCTAACCTTCCTTACTCCTGTTTCTGGCACTCATCTCTTAAGACTAAAAAAACATTCACTGTACATAATTACTGGTAACAGAGTCAGTGCTGAGAGTTCATAACTGCCTACGTCAAACTTGTCTCTAATTCTTTCACAGAGCAAGCATTAGGGGCTATGTTGTGCACTGCGTTTTCAGTTAAGAGAACAACATTTTTGCGAATAAGGTGAAGCACTCCATATAACTTTACATATGTATCACAGCAACTGCTATCAACAAACCAGACGCTTGGTGTGCCCGTAAACTGTAGAGTAAGAGTGGGAGCCAAGGATAAGCCACCAAGGACTAAAGAGAGGAATTGCCACTATTACTAAAATCGTACAATCATATCATGAAAAAAGCATACATTTAATTATGCAAAATTATAATTTTAAACAAACATGTAATATATCTTTTTCCAATTTCATTTTTTTTCCAAGTAGCAATCCTATAACTCGGACATTCAGCAAAACACAGCCATGTAGAGTTGATTTTCACAATATCTTCTTTAGATGTTTTATATTCAAAATATACTTTTATGAAATAAAATTTGTGTTTAATGACTCATTTCATGATTTATGATTTCAAGATTTTATACCACCAAAATAATTACTGATTTAGTAATTGGTGTTTGCCGTTACTGCTGTGCTATACTATGCCTTACTGTTATGGGATAATTCTCTTGTATTCCCAGAGCCTACAACTGTCCATGTTCACACAGGCATGGCTCAACTGATACGGCTTACTGTTAAGGACAAAATGTGTCCATTTTTAAAGAATAGAAAGGGATGTAGTCCCAACTAACAGTCCAATTTACAAGTCAGCTTTCAAGACCTAACTGCTGGCTTGTAGTAAATGTCTTTGAGGCTCTTGTTTAAAATGGCAATATATGACATTACCGAAGAGACAAGAAAATCAACAGTGATGGAAAAATATCATGTGCTTTGTCACCTGGTGACTAAAATATGGAGGAGCTGCCACTCGAGAGAACTCTCTGGTCTGGCAGAGTCCATTGCGTTGGACCACCGAAAGAGAGACGCATTTGTGATGTAACCAGAGGAGGTACATTTACAGAGTATGGGGAAAATAAGAGGCACTATGTATTAAAAGAAAAAGAAAAAGGTGATGAAATAACCCCAAACACTGAAAAGAGAGCAAACAATAAAAAGGATGTTTTTAAACATAGCTATATAATGCTAAATAAAAAAAGCAAAACAAAACAAAAAGTTAGGCATCAGGAAGCAGTTCAAATTGCTATTCAAATAAAAAAATATCTGAAGGAGTTGACGTTAAATAAAACATTTTCAGTACACTTGACATGTCTTGCTTCTGCTGTGACTATTTATAAAAAAAAAAGTCTGCTAAAATTAACTAGGAACTTTTCCTATAGGTGTACTCTCTTCAGAGCTGTTATGCTGAGAAAATGGCCAGAGGAACAAAACCCATAAGTTTTTCTAATTTTATTTCTATCAGTGTTTGGCAGCAGTGAGTTTTGCAGGGATATGCAGTCTTGAAAATTCTGTCTTCTCACACATGGCCCTCTGGGCAAGGTGGAAAGCCAGAAATGGCACAGGACACTGGGAAGAAGCACAAATGGGCAAAGTCCATCAATTCTCACTGAGCAGCACTATGGTGGCATCACATCCCCAACCTGTTCCTCAGATCAGTAACCAGCACAGGTCATGAAACACCTATAAAGGATTACTGTAAGAATAACAGATGACCACCACTGTGCAGCTCATCCTAAACTGAGCAAATCAAGCACCACAGTTTGGGTCATTGCTCCAGGCTTTCTTTCCCTTCAAGCAGCAAATATACATATGAGTTTTCATAAATTATGCACTATACAGTACACTATCCTGGGTAGGTAATAAAAGAAAGTGAAGCTAAGCAGTAAATAATTTTAAATAGCTTACAGAAAAACTATGAAGAAATTATGCTGTACACTTTCAATCACAAACCCAAGACATGGATTTTATCTTTTCTTCCAAAATTTGCTTCCCCTTCCTCTACCAACCATGGCTTATAGGAACCTCATGGAGATTCACCACATGCTGCACGGACTTAGCTGGTGAAGACGAGGAAGAGAGGCCCAACTGGGAAAAATATATTAAAGTTATTTTGTACACAGAGTTAATACAATCGTAAGGCATGTAAATATAGTTCTCAAAGAAATCAGAACTACAAGTCCTTACGTGCAACAGAACAAAACCAGGCTGCCTCAAACCTGAGTCCTGATCAGATATCAAGCCTGAAAAAGCTCCCCAGCAAGTCCATGTTCAGGTATGAAGACTTGCAGTCCTTCCCCATCCCAAATCCAGAAAGTATGGCGTTCACCTTGCTGCTCTAGTAAGGCGTTCTGCCGCTTCAGGTCATCAATGTCTTGCTGGTGCGTGTGGTTTTTCCTTCTCATATACTGAATGTATTCTGTGGCTTTATCTAAGATTTGGGCACGGGATGCCTGTTGGAATGAAACAAACACAAATAAGTAGTACAAAGAAATATTTCAAGATATGCAACGTTGGCATCTATACTCTAGCGTAAACTCCAGTGGAAGACAAAATGAAAGTTTTCCATAGTAAGTGGTTGTCAAAAGAAACTACTCGCTTTCTTCCATCCCACAGATTGTTTTTTGTGGGGTTTTTTAAAATTATTACTCAGTACTAGTAAACTAAAACCCCCTCTACTGGTCAGCACTAGAAAAACCAACAGCATGCCACATTCTGTACACATTACAATTTAATTTCCAGTGACAATGGAACATTTCTGGTGCTAATTAAAGAAACAGCATGAAGCAGCAGTAAACTAAGTCAAATCTGCAGCAAGTCAGAGTTAACTAGTACTCAAAGGGCATCTAGGGGTAAAAAATGACTAGACTGCACATAGGCAACAGCTATAGAGACTCAGCCAAGTCTTCAGGGCATACCTAGACAGTCAGGTTTCCAGGGTAACCAAATGAATATGCATGAGAGAGATTTGCATGCATTACCTCCATTATATGCAAATCTATCTTTTGCATATTCATTGTAGTTATCCTGAAAATCTGACTGGCTAGGTGTGTCACAAGGACTGGATTGAGAACCCCTGGCTCTAGCGCAGAGGTTCTCAAACAGCTGAGAAGTGTCTCACCAAAACTTTGACACAGACGCAAGCCCATGTTGTCTGTAACACAAAACAGTGAGCCAGGTATTACTTGAACGCCCCATAACCGCTCCCCAAATGATCATTTCTGTCACCAGTCTAAAATGGAAATTTTGCAGATCGGCTTCCCCCTCCCCCCACCAGTAATAAGCGTCACTGCATCCTGAACCCCTCCTGTGCTTTCACTGTGGCCACTGTTGCCTGCTCCCTCCTCTGTGGCTCTGATCACTGCTGCCAGCCTGGCCTGAAATGTGGAGTCCTGTCCCCTCTCCCCTGGCCACGATCACAGCCGTTGCTGGATACAACAAAGGAAAAGATGTCATGAAGAAACTCCCCTACACTCACTCTTTCTGCTGACTCAGATTATTGGGTGATGAGAGAAAGTTTCAAAAGGGGAACTAGGAGGGAAGGGATGCTGAAAGGGGAAAGGAAGAAAATATATATATATTGGTGAGGAAAGCATAATTACTCACCTGTAACAGGTGATCTCTGGGAACAGCAGGAATTTAGTCTTCACATATGGGTATCGTCGGTACCGACGGAGCCTGGGCAGGAACGCTCCCCAGCGTCCAATTAAAAAACTTTTGGCAGCATCCCACAGCGCCTGCATGCTGCCTTCCCGCCTTTCTCAACTGCCTCTCTCCAGTTGAGTTTTAAAGCTGAGACAAAGAGAGAGAGAGGGAAAGAGAAATAGATAGAGAGATACAACTCCTAGGGGAGGTGGGTGGGTTGTGAAGACTAAATTCCTGCTGTTCCCGGAGATCACCTGTTACAGGTGAGTAACTATGCTATCTCCAGGAACAAGCAGGAATGTAGTCTTCACATATGGGGACTCCCTAGCTTTAGATGCCAAGGAGAAATCCCAGAAGTTGTGTGCCCCTGAGAAAGGGCTCCACTTCCTCCCATGGATCTCTGGCATTCCACCAGGGATGGTGGGTAGGAGTTGATTAGGTATGGAACAGGTGTTGGAGAACAGTCTGACCAAACAAGGCATCCCGGCGGGAGTCCTTGTCCAAGCAGTAATGGGCTGTGAAGGTATGAACGGAGGCCCAGGTGGCTGTTCGACAGATGTCGTCGATAGACACAGAGTGCAGATGAGCCATTGAAGCTGCCATGGCTCTCACATTGTGAGCTGTGACATGGCCCTCCAGAGGAAGATTCTTACTCTGATAGGCAAAGGAAATACACTGAGCAATCCAGTTTGACAGTGTTCTCTTGGAGACTGGAAGTCAAAAATGAGAAGGACCAAAAGCAACAAAGAGTTGAAAGGACTTTCTATGTTGCTGTGTTCTTTGTAAGTAAAAGGCTAAAGCTCTTTTACAGTCCAAAGTATGAAGATTCCTTTCTGCATTTGATGCATGAGGCCTTGGGAAGAACACAGGTAGGTAGACTGCTTGGTTTAGATGAAAAGGCGAGACCACCTTTGGCATAAAGTGTGGATGAGTCCTAAGGACTACCTTGTCATGATGGAACCTTGAATAAGGTGGATCAGCTTGCAATTCACTGATGCGACGTGTTGATGTAATTGCAATGAGAAAGATAACCTTCCAAGAAAGGAATTTCAAGGAAGTAGTAGCTAAGGGTTCGAAAGGTGGCTTCATGAGCTGACCAAGAACCAAGTTTAAGTCCCATGCCACAGGTGGTGGCCTATTGGGAGGCTTAGTTAGCAGAAGGCCTCTCATAAATCTTGCTATAAGAGGATGGGAGAAAATAGGTTGCCCATTTAGAGGCTTGAAGGAAGCCGCAATAGCACTCAAATGGATTCTCACTGAGTTAGTCTTAAGTCCTGCATTGGATAAATGAAGGAAATACTCCAGTAATGATTCCAGAGGTACCGCAAGGGGGTTAAGACCCTTCTGCGAACACCATATGGTAAAACATTTCCACTTGAAAGCATAAGAGCGTCTTGTGGAAGGCTTCCTGGAAGCATAAAGGATATCCTTTACCTGCTGAGGGAGGTTAAGATCATGGAGATCTAGGCCTTCAGCAACCAAGCCCTGAGATGCAGAGACTGGGGATTGGGATGCCATAACATTCTGTCCTCCTGAGATAGGAGATCTGGAGCAGACCCTAACTCCAGGGAGGGAGCTTGAGAGAGATGTAGAAGCAGAGGGTACCACACTTGCCGAGGCCAATGTGGAGCTATGAGAATCATACGGCCTCTGTCTCTCTGAAGCTTGAATAGGGTCCTGGGAATTAGGGGAATGGGTGGAAAGGCATAAAGGAAGTCTTGGCCCCAGTGAAGGAGGAAAGCATCCTTGGCCTGAGAGCCCTGAGCCGGGATTCTGGAACAGAACCGGGGAAGTTTGGCATTCAACGGACTTGCAAAGAGGTCTATGTCCGGGGTTCTCCAAATTGGAAAAATCTTGGTCACCTGGTCTACATGTAGAGACCATTCGTGTGGAAGCAGAACTCAACTGAGTCTGTCTGCCCAAGAGTTTTGTATGCCTGGAAGATACACTGCCAGGAGATGAATCTGATGCTCTCTGGCGAGGGCCCATAATCGCAAAGCTTTGTTGCAAAGAGACAGAGAGCCTGTTCCTCCCTGCTTGTTCACTTAGGACATGGCTACTTGGTTGTCCGTGTGAATAAGGACTGTTTTGCGGTTGAGTAGGGTGTGGAACACTCGAAGAGCAAGGAAGATTGCTCTGAGCTCTAAAAGATTGATATGTAGATGAGTCTCCTGTGGAGTCCAAGTGCCTTGGGTGGAGAGGTCTTGTAGATGAGCTCCCCAACCCAATGGAGAAGCATCTGTTGTGAGAGTTGCCTGGGGTAAAGGTTGTTGAAATGGGCACCCCAGCAACAGGTTTTGAGTGGACTGCCACCATTGGAGGGACAAAATAAGGCGATTTGTGTTGCTATTTTGTCTGACAGGCACCCTGAAGCTTGGGTCCATTGAGTGGATAAAGTCCACTAAGCTGCTCTCATATGGAGGCGAGCATAGGGAACCACATGCACGGAAGATCCCATGTGGCCTAGCAGTTGTAACATCTCCCGGGCAGTGAGATGAGGCTTTAGCACTGCTTGAGAAGCTAACTGCACCATGCGAAGGCAACGGGTCTGAGGAAGATAGGTCCTTGCCTTCCTTGTATCCAGCCAAGCTCCTATGAACTCTAAAGCCTAAGTGGGAGTTAGACTGGACTTTGGGACGTTTATGACTAGACCCAAATACTGAAGAATATGCATTGTGCAAGACTGAGAAATCCTGGCCTCTGACTCTGATGGGGCTAGAATGAGCCAATCGTCTAAGTAAGGGAAGACGAATATTCCTAGAGTGCGAAGAAATGCTGCTATCACAGCCATGCATTTCGTAAACACCCTTGGTGCAGAGGCCAGGCCAAAACGAAGCACCCTGTATTGGTAGTGCTTTCCCTGAAAAAGGAACCAAAGGAACTTTCTCTGAGATGGATGGATGAGAACATGAGTGTACGCATCCTTGAGATCTAGAGAACATAGCCAAACCTGACTCTGAAGGTATGGCAGCAGAGTTCCTAGAGAAATCATCTTGAATTTCTCCTTGAACAGGAATTTGTTCAATTCTCTGAGGTCTAAAAGAGGTCTGTGTCCTCCTGTTTTCTTTGGGATAAGGAAATAGGGGGAGTAAAACCCTGTACCCTGTTGAGGAATGGGTACTTCTTCTAGTGCCCCTTGGGCAAGAAGCATAGTGACCTCTTGATCTAATAGGTTGATAAGAGAGGTCTGAGAATTGAACTGTCTTACCATTGTGGGAGGGGGCATGCTCGAGAAATGGAGCTTGTACCCCTCTTTTATGATGGAGAGTGTCCAATGCTCTGCTGTTATCTGCCCCCATCTGGGGGCAAAGTGACATAACCTTCCTGGAATGGTGGAAGGCTCTGGTCCATTGAGAGCCAGGAAGGCCAAGTTCTCTAGATGAAAGTCAAAGGCCTTGTGGAGGCTGAGACTGCTGAGGCTTAGCAGTCTTTGCTTTCCTTTGTTTGGGTGGTTGCTGACTTTTATGGACAGGTTGACCTGCAAAGCGTCCCTGCTGGGAATAAGCAGGATAAGACCTTTTCTTTTTGGAAAAGAATGGTTTTCTGAAAGATTTCTTTCTTGCAGGATCAGCTGTGGCTTTGGATAATCTATCCAAGGTGGAGTTGTCAGCATCCAACTCATTGGCCTTTTCTTGCCAATCTTTGCCAAACAGGTTCTCACCAGTACAAGGAATATTGCCCAGTTTGTCTTGTACCCAGAGCTCCAAATCAGATGCCTGAAGCCAGGCAATTCTACGTGCACCTATGGCAATGGCAGAGGTTCTGCTTATGCACTCAAAACAGTCAAAAGCTGCATGATTGACAAATTTAGAAACATCCTAGGCATGTTTGACCAATGTGAGAAAATCCTGCCTTCTATCCACAGGAAGAAGAGGGCTCAAAACCTCTAAATCTCCTGTGATTTCCTTCAGGAACATTCCCATATATAAAATATAGGAACTGATCCTGGCAGAAAGCATGGAAGCTTGGAAAGTACAACATCCAAAAGCATCCAAAGTTCTACACTCACGTCCTGGAGGATTAGAGGCATGCCTCTTTGCACTCCTGATCCTTCTCATAGCTTTTTCCACTACAATAGAGTGGTGAGGAAGCTGAGTCTTCTGGAAACCAGGACAAGGAGGGACTCGATACATAGTATCCAGTCTACGAGAGTGAGGAGAGGTGGTAAGAGAGGTCTCCCACATTCTCAGCATGAGATCATGCAAGATCTCATGGATGGGTAGAGTAGCTGCCTCTTTAGGAGCTTTGGGATATTGTAAAATTTCCAACTCCTTTGCTCTGGGCTCTGTTTCAGGAGCCACAGTAATGGACAGACCTCGAGTCACCTCCCTGATGAAGTCCTGAAAGGAAATATCCTCTGGAGGAGACATCCTGCGTTTGGGGGGAGGAAGGCTCCTCTGGGAGAAGTATTCCCTTACCGACAGAACTGTCAGAATCCTCAGATTCCTCTGAGGACTCGAAGTACCTTCTGTCCGGATGCTCTTGAAAAGCCCGATACCCGTACCGACCGAAGTCGGTACCGGGTTGAATCGGTACCGGTGTATCGGTACCGGAGGGCATCGCATGACTTGGTGCCAGCAATGCGGACACCGATGTTGATGCTGTCGGTACCGGAGTCGGTGCCGGTACCAGTTGAACTGTCTGATGCGGTTCCGAGGGTGTTGATGCCGCAAGGAGAGCCGCCAGACTGCGTTCAATAGCCAGGAACCTCTGGTCTATCGACGCTGCCAATGCCTGGATGTCGGTACCGAAGAAAACAGCTGGTACCCCAGAGCATGGCACCAGTAGTTCTGCCGAGGTTGAGGCCTCGAGAACGTCCTGGAGCCCCGATAGTGCTTTGGAAGCCAAAGCCTCCCGCCGAGGCAATTTTGCCAGTGCAGAATCCTCAAGGGCAACGCCAGAGGCATCTCGATGCTTGGAAGGAGATCTACCCTTTGAGGACTGGCTAGACTTGTGTTTAGTTACCTGAGATCTACAAGAGGAAGAGGAGGCCCTGGAAGATGTCAATGCCACCGAGGCTGCATCAGAGGGAAACAGGGTACTGAGCTTAGCAGCTCGGTTCTGCTGATCTCTTTTGGACATCATGGCACAGGCCCATACATTCCGTGATGGAGTGGTCAGGACCTAAACATTTCAGACACCACTCATGGGTGTCAGTGACGTAAATGGTACCGCCACACTTGGTGCACTTTTTGAAACCTGAAGCAGGTTTTTCCATTGTGGAGGAATTTTGGGCCTAGGGCCCAAAATGGTGCGTGCACCTGGAAAAAAGTACTAAGTATATAAATTTTTTTTTTTTTTAAAGAAAAGAAAGAAAGAACCACCGGCGGTACCAGTAAAGCGTCGAGGAAGGCAGACGCGACCACAAAAAAGGCGGCAATAAGGAACAACCACCTGCTGGCTCCGCGGAAAACGAAGAACTGGAGAGAGGCAGTTGGGAAAGGCGGGAAGGCAGTACGCAGGCGCTGTGGGATGCTCCCAAAAGCTTTCTAATTGGATGCTGGGGAGCGTTCCCGCGCAGGATTCGTTGGTACCAACGATACCCATATGTGAAGACTACATTCCTGCTTGTTCCTGGAGATCATTTGGGGGGGGGGGGGGGGAAGATGAGAAATTGAATGAGCCTGGGGGGAGGAGCATGAAAGTGAAGGTATGAGCTTGGTACACTGGTTCTGCTGTTCTGCTATAGGAAGAGAACTCTAGGGCGTGTCTCCTCTCCCCAAACAAAATGTCTTTCAGGATTCAAAGGTATTAATGAGCAAACAAACCGTCACAAAGACAGGAAGCTATAAAACCTGAGGAGATGAAATGAAGCTGAAAAGATGAAAATTCAAAAGCAACATGAAATACTTTTTCATGGCAAGGGTGGTAGATACCTGCAATACCCTCCCCACTGGAGGTGGTGAGGACAAAAATGGTGATGGAATTCAAAAAGGCATGGGATAAGCACAGAGGATCCTTATAAAGGAAGAGGAGCATTTCTGCTCAAACAAAAAACTTAAATGACTTTCACACTTCAAAAATGCATAGCAAGGGTAGCTATTACTGAGCAGCAGCTATAACTCAAACCATAGAGCAGTGGTAACTTGCACAGAGTGGCAGTTACAACCAACATCTCCAGGAACAAGCAGGAATGTAGTCTTCACATATGGGTATTGCTTTGAAAATCTCTTTGGCAAGGACTGGCAGGACAAGGTTAATCAGCTTGAATCTGAAAATACTACCTTGAACAGCCTATCAAAGTCTACAGCCAACCCAGCAAAGAAAACATTCAAAAAAACCTTTTTTCAGCAAGAAAAAGAAGCCTTACCCATCTTACACCCATCAAAGCTACTGTCTCTTCATGTTCCCCCGAAGGGGCAACAACAGAACAGACAGCAAAGAAAGCCGCAAGCTCAAAGAGCTCAACCGGCCCAACAGCCCCAGCCCCCTCAAGGTCTTTGACTTCTACCTAGAGAACTTAGTCATTCTGCCCCTTAAAGGTCCAGAACCCTTAACCATTCCAGGAAGACTATGCTATTTTGCCAAAAGATGGCAACAAATAACCTCAGAAAACTGGACTCTGTCCATTGTACGACTGGGGTACAAGCTTCATTTTCTCAACTTGCCCCCACCTACAATAATAAAACAGGTTAATTCTCAAGCCCCTGCCACCAACCTCTTGTGGCAGGAGGTCACATCACTTCTCGCTCTAGGAGCAATCGAAGAAGTGCCCATATTCCAACAGGGTTTGGGGTTTTACTCCCCCTATTTTCTTATTCCAAAGAAGACAGGGGGACACAGGCCTATCCTAGACCTCAGAGAATTAAACAAATATTTATTCTGAGAAAAGTTCAAAATGATCTCCCTTGGGACACTCCTTCCATACCTTCAAAGTCAGGATTGGCTATGTTCTCTAGATCTAAGAGATGCGTACATGCATATTCTCATCCACTCAGATCACAGGAAGTTCCTTCGATTCCTGGTCCAAGGAAGACACTTCCAGTACAGAGTTCTTCCTTTCGGACTGGCCTCTGCCCAAGAGTCTTCACAAAATGCATGGCAGTGTTAGCCACATTTATGAGGACTCTAGGAATATTCGTCTTCCCTTACTTGGACGATTGGCTCATTCGAGCATCGACAGCTCCAGAGGCCAGCTTAGCTCTTTCTCGAGCAATGAGCATTCTTCAATACTTGGGACTGGTCATAAACCTCCCAAAATCTCATCTTTCAGCTGGGGAGTCCCCATATGTGAAGACTACATTCCTGCTTGTTCCTGGAGATAGCATAGTTACTTCACCTGTAACAGGTGATCTCCGGGAACAGCAGGAATTTAGTCTTCACAACCCACCCACCTCCCCTAGGAGTTGTCTATCTCTTTCTCTACTTCTCTCCTTTGGTCTCAGTTATAGACTCAACTGAAGTGAGAGAGGTACAAAGGTGGGAAGGCAGCACGCATGCGCTGTGGGGTGCTCCCAAAGGTGTTCCTATTGGACGCTGGCAATGATACCCATATGTGAAGACTAAATTCCTGCTGTTCCCGGAGATCACCTGTTGTGAGTGAGTGAGTGTGTGTGGGGCGGGTGGGGGGGGGGGGGGGGAGAGAATGGTGGCACAATGTAATAACACATTGAATCGCACTGGGCAAACAGGTAGGTCCGGACCTACCTATCCCTTGAGAACTGCCTGCACCTCATGATTCATTTGTACTACTCCCCTCTGACCTGGCAAGAACACCAGCTCAAAGCTGCTTAGCAGGAACGTTGTTTATAACCCCAAGAAAAAAACCTTGAGTGTGGGTAAACTGCACCGAGTACTAGTTACAACTGTAAATACCTTGCTGAGCAGACCAGACAAGCCATGATGGTCTTTATCTGCTGTCATTAACTACGTTACTATGAGATTAGGTGGGGACTCAGGGGATTGGTCACAAAATCCCCACACACCTGTCCAAATGGGGACTTGAGGATTGTGAAATGGGTACTGAGAGATTTAGTAGGTTTTCAGGGATGGTGTGGTACTGAGGACAAGGCATCTAGCTGGGAATACTAGGGATATGTGGAAGAGTGTGTCATAGGGACTGGGATATTTCAGTCAAAACATAAAATGTTGGGGTGGAGTAGACAGAGTGAAACTGAAAGTCTTGGAGACACTTGGGAACGCATATGAGAAGGCAGGGCTGCATCTGTTAAAGGATGACAAAAGGTAGACATAGAGGAGCTGGAGAAGAGGTGAAAGGGAGTATGGAGAGATTAGAGACAGAAAAAAGTGAATGAACATGTTAAAAAAAATACCTGAAAATCAAGAAATATTTATTTTCAACAAGCTCAAACCAAACTTCATTTTTGGCACTGCACACTTACAAGATGCAACAGTAAAAGCAGCAGGGGCCGATATTAACATGCTAAGTGACTGTGAGCAAGATATTCAGCAGCACTATTTTATTTAACAAATTTTGCTATACAGTTTTTCTATGAGTCAAAACGGTTTACACAGAACTGGGTTTATACAATGAACAGGTTACAAAGTGCATCAAGAACCTTTTAGAATAAATATAAAAAAAACTTTATGGTGAAAACAGGGAACAATGAACATCATCTAAAGTTCACTACACACTATGTACAGAGGGGAGTGGGGTTGGGTTAGGGAGTATAGGGGTTTCATGGGGGTGGGAGGGGAGATGTGTTTGTTACTATGGGGTTGTCCTGATTTGTAATTGTTTGATGTCTGTTGCTGAAATGCTTCAGAAGAGATGGGTCTTGAGTTGTCTACGGAAGACCATGGATGACCTGATACCTCAAATTGCAGGGGGTAGTGAATTTGTATAGTAGTAGTGAATATGGTAACATTTTACTTACCAGTTAATGTCTCTTCCTTGAGTCCTGCAAGACCAGTCCAGACAAGTGGGTTGTGTTCCCCTACCAGCAGACTGGTGGAGACAAAGAATCAATGAAAAGCCCAGGTTTCAATGACATCACTCCTATGCCTCTATTCGCCTCATCCACCAGAGATCCCGTCAGTATTCATCACAAAGTATATGACAGATACATAGCAAGCCTCACACAACCTCAATTGTGTGCAACAATGAGTAAGCAACAGTAGAGAATTATGTACAGGAAAGCATTAACAGAAGGCTGTGAGAAAATGAATCTGCAGAGCCAAGGATAAAAATCATAGAGGACCCAAGGGTACCATAGCAAGAGAGTAGAGCAAATACAGTTTGGACAAACTGTCACCTTCGATACTGTCCTGCTAGACCAGTCCAGACAAGTGGGATGTTCCAAAGCTACAATACCACTGGGCAGGAAGACACAGCAGCTCGCAAAACCCTTGAGCCGAAGGCTATCCCCACCCATGCATGGACATCCAAGTGGTAATGTTTGACAAAAGTGGAAAGTGATATCCACGCTGCTGCCCAACAAATGTCTGCAGGGACTACCCAGCTCCACTTCACCCATAAGGACGCTTGTGATCGGGTAAAATAGGTGTGCAAACCCTTCAGAACTGGCCAGTTCTGCAGCAGATACGCCGAGGCAATGACCTCCTTAACCAAGCACTTCAAGGCAATGGCCTCTTTAATCCAGTGCCCCAAAGTCAATGTGGCTGCCACTTCACCCTTGTGCAGGCCAGCAACCAGTACAAAAAGACGGTTGGACTTACGAAAGGGATTCGTAACCTCCATGTACCAGATGAATGCACTCCAGACATCCACCAGGTGAAGATCCTTATCCTTTCCCCTACACTGCTTCTTTGGGAAGGAAGGTAGGCAAACCACCTGGTTCACATGAAAGGGAGAAAGCACCTTAGGCAAGAAGGAAGGCACAGGCTTAATGGCCTCCTCCGAAAAGGACAGATAAGGATCTCAGCAAGACAGAACCTACGATTCGGAAAAGCACCTGGCGGAACAAATCGCAAGCAAGAAGACAGTCTTGAGTGTCAAATCCTTCAAGGCAGCGTGCTTCAATGGCTCAAAAGGCACCACCATCAGGACCCTAAGCACCAATCACAGATTCCATAAGGAATCACAGACCAAAGGGGAGGATGCAGGCACCGAACCCCCTGGAGAAAACGTGAGATGTTAGGGTGCAAGGCCAAAGACTTACCCACCACTGGACCATGGAAGCAGACCAGAGTTGCCACCTGAACTTTCAGGGAGCTAAGAGAAAGGAACTTCTCTTGGCCATCCTGCAGAAAGGCCAACAGGGAGGACACCTTGGCCATCTCAGGAGCCAACTTCCGTACTAGAGCTCAAAGAGGCACCATATCCCTACGTATGCTAGCTTGGTAGACCTCCTCTGCGCACCAAGTGGAGTAAAAATCTCTTCTGGAGTAGCCCTTACAAGCTAGCAGTCTCCTCTAAAGAGCCACGCACAAACGAGAAGGGAGCTCGGTGCTCCAAAATGATTGGTCCCTGCTCCAAGATGATTAGTTCCCATCAGAACCATTTCAGGGCGACCTCAGCAGCGCAGAATCAATTGAAACACCTCCTGACTCCACTCGCACACTCCAGGATTCAGAGAGTGCCAGCTGAGGAAGTCTGCTTCCACATTGTCCACCCCAGGATTGTGCTGCACTAATAAGACTAGGAGGTTCTTTTCCACTCAGAAAAAAGCAGGAGATCCATCTCCAGAACCACCCCAGTGCTCCTTTGCCACCTTGCTGACTGGCATAAGCCACTGCTGTGGCATTGTCTGACAACACTGAACCACCTGGTGCTGGACCAGGGGCTGGAAATGCAGAGAAGCCAACCTTATAGCTCCCGCCTCGAGGCACCTGATAGACCACACTGCTTCCCTGCAGTTCCAACGGCCCTGGGTCGTACAGTCTTCCAGCGGTACTCCCTTCCGCAGGTGACAGGGCTGTCGCCACCACCACAGGCTGACCTTCCCCATCAATGGGAGCGGAAAGCTACGTTCGAACTCCTGAGACCATCAAGTCAACAAGGACCACTGCAGTGGTCAAATAAATATCAGCACGCGCCCTTGGCACTATGTCAATCCAAACAGCTGAAGATAATCTCAGATTCGGGGGGCCTGCTGCACACAGAACAGCGCCAGGCAATTAAACAGTCTTCTGGCTTTGTTCTCTGGCAGGAAAACTCTGTCTACTCGACTGCTGAAATGTGCTCCCAGAAACGCCAAGGACTGGGAAGGCAAAAGCTGTCTCTTTCCCCGATTGATCGCTCAGCCAAGGCTTTCCAAAAAGGACACCACCCGAGATGCTTCTGACAGGGAATGGGTTTGGATGAGCCAGTCATCTAGATAGAAATGGACACAAATCCCTTGACACCACAGCTGCTGCTGCCGCCACCACCATGACCTTGGAGAACATCCTTGGGGCAGTGGATAGACCAAAATGGAGGGCAGCAAAATGATAGTGAGAGCCAAGCACTGCAAAATACAGATAGTTCTGCTGATCCATCTGGATTGGGATATGAAAATATGCCCTAGCCAGATCCAGATAAGCCAAGAACACCCCTCAGTGCACTACTTGAATCACGGAGCACAAGGTTTACATCCAGAAGTGCAGGACATACAAGTGCTTATTGAGCCCCTTGAGGTCCAGAATGGGTCATAACGAACCGTTCTCCTTTCGTACCTCAAAATAGATGGAGTATCTGCCCTTGCCCCACTTATCTGGGGAGATGGGCATCACTGTCTTTAGGCGCTGTAACTTGTCCAAGATGGTCTGCATAACAGCACCTTTGATCGCAGACCCACAAGGGGAAATGACAAAGGCATTGGGAATCGGCTTTTTGCATTCCAAGACATAACCGAACTGAATGGTGTCTAGCATCCAGCGATCTTTGGTATTCAGTCCCATTCCTGAAAGAAAAGGCGAAGCCTGGCTGCCCACTGGAGGAAGCCGAGAACGGGCCCCCAAACCTTCACTGCGCAGCCCAAGAAGGTCCTCCTCTGGAGGGGACAGAGTCCCTGGGCCCATGCTCTCCACGAAAGGACTGAGAACAAGCCCAAGGCCCTGAAGCAGAGGGGAATAAAGATTTTCCAGATTGGTAATGACAATAGTCCCGAGATACCTGCAAATCTGGACAGTGAATCCTTGGTGGTAGGGCAGAGGCTGAGAAGAAGGGGCACCAGCCCGCTTCTAGGCCCCTTGGACCTGTTTTGTCTCGCCTAGGTCTTTCAACAGCTTCTCCAAACCAGTTCCAAATAGAAACTTCCCCTGAAAGGACAATTGAGCCAACCAGGTTTTGGAGGAGGTGTCTGCTGCCCAGTGCCAGAGCCAAATCAACATTGTGACAGTGACATCAGGACAACATCCCTGGCTGTCAAATGTACCAAGATCATACATGGAATCAGAAAGTAAGGTCATAGTAGATTCCAAAAGAGGGGTAAGTATTCATCAGGTGGAAGAGACTGAATCCACTGGAACAGGGCTCGAGATCTCAGGCTGGAACATACTGCCAGCTGTAGAATAGCCACTGCCATGGCCAACTGGCTCCTCAGCAAGGAATCCACCTTGCTGTCCAAGACATCCTCTAAGGTCCATCTGCCTTCTACAGGAATGGCGGTCCATCTGGTAATCGCCGTGACCTGTGCATCCATCTTGGAAATGTCAACTCGACATGCTCCTCCTCCAGGAGAGCACAGAGCTTCTTATACACCTTTAACCCTTTAGGTAGGGACTGGATCATATCCTTGATCACCCCCGGGAAAGGAAAAACAGCAGTGGAGAGCTGCACTCCTGGAAAGAACAGGTGTACCTTTGGCTCCTGCTCCATGTCGGAAGCATCTGTCCAGTTCGGGAGAGATGAGACTCTGGTAATCAACGCCATCAGCTCCTCCTTCTGGACTAGGTGAATCACGCTGGCCTCAGCAGAATCTTATGAAGGGGACAGCACTTCCTCATCTACATCAGAGCCCAGCACCAAGCCATCTGAATTTGAGGCATGGTCAATATCTCAGATAGCTCCTAGCTATTCCCATCTCCAGGGTGTGTCCCTTGCCGGGGACACTTAGCCAGAGGTAATCGAACAAGGCTATGACGTTCAGCCTGCCCGGCATGAGACTGCATCCAGGGACACCTAGAGGCTGCAGGGTCTGAATTACCACACCAGAAGGACCAAGCTTGTTGTAAAAGGAAAAGAATTCTGTGGAGGACAATTCAGAGTCCGGAAGCTCTAAAACACCAGGGGGCACAACCATCACAGATCCCCTAGAGAACAAAGAGTGGCTCTCAGCATGGTCGCCGGAGCCTTACCCATGGTACTATTCAACACCTCCTGCCCTGAGGCGGATAAGGGCAGACTAATCACAACCCCTGGCTGAGAGGGGGAAAGCAGGCCCTCCAGGGGAGATTCAGAAGCTGTCATGCAGGAAGAGCAGAGTCCAGAATCGAAGGATGAAGCTCCTCGCTTGTCACAGGTCAAACAACGTTTCCTGGAAGACAAAGAGCTAGGGTATCACAAGAGTGTGCGCTGAGGCTGTGTCGGCTGCAAATGTGCGTTAACTGTGCTTTAACTTTACATGCATTCGAATCACTTGGGCAGAACACACGTTAAGACGGTGTGAACAACAGGTGCACAATAAGCAAAAAGAAGTAATTAGGTCTTACCTGCTAATTATTGTTCCTGAAGGAACGACAGTCCAGTCCCTTTACTTCTGGGTTACGCAACTCTTCCAGCAGCTTGGAGGCTGAGCCCAACCTTTTTGGAGGTGGGGCGGTATAAATACCACTGGGACCACCCCCTAACTCCAGTATTCGAATGACAAAGCAAACTATACAAATTTCTATGAATAACAACCAATCAAGAACCTAACTATGGAGGCAATTCCCGAATCGCCCAGAAAGATTTTTATTTATTTTTTTTTTTGTTTTGTTTTTTTTTTTGTATAGAGATGTGAAATAGGAAGAAGAAGGAGAAGGAGCAACGGAGGGAGGAGGGATGCCTGATACTGCTGGAGGCGTCTTTCTTCTGTCCTCCCTCACCCAGATCTGGTTCCCTGCTCGGTTCTCCGTCGTCTGGAAGGCCTTCAGGTCCGGCCGAGTCAGGTGGGATCAGGGACTGGACTGTCGTTCCTTCAGGAACAATAATTAGCAGGTAAGACCTAATTACTTCTTCCTTATCGTCACTCCAGTCCAGTCCCTTTACTTCTGGGATGTATCAGAGCAGTTCAACTCTGGGAGGGATCCGGCAAGCCGGACTGAAGAACCGCCAGACCAAACCGAGCGTCCGCCGCACTCTGTACGTCCAGCCTGTAGTGTTTTGTGAAGGTATGCAGCGAGGACCAAGTCGCTGCTCTACAAATATCTAGCGGGGGAACTAGACTGAACTCTGCCCACGAGGTGGCCTGGGCCCGAGTGGAGTGCGCCCATAGTCCCACTGGGACCTGCTTCCATTTTAGGATGTAGGCCGAGGCAATTGCCTCTCTGATCCACCTGGAGATGGAGGCCTTGGCCGCCACCTTTCCTTTATGCGGTCCTCCGAACTGGACGAACAGCCGTTCTGATTTCCGGAAAGGAGCTGTGCGGGAGAGGTATCGCTTCAAGATCCTCTGGACGTCTAGCCGTCGTAGCTTACTATCCCTACCTTCCAGGTCTTCGGCCGGGAAGGCTGGAAGGGTAACTGTTTGGTTCAGATGAAAGGGGGAGATGACCTTGGGTAGGAAAGAAGGTACCGTTCGTAGGACCACTTTGTCCCTGAGAAAGGATAGGAAAGGAGGTTGGGAGGACAGCGCTTGCAGTTCGGAGACTCGCCTGGCCGATCAGATAGCGACCAGAAACACTGTCTTGAGAGTTAAGTCCTTCAGGGAAGCTTTCTTTGCCGGTTCAAAGGGTTCCCCTGCCATTGCATTCAGTACTAGATTGAGATCCCAAGGGGGAATCACAGACCTCCGTTGTGGGCGCAGACGTCTGACTGCCCTTAGGAACCTGGTGACGTCCGCGTGGGCCCCTAAGGACTTGCTGCGGACCTTACCCCTATAGCAAGCGATGGCGGCTAGCTGGACTCGTAAGGAGTTGTGCGCCAGGCCCTTGTCAAAACCGGCTTGTAGGAATTCCAGAATCTCGGGGACTGAGGCTGAGAGGGGTTTCCTTTGGTGATCCGTGCACCACGCTTCGAAAATGCGCCAGACCCTTACATAGGAGAGACAGGTCGAGCGTTTCTTCGCCTTCAACAGCGTTGAGATTACCGCTCCCGAATAACCTCGCTTCAAGAGGCACGCCCTTTCAATAGCCAGGCCGTAAGCGAGAATCGATCCGTGTGAGGCATCAGTACCGGACCTTGCCTGAGAAGGTCCCTTTGGCAAGGGAGCCCGCCAAGGGTGGTCGGCTAGCAACCTCACCAGATCCGCATACCAAGGACGACGCGGCCAATCCGGTGCAATGAGGATCACAGGTCCCTGGTGCGACTCTACTGGCTGGAGTACCTTCCCGATGAGGGCCCAAGGGGGAAACACGTAGAGAAGAACCTCCGCCGGCCATCTTTGAGACAGAGCATCCAGACCTTCGGACATTCGCTCCTTCCGCTGACTGAAGAACCGGTTCACCTTGGCTGAGGAGAAACTTGCCATGAGGTCCATGACTGGAAGTCCCCAGCGGGCCACTATCTGGTCGAAGATCTCCTTCTTTAGTTCCCACTCTCCGTGGTCTATCCTGTGCCTGCTGAGGTAATCTGCCGTGAGATTGTCCGTGCCTGCCACGTGTTGAGCCGAGAGCGCTTCCAGGCGGGGTTCCACCCATTGAAAGAGAACATCCGCCTCCTTTTCCAAGGCGGGACTGCTGGTGCCGCCCTGGTGGTTGATGTAAGCTACTGTGGTGACGTTGTCGGAAAGCACACGAATTGCTCTTCTCAGCACTAGGGGCTCGAGTGCTCTGAGCGCTAGGGTAACGGCCCGCAATTCCAGTCTGTTGATGGGCCATTGAGATTCCAACTGAGACCAGAGGCCCTGGACAAACTGGTCTTCGCAGTGAGCCCCCCAGCCTGAGAGGCTGGCATCCGTTGTCAACAGTACCCAGAGATGAGGTTCGAGGGGCATCCCCCGTTCCAGATTCCTTGTGCACTGCCACCAGCGAAGAGCTCGTTTGGTCCGTGGAGCACATGGGAGTTGAGTTGAGAGGGGATGGAGTTGTGGAGACCACCGACGCAATAGGGCGCGCTGTAGTGGGCGCATGTGGGCCCTGGCCCAAGGCACTACCTCTATCGCTGCCGCCATTGTGCCCAGCACCTGAAGATAATGCCATGCTGAGGGGTTTCGTCTGCTCTGAAACTGCGCGACTAGCAGTCTTAAGTCCCTTGATCGCGTTCGAGACAGGAAAACTCTGCCCCTTTCTGTGTCGAATCTTGCTCCGAGGTATTCGAGGTCCTGGGAGGGAGCCATCCTGCTCTTTGCTCGGTTGATGACCCACCCCAGCTCCTCTTATACCTGAATCACTCTGTTCGTCGCCGCGCGACTTTCTTTTTCCGACTTTGCTCGGATCAGCCAGTCGTCCAGGTACGGGTGCACTAGTATTCCTTCCTTCCGGAGGAAGGCCGCTACTACCACCATCACCTTGGGGAAAATCCGTGGTGCCGTGGCTAGACCGAAGGGGAGGGCCTGAAATTGAAAGTGGCCCCCCCCGGCACCGCGAATCTTAGGAACTGTTGGTGGGATTCCCTGACTGGGATATGTAGGTAGGCTTCTGTCAAGTCGAGGGACGTCAGGAACTCTCCGCCCCTTACTGCTGCGATAACCGATCGTAGGGTCTCCATGCGGAAATGTGGTACCCTGAGGCAGCGGTTGACCTGTTTTAAATCCAGGATTGGCCGAAAGGACCCTTCTTTCTTTGGTACTACAAAGTAAATTGAGTATCGACCCGATCCGCACTGGTCTGGTGGTACTGGTACCACTGCCCCGAGTGCAATTAACCGTGCAAGGGTTGTCTCTATCGCCGACCTCTTTGCCGGAGATCCGCTGGGGGATTGGATGAATGCGGGAGGGATTTGCTTCGCGAATTCGAGAGCGTAGCCTTCTCTGATCACCTCTAGTACCCATTGATCCGAAGTGACTCGGGACCAGGCGGGAAGGAACTGTTTTAAACGGCCTCCCACTGGCCATTCTTCCCCCTGGCCCCCCGTTGCTTCATTGGTGTTTTCTAGGGGCCGAGGAGAAGGAGGAGGCCCCAAAACCGCGACCTGCTCCCCGAAACCCCCGGAAACCTTGACTCCTGGAGGGGAATCGCCCCCTGGAAGGGGGGTTGGATCTGGCAGGGCGGAACCTCCGAGAGTCCCTAGGCTGTGAGCGAATCGGTGGTAGAGGTCGACTTTGCTTCGTTCTGTCTTCTGGAAGCCTGCCTCCCTTGGATTCGCCAAGGTCCTTTACCAGCTTCTCTAACTCTTCACCAAACAGTAGCTTCCCCTTAAAGGGGAGCCGACTCAGGCGTGCCTTTGAGGAGGCATCCGCTGCCCAATTTCGCAACCACAAATAACGCCTGGCTGCAACCACCGAGGCCATGTTCTTGGCCAGGCTCCTGATGAGGTCATACTGACTATCCGCCAAGTATGCTGCTCCGGATTCCAACCTCGCCGCGTTGGGTCGGGCGTCATCCGCGGAGGACTCCGCCCCCTGAAGTTGCTGTGACCACCTTAAACAGGCTCGAGCTACCCAAGCTCCCGAGATAGAGGCCTGTAAGGCAAGGGCGCTTACGTCAAAGGCTTGTTTCAGAAGTGTATCCAATTTTCTGTCCTGAGAATCCCTTAAAGCCGCGCTGCCCTCAACTGGGATAGTAGTCTTCTTTGTGACTGCTGATACCGCTGCATCCACTCTGGGGGACTTCAACAGCTCCTTGTCTGTCTCTGGAAGAGGGTATAGGCGCAGCATGGACCGGGTCCCCCTTAGGCTAGATTCAGGCTGGTCCCATTCCTCCTGGATCATCTGGCGCACCACCCTGTGGACCGGAAAGACCTTCTGGGATCTCCTAATGGCCTGGATCAATGGGTCCTCCAACGCCTCCTCTTCAGTTGGTGTCTCTGAGGCCACATTGAGCGCCTTTAGGGAATCATTAATTAATGCAGGGAGCTCTTCCCGGCGAAAGACGCGGATGATCCTGGATTGGTCCTCCTCGGGGATCTCTCCTTCTTCCAGTTCCTCCTCCTCTTCGTCCACGTCCTTGTCCGAGTAAGGGTCCTCCGGGGTACCCTGGGAGAGGGGCGCTAGGGGATCCTCCTCGCTCCTTCGGGGGCGCTTCGTTGGTATGGCAGATTCCGTGTTGCCCGCCGCCAAGAGCCTGGCTGGTTTGTCTTCCCTCGACGGACCAGCCTCACCTGCTCCTATGCCCTGCTTCCGCAAGCAATAGGCTTTATGAAGTAAGAGGATGAAATCCGGGGAGAAAAAATCCCCAGACCCTCCTTCCCCCGCCGGGAGGAGGGAGGGGGGAAGAGGAGAAGAAGGCATGTCCGAGGGCGTAGAGAGAGGGACCTGGGACCCTCCCTCTCCTCCTGAGAGTTCACCTGACCCCTGAGGGGGGAGATCCGCAGCCAAATTAAGCTCCTGCTCGACTGAGGCTGCCACTGCGGCGCAGCTCCTGCTTCTGCGGAGGTGCCCCTGCGTGTTCCGCAGGAAAGACAGCGGGGCTTGGACACCATGGCAATTTGAAATACTTTTCCCGGAAGAGGAAACCAACCAGCCCCTTAAATTGGACCCCAAGAAAATAACTCCAAACAGTGCAGGCCCAAAACCACTTTGACTGAAAGAATAAGGATTAACTTAAAATTAGCTAAAGGTAATTAAGCAATTAAAATTAACGTTAAAGTAAAATTATAAAATAAATTTTAAAGTAAAATTTAAAGTAAAAAGTAAAATTTTAGTTCCTTTCCTCCCACGGAGGTACTTGCGATTGAAAGTTGCACCTCCTGTGTCCTGCTCGGCGATCCTAGCCCGCAGGCTCTACACGTGGTAGGCCTCACCACGTGGAGCCAGATCGGGGGACCGCGGAGCTAGCCGGCGAACTTGCTGAACTGTAGATTCGCCGACCTGCGCTGTAGTTCTGCAGCTCCGTGCTCTAGCCGCTCCTCCGCGAGACCTGTGAGAGAAACCGGCAAGTCTGTTCTTCGCCGCCGCATCCAGTCGCTCCGGGACGGGATCGGCGGGAGACCCGGTAATGCGGCCTTGCCTCCAGCGCTCAGCCACCCGACGGGCTTCGGCGCGAGGCAGAGAATGGCTGCGTGCTCCCCAATGCTGCTCTACTTAAGCCCGAGTGTTCCTGGTAGGGGCAGAAGTTCCCCTTGACGCTGTAGGCTGTTGCTCACCTCCGCCGCCCGGCCCGAGCAGGAGGGGAGGGGGGGGGGAGAGAGGAGAAGGGAGCAGGCAGGATTTAAAGGTGCAGGAGCGCAAAAAGCCACTAAACTTCAGAAAGAAAGGAAATGAAAGAAATGCAATAATCAAAATTAAATTAAAATTAAAATTACTAACTAGGGTATTAAATAAATAAAGTAGGACTCCAGTAAGCCCTAGGCTTACGGAATCCTCCAGCTGCTTGGAGGCTGAGCATACTGGAGTTAGGGGGTGGTCCCAGTGGTATTTATACCGCCCCACCTCCAAAAAGGTTGGGCTCAGCCTCCAAGCTGCTGGAAGGGTTGCGTAACCCAGAAGTAAAGGGACTGGACTGGAGTGACGATAAGGAACCCCCATTACTATTGTGTGCAGAAAACAGTGGGAAACCCCCATACAGCACCAATGGTCACCAGCAGTCCACCCCAAATTGCATCCCTCAGAGATGGAACCTGGAGCCCCCAACAGGGAGAATGATGAGGTCAAGCCTTGGTACTCACCCCTCCCCTAAAAACCCAAGGCGGAGATCTGTGCCAGGTTCAGCTCTACTCTCCTAAAAGTTGTT
The DNA here is from genome assembly GCA_033557465.1 of Ichthyophis bannanicus. Classification (NCBI taxonomy): domain Eukaryota; kingdom Metazoa; phylum Chordata; class Amphibia; order Gymnophiona; family Ichthyophiidae; genus Ichthyophis; species Ichthyophis bannanicus. The sequence goes on from CM066037.1 coordinate 241,154,444, forward strand.
TCACTGGCTGGCTGTGCAGTACTATGTGTGAGGTGGTGGGCAGGCAGATCTCAGAGTCCTCTGTAATCTTCGGGAGAGAGCAGGGGAAACATAGGAGGAAGGAGGGGACACTGAGGTTATGTAAGGCTCTTATACTCTTCCAGAAACTTCCAAATCCTTCCAATTTGTGGCTGCTCAACAGGCCCTTATCATGATAAGGGCATGGAACTAAAGCAATTTTCCTTCCTCCTATTGAGACCAAAAAGGCTGCAGTCTAGTGGAGCTTCCCATGTCACACTCAAGTGAGAGAGCCACCTTTCTGTAATCAAGGTGGTCGTTCACGAGCGTTTAATCAATTTCTTTTCCTCTCAATCCTCAGATGTTCTACAGAGAGGAGGAAATCCATCCACTATCTGCTGGAGACAAAGAGATACTGAAGGGACCTCTGGTGGCTGAGGTGTGATGACATTGAAACCTGGGTTTTTAATTGGTTCTTTGTCTCCACCAATCTGCTCATAGAGGAAAACAACCCACTTGTTTGGACTGGTCTAGCAGGATGTTATGGAATTCCTCTGACCTCAACACTCTCCAGGTAGTGCCAGGGAGTCAGTGGGTGAAGCTTAGGTGGAGCTGCAAGTTATCCAGTTGGCAGCAATATTCAATCCATTAACTGGATCACTAACCGGATAAAATTAGGAAGTCTTTTTGTTGTCCTAACTTCATCTAGCTAACTAGCTGAAAAGTGGGCTCAATATCACCGCTATCTGGATAGCAGCACCAGACACACTGAATCTGGGTATGAAGCACCAGCCACTAAACAGATAATGGCACTGAATATTTTGAGCTTTTTAGCCGTGGCAGCTGGTGCTAAAAAAAATATCAACAGCTGACTGCCAAGGCTGAATATTGGCCTGAGCACTTTCTTATTAGTATAGACTTTAGAATCAGGATCTAGGTAGCATCATCATCATCATTCAGGGATAGCAAACCAGGCACATATGGAAATAACTAGATGGAGCAGAAAGCAAATATTTCAGTCGACCATGAGGGCTTACCAAACCTTTAAATAGATAACTATGCAATCAACTTTGCAGTTAAGTGCTTGTGATAAAACTTCAAGTTGCCAGAGGATAATGGTTTGCTTTAAAGCATCAAGGATGTGCAAAAACCAGATATGGTCACCGCTCAATGTCTCAGATCTATTTTAATTTTTGACACTGCAAAGCACAATTACAAATCCTTAGCCTTTGTTTCAGGACTTGGATAGCTCGATTTTTTTGTCTCATTTGACAAATGTTAGCTTTGAAAGTACAATGCTGTAGGGGCACAGGGCAACCACGTCAGCTTCCAGTAGCCCTGTACTCCCCACAGGGGCTGATGTTAGTTATAAAGCGAGCCATGCTCGGTGCAGTCATTTACTTGGGCTCTTGTATACATTTTTTGGAGTGCTAAAATTACTTTCCAGTGCAAGAAAAGCATAGGTACACAAAAAAGTAGGCTAAATGGGAAGAAAAGACATGAATTAATTTTGGCCCGCTTTTTTTTTTTTTTTTTTACAAATGCATGCTGATTAACTCCATTTGGAATTACTTTCAATGCACAGAAGTGCATCTTTTATACCTCTGTTTTAGCACTAAAACTTTATTTCAGCTCTCAAAGTGTAGTAAAGTTTTAATTTTCATTTACTTCTATTTGAAGACAATGGAAGTTATAAAAGTTCCCAAGCTGTGGACATCTTCTAACCCACACCCTACTATTCATTATAAAGCATATGAGGACAGACTGAAGGATCTTAATATGTACACCTTAGAGGAAAGGCGGGATAGAGGTGATATGATTGAGATGTTTAAATACCTCCGTGGCATAAATGTTCAGGGAGAGAGCCTCTTTCAATTGAAAGCAAGTTCTGCTACGAGGGGACATGGGATGAGGGTGAAGGGAGATAGATTCAGGAGTGATATGCGGAAATATTTCTTTATGGAAAGAGTAGTGGATCCATGGAATAGTCTCCCAGTGGAGGTGGTAGAGATGAGGACAGTAACTGAATTCAAAAAAGCATGGGACAAACACAGAGGATCTCTAAAGGTAAAAAGGGGACTGTTGTTGTTGATATGGAAGGACAGACTAGATAGGCCATGTGGTCTTTTTTTGTCATCATATTTCTATGTTTCTATGTCCATCCTTCCCCATTCCCTCCCAATATGTCCCCTCCTGTAAGCTTATGTGGTCACTAAACCCTCCTTCATTATGACCCCACTACAGAAGTCCACCTCTCTGCCATCACCCCTTCCCCCATGGAACAATCTAGGCCAGTGCTTCCCAAAACCTTTTTCCGGTGTGACCCCATTTTAGCAGCTGAAACGTCCCGCGATCCCAGATAGTCATCAAATGCAATTATCACTCCATTAACATAGATAGGCGTGTTGAGAACATCAGATAATTACATTAAAAAGCATAGATTTACCTAACACATACAGGCTTGGAGGTTCTAACACAGCTTCTTACCCATATGCTGTGTGGGGCTGAGCGTCTGGTGTGTGTGGTGCGTGGTGTGGCTGAGCATGTGATGTTGTAGCTGAAAAACGCACAGCCTGATAGTGGGCTATGAGGTTCCCTCCCAAAGGTTTGCCTTGAGTAGGTCCCAGCCATATCTACCGGTCCCAGCAGATGTGCATTCCAAAAGCTCACATAGTCCAATCACTATATAGAAAACAATATGTGTTTTTCCTGTTTTTTTGGCCAGTTTATTTTTCTAATTGTGTTGGTCCAAGGGTCTGGTTTCTATTTTTCACTGCCTTCCCTTAACTCTTGTTTCAAGGGTCACCTGTCTATTTGCCATTTCTTCTCTCTCCTGTCTTTACTTCATCACCTTTATCAATACTGATCTCTTCTTTGCCGTTTTCTTCCTTCTCCTTTTACCATTTAGTTTTCAATCTCTTGCTATTTGCTGCATTTAACCACAGTTTTCCATCACGTCTCCTCATTCAGCTCTCCCATCCCCATCTCTCTCTCTTTTTCCCATGCCTCTTATTGCCCAGTCTTTTACTAACTCTCCCCTGTCTCTTCTCCGTGTCCTACATCTCCCATCCAGGGTCTCTATCTCTTCCATGTTCAGTATCTCCTGTCTGCCTCCCTCATATGTCCAGCATCTCTTCTGTCTCCCTAGCCTCCCATGTCCAGCATTTTTTCGGTTTCCCTCCTTCTCATGTCCAGTATTTCCTCTTTACGCTTCCCTATAGCCCCTCCCCAATTTTCAGTATTTTCTGTCGGTCTCACCAGTACTTGTGCTCCCCATGTCCAGCAGCTCCTTTCTCTCCTCTCCCCAGTACTCCCTCTTCCCCAAATTCAAGCATCTCCGGTCTCCCTTCCTCCCAGCATCTCTTCTGTCTCCCCCATATCCTAGTTCCCCCTCCCCCATATCCAGCATCTCCTTTGTCAGTCTGCCCCTGTACCACCCCCATGTCATACATCTCCCTGCCATTCAAACTATTCCATCCTCCATCATGTGCAGCTTCCTCCCTATTTCCCCTTCCCCTGGCATCCAACATTCCCTTCCCCTCCTCCGCAGTCCAGCATCTTCCCCAAATCCTGCACTCTCTTAGCCAGGCTATGGAGGACTGCATCATGCCCCCATACCCCCGAAACCTGCAGCACTCACATTACAGATACAAAGTGCCACTTCTGCCTTCAACCAATCTCCTCCACCTCCGATCCAGCATCAGTCTTCCCCTTCTTTCTGCAAGCCAACTGAATCAGGCCCCTCCTCTCTCCCCTGGGACCTGCATCAGTAAAGATACAACTGGCAGGGACATTGAGCTGGAGTCTGTGCATGCGCAGAAGGTTCAGCCTCAGCTGCGTCCTGCCCCATAGAAACAGAAAATCTGGAAGGGGGCGAGACATGACTGAGGCTAAGACTTCCGCCCAGGCACAGACTCTAACTTTAGGACCCCACACTTCTAATCTGAATTGTGCTTATGCAGGCTCCAGGGAACAAAAGATGGGTGCAATTCAATTGGATGCAGAAGGGAAGGCTGACGATAGCTCGGGGGTGGGGGAAGTTGATTAAAGGCAGCAGTGGCAGAGTATTGGTGACAGTCTTCATCTTCCCCCAGATTTCTGCATGCGGCTGTGACCCCTAATGAGAATTTTGCGACCCCCAGTTTGGGAACCGCTGATTTAGGAAATTTATAGGACTTCTGTATACTAACTGGCCTACAGTTCGTCTTCTCTCTTCTGTCTCACCCATCATTTTTTAAATGGTGCCAGTTCAGTTGAAGTCATTCACCTGAGCTGAATTGGCAACATTTTAAAATGGCTCTACCAGCTGCATGCAGAAATCTGGGGGAAGATGAAGACTGTCACCAATACTCTGCCACTGCTGCCTTTAATCAACTTCCCCCACCCCCGAGCTATCGTCAGCCTTCCCTTCTGCATCCAGTTGAATTGCACCCCTTCTTTGTTCCCTGGAGCCTGCATCAGCACAAAACAGATTAGAAGTGTGGGGTCCTAAAGTTAGAGTCTGTGCCTGGGCAGAAGTTATAACTATTCGGAATTCTTATATGGGGTCTACATTGGGGAGTAGGCTATTGGGTGTGTTAGTAAGGGGATAGGGTAGGTGAGTGAGGGGAGGGGAGGGCCTGGTGAGTGAAGATATGTGTAAGGTTATCAGACACCTAGGCAGAGTGCCCCTTTTGAAGAGGCTGTTCTTTCGCACAGGCAGGCACATTTTAGTATACTGCGAGATCACATGTTTTCTATAGAGGTTCCTGGATTGTGGAATGTTTTACCTATGACTTTGAAGATGTCAGACATGCTTTTACTTCACAAGCATTTAAAATCCTATTTCAGCCAGCATTTATAAATACGATATAGCATAAATTGTACAGCAGTCAGCAGTGAGCTACTTGTTAATGAAGAATTGTTTCATACATGTGTGAGGCCCAAGTCGATATTTTTATGTGCTGTTTATAATATATTTTACGTTAAGGATTATGTGTGTATTAAAAGTTTGGATAGTGCAGATAAGAAATATTTTTAAATAAAAAATAAATAAGCCTGCTACCTCTATTTGAATGGTTTTCATCACACTCCCACCCCCTTCCCTTTTCTCTTCTACCAAGTACATATTAAGTTCCTTAGGTTTTTCTATATAGCATGTGTATCACATGACTATTACAATTTTGGTAGTCCTTTCCTAAAATGCTTCCATCCTTTCACTAACCTTACAAATCTATAGCCTTCAGAATCCAACACATTAGTCATAGAAACATGTCAGCAGAAAACGACCATATGGCCTATCTAGTCTGCCCTTCCATATCAAATATTATAGTCCCTATTTTTTCTTTATAAAAACAGAGAAACATGTCAGCAGAAAAAGACTACAGTCAAGATGGAGCTCTTAACTAGTGACCTAAACAAATGCAATATGACCATTGCCTGGTTGTGATTCTTCTCCTTATGCACCTGTCCATACAGGTAGATTTCCCTGTTGCTTTCTTACACTAAACAGCTACTTTCAGGCCATACAGCACAATTAATCTAGGCCCCCTTCCTTCTCCTATTTCATAAGTTGCTAATCCAATTCTGTTCTTCAAATGAATGATTTTAAATGTTCGCATTACAACAAGTCTGAAAAGAATGATCATTCTTCCACATTTTTTCCAGTCCTTTTCATTTTTTCCATCCCTTAAGGCATGTCTACCCCATGACAGATGTGTGTCACTGGCAAACCACTATGGGTTTTTTTTCCTTTATGTTTATGTTTATTTAAAAATGTGTTATACCGCTCAATACCAAGGGCACCTGAGCGGTTTACAATAATAAAATAAGGCAAGTTAAAACAAGCACTTGGCTGCAGGAAAAAAGGAAAAGAACGCCATCAGATTATAGGAAAGAAGGTAGGAGAGAGGCAGATCCTTCTGCAATGGCATAGATCAAGGTACTGAAACATCTCTATCACCGAGACCTACAGCAACTCTGTCCTATTTACCTTTAACATTTGCTCTCCTTGAAGCCCCTCGGAGCCTCACATCTCTAAAGACAAATGCAAATTGAACAGAGCTATAAATGGTACAGTATAGCACTTTCCCTTTCAGTACTCTGTAATGTACTCTATTTGATCCCTTACCTATTTATATTTGCGTAGGTACTTTATTTCCTGGGGGTAATGTCTCCAAATGGTTTATTTTGAATATACCATGACGAGAATGAACCTCAGTCCTATGGCATGGTATGATATGCAGGAGACCATTTCAGTCTCTCAGATTCACTGCTAATGCTGGTCTCGATACCTGCATTCAGCCAAAGAAAGCCTCCTGGAGTTCGTAAGTACATACAAGTAACAAAGCAAGATGAACTTGAACATTCTTTTTATTCAGGTTGGCTACATCCACTACAACTGGAAAATTTCTCTATCTTTCTATCACATTTTCTTGCTCTCTGACTGTATTTGTTTGTACCTGAGGATCTTCTTTCTTTACGTGTGGTACAGAATAGTCACTTAGCTCAATTCCTGATGGTTTTTCCTCCTGCTAAGTATTACCTTTCCTTTCTTCTGCCAAAGCTGAGCAAAACATTTCTGTTTTCTTCTAGTTCCCCCTCCTTGCTAAACCCACTTTTACCTTTTATTTTTACTTCTCTCTCTTTCAATTTCTAAATCTGGATAGGGGGAATGGAGCATCTATTTATATTGGTGTGATATATGGGCATCCCTTGCAGGTAGAAGAAATGGATAGAAATTTAATAGAAGATATTCACAACATTACCATGAAGAAAGAAGTCTTTTACTAGGTGATTCTGCTGGATGATGTTTGGGAAATGTTGGCTATTGTGTTATCTAGAAGTACAGTAATCTTGGATTCACTGGGAATGAAAAAAAGGTTAGCATTCATACGGCACAAAGAGGAATGCAAGCAACAGTACCTAGAAAAGCTAAGAGAAGCTGGGAAGTAAATCAGGAAAGTGAAGATGGAAATGGCAGAAAAAAAGAGCTAACATGGTCAAATAGGAGGTTAACGGTTTTTTTTTTGGTAAGATAGGTTAGTGACAGAAATGGTGCAAAAGTGGTATTGAGAACCAGGGGTGAAGGAGAGCAATATGTAGGAGGGTGAAGAGGAAAAAGAGGAATTGCTTTGATATTTCTTTCTTCTGTTTGGTATTCACAGAGGAAGAGCCAAGCGTTGGACAACAGACAACTGCCTCAAAAAGAAACAAAACTGAGATAGACAAACAATTTTCAGATGAGGAGCCAGCTAAACTAAAAGTAGAAAAAAGTAATGGTGCTGGATGGAAAATATCCAAGAATATCAATGTAACTTAGGAAAGTTTCAGCAGCAATACTGTCTGGGCTTTCAAATGCTTCTTATCAGAAGAATGTGGATAAGCAAACCTGGTTTATCTTCACAAAAGAGAAGATAAGGAGTTGGCTTGAATTACAGGCTGATTAGTTGGTCAGGAGTAAATTAATTGAATTGCTACTAAAATACGTAGGGGCATGTTTACTAAAATGTGGGTGCCTACTACGTGTTTTGCCCCCAAAAATGAGCACAGGGATGGCGCTGGACCCATGCTAAAAAATGGAGGCATATACACAGCATATCCACATATAGCTAGTACAGGTTTTGTGCCACCCCATGCTTACTGTTTGGAACGATCAACATGGAGGCACTTAACACTACCTATTAAAGAGGTGGTAAGTGCACTTCGCTAAGTGCAACACCGCTGGTGAGCAACTGCCAAAGACACCCGTCCTAACCACGATGTGCACGCTCCACCCTTGAACTGCACAGGCTCTGCCCCGATTCAGGTAGTGTGGGCTTTTAGCGTAGCTGCATTTTCGGTACATAATAGACCTTACTGTGGTGCACTTAGTGCGCACTGAACCCTTCACTTCCTGATAGCATGGGTTTAGTAAACATGTCCCATAGTGTAGTTTCTGGAATCCAAAAGTTAACAGGATCCGAGACAGCATGGTTTTACTAGAGGTAGGTCTCTCCAAAATCTGATTGTGTTTTCTGACGAGGTAATTAGTTGGTCATGGCACAGTGCTAGATGTTCAGTAAGATCTTTGCTCAATTCCACATAGGCAACTTATAGAGTGTCCTCAGAATGGATTGAGGGAGAGGTGACAAAGTAGTAGTAAAATGTGCACTTTGAGGAAAGGTGTGTTATGAATACTGTAGGAACTGGTCCTTGTATAGTTCTTTTCAACATTTGCCTAAGCAATACTGTGGAAGGGCTATCAGGAAAGTTTGCCTTTTGTGGATGATATCAAACCTTCAAGAGGATAGACACTCTGGAAGGTGTGGAGAACATGGGGAGGGTTCTAGCAAAACATGAGGAAAGGCTTAGAGCTTGTAAACTAAAATTTAATGCCAAGAAAAATGCATAGCAATGAATATGGGCTGCAGAAACCCAAGACAGCAGTACAATATAGGAGCTGAAGTTCTTCTGTGCACAACAGCAAAGTAGGATCTGGGAGTGACGGTATCTGGCTTAAAGGTCAAAACCAAAAATGTTCGGGCATATAAAAAGAAAGGTTGGTAGGAAAATGGACATGATAATTGCATTTGTAAAGGTCTCTGGTGAGAACTCACTTGGAGCACTGTATATAATTCTGAGCGCCTGTGAATACAGACATTGTTTCCCCTCCCCCACCCCTTCCCTAAGTATTGTAACCTTGACCTTTGCTATTCCCTTTCCTCTTCTCTTTCTATTCTCATCCCTCTAATAGATCTTTTTTGCCTTTTTGTAATTTTATTGTAACGCCATCCTGTTACAGCAGAGGGGGGGCATCTCAAAATCTCTAATAAATTATAAAAAGATACTAATGGATGGATTGGTCCAGAGGGTGCCTACTAAAACAGTCAGTGTTCTTCATCATAAAATATGTGGGAGACAAACATAGTAAATGATGGACCTGTATGATCCATATAGTCTGCCCAGTAAGGTGGCTAAAGAAGCGACTGCTTCTCCGTGCAGATTACCCCCTCTGTCTTTGTTTAGGGTTGTATCCATTGCTCCAAGCAGGTTAAACCCTCTATTTGTTGAGGTATAAAAGCTATTTAGGTTTTTTTTAAAATTCTATCCTCTTGCTATATAGGGATCCTCTGTGTCTGTCCAATGCCTTTTTCTGTCACAGTTTTTGCTCCAGACACCTCCATCAGGGGCGCATTCCAGGCATCCACAATCCATTCCGTGAAAAAAAGTGTTCCTGATATGGTTTACCTCCCCACAGCTTCATTTTCTCTCATCAATTATACAGGAGTTCCTTTCCATTTTTCCTATTTTATTTTGCTTTTGTGAACTGCTTTGCATATCTTGTAAAAGGCGAAATAGAAAACGAAATAAACCATAAACCATAACCATTTCATGCTCTCTAGTTTTACAGCTTCCCCTTCTTTGAAAAAAGTTTTTGTTCATCAATATCCTTTTAAGTATTTAAACATCTGAATCATAATCGCACCATCCCTCCTTTCCTCTAGAGCAGGCATGTCCAACTTTGAATAGGTTGTGATCTACTTTTTCCGGCCGAAAGTGCCAGTGATCTACCACCATGAAAACTAAGTTTCAAATTAAATTTTAACCCAATAAAGTTGGAAGATTCCCCCCCCCCCCATTTTTAATGAACCTTCTGTCATTTACTTGGATGTGATCAGATGTTAAGCAAATTAAGCAAAAACAAAACAGAGAGACAAAGATCCAGTAAGAACTGCGAGGGGAAATGGAAAGTACATTTTTTCTTAAAGTTTTATTGAGTAGTAAGTTTAACTGTCTTAATAAATTTCTTTAACTTTTATTCGGTAATTTGTGCTAAATTTAGGTCGAGTATTGATCCAGGCTGATCTTGCACAATCTTTAATATTTTGCTTTTGCTCAGTGAGACGTCTGAGCCTGCATTTCATTTATTTTTATTTATTTAACGGTATTTATATCCCGCTTTTCACCGGGTCAAAGCAGTGGAACATATAACGGGGGGGGGGGCCATCACCGGGGGCTCAACATTGATGATTTTGGGATGAACATAGAGACTGACAAGATAGCATAGTTACTGGTTTGGAGTTCTTGGAGAGGAATAGGGGGGGTTCCTATTCAGAGATGTTCTTGGAATAGGATGGTTTTTAGTTGCTTTTTGAATGATGGGAGATCACCGTTGTTCCTGATGTGGTTTGGTAGAGAGTTCCAGAGGGATGGAGCATAGAGTTCAAAGGCTCTGTTGCAGGTCCGTTGTGTTGCTTTGGTTCTTTTGTGGGGGATGGCAACGGAGCTGTTGGAGGATTGTCTGGTTGTTCTGCTGTGGGTTGGGCGAGGCAGTAGGGCGTGGAGTGGGGTGCCCTGTGTTTGGTGGATGGTTTTGTGGGTGAGTAGAAGAGTTTTGTACTTGATTCTTGCTTCGATGGGGAGAATATGAAGGTCTCTAAGAATTGGGGTGATGTGGTCTCGTTTCTTTGCATTGTGAATTATTCTCGCCGTGGTGTTTAGGGCAGTTTGGAGGGGATTGGTCTGTGGCAGGTAGGCCATGGTAGATTATGTTTCAATAGTCCAGATGAGGTAGTGTTAGAGCTTGCATTACTGTCCTGAAGTCTTGCGGCTCGAGGAGGGGTCGGAGGCGTTGTACCGTTTTGGCCTTGTGGAATACAGTTCTCGTGGTCTTTTTGATTTGCTGCTTGAGGTTTAGGGCTTGGTCAATGATAATGCCGAGATATCTTATGTGTGGTTGTATTTGAATTTGCGTGGTTCCCATGGTGAGGTGAGTGGGTGGTTTGAAGTCTGGATCTTTTGTCACTATAAGAGCTTCGGTCTTCTTTATGTTAATGGATAAGTTGTTCTCTTGTAGCCAGTTGGATACGTCGGTGAAGCAGGTTGATAGCTGGTCGTTTGTTGGGTCCGTGGTTGTGATTGGGGCGTAGAGCATTATGTCGTCGGCGTATATGTGGAAGTTGACATTGTGAGTGCGTACCAGCTTTTTGAAGTTGGCTGAATATTGCATGAGGGCCAGTCTCAGGGAATCCTGGAGATGTTCATCTGTCATGTTGGAACATTGTGTACTCTGTCATTTTCAGAAGGGAATACACAGATTCACACAAATAAGTTGAACCGAAACAGGAGTGTACAAGCTTCACTGCATCTTCTCAAGTTGGGAAATTTGCCTCTAGGCACTAGCTTTCAAAACGATTCTTGATCAGCACGGATCTTGAGAAAAATGTCATTTTTAAGGGTTAATATTTCGCTTTCAAGAGATGGCTTGTTCAATGAGTAATTTTTACTGATAGCAGCTTCAGTTTCTTTAATGTCCACATCTACTTTGAATAGGTATGACAAGTACCCCACAACTGTTCCAGTTTTTTGGAAGTCACAGAATCTATTTTCGAATTCCTGGATAACAGAACAGATTTCTGTCACATACATCTTGTTCTGAAAAACAAAATTTGGATATTGTCCCAGATGGTCCTGCGTATTAGGAAAATGATCAAAAGTGTTGTTTGCAAGGTCAGTCATCATTAGCTCAAATTTGCTCTTGTAGGATGAAACTGTACTCATCATCTCGCCAATGCATTTGTTTTTACCTTGTAGTTCAAGGTTCATATCACTTAGTTTGCCTGTAAAGTCAGTGAGAAATGCCAGATCACATAACCACTCCTCATCTTCCAACTCTGCTTGGTCATCTCCCCTCTCCTTCAAAAAACTTCTTACTTCATTCAGCAAATCACAAAATCTTTGCAGAAATTTGTACCTACTTAGCCACCTTACATCTGTGTGTAAAATGATTTCCACTGCCCCTTCATCAAGAGTAAGATTGAAAAGCAGTCTTTGAAGTGATCTTCCACGAACTGAATTTACAATTTTGAAAGTGATATCCATGAGAGTCTTTGTATTGAGTCTCTTGCTTGCCAAAACTTGCTGATGAATGATGCAGTGGTAAGAAAGGAAATCTGGGAAGTCGTCATGCTGTCTACAGAGGGCTATGAAACCATTAACCTCACCTGTCATTGCTCTTGTTCCATCAGTAATGATGGAAACGAGTCTATGCAACGGAAGATTACACTTTGTGAGGTAGCTGAAAAAGTGAAGAAAAAGAGGGAGGCCTTCATGAAATACAAGAGATCACAGAGAGAGGAAGACAGGCATCTATATTTGGAAAAACTTAAAGAAGCTAGGTAGTCAGGAAAGCAAAAATTCAAAAAGAGGAGGAAATAGCCAATGCAATAAAATGGGGGTACAAGACATTTTTCAGATATGTTAGTGAGAAGAGGAAGGGCAAAAGTGGTATTGTCAGACTCAAGGATGAAGAGGAGGAATATGTAGAAGCTGATGAGGATAAAGCGGAATTGGTTAACAAATATTTCTGTTCTCTGTTCAGATGAAGAACCAGGAGCAGGACCTCAGAAAACACCCACAAACAGGAACAGAAGCGGGGGACATCTTGAACAATTTTCAGAAGACTGTGTTCATGAGAAACTAGCTCAACTTAAAGTAAACAAAGCGATGGGACCGGATGGGATACACCCTAGAATACTGAGGGAACTTGGGGAAGTTCTAGCAGCTCCACTGACTGACCTTTTCAATGCCTCGTTGGAGTCGGGAGTGGTGCCAAAGGACTGGAGGGAGGCTCATGTGGTGCCTTTACACAAAAGTGGGAGTAAGGACGTGGTTGAAAACTACAGGCTGGTTAGCACAGTTACTTACCTGTAAACAGGTGATCTCTGGGAACAGCAGGAATAAGTCTTCACATATGGGTACGTCGGTACCGACGGAGCCTGCACGGGAACGCTCCCCAGCGTCCCAAAAAGGAAAGCTTTTGGGAGCATCCCACAGCGCCTGCGCGCTGCCTTCCCGCCTTTCCTAACCGCCTCTCTCCAGTTCGAGTTTTAAAGCTGAGACAAAGAGAGAGAGAGGAAAGGAAAGATAGATAGAGAGATACAACTCCTAGGGGAGGTGGGTGGGTTGTGAAGACTTATTCCTGCTGTTCCCAGAGATCACCTGTTACAGGTAAGTAACTGTGCTATCTCCAGGAACAAGCAGGAATGAGTCTTCACATATGGGGACTCCCCAGCTAGAGATGCCCGGGAGATCCCCAAGGTTGTGAGACCCTGAGAAGGGCTCTACCTCCTCCCATGGATCTCAGGCATCCAACCAGGGATGGAGGGTAGGAGTTGATTAAGCATGGAACAGGTGTTTGAGAACAGCCTGACCAAACAAGGCATCCCGGCGGGAGTCCTTGTCCAAGCAGTAATGGGCTGTGAAGGTATGAACCGAGGCCCAGGTGGCCGCTTGACAGATCTGGTCGATGGACACAGAATTTAGATGAGCCATAGAGGTGGCCATGGCCCTCACATTGTGAGCTGTGATATGGCCCTCCAGAGAAAGGTTCTTACTCTGGTAGGCGAAAGAAATACACTAAGCAATCCAATTTGACAGTGTCCTCTTAGAGACTGGAAGTCCCAAATGAGAGGGATCAAAGGCAACAAAGAGTTGAGAAGACTTTCTATGTTGCTGTGTCCTTTGCAAATAAAAGGCATGAGCCCTCTTACAATCCAGGGTATGAAAATTCCTCTCTGCACTTGATGCATGAGGACCTGGAAAAAAGACAGGTAAATATACTTCTTGGTTAAGATGAAAAGGTGAGACCACTTTAGGTATAAAGTGTGGATTAGTCCTAAGGACTACCTTATCATGATGGAACCTCGTATAAGGTGGATTAGCCACTAAGGCATGCAGTTCACTGATGCAGCGAGCTGAGATGACTGCAATAAGAAAGATAACCTTCCAGGAAAGAAATTTCAAGGAGGTAGTGGCTAAGGGTTCAAAGGGTGGCTTCATGAGCTGACCAAGAACCAGATTCAAGTCCCATGCCACTGGAGGTGGTCTAATGGGAGGTTTAGTTAAAAGAAGGCCTCTCATGAATCTTGCAATAAGAGGATGAGAGGAAACAGGTTGTCCATTGAGAGGTTTGAGAGATGCTGCAATAGCACTCAAATGGACCCTTACTGAATTCGTTTTGAGGCCTGCATGGGAAAGATGCAGGAGATACTCTAGTAAAGAATTCAAAGGTATTGCTAGAGGGTTAATACCCTTCTCAGCACACCAAATGGTAAATCTTTTCCATTTAAAAGCATAGGAACGTCTAGTAGAAGGCTTTCTGGAAGCATGAAGGAAATCCCTTACTTGCTGAGAGAGATGCCAATATTGAAGGTCTAAGCCTTCAGCAACCAAGCCCTGAGATGGAGAGATTGGGGCTTTGGGTGCCACAACGTTCCCCCCTCCTGAGACAGGAGATCTGGAGCAGACCCCAAGTCCAGAGAGGGAGCTTGAGAGAGATGTAGAAGCAGAGGGTACCACACTTGGCGTGGCCAACGTGGAGCTATGAGGATCATAGTCCCTCGATCTCTCTGAAGCTTGAACAGGGTCTTGGGAATTAGGGGAATGGGTGGAAAGGCATACAGGAAGTCTTGACCCCAGTGAAGGAGGAAGGCATCCTTGGCCTGAACTCCCTGACACGGAATTCTGTAACAGAATCAGAGAAGTTTGGCATTCCACGGACTTGCAAAGAGGTCTATATCCGGGGTTCCCCAATTTTGAAAGATTCTGACTATTTGGTCCATATGAAGGGACCATTCGTGTGGAAGCAGAACTCGACTGAGTTTGTCTGCCCAAGAGTTTTGAACTCCTGGAAGGTATACTGCCAGAAGATGAATTTGATGCTCTCTGGCGAAGGCCCACAATCTCAGAGTTTCGCTGCAAAGCGACAAAGAGCCAGTCCCTCCCTGCTTGTTCACATAGAACATGGCTACTTGATTGTCCGTGTGAATGAGGACTGTCTTGTAGCTGAGCAGGGAATGGAAGACTCTGAGAGCCAGGAAGATTGCTCTGAGCTCTAAGATGTTGATATGTAGAGAGGCCTCCTGTGGGGACCAAGTGCCCTGGGTGGAGAGGTCTTGGAGATGAGCTCCCCAACCCTTTGGAGAGGCATCTGTTGTAAGGATTGCTTGGGGTAACAGCTGTTGGAAGGGGGACCCCAGCAAGATATTTTGAGTGGACTTCCACCACTGGAGAGACCAAAAGAGATGCCTGGAGGTTGCTATTTTGTCTGACAGACCCCCTGATGCCTGGGTCCACTGGGTGGACAAAGTCCATTGAGCTGCCCTCATGTGAAGGCGAGCATAAGGGACCACATGCACAGTGGATGCCATGTGGCCTAGTAGTTGTAACATCTCTCGAGCAGTTAAATGGATTTTTAACTGAATCTGGGAGGCTAACTGCACCAAGCGTAGGCAACGAGCCTGGGGAAGATAGGCCCTTGCTGTGGTGGTATCCAGCAGGGCCCCTATGAACTCTAGAGACTGAGTAGGGGTGAGTTGGGACTTTGGAATGTTTATCACCAGTCCCAGATACTATAGAACACGCATTGTGCAGGTTAGGGAAGTCTGGGCCTCTGATTGGGATGGAGCTCGGATGAGCCAGTCGTCCAGATATGGGAATACAAATATTCCTAGAGTGCTTAGAAATGCAGCTACTACTGCCATGCATTTTGTGAACACTCTTGTAGCAGAGGCCAGACCAAAAGGAAGCACCCTGTATTGGTAGTGCTTTCCTTGATAAAGGAACCGAAGGAACCTTCTCTGTGTGTTGGATGGATGAGTATATGGGTATACGCATCCTTGAGATCTAGAGAACAAAGCCAATCCTGACTCTGAAGGAATGGAAGAAGAGTACCTAGAGAAATCATCTTGAATTTCTCCTTGCATAGGAATTTGTTCAATTCTCTGAGATCTAATATGGGTCTGTAGCCCCCTGTTTTCTTTAGAATTAGAAAGTAGGGGGAGTAGAACCCTGAGCCCTGTTGAAGAAGAGGTACTTCTTCTATTGCCCCTTGGGCAAGAAGGGTAGAAATCTCCTGACCCAGAAGGTCGAGGAGAGATGTTGGAGAATTGAACTGTCTCACCATGGTGTAAGAAGGAAGGTTTGAGAAATGAAGTTTGTACCCTTCCCTTATGATGGAAAGGGTCCACTGCTCTGCTGTGATTTGCTCCCATCTGGGAGCAAAGTGAGCTAACCTTCCTGGAATGGTGAGAGGCTCTGGTTCTTCTAGAGCCAGAAAGGCTAAGTTCTCTAGTTGCAAGTCAAAGGCCTTGAGGAGGCTGAGGCTGTTGGGCTACACAGTAGTCCTTGCAGCCTTAGGCTTGGCCTGTTTAGGTTGTTGACGCTTTACAGCAAAACGACCTGCAGAAGATGTCTGTTGACCATAAACAGGATAATATCTTCCCTTCTTGGGAAAATATGCCTTTTTGAATAACCTCTTCTTGACAGGATTAGAGGTAGACTTTGAAAGCCTATCCAAAGCAGAATTTTCTGCATCCATTTGTGTGGCCTTTGCTTGCCAATCCTTGCCAAACAGGTTTTCACCTGTACAAGGAAGATTTCCTAATCCATCTTGGACCCAAGGTTCCAAATCAGAAGCTTGTAACCAAGCAATTCTGCGTGCACCTATGGCAATGGCCGAGGCTCTGCTGGCCCCCTCAAAAGAGTCAAAGGCTGCACGGTTAGAAAATTTGGAAACATTCTGGGCATGCTTAAGCCAGGTAAGAATGTCTTCCCTTTTATCTTCTGGAAGAAAAGGGAGGAAAGTTTGCAGATGATCTGTAACTTCCTTCAGAAACATCCCCATATAGAGACTATAGGAGTTGATTCTGGCAACAAGCATATTAGCTTGGAAAATTTTCTTGCCAAAAGCATCTAAGGTTCTACATTCTCTTCCTGGAGGAGTAGATGAGTACCTTTTTGCACTCTAACTTTTTCATAGCAGACTCCACCACAATAGAATGGTGAGGAAGCTGAGTTTTATGAAATCCAGGACAAGGAGGGACACGATACATGGTATCCAACCTACGAGAATGAGAAGAGATGGTGAGAGGAGTCTCCCATATGCCCATCAGGTGGTCATAAAGGATCTCATGAATGGGCAAAGTGGCTGCCTCTTTAGGGGCCTTGGGATATTGCAAAATATCCAATTTTTTGGCTCTAGGCTCTAACTCAGGGGCTTACTGAGATAGAAAGCCCCTTGGCCACTTCCCTTATGAAGTCTTGAAAAGACAAGTCTTCTGGAGGGGACATTCTTCTTTTTGGAGAAGAAGGCTCCTGAGGAAGGAGTACCGATGCTTCGACAGAGGCCTCCGATGCATCAGAGTCTTCGGAGGAATCGAAGTATCGCCTGTCTGGATGCTCCTGTAAAGCCCGATATGCATACCGAGTGGTATCGACATCGGGAGTCATCGGTACCGATAGGCATCATCGGACAGGGTACCGCTGCAGTCGACACCGAAGCCGATGTCGATGCAATCGGTACCAGCACCGGAACTGATATCGGAGCCGGTACCGACAACGAAGCTTGTTGCGGTACCAGCGGCGTCGCAGCTTGTATGAATGCCGTAATGGCACGCTGCATGGTCAGAACATTCTGATCCATCGAAGCCATGAATGTCTGGAGGTCGGTACCGGCGGATTCCACCTGTACCCCAGAACATTGCAACAGGTGATCGGTCGAGGCCGTGCCATCGATGTCAACCTGTGACCCCATAGGAGGGGCTTTGGAAGCCGGAGCTTCCCGCCGGGGTACTTTTGCAGGTGCAGGATCCTCGAGGGCAAGCCCGGAGGCATCTCGATGCTTAGAGGGAGATCTACCCTTCGAGGACCGGCTGGACTTATGTTTGGTTACCTGAGATCCATAGGAGGAAGAAGCAGCCCTGGAAGATGTCGATGCCACCGAAGCTGCATCAGAGGGAAACAGGGTATTGAGCTTGGCTGCTCGGTTCTGTAAACCTCTTTTAGACATCATGGAACAGGACGCACAATCCGTGATGGAATGGTCAGGACCCAAACAGAGATGGTACCGCTGCACTTGGTGCATTTTTTAAACCCGGAGGCGGGCTTTTCCATGAGGAATTTTTCTGTTAGGCCCAAGGCCAAAAGAAGAAAAAATACACTGAAGTGGAACGGAAAGTATCTTTTTTTTTTTTTTTTTTTTTTTTTTTAGAGAAAAAGAAAGACAGAAAGACAAGACCGGCGGTACCGGTCCGACGTCGAAGGCAGACGCGCGACCAAAGAAATAAAATAAAATAAAATAAAGAACTTCTTCAGCGGTGACAGGAACACGACCTGCTGGCTCCGCGGAAAAGAAGAACTGGAGAGAGGCGGGAAGGCAGCGCGCAGGTGCTGTGGGATGCTCCCAAAAGCTTTCCTTTTTTGGGACGCTGGGGAGCGTTCCCGCGCAGGCTCCGTCGGTACCGACGTACCCATATGTAAAGACTCATTCCTGCTTGTTCCTGGAGATAGTTTTACTTCGGTGGTGAGTAAATTATTGGAAACGCTGCTGAAAGAGAAAATAGTGAGGTTTCTGGAGTCCAGCAGATTACAGGATCCGAGGCAGCATGGATTCACCAGAGGCAGGTCTCGTCAGACAAATCTGGGTGACCATGGAGTTGGACCGAGGGAGCGCCCTAGATGTGGTATATTTAGATTTCAGTAAAGCCTTTGACACTGTTCCTCACAGGCAACTTATAAACAAACTGAGCACCCTAGGGATGGACCCTAAAGTTACTGCTTGGGTTAGAAATTGGTTGGGTGGGAGGTGACAAAGTACAGGTAAATGAGGCTCACTCTGAGGAAAAGGATGTTAGTAGTGGTGTGCCCCAGGGATTTGTGCTTGGTGCGATTATTTTTAACATCTTTCTTAGTGATATAGCGGAAGGGCTGTCAGGAAAGGTTTGCCTTTTTGCAGATGATACCAAAATCTGCAATACCGTAGACACCTAGGAAGGTGTAGATAACATGAGGAGGGATCTAGCTAAGCTTGAAAAATGGTCTAAAATCTGGCAGCTGGGATTTAATGTTAAAAAATGTAAGGTCATGCATTTGGGCTGAAGCAATCCAAGGGAGCAATATAGTATAGGGAGTGAAGTACTTTTGTCCACTAAACAAGAGCGGGACCTGGGCGTGGTTGTGTCTGATGATCTTAAAGTAGCTAAACAGGTAGAAAAGGTGACGGCAAAAGCTAGAACGATGCTTGGGTGCATACGGAGAGGAATGGCCAGCAGAAAAAAGGAGGTGATAGTGCCTCTGTATAAGTCTTTGGTGCGACCTCATTTGGAGTATAGTGTGCAATTCTGGAGACCACACCTTCAAAAGGATGTGAACAGGATGGAGTTGGTGCAGAGGGTGGCTACTAAAATGGTTAGTGGTCTTCATTATAAAGCATATGAGGACAGACTTAAGGATCTTAATATGTACACCTTAGAGGAAAGGCGGGATAGATGTGATATGATTGAGATGTTTAAATACCTCCGTGGCATAAATGTTCAGGGGGAGAGCCTCTCAATTGAAAGCAAGTTCTGCTACGAGGGGACATGGGATGAGGGTGATTGATTCAGGAGTGATATGCGTAAATATTTCTTTACGGAAAGAGTGGTGGATCCATGGAATACTCTCGCAGTGGAGGTGGTAGAGATGAGGACAGTAACTGAATTCAAAAAAGCATGGGACAAATACAGAAGATCTCTAAAGGAAAAAAGGGGACCGTTGTAGTTGTTGATATGGAAGGACAGACTAGACAGGCCATGTGGTCTTTTTCTGTCATCATATTTCTATGCTTCTAAAAGAATGGAAAGAACTGAATTCAAAGTGGCCTGGGACAGACACTGTGGATCACTTTACAGCAATAAGATTAAATCAAAATAAACTGAACCATCTAATTTCTCAACAAATAGGGGCGTCCTACATGGAGCGATGGGGGGGGGGAGGAGCAGTGTGTTCACCCCTAAAAAACAAACAAACAAAGATACGGGGTGGGGTGAAGACATGGGTAGGGGTGCACCTACTCCCTAAAAGACATGGGAAGGGGTGCACCTACTCCTGTCATATTGCTGGGCAGACTAGATGGACCATACTGGTCTTTATCTGCCGTCATTTACTATGTTACTATGTATGTTACTATGAATATTTCCTGACCGGTAGTTCTCCCTTTTAAAGAAATCATTCCAAGTAGTTCTTCTTTAACACTGAAGTCTTCAAAAACCATCCGGATAAAGACTAGTAACTGGGCTATATCTCTTATGTCTGTAGATTCATCCAGTTGGAGTGAGAAAGCAACACAATTTGAAACATCCTCTAACAACTGTTCAGTTGTGTTCTCCACAAATCTTTTCTATTCGCTGCACGACTGTGTTGCTTGACAATTGTACATCTTGAATAGCAGCTATGATCTCTTTCTTATTTTTAAATCCTTCAAAAAGATTATCAGCTGCTTCAAGAAAACAATCTTTTACAAATTCCCCTTCAGTGAAAGGTTTCCATTTCTTTGCGATCAGGTTGCTGACCTTGAAGGATGCTATGGCTGCATTGACCGAATTTGACCTTGGCTTTGCCATCAACTGTTGCTGAGTAGCCAATTTCGATTTAAGCTCTTTGAGCTTCAGTTTACGAATTTCATTTTTGGGTGGAAAATCAGCATCATACTTATTGCTATGCAAAGCCTTATAATGACGTTCTAGATTACCCTTTTTGGGCAAGGATACTGGGGCGTTACAAATTAGACAACACTTGTCTTTCATCATGATGAAGAAGTAGTCCATTTCCCATTCATCATGAAAGTGGTAGGTTTTACTCTTCTTTGGAACACTCATCTTCATTATACTGGGGTGGCTGGATGTAAGAAGGCCAAATCTGCTAAGTTAGTATAAACACTGGCTGAATCTGGTCCAAAACTATCACAGTCCCAAAGTACTGAAGATCAACAGGAACTGAAGACCTCTGGATGATGTGCAATACAAGGACTGGAGATGCCAAAACCACACATGCAGTTCTAAAAGTAAAAATAAGAAATCATACTGGCACCAATAATCAAATGCCACCAAACAATCATCAAAAAAGCTCAAACTGCAAACCAGATAAAATCAAATACCACCAAATGCGATTTAATAAATTCTGCACACAGTGTAGAATCAACACAAAGGCTAGGCAAAATAGAATTACAGAGGCAAGCAAAAGTCACAGTGGTTTGAACCAATTTGAAGGCAAGGCATATAGGCAAGTTAGAGCAAAATTGGAAAAGCCCGCCAAAATCACCAAATTCTTGACACTGTTGTGTCTGCCTGAAAACGTTTAATGAAAGCGAACTATAAAGCGATCAACGACCAGCACACAACACAACTAATACAGTAAGTGTTTTCAGGTAAAGCCCGGGCAAATGGATATTGCCCGGTATATAACACACTTCTAAAGGGTGTTGGGGCGGGGGCAGGAATGGGTGATTCTGAGCGGCAGGAGACCGGGTATGACGCTGGGCCTGTGGTGGCGTCGCGGGGCATGGGTGGCGGCCCCCTGGGGTACCTACAAACTATTGGCACGAAAACAACAAGCGCCCCCAATACACCCGCAGGCAAGATTCCCACAGGCAGGGAAAAAAAGACAGGCAAAGGATCAGCAGCGGTGGCAAGCCCTCGGCAGACAACCTGCTGGCACACGCTCTCTTAGCAACAGGGCGAGCTGCTGGAGAGATGGAGCCAAGTGGGGCTGGCAATCTACCTCTGACCCCTCCGCAATCTACAGGTAGATCGCAATCTACCTGTTGGACATGCCTGCTTTAGAGTATACATATTTAGGTCACGTCTCTTCTCATGTGTCTTCTGGTACAGGTTCCAAATCATTTTGGTCACCTTCTTCTGAAGCATTTCAAAATGTTTTATATCCTTTATGGAGGTATGAGCTTCAAAGCTAAACACAACACTCCAAATGAGGCTTTAGCAATGACTTGCACAGAGACCTCCTCTTTTCTGCTGGTTATTCCTCTCTATATGCAATCTAACATCCTTCTGGCTTTGGCTATTGCCTTCTCACATTATTTAGCCACTTTGAGATTCTCAGACACTATCACTCCGAGGTTCCCCTCCTCGTCTGTACATGCCAACCTCTCACCTCCTATTGCATACAAAGCGTAGCTACTCACCTGTAACAGGTGTTCTCCAGGGACAGCAGGAATCAGTCCTCACTTATGGGTGACATCAGCATCTACGGAGCCTGCGCGGAGCAATTCCCCAGCTTTCAAAGAAAGCCTTTGGGATTGCTGCCACGCATTCGTGGTCCTCTTCCTGCCCAAAGGTGCCATCTTGCTCAGTCAAGTCCCAGAGCTAGAGCCCTACTAAGCAGGTGGCAAGGGAAGGATAAAAAAATTGCAGCTCTTCAGGGGAGGTGGGAGGATAGTGAGGACTGATTCCTGCTGTCCCTGGAGAACACCTGTTACAGATGAGCAACTATGCTTTCTCCAGGAACAAGCAGGAAGTTGGTCCTCACTTATGGGACTCCCCAGCTATAGGCTACCGAACCTGTAAGCTAAAAACTCCTCCGTGAGGACGTGAGCAGAAGCCGATCTCCGAAGGAAGCCCGAGTCCTCAGGCATTCGGGGCAAGCTCTCGGTAGCAGCAGAAGAAGGGTCGGAGGGCAGGAGTTGCTTATACCCAGAACAAACTACCGAGTACAGCCTGGCCGAAGGCGCTGTCCCAATGGGACTCCCTCTCCAGGCAGTAGTGCGAAGCGAAGGTATTCGCTGAAGACTAGGTCGCAGCAGAGCAGATGTCCGTCAGAGGCATTGAGCGCAGCGAAGCCATGGACGCCGTGGGCGGTGACCCGATGATCGAGCACAGCGGGCACCTTTGCCTGGGCAAAGATGGAGAGGGTGCGCTTGGTGACTGCCAGCTCCAGACTGTTGTGATTGTAGGCGATGAAGAGCCGGTCGGACTTGAAATGACCTTGGGTGCACTGCAGGTAGAAGGCGAGAGCCCTCTTGCAGTCGAGTGTATGCAGGACCTCCCATGCCTAGTCGGTGTGAGGTCTTGGGAAGAAAGTCGGCAAAACCACCTCCTGATTTCGGTAGGAACTTGGAGTGGGTGTGCAGGACCACCCTTTTCCTGTAAAATCTGGTGTAGGGGGCCTCAGCCATGAGGGCTTTAAGTTCGCTGACTCACCATGCCGAGGTCAGTGCCACCAGGAAAACCACCTTCCAGGAGAGGTGTTGGAGCGAGCATGTCGCCATCGGCTTGAAGGGCATGAGCACGATGTTCAGGTCCCATTCCGCCGAAGAAGACTGGATGGGGGGGTTTGGAAAGCAAAAGGCCCTGCATGAAGCGGAAGACCAGAGGCTGACCCAAGAGGGGTTTACCCTTGACGGGCAAGTGGTTGGCTGAGATGGTGCTCAGGTGAACCCTGACAGAGTTGGACTTCAGTCCAACCTGCGAGAAGTGGAGAAGGTACTGGAGAACACAACGGGTGGAGCAGGAGAACGGGTCAATCTGGAGTTCGGAGCAACAGATCGAAAACCACTGCCACTTCAGGGCGTAGGCTCGCCTCGTCAGGTCCGTCCTTGATCTCCACTGGGAGGTGCAACGAGGCTAATGAGACCCGTTCAGCCACCAGGTTGTCAGGGATAGAGAGAGCAAGTTTGGGTGAAGCACCCATCCCTCCTCCTGCATCAGCCCAGGGGGATCGGAGGCTCCGATGAGAGCCAGAGTAGAAGCGGGAACCAAGGTTGTCGAGGTCACGAAGGGGCCACGAGAATCACAGAGGCGTGGTCACGCTGGATCTTGTGAAGGGTCCTCACAAGGAGAAGAATGGGAGGGAATGCATACAGAAGTCCAGAAGTCCAGTTCAGGAGGAACGCGTCTGGGCCACCCTGCTTGGGTGTGGTAGCGGCCCACAGAAACGGGGAAGCTGCGTGTTCGCCGGGCTGGCAAACAGGTCTATGGACGGAGTCTCCCAGCAGTGAAACAGGTGGAGAACCACCTCTGGACTCAGGCGCCACTCATGCAGACGGAGAAGCCTGCTGAGCCTATCCATGAGGACATGGTCTTGGCCTAGGAGGTAGACAGCTATTAGGGTCATACCCCCGGCACACTGCGAAGGAGCAGAGGAGGACTGCCTCCCGACAGAGGAGGTGGGAGCCCGTGCCACCCTCCTTGTTTATGTAGAACATCGCACTCTGTTGTCGGTCTGCATGAGCACAGACTTGCCCTTCAGATGTTACTCGAAGACCTTTAGAGCTAACCGGACCACTCAAAGCTCGAGCAAGTTGATCTGCAGTTGAGATTCCTCAGGTGACCACCGCCCCTGGGTGCAGAGATGGTTTCAGTGGGCTCCCCAGCCCAACAGCGAGGTGTCCGTTGTTGATGAGCTTGTGCTGTCAAGTCTGGAAGGGCATTTCCCCGAAGGAGGCTCTGGGGGTCCTGCCACCAGACTAGGGACTCGACTAGGCTGCAAGACACCCAGACGGGGTCCCGAAGGCAGCCTGAGGCTTGAGCATATTGCGCTCTGAGGCACTATTGCGCCACTTGCATGTGCATGTGTTCGTGGGAAACGACATGGACAGTCGAGGCCATGTGTTCCAGGAGGCGCAGCATGGCCCACGCTGAGACCCTGGGCCGGCCTTGGACCTTGGCGAACAGAGCGCGGAGCCAATTCGCACATGCTCGAGAGAGAAAGGTGGGTTGCACGTTCTGTGTCGAGAAGAGCACCAATAAACTCCAGGATCTGCATTGGTTTGAGGTGTGATTTGGAATAGTTGATCAGGAAACCGAGGCACTCGAGGAGGACTGTGCACGATGCTGAGAGGTGAGCCTCCTCCGCTGAGGTGCCCGAGACGAGTCAATTGTCTAGGTAAGGGAGACACATATGCCCTGCAGCCGGAGGTGGGCCGCAGCCGCTGACAGGCACTTAGTGAAGACTCGTGGGGCAGACACGAGCCCGAAGGGGAGCACTGTACTGGAAGTGCTCTTCCTGCACCCTGAAACACAGGTGCTTCCTGTGCTTGGGGTGGACAGGAATGTGAGCTTAAGTGTCTCTGAGATCCCAAGGAGGTAGGGCAGCAGGATGCCAAGGGATAGCATTTTGAACTTCTCCCGCACCAGGAACTTGTTCAGATTCCTGAGATCGAGGATGGGGCGCAGGACCCCGTCCTCTTCGGAATGAGGAAGTACCGGGAATAAAATCCCTGACCCCGAAGGTGCAGCGGAACTCTCTTGACCGTCTGTTGACCGAGGAGGTTGTTGAGCTCTTGCTACAAGCAAGCCTGGTGCGAGGGAAGCTGAGTAGGCTCTGCTGGGGAGAAGGGAGGAGGGAGTCTATCTAGACAAAGAAGATACCCATCCTGGATCACCTGCAAGACCCAGGTGTCCGATGTAATAGCTGCCCATTTGGGGGCGAAAAGAGAAAGGCATCTTCCCATGGGCAGAAGCATCCCCGAGAGGCTATGCTTTCGGTGTCAAAACCCCGGGGTTGGCTGGGGTGGCGCTGGTGGTTGGGTCTTTGGCCCCTTGGTTTTACGGTGACCCTGAGCTCCCCCCTCTTTGCCCTGAGCGTTGGTTGTCGGTACAGGGGTGGGTGGGTATGGTGTGTATCCCCCAGTAGGGGAGCCCTTTCCTCTGGAAGAAAGGCTTTTTGCTGTGCTGCTTCTTCCGTGGGAGAGAGGAGGTTTTACGAGAGAGACGGGTGCGAGTCGTGAATTCCATCTCGATCTCGGCTGCCTTGTCCTCCATGGACTTGCCGAACAACTGTTTGCCGAGGCAGGGGACAACCAGGAGCTTCTCCTGGACCCACTGTTCCAGGTCTGAAGACTGAAGCCACAGCTGGCGTTGGGCTCCGATGCCAGCCGCTGCTACACGGGCGGAAGACTCGAACCAGTCATATGCGGTGCGGGAAAGGTATTTCGAGCAGTCTGCGACTGACCTCAGGAGGGTCTGGAACCTGAAAAGGTGCTCCCCACTAAGGCCTGCAGAAAACCCGCTGAGCTCTTTGGCGAGGTCACAGAGAAACATACTCATTTATAGTTTGTACGCCTGTATGCGGGACGCCAGCATGGATGCCTGGTAAGCCTTGCACCCGAGGGCATGGGATTCCCTACCAGATGGGACCGAAGAGTGCGACTTTGGGCTCTTCTGTTTTCGCATCGCGGATTCGACTACCATGGAGGTATGAGGAAGTTGGGTCTTCCGAAACCCTGGGCTGCACTGGACCCTATACATGGCATCGAGTCTTTTACTGATAATAGGGACAGAGGCAGGTGCTTCCTACAGGTGGAGAAGCAGCCGGGATAGGATGGGTGGTACCGGAACAGTAAGAGACTCCCTGGGTGGAGACTCGTATTGCAAGATGTCAACTTACTCTGCCCTGGGTTCCTCCTCGGTCTGCGTCAGCAGCTTGAGGGCCCGAGCTATATCCCACACAAACGCCAGGAAAGAGGTGTCCTTGGGAGGCGACCCCCTTTGCAAGGAGGGCAGGGACGGTTGAGAGAGGAGATTCCCATGGGCGCGGGTCTCCGGGGAAGTGTCCCCATCTGATTCCCAGCCCGGCTGATCCCCGTGTCCTGTGGCCGAGACCTGCTTGGAGTCGGAGGCACTGGCTCTGGAAGACCTCACCCCCGAGGAACGGGACGGCAAGCAAGACCGGTGCCGAGGATCCTCACGAGGCCCAAGGCTCTCAGGGGTTTCCAAGGGAGTTTTTGGGACCCCAGTCGGGTGACCCTCTGTCTCAGGGCACGAGCCAGCTATGCTGGGCAAAAGTGCCTGCTGGGCAGCGAGGAAAGCAGAAATACTGCGCTCCAGTGCCAGCATACGGGACTCCACTCGGGAATGGGTCCCTGTGACGCCGACACCGGGGTTACTGGGGCTGCTGTGGAGGAGGAGAGGGGGGGTCCTCGCCGGGACGACTCTTAGGAGACTGGGCCCCATCGCCGGAGGCCTCCATGTCCGTATGAGGTACCTTTCGATGCTGCTCCTTGTCCGACTCTCAGGAACGCTGGGGAGGGCTAAGAGAACGAGCACGAGACCACTTGCGCTTATCCTGAGCCCCTGACAGTGACTTGGAGGTCTTTTTCTTTCACCGTTCCACCTCGGATGAACCCTGAACAGAGTGACGCCTGGGGTACGGGGTCACTGCGGAGGAACCCCGCAAATGGTGGATCAGCAAGGCAAGGTGCCACCGGGGACCCTGCGGCTGCCTTGTGGAAAATGTTGTCTGACTTCTGCTTATAACTTAGCAAGGCCTTAGTGAACATTTTCTTACAAAGCAAGCAGAGCTCTGGGTTCTGGTCAGCCCCCAGACACCACAGACAGCAGTCATGTGTGTCCGTGAGCGACATATTTTTGGAGCATCTGTCACATTTCTTAAAGCCGGTGGCCATAGTGGCAAAAAGAGTCCCTGCGAGGTCAAAAACCCCCGAGACCAGCAGTTGGAGAAAAAAGGGCGCGAGAAGGGCTCGAAAGAAAAAACACTAAAGAGAGTCAAAAAGGGAATCCCCTAGCCCATAGCCGAAGCAGGGGCGAAGGGGAGGATGGAAGAGGACTGGTGCTACCGGAAAAAAGGCCAAAAGGTTGAAGTCACCAAAACCTTTTCCGAGATATGAGGGCGTGTGTCCGAAGGGCTCCGTGGAAAAAGGGAGACTGAGCAAGATGGAACCTTTGGGTGGGAAGAGGACCACGCGCATGCATGGCAGCAATCCCAACGGCTTTCTTTGAAAGCTGGGGAATTGTTCCGCACGGGCTCCGTCGGTGCCGTCACCCATAAGTGAGGACTGACTTCCTGCTTGTTCCTGGAAAACTCCTTTGATTTTCTGTATTTATTTATTTAGCTTTATTTATATGCTGTCTTTCACCGGGTCAAGGAGGTATATAAATAAAATGCATCAACTGCATGTCTTCACATTAAATCTCAACTGCCAAGCATTAGGTCATTCTTCTAATTTTTGTAGATCTTTCTTCATGTTGCCTACTCCCTCCAAGAAGTCCATACTGTTGTAAATCTTTGTGTCATCTGTAAAAAAGAAAACTTTCCTTTCAATACTTCTGTAATATCATTCAGAAAGACACTGAACAATAGAGGTCCCAGGGCCAATACCTGAGGCACTACACTTATCGCCTTCTTATGAGTGAATTCCAATTATCACCACCCTTTGTTAGCCAACCAAATTTTGTGTTCTAGTTCATCCCCAGGCTGCTCATTTTATTCATAAACCTCCTATAAGTTACAGTATCAAAGGCTTTGTTGAAATCTAGGTAGATCACCATCCATCACATGCCCTTGATCTAGTTCCCTGCTCACTCAAACAAAAAAACAAATCAATCAAATTTGTTTAGAATAATTGTCATAAGAACATAATAAATGCCTTACTGGGTCAGACCAAGGTCCATCAAGCCCAATATTCTGTTTCCAATCCAGGTC
Source organism: Ichthyophis bannanicus (assembly GCA_033557465.1). NCBI lineage: Eukaryota > Metazoa > Chordata > Amphibia > Gymnophiona > Ichthyophiidae > Ichthyophis > Ichthyophis bannanicus. The sequence goes on from CM066037.1 coordinate 241,182,674, forward strand.
ACAAGTACCTGGCAGGTTCCCAAAAAGGTATGGGTAGGGAAAGGGACCTACTGACTAAGGTGCAGCAAGCGTTTGGCAAATATAGCTGTTGATTGTTAATGAGTGTTAAGTTATTGGTTTCTGGTTTGTATAACATGCCTGAATAAACATTAAAATAAAAGGCTTTAGGTGCACAGCACCTGCATAAACTGTTGGGGGCGTTTCCCACACTTTAAGGAAGGCAGCTATACTGTTAATACAGGGATATGATAGCTAACCTGCATTAATGGCACAGCTGATAACATGGAACGCAGTTAGTTTCACCTCCAGAGAAGTGTTGTCATAAGTAGTAGAAGTAGCAGCAGCAGCTGTCTAACTGAATTAATGTTATGCTATTACACCACCCTCTCTGGTATGACATTTACAATACTAGGTGACTAACATTTATTGTTGTGTGACTTGTTCTGTGTAATTGTCGATGCCATATAGAACTTTTGGTTACATTGAGGTTGTAAACCACAATGAAACAAATTTTTGTGGGAACTACTTTTAAATAAATCAATGAAAGAACAACATGAACAACAACCCCTATATTAACTATAAGGCAGTGTCTGCCCATTCCATGCCTTCTTATTGGAATCTCCACATTACATGTCTTAATGTGGTAATTTGCATACTTAACCCTCCATTGCCTCAGAAGAAAGACCTGGCAAACTACACCGGTCACGCCCCCAAGAAAACCCAGGAGCTGCTGGGTTGCCAGAAGTCAAAACTGACTCAAGGGCACGCATTGCATTGGTGTTTAATGCTGCTTTTAACCTGCACCAACACAAAGACCAAGAAGATGAGGCACAAAGATATTTCCCATCATGTTAGGTGCCACAGGTTTGATTAAGAAGAATTTCCAAGCAAATCTTGACAAATTGTCCATACATGTTACATCTTATTTATTTAACCAGTTTTTTATACCACCTTATCCTTCAATCAAAGTGGTTGACAAGACAACAAAGGCTTACATACTGAGGGTATGGGAAAACAAAAACGATACATTACAATATAAATACAAAACAAAACAGTATGTTATGATACTACATCATAGTGAAATTAGATACACATAATGGTTAATTTAAGTTATTTCACCAAATGATTCTATAAATAAGTCTTTAAATACTTATGAACTCCAGAAGGAAGCTCTCTTTGGAATAAAGTACGTACTAAGGGCAAGCGTTAGCAAAAAATTTAAGAGACCGTGATCATATTCCACGTACCCTGGTTTAGGAGCGAAGTTCATGACTGTAATGGTATGCGCAAAACCAACCCGTTTGGAGAAAATGTCCTCAAGAAAAAGAACAGGCAGCCATCCTCGAGGACTCAGATTAACAAAGCGACTTTAAAAAGTTGAAACTTCTGCTAAATAGTCCCCTCTTGTGTTGTGGTTTTCATAATCTCAAGTAATAATGCCATCAGGGAATGACATTTTATATCATTTTCTCAAATAAAATTGCGATTTTAATGTTACATAACTGGTAACTAATATTTTTCCTTAAAAAATATGCTTAACTGCAAAAATGCCTCTTAAAATCAAACATATAAAATAGGAAAAGACATTAGATTTCTTTAATGGGACTGAATAGAAAGTTTGGTATTGCTGATTAAACTGAACATTTCCTTTATTTTTCTTCTTTGTTACTCCTTGGCTATCCATTAGGATTCACTGCTACACTTATGACGCTTTTTTATTTTTATAGTGTAAAAGTTATTTATTAAAATCTTTTTTTATTAATAATCACCAACACATAGGCACTGCAATGTCCGCATGATGAACAACCAAGGAAAGCACAGTTACTTACCTGTAACAGGTGATCTCTGGGAACAGCAGGAATTAGTCCTCACATATGGGTACGTCGGAACCGATGGAGCCTGCGCGGGAAAGCTCCCCAGCTTCCCAGAAAGGAAGCTTTTGGGGCCTCCCACAGCGCATGCGCGCTGCCTTCCCGCCTTCCTGACCAACTCTCTTCAGTTCGAGTTTAAAGCTGAGACAATAGAGAGAGGAAAGGAAAGAGAGAGAGAGATATAACTCCTAGGGGAGGTGGGTGGGTTGTGAGGACTAATTCCTGCTGTTCCCAGAGATCACCTGTTACAGGTAACTGTGCTATCTCCAGGAACAAGCAGGAATGAGTCCTCACATATGGGGACTCCCTAGCTAAGATGCCGGGGAGATCCCCCTACAAGAATTCCTCATCTTCCCATGGATCTCAGGCATCCAGTCAGGGAAGGTGGGCAGGAGTTGTTTAAGAATGGAACAGGTGTCTGAGGACAGCCTGACCAAACAAGGCATCCCGGCGGGAGTCCTTGTCCAAGCAGTAATGGGCTGTGAAGGTATGAACGGAGGCCCAAGTGGCTGCTCGACAGATCTGATCGATGGATACAGAATGAAGATGAGCCATAGATGTGGCCATGGCTCTCACATTGTGAGCTGTGACATGGCCTTCCAGAGAAAGGTTCTTACTCTGGTAAGCAAAAGAAATACACTGAGCAATCCAATTGGACAGTGTTCTTTTTGAGACTGGAAGTCCTAAATGAGAAGGATCAAAAGCAACAAAAAGTTGAGAAGACTTTCGATGTTGCTGTGTCCTGTGGAGGTAAAAGGCAAGAGCTCTTTTACAGTCTAGAGTATGAAGGTTCCTCTCCGCATTTGATGCATGAGGAGCTGGAAAAAAAACCAGGTAAATATACCTCTTGATTAAGATGAAAAGGTGAGACCACTTTAGGCATAAAGTGGGGATTTGTCCTAAGGACTACCTTATCATGATGGAACCTTGTATAAGGTGGATTAGCCACTAAAGCCTGCAGTTCACTGATGCAACGAGCAGAAGTGATTGCAATAAGGAAAATGACTTTCCAGGAAAGAAATTTCAAGGAGGTAGTGGCTAAGGGTTCAAAGGGCGGCTTCATAAGCTGACCAAGAACTACGTTTAAGTCCCATGCCACTGGAGGAGGCCGAATGGGAGGTTTAGTTAAAGTTAGACCTCTCATGAATCTTGCAATAAGAGGATGAGAGGAAACAGATTGTCCATTGATAGGCTGAAGAGATGCTGCAATAGCACTCAAATGGACTCTTACCGAATTGGTTTTAAGTCCTGCATTGGAAAGATGCAGGAGATATTCAAGTAAAGAAGTTAAAGGTAGTGCTAGAGGGTTAAGACCTTTGTTAGCACACCAAATTGAAAATCTTTTCCATTTAAAAACATAAGAACGTCTGGTGGAAGGTTTCCTCGATGCATGGAGGACATCCTTCACCTGTTGAGAAAGATTCAAGTCTTGAAGGTTTAGGCCTTCAGTAACCAAGCTCTGAGGTGAAGGGACTTGGGGTTTGGGTGCCACAAAGTCCCCTCCTCTTGAGACAGAAGGTCTGGAGCAGCTCCCAGATCCAGGGATGGTGTCTGGGAGAGATGCAGAAGTAGAGGGTACCACACTTGGCGTGGCCAGCGTGGAGCTATGAGGATCATGGATCCTTGATCCCTCTGAAGTTTGAATAGAGTCTTGGGAATCAAGGGAATGGGTGGAAAGGCATATAGGAAGGCCTGACTCCAATGAAGGAGGAAGGCATCCTTGGCCTGAGCTCCCTGATACGGAATCCTGGAACAGAACCGGGGAGGTTTGGCATTGTACGGACTTGCAAAGAGGTCTATGTCCGGGGTCCCCCATTCTTGAAAGATTCTGAGTACCTGAGCCATGTTCAGGGACCATTCGTGTGGCAGCAGGACTCGACTGAGTCTGTCAGCCCAAGAGTTTTGGATTCCTGGGAGGTACACTGCCAGGAGATGGATCCGATGCTCTCTGGCGAAGGCCCACAGTTTTAGAGCTTCGTTGCAAAGCGACAGAGAGCCAGTCCCTCCTTGCTTATGTAGAACATGGCTACTTGATTGTCAGTATGAACAAGAATTGTCATGTTGATGAGGAGGGTATGAAAGACCTTGAGAGCAAGGAAAATTGCTCGCAGCTCCAAAAGGTTGATATGAAGGGTGGTCTCCTGTGGAGACCAAATGCCCTGAGTGGAGAGGTCTTGAAGATGAGCTCCCCAACCTGTTTAGGAGGCATCTGTAGTGAGAGTTGCTTTGGGTAACAAAGGTTGGAAGGGGGCCCCTAACAACAGATTTTGAGTGGATATCCACCATTGGAGAGACCAAAAAAGACGTTTTGAGGTTGCTATTTGGTCTGAGAGAGCTCCTGATGCTTGGGTCCACTGTGTGGACAAGGTCCATTGAGCTGCTCTCATATGTAGGCGAGCATAAGGCACTACATGAACCGTGGATGCCATGTGACCTAGCAGTTGTAGCATCTCTCTGGCAGTCAAGTGGCTTCTGGACTGAATTTGAGAGGCCAAGTGCACTAGACGGTTGCAACGGGCCTGAGGAAGATAGGCCCTTGCAGTGGTAGTATCTAGCCAAGCCCCGATGAACTCTAGGGATTGAGTAGGGGTGAGTTGAGACTTTGGCAGATTGATGACAAGTCCCAGATACTGCAGAATGCGTCTGGTGCGATCCAGGGAAGTCTGAGCCTCGGACTGAGATGGAGCTCGGATGAGCCAGTCGTCCAGGTATGGGAAGACAAAGATTCCCAGAGTGCGTAGAAATGCAGCTACTATTGCCATGCATTTGGTAAATACCCTTGGAGCAGATGCTAGACCGAAGGGGAGTACTCTGTATTGGAAATGTTTTCCCTGGAATATGAACCGTAGGAATTTTCTGTGGGATGGATGGATGAGTATATGTGTGTACGCATCCTTGAGATCTAGAGAACAAAGCCAGTCCTGACTCTGTAGGTAGGGAAGGAGAGTACCTAGAGAAAGCATTTTGAATTTCTCTTTGTAGAGGAATTTGTTCAATTCTCTGAGATCCAGAATGGGTCTGTATCCCCCTGTTTTCTTGGGAATCAGAAAATAGGGGGAGTAGAAACCTGACCCTTGTTGAGGAAGAGGAACCTCTTCTATTGCCCTTTGGGCGAGAAGAGTGGTCACCTCTTGTCCCAACAGGTACAGGAGAGATGGGGGAGAATTGAATTGTCTCACCATGGTATGGGGAGGAAGGTTGGAGAAATGTAGTTTGTAGCCTTCTCTGATGATAGAGAGGGTCCACGGTTCTGATGTGATTTGTTCCCATCTGGGAGCAAAAAGAGCCAACCTTCCTGGAATGGTGAGAGGTTCTGGCTGTTGCAGAGCCAGAAAAGGTAAGTTCTCTAGAACCAAGTCAAAAACCCTGAGGAGGTTGGGACTGTTGGATTGTACAGTCCCTGTGGCCTTTGTTCTGGCCTGCTTAGTTTGCTGACGCTTAGGAGCAAAGCGAACTTGGGAAGATTGCTGGCCAGTATTTGTGGAAAATCTGGTCTTTTTATAGAAAGTTTTCTTAAAAGGTTTTTTCTTGGCAGGGGTAGAGGTAGACTTAGAAAGTCTATCTAAAGCAGCATTCTCTGCATCCATTTGAGTGGCTTTGATTTGCCACTCTTTGCCAAAGAGATTTTCACCTGTACAGGGCAAATTGCCCAAGCCTTCTTGTACCCAGGGTTCCAAATCAGAGGCCTGGAGCCAAGCCAGTCTGCGAGCAGCTATGGCTATGCCAGAGGCTCTGCTTGCTCCCTCAAAAGAGTCAAAGGCTGCTCTGTTTGAGAACTTGGAAACATCTTGAGTGTGCTTTTGCAAAAGAAGGAATTCCTCCTGTTTATCCTCTGGAATAAAGGGGAGAAATTGACGTATCTTTAATGCAATCTCTTTCAAAAACATGTCCATATAAAGGCTGTATGAATTGATTCTGGCAATAAGCATGCTAGCTTGGAAGATTTTTCTCCCAAAAGCATCCAGAGTCCTACATTCTCTTCCTGGAGGGGTAGAAGAGTGTCTTTTGGTACTCTTTATCTTTTTCATAGCAGACTTCACCACAATAGAGTGGTGAGGAAGCTGAGTTTTTTGAAAACCAGGAGAAGGAGGAACCCGATACATGGTGTCCAAACGTCGAGAATGTGGAGATAGGGTAAGAGGAGCCTCCCACAAATCCATCAAGTGCTCTTGAAGAATTTCATGTATGGGTAAGGTGGCTGCCTCTTTAGGAACCTTAGAGTATCCTAAAATATCTAATTTCTTTGCTCTAGGTTCCTTTTCTGAGGATACAGATATGGAGAGTCCTTTAGCTACTTCAATAATGAAGTCTTGAAAGGACAAATCCTCTGGAGGAGACATTCTCCTTTTTGGAGAAGAGGGCTCCTCAGGAAGAGTGAAAGAGACGTCAGCAGAATCATCTGAGGGATCAGACTCTTCAGAGGATTCAAAGTATCGTCTATTTGCTTCCAGAGATCGATACACGTACCGATCGGTACCGACATCGGGCGTACCGGGTATCGGAGCGGTATCGAAGAAAGCTCCGGAACCGGAGACCGGAACCGGCATGCTACTGGAAGTAGATGCTCTGGGTACCGGTATCGATTGCGGTACCGGAATCGGAACCGATTGTCGCGGTACCGATGGCGGTGCAGCATTAATGAAGGTCAGTAAGGCCTGCTGCATGGATTGTACCGTAGTACCCATAGCCGCCACAACTGCCTGGAAGTCGGTATCGGTGTTAGCCGGTACCCCAGAGCAGTCTAACAGGAGATCGGTCGAGGCCGTGCCATCGATATCTACCTGTAACCCCATAGGAGGAGCTTTGGAAGCCGGAGCTTCCCGCTGGGGTTTTTTGGCTGGGGCAGGGTCCTCAGGGTCAATTGCAAGGGCCTCTCGCTGCTTAGAGGGAGATTTGCCTTTTGAGGACTTGCCCGAAGAATGTTTGGTTACCTGAGATCCATCAGGAGAAGAAGACCTGGAGGATGCTGATGCTGGAGTATCGGTAGAAAACAGCATATGAAATTTATTTGCTCTGTTCTGTAAGCCCCTTTTGGACATCAGAGAGCAGGATGGACAATCCGGAATGGAATGGTCAGGCCCCAAACATTTAAGACACCACTCATGGGTGTCTGTAATTGAAATAGTACCGGTACACTTAGTGCATTTTTTAAAACCAGGAACTGGTTTTTCCATGAGGGAGACCTGAGAAGGCCTAGGCCTCACAGAAAAAATACACCAAGTGTAGGAAAGAGTAATATATATATATATATATTTTTTTTTTTTAAACAAAAAAAGGACCGCCGGTACTGGTCTGGAATCGGGGAAGGCAGACATGCGGTCAAAGAAACAAATTAAAATAACAATTTCTTCAGCGGTGACAGGAACACGACCTGCTGGCTCCGCGGAAAAAGAAGAACTGAAGAGAGTTGGTCAGGAAGGTGGGAAGGCAGCGCGCATGCGCTGTGGGAGGCCCCAAAAGCTTCCGACGTACCCATATGTGAGGACTCATTCCTGCTTGTTCCTGGAGATACATATGTTCAACTACAACCATGTCAACGAGTGCAAACACTACATTTCCAGTGGACATTTTTCATTTCTATTCCCTCCCTCCTCCCCTTCATCCCCTCCCCCCATTCCATACAATCATACTCCCAGACCATGTTTGAGGATTTTTTTTTAATTCCACAATTGACATCCTTTGACGTCAGACACTATAAATCACAAAGGAGGAGCTAAGCTTGCTAAACTTATTTTATATGCATCTTCATATACAGGGACAAAAAAAAAGGACCCCTCTAAATCTGAGGGAGATGGGGAAAGGGGCTGAAACAGCTACTCCTGTCAGTGTCTCATCTCCTTTTAAGATGTAGTTTCAGATTTAGTATGATCTCAAAAGAAACAAAACTTTAATTCTAATTATTGGGTGTGAAAGGTCTGCCTAAACAATGCATATTAAAATAGAACCTCTATGGGAACCAGCTTTTCCTGTTCTCTCAGTAGCATCACTAATTAAGGCTATAATGGGTACATAAGATATGCCATACTGGGTCAGACCAAGGTCCATCAAACCCAGTATCCTGTTTCCAACAGTGGCCAATCTAGGTCATACGTACCTAGCAGTTCCCATAAAAGACACAGGTTCCACAATGCTTGTACTAGGTCAAGCATTGATATCCTGGGTCCCTTTTTAACAATGGTTTATGGACCTTTCCTCCAGGAACTTGTCCAAACCTTTTTTAAACCCAGCTACACTAACAGCCTTTACTACATCCTCCGGTAACAAATTCCAGAGTTTGATTACACGTTGAGTGAAAAAATATTTTCTTTTATTAGTCTTAAATAGTTTACCCTGTAGCTTCATTGCATGTCCCCTAGTCTTTCTATATTCTGATAACGTAAACAATCGATCTACGTTTACCAGTTCCACTCCGTTCATTAATTTATAGACTTCTATCATATCTCCCCTCAGCCGTCTCTTTTCCAGGTTAAGAGCCGTAACCTTTTTAGCCTTTCTTCATAGGGGTATCCTTCCATCCCCTTTACCATTTTGGTGGCTCTTCTCTGAACCTTTCCTAATAACGCTATATCAGGAGACTGTTACTTACCAACGGGAGCAACACGCAGCAACAGCAGCAGCTTCAGCAGCAGCGGCAATAGGAGCCGGAACAACGGTGGAAGTGCCTGTAAGAACCTAGGCCGAGCAATAGGAAGAAAAAAAAGGGAAGAAGATCCACAGAGAAGTCGGCCAAGGGCAAGTTTGGCATGGAAGGTGAAGATTTGGCCTAGAAACTAAAGGAGATACCTATGCTCCACGAACAGAACAATGGCTGGGAAAAATCGTATCGCTAAAGCTGTTGCCCTCGTTACAGCTTCTGCCTCGGTCCAGGCAGGGGTCCTAATGCCAGTTGAAGGACCGGTTCCATGTGCAGGGTGCCTGCATGCTGACGTTCTGAGGAAACAAGTGGAGGAACTCAGAGAGAAGGTGGCGAGGCTGAGGAGCATTCAAGACAGTGAGAAGTACATTGATGAGATGCTTCTTGCAGCAACCAAGCTCTCTAGCAGAGAAGAAGATGGGTGCCAACAGAATGTCGATGGTTGGACACGAGTCACCAGGGCCTGCAAAATCACCAATACAACTTCTCCAGCCCTTGAATGGAAGGACCATTATGCAGCCCTGGAAGTGGAGGAGGTGAAAGCACCCCTGGAAAGGGAAGAACCAGAGCTCAAGTACCTCAAAGTTGCAGAATCAGTGACCACAAGGAAATGAAGGGTAGTGGCAGTTGGAGACTCTTCTGAGGGATACTGAGGCGTCCATCTGCTGACCAGACTTGATGTCCAGAGAGGTATGGTGTCTGCCTGATGCCAAAATCCAAGATGTTACGGAGTTTGCCGAGACTCATCAAGCCCACTGACTATTACCCAATGTTGCTATTCCATGTTGGAACAAATGATACTGCCAGGTATACCTCGGAACGTATCAAAAGTGACTTCATGGCTCTGGGACAGAGGGTGAAGCAGTTAGGTGCACAGGTGGTGTTCTCTTCCATCCTCCCTGTTGAGGGTAAAGGCCAAGGCAGAGAGGCTCGCAATCTGGAGATGAATGCATGGCTGCGTGGATGATGTCATCAAGAGCGTTTTGGTTTCCTAGACCATGGAATGCTGTTCCAAGGGTTGCAGAGCAGAGATGGCATCCATCTGTCCAAGAAAGGTCAACGCGTCTTCGGTAGTACACTGGCTAATCTACTGAAGAGGGCTTTAAACTAGATTCGTTGCGGATGGGTGAAGAAAGCCCCCAGGTAGGTGATACATTAAATACCTTTATGGAAATGGGTAACAGGGGTAACATATGGAAAGTAGTGTGTATAAATGCCCGTAGCATGGGAAATAAGATCCCTGATGTTGAAGCTTTGGCGGTAGTGGCTGACTTGGATTTAGTGGCAGTTACAGAAACATGGTTCACAGAAAACCATGACTGGGATGTAACTATACCTGGCTATACTTTATTCAGAAAGGACAGGGGAGGAAGAAGGGGAGGAGGAGTGGCACTATATGTAAAAACTACTATTAAAGTCGAGAGCATGGCATTATCCATCTGCCTAATCTATCGACCTCCCTCACCACAGCATGAAACACTAGCCACAGCACTAGAAACCATCACATCCACACAAAGCAAAAAATTCCAGATCATCCTCGGAGATTTAAACCTAGCATCAATTCCTCCGTCCCACACGGACTCCTTCTATGAAGCCATCGACCAATTGGGTTTCCAACAAATAAGCAACCCCACACACGATAGAGGAAACATCCTAGATATGATTTTCATACCCAGAAATCCACAACAAAGCAATGAACCACCTATAATAAACATAACTCAAGTACCATGGTCAGACCACCACCAAATCAACTGTAAACTTAAACTACAGTGCCAACCCAAAAACTCAAAGGAGATGAGAATGACCAACCCCATTAGGAAATTCAGCAAACTCAACGAGGAACACCTCATAAGCACCATTGCATCCCACATAAACCTAGATTCCACAGACCTGGACGAACTAACTAACAGATGGAACACACACATCCAAAATACATCTAACCCAACTCTGAAACACACATCAAACCCACATAAGATCAACTCGGAACCCTGGTACACAGGAACTCTAATAAAATCAAAAAGGGAGCTCCGTAAAATAGAGAGAAAATGGAGACAAACCAAATCCTCCGATCTCAAAACTAAATACATGGCCCATCTCGCAAAATACAAAGACGACGTGAACAATGCAAAAAAATTACATCACACCAACATCCTAAACAAGGCAATCAATCGCCCACGAGAGTTATTTGAACTAGTCAAATCACTAACCAAAACCGACCAAAATGCCAACCTCAACAAATCCATCAAGGTCCAAACACTGGCAAACCACTACGCGACCAAACTGACTGCCCCTGGTCCTCCACCCCCCCCACCAATACCACAAATCAGAAGTGAGAACAACACAACGCAAAACCAGTTATGGGAGCACTTCCACAAAATAGGAACCAAGCAAATCACAGCCATTGTCACAAGCCTGAAAAGCACCACCTCTCCACTAGATCCCTGTCCTGCATCCTGGATCAAGGCAGTGAAACAAGACATAGCACCTCACATAGCACACATAGTTAACCTATCCCTACAACAAGGAATCATGCCCTCAGAACTAAAGAAATCAGTCATTAGACCAATCCTAAAAAACACTACACTCAACGGAGAAGACCCAGCCTCCTACCGTCCCATATCAAGTATCTCATTCCTGGCAAAGATCATAGAAAAAACGGTCCTTCTACAACTCCAAGACCATCTGACTGACAGTGCTCCTCTTGATGACCAGCAATATGGCTTCAGGCAACATCATGGAGTTGAAACCCTGTTACTAGTTCTACTTAACAACCTCCTAAAGGGCCTTGAAAACAAAAAGAAAATGTACATTCTTGTATTCATTGACATCTCAGCTGCCTTTGATACAGTTAATCATGGGACCCTCATAAATAGGATAAAATCAATAGGAATAACAGGAACCCCACTAAAATGGTTCTCATCCTACATCTCAAATCGAACACAACAGGTTCAATTCAACGGAGAAAAAGCAGAATCTTTCTCACAAACACAGGGAATCCCCCAAGGCTCTGCTCTCTCAGCACTTCTGTTTAACATATATATGCAGCCACTATGCAAAATTTTCTCACGGCACGAAATTAATTACCACATCTATGCCGATGATATCATGCTATACACGCAACTAGACACTAAAAACCCAGACTACAACCCACTGGAGACATGTATCGGAGAGATGCAAGACTGGTTACAACAAAGTAGTATGTCAATTAATCACAAAAAAACCGAAGTAATGTATATCTCCAAAGAACCGAATTTTGACCCTCCCACATCAATAACACTATGTAACAACACTTACCAAACAAAAAAAGAAATAAAGTATCTAGGAGTCACATTTGACTGTGACCTAAAGATGGAAAAACACCTCCGAAAGACCAACAGAGCAGTTTTCCACAAGCTTAGAGTGCTCCAACCCATTAGGAATATTATTGATCCCCAAGACTTCAGAACAGTGGCCCAAGCACTCATCATGCCACATTTTGACTACTGCAACGCCATCCTACAAGGTTTACCTAAAAAAACCCTAAACATATTACAAATGGCACAAAATGTAGCTGCCAGGGTCATAATGAAGAAAAATCTAAGTGACCACATCACACCAGTACTAATTCAATTACACTGGCTACCCATAACAGCTCGCACAAAATACAAAATACTAACAACCACCTTCAAACTCATCCACAACTTAGCACCTTCCTTCCTCAACAACCTAGTAAGATTGCAACCTCCTACCCGAAACAGAAGAACCCACAATTCCAACATCCTTCACACTCCAACAGATATAAGATCTGCCAAAGCTAACACCAGCCACAGGGCTTTCTCATATGCGGCGCCAACACTGTGGAACCAACTCCCACCAGAACTACGAGCTAGCAATGACCTTCTAGACTTCAGAAAGAAACTCAAAACGCACATTTTCCAATCACATTTCAACCTGAACTAAACCCACAGATGGAGCAGCCCCTGACCACTGTGTCCAAGAAGATTATCCTGTATATATGTATTTATGTATATATGTAAATGAACTCCCCCATAGCTAAGAAGTGTTAACTCTGTATGATGTGCTTTTCTGACAATCTGTATGTAAACAAAATTTGTACCTGCCTTGATTCAGCAGTTTCACAATAGTAATCCTACCCGCTTCTGATCGCTGGAAGGAGCGGGCTACAAATGCTTGCTAAATAAATAAATAAATAAAGGTTTGGAATTACAGAGCTTAAAAGGGAGAGAGGAGGCATTGTGGGTTAAACTAGAAAGAGGGAAAGAGAAATCTATTTGCACTGGTGTGATATACAGACCTTCCTCACAAGAGGAAGAGGTGGACAGAGAGTTAACTGAAGACATACGCAGCATTGCTAGGAAAGGGGAAGTGCTACTGATAGGAGATTTCAATATGCCAGATGTTGATTGGCACATTCCTGCTGCAGTATCATCTAGAAGTAAGGAGATCCTGGATTATCTACAGGGAGAACTATTCAGGCAATTGGTAACAGACCCCACACATGAAGAGGCCATACTGGACTTGGTGCTTACCAATGGTGAAAGTGTTTCTGATGTTGTAGTGGGAGATCATTTTGCATCCAGTAATCACCAGATGGTGTGGTTCAGTATTAGGACTAGGGCTGTTAGAATCCATTCAAAAGTGAGGATCTTAGACTTTAGGAAGACTAACTTTGCCAAGATGGGCCAATACCTCAGGGAGTCGTTAGTGGGATGGGAACAGCTGGGGGATGTAGAAAAACAGTGGGCAAAACTGAAATGGGATATTTTAAGGGCAACCAACCTTTTTGTTAAAATGGCAAATAAAGGTAAAAGGAAAAGGAGACCGCTATGGTTTTCGAAAGTAGTAGCTGAAAAAGTGAAGAAAAAGAGGGAGGCCTTCATGAAATACAAGAGATCACAGAGAGAGGAAGATAGGCATCTGTATTTGGAAAAACTTAGAGAAGCTAGCAAAGTAGTTAGGAAAGCAAAGATTAAAAAGGAGGAAGAAATAGCCAATGCAATAAAATGGGGGGATAAGACATTTTTCAGATATGTTAGTGAGAAGAGGAAGGGCAAAAGTGGTATTGTCAGACTCAAGGGTGCAGGGGAGGAATATGTAGAAGCTGATAAGGATAAAGCGGAATTGCTTAACAAATATTTCTGTTCTGTGTTCACAGATGAAGAACCAGGAGCAGGACCTCAGAAAACACCCAAACAGAACAGAAGCGAGTGACATCTTGAACAATTTTCAGAAGACTGTGTTCGTGAGAAACTAGCTCAACTTAAAGTGGACAAAGCAATGGGACTGGATGGGATACACTTTAGAATACTGAGGGAACTTGGGGACGTTCTAGCAGCTCCACTGACTGACCTTTTCAATGCCTCATTGGAGTCGGGAGTGGTGCCAAAGGACTGGAGAGAGGCTCATGTGGTGCCTTTACACAAAAGCGGAAGTAAGGATGTGGTTCAAAACTACAGGCCGGTTAGTTTAATGTCGGTGGTGAGTAAATTATTGGAAACGCTGCTGAAAGAGAAAATAGTGAGGTTTCTGAAGTCCAGCGGATTACAGGATCCGAGGCAGCATGGATTCACCAGAGGCAGGTCTTGTCAGACAAATCTGATTGATTTCTTTGACTGGGTGACCAGCGAGTTGGACCGAGGGAGAGCCCTAGATGTGGTGTATTTAGATTTCAGTAAAGCCTCTGACACTGTTCCTCACAGGCGACTTATAAATAAACTGAGCACCCTAGGGATGGACCCTAAAGTAACTGCTTGGGTTAGAAATTTGTTGGGTGGGAGGCAACAAAGAGTACAAGTAAATGGAGCTCATTCCGAGGAGAAGGATGTCATCAGTGGTGTGCCCCAGGGATCTGTCCTTGGTCCGATTCTTTTTAACATCTTTGTTAGTGATATAGCGGAAGGGCTGTCAGGTAAGGTTTGCCTCTTTGCAGATGATACCAAAATCTGCAATAGAGTAGACACCCAGGAAGGTGTAGATAACATGAGGAGGGATCATATTTCTATGTTTCTAACATACAATATTCAAGGTGTGGTCGCACCATGGAACAATACAAAGGCATTATAATATCCTTTATTTTATTTTCCATTCCTTTCCTTATAGAAACATAGAAACCTAGAAATATGAAGACAGAAAAAGACCACATGGTCTATCTAGTCTATCCTTCCATATCCACAACTACAACAGTCCCCTTTTTACCTTTGGAGACCCTCTGTGTTTGTCACATGCTTTTTTGAATTCAGTTACTGTTCTCATCTCTCCCACCTCCACTGGGAGACTATTCCAAGGATCCACTACTCTTTCCGTAAAGAAATATTTCCACATATCACTCCTGAATATATCCCCCTTCAACCTCAACCCATGTCCCCTCGTAGCAGAACTTGCTTTCAATTGAAAGCGGCTCTCTCCCTGAACATTTATGCACGGAGGTATTTAAACATCACAATCATATCACCTCTATCCCGCCTTTCCTCTAAGGTGTACATATTAAGATCCTTAAGTCTATCCTCATATGTTTTATAATGAAGACCACTAACCATTTTAGTAGCCACCCTCTGCACCGACTCCATCCTGTTCACATCCTTCTGAAGGTGCGGTCTCCAGAAATGCACACTATACTCCAAATGAGGTTGCATCAAAGACTTATACAAAGGCACTATCTCCTCCTTTTTTCTGCTAGCCATTCCTCTCCGTATGCACCCAAGCATCCTTCTAGCTTTTGCCGTCGCCTTTTCTACCTGTTTAGCTACTTTAAGAACATCAGACACAACCACGCCTAGGTCCCACTCTTCTTTAGTGGACAAAAGTACTTCAACCCTATAGTATATCGCTCCCTTGGATTGCTGCAGCCCAAATGCATGACCTTACATTTTTTAACATTAAATCCCAGCTGTCAAATTCTAGACCATTCTTCAAGCTTAGCTAGATCCCTCCTCATGTTATCTACACCTTCCTGGGTGTCTACTCTATTGCAGATTTTGGTATCATCCGCAAAGAGGCAAACCTTACCTGACAGCCCTTCCGCTATATCACTAACAAAGATGTTAAAAAGAATTGTACCAAGGACATTTCCCTGGGGCACACCACTGGTAACATCCTTCTCCTCAGAGAGAGCTCCATTTACCTATACTCTTTGCCGCCTCCCACCCAACCAATTTCTAATCCAAGCAGTAACTTTAGGGTCCATCCCTAGGGTGCTTAGTTTCTTTATAAGTCTCCTGTGAGGAACAGTGTCAAAGGCTTTACTGAAATACAAATACACCACATCTAGGGCTCTCCCTCGGTCCAACTCCCTGGTCACCAAGTCAAAGAAATCAATCAGATTTGTCTGATGAGACCTGCCTCTGGTGAATCCATGCTGCCTTGGATCCTGTAATCCGCTGGACTCCAGAACCTCATTTTCTCTTTCAGCAGCGTTTCCAATAATTTACTCACCACTGAAGTTAAACTAACCAGTCTGTAGTTTTCAACTACATCCTTACTTCCGCTTTTGTGTAAAGGCACCACATGAGCCTCTCTCCAGTCATTTGGCACCACTCCAGACTCAAATGAGGCATTGAAAAGGTCAGTCAGTGAAGCTGCTAGAACGTCCCTCAAGTTCCCTCAGTATTCCAGGGTGTATCCCATCCGGTGTAACCCATCCTTATGATTCCTAGCATGCTACTTGCTCCCTTGGCTGCCGCTGCACACTGGGCAGAGGTTTTTAACATGTTATCCACAATGACGACTTAAATCTTTTTCCTGGGTGGTGGCTCCTAATGTGGAACCTTGTATCGTTTAACCATAGTTTGGGTTGTTCTTCCCTAAGTGCATAAATTTGCACTTGTCCACATTAAATTTCATCTGCCATTTTGATGCGCAGTCTTCCAATTTATCAAGATCCACTTGCAATTCTCCACAATCCTTATGGGTTTTAACAACTTTAAATAGTTTTGTGTCATCTGCAAATTTGATAACCTCACTCGTTATTCCCTTTTCCAGGTCATTTATGAATATGTCAAAAAGCAGCAGACCCAGCACAGATCCCTGGGGTACACCACTATTCACCTTTCTCCATTGGAAAAATTGGCCATTTAGCCCTATCCTCTGCTTTCTATCTTTTAACAAGTTCCTGATCCATAATAGTACATTGGCTCCTATCCCATAACTTTTTAGTTTTGCCAAAAATCTCTGATGAGAGACCTTGTCAAAGGCTTTCTGAAAGTCCAGATACACTATATCTAGTGACTCACCTTTGTCTACCTGTTTATTCACACCTTCAAAAAAACATAACAGATTAGTAAGACAAGATCTTCCTTGTCTAAAGCCATGTTGGCTGTCTCCCATTCAGCCATGACTATCTACATGTTCAGCAATTTTGTTCTTTATGATGGTTTCTACCATTTTTCCCGGTACTGACGTGAGGCTCACCGGTCTGTAGTTTCCCGGATCACCCCTGGAACCCTTTTTAAAAATTGGCGTTACGTTGGTCATCGTCCAATCTTCAGGTATTACAGATGATTTTAATGATAGTTCACAGATTACTAATAGTAGGTCTGCAATCTCATATTTCAGTTCTTTCAACACCCTTGGATGTATATCATCTGGTCCAGGGGATTTGCTACTCTTCAGTTTATCAAATAGTTGTAATACATCTTCCCGATGTATCGATATTTCCTTCAATTCTTCCACACCTTTAAATACCACTTCAATCATGAGTAACTTACCTACATCTTCCTCAGTAAAGACCGAAGCATAGAATTCATTCAGTCTCTCCGCTATTGCCTTGTCGCCTCTAAGTGCCCCTTTAACCACTCTATCATCTAATGGTCCAACTGACTCTCTCACAGGATGTTTGCTACAAATGTATTTGAAAAAGTCTTTATTACGCGCTTTTGCTTCCACAGCAAGCTTCTTCTCAAATTCCCCCTTTGCCTGCCTTATCAATGCCTTGCATTTAATTTGCCAGTGCTTTAGCTGTTTCCAGTTTTCGTCATTTGGCTCTTTTTTTCCATTTCCTGAATGATGCTTTTTTGGCAACAGCCGCCTCTCTGACCTCACCTTTAAACCATGCTGGCAGTTTTTTGGACTTCCTTCCACTTTTCTTAAAGCGTGGAATACAGCTGGTCTTATAGTTATTGATGTTTTTAGTAGTCATTTAATGAAATAATTATTTATTGATATTAGTTATTTATTTATTTATTATATTATTCAATGCTGTTCTTAATATGATATTTATCTAATGTATTTGTATTCTTATCATGTATCATTTATGCATTCACAGTGTGTTTGTTGTTAAAGGTTTTTTAAAAAACCACGCCACTATTTTGAGTAAGTATACGTTTTATTCTTTTGGCTATTTTAATAAGTTGGTATGGTGTCTGTAACATGGTTCCTATTTTTATAATTTATTTTATTTATTTATTTTGATGTTTGAAGTTTTTTTCTATATAATCTTTTATTGCTGAATCTCTTTATTGGTGTTGTTATGTTTACAGCTTAATGTTTTTTATGCACACAGTCCTAGTACAGTTGGCTCAAGGGTGAATTTTTATACACAGATATCTTTTCATGATCCGCATTAGTGAGTATCTTTGCTATTTGTCTTTTATTTGTTTTTATTTTGGTTTTAAATGCTTTTCTGCCCTGCGTCTTTCTTAACTTTGGAGTGTCTATATTTATGTATGAGTTAACAAATATAGTTTGATTACTATCGATGCACAACATAATCGTTTGTAAAACGTTTTTCTATGATGATGCCCCTTTTTATTATTATTTTTTATACATGCCCGTGTTATTATTGATAATCCTGTTCAATTTATTTATATGTTTTTAATATGTTTTAATGTATAATTCTATCTATGTTATTTTTGTTAGTTTTGATACCCCCTGACGAAGGCGTTCCGCCGAAACGCGTTGGGGAACATTAATAAAATTTCTTGGATCAAGCATCTGTGTCATCATCTCTCTTGCTCCCTGTGACTTCTAATTCTGTGAGGGTACATCTGAGTGCCATAGCTGCTCACCATCACCCTATAAAGGGAAAATCCCTCTCAAGCCAGCTCCTGGTCTCCAGGTTTCTCCAGGGTCTCTTGCTATCAAAGCCCCCTCTCTGCCCCCCCCCCCCCACGGCAGAATGGGACCTGAATGTGGTGCTCTCCCAACTCTCCAGACCACTGTTCGAGCTCCTGGCCACTTGCCATTTACAATACTTATCCTGAAAAGTGTTTTTTCTGGTGGCCCTCACGTCCGCTCAGAGAGTGAGCGAACTCCACACATACCCTCCAAATTCCTCCCGAAGGTGGTATCTCCCTTCCACCTCAACCAGGAGATGGTCCTTCCCACCGCTTTACACCAGCAGGGAGAAACTCATACTGCATACACTAGATTGTAAGTGGGCCCTGTCCTTCTACCTGCAGCAGTCCCAGGCCTATCGCAAAGCTCTTCAGCTCTTTGCATATATGACCCCAGTAGGCTGGGGCTCCTGGGTAATGAAGCAAACTCTATCCACTTGGGTGGTGGACTGCATTGCCCTTGCCTATGAGTGAACTGGCCTCTCCCTTGAGCACCGGATAACTGCATATCGTGTGCAGGCTATGGTCACGTCAGTAGCCAACCTCCGCTCAGTGCCAGAGACGGAAATCTGCAAGGCCACAACTTTGTCTTTCATTCATACATTTGCAACTAACTACTGCCTGGAGAGCAAGTCCCGCAGGGACAGTGCCTTTGGATGGGCAGTAATCCATGATATTCTCAGGATGTAGGCAACTGCTGCCCTCCAACCTTTCTGCGTTCAGGCTACCGGAATGAGGTTGTCACTGGACGTGAGGGTCTTGTGGAGTCTTCTGTAGGGACTCACCTTCTGCAACTTATGGCCACCCTGCTGGGTTGCCGGTGGTGCTGAGGCGGGAAGAGGAACCGATACGCAAACTGGGAAAAACACACTTGAGGATAATTTTTAGAGGATTTTTCCAGGGAAACAGGACAAGCATCCGCTGGGCTCCGTGGAAAAAAGGAGACTGAGCAAGATGGCACTCTTGGGGTGGGAAGGGGACCACAAATGCATGGTAGCATTCCAAAAGGCTTTCTGAGCAAACTGGGGAAATGTTACGCATGGATTCTGTCAGTGCCGACGTCACCCATTTGTGAGGACCGACTTTCTGCTTGTTCCTGGAGAAATGAAGAGTGTATATATGCATATATATATTTTTTTGTGCAAAGCTGGTGGTGGAGTTGGTTGAAGAGGAAAATGGGGGGGGGGGGGGGGGAGGAAAAGAGAATCTCTTACAGGACCAGAAAAGGGAAAACAGCCAGAAAAGAAGGGAAGAGACCAAGACTCCTCCAGATATTTCCCAGTGCCAGCAGAAAGCTCTAAAGTGGCCCTGTCAGGTCTACACTGAGTTACCATTACTCCAACAGGGAACCAGAAGCCTTGATACTAATCCTTCATCCACCAGAGCGCGGCATGCCTATCTGCTATTTGCTAGAGATAGAGAAATATTGAGGAGCATGTGGCTGCACAGTGCCCTATATGGGACGGAGCACACAAGTGTTTGTTCTCCCTCTCCATTTCCTGAGGGTCATAACCCATCAGTTCTGGACTGGTCTGGCGATAAGAAACTTTGTTTTATATACTGCCTCTCCTAAAAGCAAAGATAAATGTAGGAACTCAAAATAAAAATAAGAGGAAAGTGCTTTATACATGCATTTATATTACAAGCCTAAAAGGTACATGTAGCAGAGAAGAGAGAATGAAAGAACCAGGAAGAGCCTCATGCCATACTACAGGCTACAAAGGCCTACACCAGTTGTTCCCAAACTTGTTCCCAAATGGGGGTCAACATCATCAGTGGATGGGGTCGCAGAAAAATGGCCACTGCTGCTTCTCTCTGGAATGTCATTGTGACCTATGCCAAGTAGTCAGTTACCAAGGCAGCATGTGGGCCTGTGAGCCAGTGAACATTCACAGACCCTTGTTCCCATCTGGATAAGCTTCCTGTTAAGACTGGAAAACCCACGCTGAGTACTGGGGTCTGTAA
The DNA here is from genome assembly GCA_033557465.1 of Ichthyophis bannanicus. Taxonomy (NCBI): domain Eukaryota; kingdom Metazoa; phylum Chordata; class Amphibia; order Gymnophiona; family Ichthyophiidae; genus Ichthyophis; species Ichthyophis bannanicus. Next base: position 241,203,193 of record CM066037.1, read on the forward strand.
GCACACACTGCACACTGACAAAAACAACTCTGTGCTAACTGCTGCTGCTGTTGCCATTACTATTGTTGCTACTGTCTGCTTTAGATGAGCGGAGAAAGGGAAGGAGCCTTGAAACCTGTTATTTTGATTTCAGCATCATCTAGGAGGGTCACATGAATTTTCAGTTGTTAAAATGAGGTCATATGGGATAAAAGTTTGAAACGCACTAACCTACCCCTATCATGGCAGACAGCCTTCCTCTGTGAAACAGCAGCACTACTGAAGGAGCTCCATAGCAATGGTTTAGAAAGGAGCAGAAGATTTAGGGGAATTCAGTGGAAAAAACAAGTAAAATTGATAATTAACCCTTAGTACAAGGGACGTGTGCAGGCAAAAAACGTTTGGGATTTTTCTTAATTTTTCCCCATTTTGTTTTTTTTGTTCATTTTATATTTTTGCTTAAAAAAATTCTAATGCACATTAAAACATTTTTAAAGCATGCAAATCAATTGCACACATTTGAATTAAAAGGTTAAAGTATGTCAAACTGATTTTGTATGACTAATATTTTTAAGGTGCCTTAAATTGAATGCGTGATAACGTAGGCACATTCCTATCTAGCACCTATTCTCCTAGGACAAGCAGGATGTGTCAGCCACACCTGGTGACGTCATCCGACGGCGCCATGACGGAAGTGCTCTATAGCTCAGAAGCTTCTGAGCATGTGGGAGGTCCCACCTCCCTCGGTCCGCCCCTAGCCGGCCAGTTCTTTTTCTTCTGCCCTGCCTCAAGACGAAATTTCTAGCTCTCCATTACAAATATACAAAAATTCTTCAAACCCGGCTTTAAAAAGTGTTCTATCTGCAATAGAAAGATGAACTTATCAGACACTCACCAACTCTGCATCGGATGCCTAGGATCCTCTCACCAGGTTGAGAATTGTGCCAGCTGTGCCCGGATGTCTCCTAGGGCAAGGAAACACCGGGAGCACGCCCTGCAAGACTTGCTCTCCCCCACGGCGACTTCGAGCACCAACCGCGACAGGGAGCATCACAAAAGTAAGGACCGTGGCAGGCCCGATCTGCCTTCTAAGTCAGCAGACCGTTCCCGGCCCGAGAAGCGGCAAAGGACTGACCCGGGGAAGGCCCCATCTCTCCGGGGTTCGAGCGCTGTCTCCCCCGCTCGTCGGCACGCTTCCAGAGAGCCCTCTACCCTTCGGGTGAGCCCTCCTGTAGAATGCAGCGATCTGGCCTGTTCTCCTCGGCCATGCGGTCTCCAGGACGCCTCTCAAAATGGCGCCGTCCTCCTTGACCCGCCTAGCTCCGCTTCCGGACACGCCCCCTCCTCCGGGATTGGATACAGCAGTTCCTGCTCCACCGCTACGGACCAGCGCCGGCAGCCTTCCCCCATGCCAAGCACTTCCAATGCCGCGGCAGAGGAGCTCCGTTTCAGCGCGGCAAGCAGGTCCCGGGCCGCCGAAGGTCAGCGCTGTCAGCCCTCTTCCCCGCGTTGCTCAGCCTTGCTACCAGCGGCAGAGGAGTCCCGGAGCGGCGCAGAAGACAGCGATCGGCACGGGAACGGCGCGGATGTCAACCCCCCGCGCGGGAGAAGCAGACACCGCTCCAGAGACCCTAACCGCGCTTCCAATCAGCGCCAGAGTAGCCGCGAACGCCGCTCCAGCGGCAGAGACACACAGCGCAATGTCAACGATAAGAGCAGGAAGAGGACAGCAAAGCACCGGCATCTGACTCCGTCGGGGTCAAGAGATTCCTGCAGTGGATCCCCCCGTAAACACAAGAGGAGCAAGAGATCTAGTTCAAGGTGCAGCAGGAGACATAGGAGCAGTCGGTCTTCGGACTCCACCTCCTCCGCAATCCTTCATCTGCTCACTCGCCTTGTGGAACAGACTGCCCCCCAGCGATTGGACCAGGATCGTGCACATGGTTCCCCTGGGGATCATACACATGCTTCCCCTGGGGCACGACCGGGCTCGGAGCGCTCCCCCTCTCCACGAGACCCCAGTCGCTCGCCCTCCAGAGCACGATCACCTTCCCCTTCTTTGTCCAGACCACAGCCGCCTTCCCCAGTGCAGCTGGACTCCGAGGGAAGCGAAGGGGAGGAGTTGGGGCCAGACTCTGACACCTCCAAAAAACAGGCGGACGAGATGGACAATCCGCCTATACCAGTACCGGAGGATCTCACCTATCCAAAATTTCTCAGGAAGGTGGTTTCCAAGCTCGGGCTGACCACAGAGGACACACCAGATGAGCAGGAACCTGAGGTCATGAAATACCTCAGTGGCCCTAAACCAGCCATGGCCCTTCCCCTTCACCGCAAGTTGAAGGAAAAGCAGTTGACACTCTGGCAGTTCCCAGCGTCTGGCCAACCTTGCTCCAGGTGCCTGGACAGTAAGTACATCATCCACAAGACACCTGGTTTTGACAGGCCCCAACTACCCCACCAGTCAATAGTGGTGGCTTCAGCACTCAAGCGAGTTAAATCCACGCGTGTCCAAGCCGCACATCCACCGGGCCGGGACCCCAAGCGTCTGGACGACATGGGGAAGAGAGTATTCCAAGGCGCGATGCTGAATGCCAAGATAGCAGCGCATCAGTTCCAGCATGTTTTATTCCAGGATGCCATCCTTGCGGACCTCAAACGCCACTTACAGGATCTCCCCAAGGACTCACGTACATCTGCCTCCACCTCCATCCAGGAGCTAGCGGAGTGCAGCAAACACCTGATGAGTACAGCCTTCGACTCATTTGACACAGCTGTACGGACAGCGGGCACAGCCATATCGGCTCGTCGCTGGGCATGGCTTCGTGCATCGGGCCTCTCTGATAACACCCACGATCGGATCGCCGATACACCCTGTTCGGGCGACTCCCTCTTTGGAGACAAGGTCACTGACACGGTGAAAGGTCTGAAAGATGACTGCACCACTTTGAAGACCCTGGCTGCGGACGGGATCGAACGACCCTCCTGGTCCAGGAAAGGGAGCTACTCTAGAAAACCCTTTTCCTCGTCCAAACAATATTATGGCTCCAACCGACAGTGGCAGACACCCAGATTCAAGCAGACCTATCAAGTCGTCTTTTCAGAGACAGCAGCCACGACAACGCAAACAAAAACAAAACAACCCCTCCCAAGCGGGGAAAGACTCCTCTTCCTTCTGACTACCCGCCCTGCCTGGGCCCCCCTCCGGGACAGGCAGACCACCCAGTCGGGGGTCGGCTGTCCTACTTCCTCTCGGCCTGGCAGGAGATCACCACGGACAAGTGGGTCATTCAAATAATACAGACAGGCTACCGTTTGCGTCTCTCCTCCCTTCCACGGCAGCTGAAGCAACCCACCAGCCAGCCCTCACTCCCATCAGGAACAACCACTCTCGGAGCTCCTCCAACAGCTTCTCCGGGCACGGACAATAGAGAGAGTGCCCACGGACCAAGTCAACACTGGATTCTACTCCCGTTATTTCCTCATTCCCAAGAAGTCAAAGGGCCTCCGCCCCATCCTGGACCTCCGAAAACTGAACCGCTTCATCAGAAAGGAGAAGTTCAGGATGTACTCGCTCAACTCCATCCTTCCTCTCATCAGAGCGGGCAGCTGGTTGGCTACACTGGACTTACAGGATGCCTACTCCCACATTCCAGTCCATGCCTCCCACAGAAAATACCTCAGATTCATTGCTATGGGATGCCATTACCAGTATCGAGTGCTGCCCTTTGGTCTATCTCCAGCACCCAGAGTTTTCACGAAATGCGTAGCGGTCGCCGCTGCACACCTCCGCAAGCAAGGCGTCGCCATCTTTCCTTACCTGGACGACTGGCTCCTGTCGGCGAACTCTGCCAACGAACTCCGCAGAGCAGTCCGCCGAACTGCACACCTACTAGCCAGGCTGGGATTCCTGCTCAACAAGGAAAAATCACGATTCGAACCCGTGCAGCGGACGGAGTTCATCGGGGCGATAATCGACACCAAAGCCTGCAAGGCGTTCCTGCCCGAGACCAGGATCAAGGCCATTGTGCAGCTGGCAAAGAAAGTGTCGGCGGAGAAGCACACTTCAGCCCGCGACATCCTGCGCCTTCTAGGCCACATGGCAGCGACGACTTCAGTCCTCCCGCTGGCGAGACTCCACATGCGCTCCCTTCAGTGGCACCTGCGGACCCACTGGAAGCAACTATCCCAACCACTCACTACCCGCGTTCCGATCACAGCCAATGTTATCCGGAGCCTACGTTGGTGGACAAAGTCAAACAACCTATCAGTGGGCAAGTACCTGCAACCCCTCACTCACCAGCTCATCCTCACCACGGATGCATCCTCAACCGGATGGGGGGCTCACTTACTACATCTCAGCACACAAGGAGCCTGGACAAGAGCGGAGCGTGCCCTGCACATCAATGTTCTCGAACTCCGGGCCGTCAAATATGCCCTTCAGACATTCATGACACAACTGGCGGGGAAGGCAATCTTGGTGCAAACAGACAATCAAGTTGCCATGTTCTATATAAACAAACAAGGAGGCACGGGATCACGCACACTATGCAAGGAAGCTCTCGAGATATGGGCAGTAGCCTTATCCAACAACTGAGTCCTGCAGGCGACCTACCTCCCCGGGGATCAGAACATCTTAGCGGACAGGCTCAGCAGACAGCTCCAACCCCACGAGTGGACGCTCCACAAGGAAGTGACAGCCAATCTCTTTCGGCACTGGGGAACTCCCCAGATCAACCTCTTCGCAACAGAAACGAACACCAGAAGCACCTTGTTCTGTTCCAAGCACCCATCGCTGCAGAGAGTGGCTTCGGATGCGTTCGCCATCCCTTGGGGGACATGGGACTTAGAGTACGCATTCCCTCCAACTCCACTCCTGACAACAACGATACAACACATCATCAAGGAGAAAGCGCACGTAATCTTGATCGCTCCCTACTGGCCGCGACAGATGTGGTTCTCTCTACTGCTGCAGCTCACCCAAGAACCCCCTATTCGCCTTCCACTGCGACCGGACCTGTTAACCCAGAACGGGGGCAGTACCTGGCATCCCAACCTCAAGGCGCTAGCCTTGACAGCCTGGAGGCTGAAAGGCTGACGTTTCAGGATTCCAACCTATCCTCAAAGGTGCAACAGATTGTGCTGGCCTCGCGGAGGCCTTCAACCAGAAAAGCCTACGGCTTGAAATGGAAACGCTTCAGTATATGGTGCAAGGACCAAGGAGTCCTGCCAGCCTCTTGCCCGATACCCACTGTCTTAAAGTACCTCGCCTTCCTCTTCAGCTCGGGCTTGAAACCACAATCCAAAGTACATCTCGCGGCCATTGCCTCTCTACACGAAAGCCCGGAATACCCAAGTTCAGGCTCCATTTCCGCGCTTCCCATTGTGACGCGTTTCATGAGAGGGCTTCGAAATCTGCAACCTCCGGTACAGAAACCGGTACCCTCATGGGACCTTAATGTAGTCCTGCACCAGCTCACGCAGGAACCGTTTGAACCTTTAACAGCGCCCGTAAAATTTCTCTCTTGGAAGACTCTTTTCCTGATCGCCATCACCTCAGCCCGGAGGGTCAGTGAGCTGCAGGCTCTGGTGGCTCACCCACCATACACAAAGCTCTACGACAACCGGGCATCCCTACGGACTCATCCCAAGTTCGTGCCCAAGGTCGCCTCCGCCTTTCATGTGAACCAGGCGGTGGAGTTACCATCCTTCTTTCCAGCCCCACACTCTTCTCCCGAAGAACAACGTCTTCACTCTGGATTGCGTACGTGCCCTACGCATCTACCTCGACAGGACGTCCACAACTCGACTGGGGACCCAGCTTTTCATCTCCTTTGACCCAAACAGGCCTGGCAGACCTGTCTCGAAACGCACGCTCTCCCGTTGGATCTCAGCTTGCGTTGCCTATTGTCTTCAGAAGGCGGGCGCACTCCCATCTAACAAAGCGAGTGCGCATCAGCTACGCGCTATAGCCGCTTCTCTGGCCTGCGCACAGGAGGTGCCGGTGAGCGAAATCTGCAGAGCCGCCACCTGGTCCTCACAATTAACCTTCCAAAAACACTACTGCCTTGACATACATGCGGAGAAGGACGGCTCCTTTGGCCGGGCAGTCCTATCCGCTGCTATGGCACCTTGGATGGTGGGCCATACGGATCCAGCTCAGGGATGAGTGGAGGGACCATAGGCCACACATCCCGGTGAAACTGTTGCTATCAAACCTGTTGGTATGGTTTGGACTACGTGTTGTATCAGTGTCTAGTTATTGCACAATAGTTTGGTTACATTGTTGCACAATTGTTGTTACATGGTTGCATTGTTGAATTGATTGCAAATTGCTACCTCTCAGTTGCACAAATGATATGCACTTGTTGAATCACTACTTATGCTACCTCACAGTCACACAAATGATATGCACTTGTTGTTCTTTGTCGAATTGATTGGTTATGCTGTTTCAGTTGCACTAATGATATGCTCTACGTTGCACAGTTTATTCTACCTCTTGCAGTTGCACATATACTGTTCCAGTTTAATAGTCACCTCCGGCACGTTGCCGAGGATTGCACTTGTATTACTGTTGGATTCTAATAAACACGATTGCTGGTATATGCATGCCTCCCTCATTCTCCTCAGCGTGAATGCGTAGCTTGGGAGACACCAGGTGTGGCTGACACATCCTGCTTATCCTAGGAGAAAACAGAGTTACTTACCTGTAACGGAGTTCTCCGTGGACAGCAGGATTGGTCAGCCACACGATCCCACCCACCTCCCCTGCATGAGGGTGGCCTGCTCTCTCCTAGCCGTACGGGCATAGCTAGTTACTCACTGGCCGGCTAGGGGCGGGCCGAGGGAGGTGGGACCTCCCACATGCTTAGAAGCTTCTGAGCTATAGAGCACTTCCGTCATGGCGCCGTCGGATGACGTCACCAGGTGTGGCTGACCAATCCTGCTGTCCACGGAGAACTCCGTTACAGGTAAGTAACTCTGTTTTTCTGATCACGTTCATAACCGCAAGCCATGGGCCTGGCTGTGTACATTCTTCTAAAAGGGAGAACACTGCCAACAGCATATTATTTTAGTTTTTCAACAAGTAGAAAATTGATGTTTATAACCCCCCCCCCCCCTATAATTTATATCCAAGGAGTAGTTTTCAGTTTGTCAGATTAGAGTGACATATTTCTGCTCTAAAAATAGAGTAAGAAAACGAAGGGAGGATGTAAGTTATTACTGGGAACACACAGTTCTATTGCGAGTTCTGGTGGGGTAACACCCATTTTACTCAATGCAGTCACCACAGGATTTCAGGCTATTAACCAGCAGGTCTTGCATGATAGCTCTTGCACAATACCACTACAGCATACTACTTTGTACATTCAAAAAGGATTCAATGGCAGTTCCACAAATCAACATTCTTTGTAACCAGCAAAGCAACCAAGGAAAAGTTTCTCACTCTTAGGCTGGAGACACAGAAGACCACACAGGGTAAAAGGGAATGAAAGCAATTATGCCATTAAACGAACACATAGCTTCAAAGGCTTGCAAGTGTTGGAGGTAACTCTTCTAATACAGGAAAGCAGGGAAAATATTCTTCAGTGTAAACCCAATAGCAAGACTGCAAACGTCAATACACAAAAAAATGCAATTAACCTGACTGGAAGAGAGAAATACAACAAGACTTGAACTCCATCATTCCGGTTAATGTGCATGCTGCAAGTGTTTATTTTTAACAGGTTTTTTTATATATACCGCATTATCATTTCAATCAAAGTAGTATAAATTGAAATTTAAACTTGGTAATGTACATTAAACAGGGACATTGATAACTTGGATTTGTGCAAGAAGTTAAATGGGGTGACTTCTTAGAACACTAACTGTGGGGTATGTTTACGAAAGAGCATTAAGGGCGCACCAGCTAGCAAGCGGTAACAGCAGCAGTAAAGCGTAGTTACTCACGTGTAACAACTGATCTCCGGTATCGTCGGGTACCGATGGAGCCTGCGCAGGATCATATGGGTATCGTCGGTACCGATGGAGCCTGCGCGGGAACGCTCCCCAGCGTCCAATAGGAAAGCATTTGGGAGCATCCCACAGCGCCTGCGTGCTGCCATCCCGCCTTCCAACTGTCCCTCCCCAGTTGAGTTTATAGCTGAGACAAAGAGAGAGGGAGAGAGAGATACAAACTCATAGGGAAGGTGGGCGGGTTGTGAAGACTAAATTCCTGCTGTTCCTGGAGATCACCTGTTACAGTTGAGTAACTACGCTATCTCCAGGAACAAGCAGGAATGTAGTCTTCACATATGGGGACTCCCTAGCTGCAGATGCCAGGGAGATGGCCCCAGGAAGTTGTTAGACCTTGTGAAAGGGCCATACGTCCCCCCCCCCCCCCCATGGATCTCTGGCATTCTACCAGGGACGGTGGGTAGGAGTTGACTAAGTCTGAAAAAGGTGTTGAACAGCCTGGCCAAACAAGGCATCCCGGCGGGAGTCCTTGTCTAAGCAGTAGTGGGCTGTGAAGGTATGTACCGAAGCCCAAGTAGCTGCTCGACAGATGTTGTCGATAGACATGGAGTGAAGATGAGCCATTGAGGCTGCCATGGCTCTCACACTGTGAGCTGTGACATGGCCTTCAAGAGGAAGGTTCTTACTCTCATAGGCAAAGGATATGCACTGAGCAATCCAATTAGATAGAGTTATTTTGGAAACTGAAAGTCCCAAATGAGTAGGATTAAAAGCAACAAAGAGTTGAGAAGATTTTCTATGTTGCTGTGTCCTTTGCAAGTAAAAGGCCAAAGCTCTTTTACAGTCCAAAGTTTGAAGGTTCCTTTCTGCATTGGAGGCATGAGGCCTCAGAAAGAATACAGGAAGGTAAATCGCTTGGCTTAAATGGAAAGGCGAAACCACCTTTGGCATAAAGTGTGGATGAGTCCTAAGAACTACCTTGTCATGGTGGAACCTTGTATAAGGAGGATCAGCCACTAACGCTTGCAATTCACTGATGCGACGTGCTGATGTGATTGCAATGAGGAAGATGACTTTCCAAGAAAGGAATCTCAAAGATGTAGTGGCTAATGGTTCAAAGGGTGGTTTCATGAGCTGCCCGAGCACCAGATTTAAGTCCCATGCCACCGGTGGTGGCTTAATGGGAGGCTTTGTTAAAAGAAGGCCTCTCATAAACCTCGCTATGAGAGGATGAGAGAAAATAGGTTATCCACTTAGAGGCTTGTAAGAAGCTGCAATAGCACTAAGATGGACTCTTACTGAATTTGTCTTGAGACCCGCATTTGACAAATGAAGGAGATACTCCAGTATCGATTCCAGTGGTATCGCAAGAGGGTTAAGACCCTTCTGCGAGCACCATATGGTAAACCTTTTCCACTTAAAGGCATACAAGCGTCTTGTGCAGGGTTTCCTAGAAGCATGAAGGATATCCTTTACCTGTTGGGAAAGGTTAAGATCCTGAAGTTCTAGGTTTTCAGCAACCAGGCCCTAAGATGCAGAGACTGGGGATTCAGATGCCAGAGCATCCCGTCCTCTTGGGAGAGAAGATCTGGAGCGGATCCCAACTCCAGAGGCGGAGCTTAAGAGAGATGTAGGAGCAGAGGGTAGCACGTTTGCCGTGGCCAACGTGGAGCTTGTCAGACGGCTGCCTGGGTGAGAATCTTCACAGTCTTGACAATGCATATATTTATATGATTTTTGCAAGGTATTGTGGGTAGTGTAGTTCATTCACACCAGACACAGCTGCTGACAATAATTTAGTTGTGCACAAGTGTTAAAGCCAATAAGATACTTCTTTATTTATGGGGTTATTTCTCCCAGCACAGATATGCTTGGTAGCACATAAATTAGGTTACTTGCTTGCAGTGTTTAACTTGGTAAAACAAAGTCAAAAATCAAAATCAGGAAAACAACCTTCAAACTTGTCAGGCAATTAGCTAATGTTTTCTTAGCATATCTCTAACAAACGAAAAGCCACAAAGAAAGAAATAAACTGTTCTTGTAAGGTTAACTTCTGATTACTTTCCACACAGATCCAGAAGTAATTCTCTCCTAGCTCACAAGCAATTAGGTGCAGCTCAATTGCTATCAGTTATCCAGCTGAAACCCTTTAGCAGGCTGGCTTTCTACTGTGTGAGTCAAATCCTGCTTCAGGAGCTTTTCTTAGTGGAATAAAGAACAAATTTATATTTTGTTTGTGATGGCTGCTGTGCATTATCACAGAAAGTTACCAACGGAGTTTGGATAGAGAGCAGTCCATATAAACAATATCTTGATCTGCTATTATTTCCCCTTCATCAACAAGCATAGGGTCACTATCATGAATTGGCACAGACAAATCTTTCAATGGAGCACATTCAGGAGAACACTTATTTCCCTGCTGTCTTTCAAGGTTATAGCTAGGGCATAGATCAATGTTCATACCTGAGCTTCCATTGTTGCTATAGTTCCTCTCTATATAGCCTGGCCAGTATGTAGTCCAGTTCTTATGTCCAGCCTTCCAGTCCTGATCCCTGGACACTGGATCTCTCTTCACATACCTTCTGGCATAGGTCTTAGAGTCCCTTCCACGTGCAGCTGTCTTCCTTACAGGTAGCCTCTGGTGATTCCTTGTTCTGCAGCACCATTCCTCTGGCTTTCCCCAGTCCAATGGTATATGCTGGCCCTTGAAATACCTCCCAGTATACGTACTGCCTTGGACTCTTCTAGACCTCTCAAAGGCTTTTCTCCTCTTCCTTCCAGAGGGTTTCTTTCCTTCTCTATCCGTCCGGTTTGGCTTCTGCTTCTGCTGATCCTTCAGATGAAACTGATGATCCTTCTCTGCATATCCAAGGTGATCATGAAGATCATGATCATGGAGCTGATGCTTGTCATCTGTAGAACAAACTCTATTCTTATTCTGCCTTGATGAGTGCTCCTCCCTAATACAGCGCAGCTGTGCTGAATCAGGCCCTGCCCTTTGAGATGAGTGCTTAGGGATTACCTCATAGCCCTCCTGATTGAACACACGTTTCCCCACTTCAGCTCCTCTAATGGCTGCTGGAAACCTGGTGCATTCTGGGACTGGTAGTCTTTTGTGAGAAAATTCTGTTTTCTTATTTCTACCAGAACTGACAGGTTGCTTGTTCAGAGTCACATCATCTTTTCTATAGCTCCTTCCTGAGCTATGATAAGCTTTCTTATCACAAGCTATGAGGATCATATGACCTCTGTCTCTCTGAAGCTTGAATAGGGTTTTGGGGATGAGGGGAATGGGTTGGAAGGCATATAGTATAATATATAATATATATAATATATAATACTCTTAACCACATTTAAACTTATCAACGGCATATCACCCTCACATCTAACCACTCTGCTACATGCTCAAAAAGAACATAGAACCCGCAGACAAAACGCAACCCACTCACTAGACATAAAAAAATCCATCCGAAAAACAAAAAAAACCACAAGCTCAAGAGCATTCTCATATGCAGCCCCCACCCTATGGAATAAACTCCCACTAAGCCTCCGCAAAATGAAGGATCTCCAGACATTCCGGAAAGAACTAAAAACATATCTGTTTAAGGAACACTTTATAAATTTTAATGAACCCCCCCATCCCCCTCACCACACCTCCATAAAAATCCTCCCTAACCACAGATCAAAAAGCCACAAACCTCAACACACTTAGGAAAAAAAGCCACAAACCTCAACACACTTAGGAAAAGCAACTCTTAAGAACTATGATTAATAATTGACGAATATAAATAATTGACTAATGTAAATAGTTACAGCATTTCTATAACTATATGTTCCATGTTATTGTTCATGAAAAGTTAATTGTACATAGTTTGAAAAATACGATGTTCCATGTAAAACCACGTTCATTATTTGTTAATTGTAAACCGCCTTTGATCTTGGGAAAAAGCGGTATAGAAGAAAAGCATAAATAAAATAAATAAAAATAAAATAAATATAGGAAGTCCTGACCCCAGTGAAGGAGGAAGGCGTCCCTTGCCTGACAATATCGAGCTGGAATTCTGGAACAGAACCGGGGAAGTTTGGCATTCAGCGGACTTGCAAAGAGGTCTATGTCCGGGGTTCCCCAAATCTGAAATATTTGGGCAACCTGGTCTGGATGGAGAGACCATTCGTGTGGAAGTCGAACTCGACTGAGTTTGTCTGTCCAAGAGTTTTGGATGCCTGGAAGATACACTGCAAGGAGATGAATCTGATGCTCTCTGGCAAGGGCCCATAGTCGCAAAGCTTCGTTGCATAGCGACAGAGAGCCTGTTCCGCCCTGCTTGTTCACATAGAACATAGTTACCTGATTGTCTGTTTGAACTAGGACTGTCTTGTATCTGAGCTTGGCGTGAAATACTCGAAGAGCAAATTAGATTGCTCTGAGCTCCAGGCGGTCGATGTGAAGACAGGTCTCCTGTGGCGTCCAGGTACCCTGGGTAGAGAGATTGTGCAGGTGGGCTCCCCATCCCACCTGTAATGCATCTGTTAGGGTGGCTTGGGATAGGGGTTGCTGGAAAGGAGACCCCACCAGAAGGTTTCTGGGTGATTGCCACCATTGGAGGGATGAAATAAGATGATTTGAGTTTGTTATTTTGTCCGACAGGCAGCCTGAGGCCTGTGTCCACTGAGTGGATAAAGTCCACTGGGCTGCTCGCATATGGAGCCGAGCATAAGGAACCACATGCACGGTGGATCCCATGTGGCCTAGCAATTGTAGCATTTCCCGAGCAGTGAGACAAGGTTTGAGCACTGCTTGGGAAGCTAGTTGTACTATGCAAAGACAGCGGGGCTGCGGAAGGAAAGCCCTTGTCTGTCTGGTATCCAGATGAGCTCTTATGAACTCTAGGGACTGAGTGGGAGCAACATTGGATTTTGGGAGGTTTATGACCAGTCCCAAATACTGAAGGAATCGCATTATGCGAAACAGAGCAGAGCTGGCTTCTGGCACTGTAGGGGCTCGAATGAGCCAGTCGTCTAAGTAAGGGAAGATGAATATTCCCAGAGTGCGGAGAAATACTGCTTACCACAGCCATGCATTTTGTGAACACTCTTGGCGCAGAAGCCAGGCCAAAGGGAAGAACCTTGTATTGGTAGTGCTTTCCTTGAAACAGGAATCGGAGGAATCTCCTGTGATTTGGATGGATGAGAATATAAGTATACGCATCCTTGAGATCTAAAGAACAAAGCCAATCCTGACTTTGAAGGTATGGCAGCAGAGTTCCTAGAGAGACCATTTTGAACTTCTCTCGGAACAAATATTTGTTCAATTCTCTGAGGTCTAAAATGGGTCTGTGTCCCCCTGTTTTCTTTGGAATAAGGAAATAGGGGGAGTAGAACCCTGTACCCTGATGAGGAATGGGTACTTCCTCTATTGCTCCTTGAGCAAGGAGCACTGTGACTTCTTGACCTAAGAGACTGTCGAGAGAGGTCTGAGAATTGAACTCTCTTACAAATGTAGGAGGGGGCATGCTGTGAAAATGAAGCTTGTACCCCTCTCGTACAATGGACAGAGTCCAATTTTCTGCTGTTATTTGGTACCATCTGTGGGCAAAATGGAGTGGAGGAGTGGCCTAGTGGTTGGGGCTAGGTACTTCAGGCCGGAAGGTCGGGGGTTCAAATCCCACTAGAGGACAGCAACCTTGGGCCGGAAGGACTGGGGTTTCTAGTCCCACAGGTGCTCCTTGTGGTCTTGGGCAAGCCACTTAACCCTCCATAGCCCATGTTCCCTGTAAAATAGTTATCTCCAAGTTATAATGCCCTGTTCAATGTAATTTCGGTTTGTTCAATGTAAACCGCAATGATGCAGAATAGCGCGGTATATAAGAGAATGTAAATAAATAAATAACCAACCTGCCTGGGATGATCGAGGGTTCTGGACCGTTCAGAGGCAGGAAGGCAAAGTTCTCTAGAGAGGAGTCAAAGCCCCTGAGGAGGCTGAGCTTGCTGAGGTTTTGCAGCTTTTGGCTTCTTTTGTTGTCTAGGTTGTTGCTGTTGTCCCTTTTAGGCAGTCTGACCTGGACGGTGTCCCTGTTGGGTATAGGAAGGATAAAACTTCTTTTTCTTATTGAAAAATGGTTTTCTTAGAGGATTTTTTCCTTGCAGGATCAGCTGTAGATTTGGACAATCAATCCAAGGTGATATTGTCAGCATCTATCTCATTAGCCTTCTCCTGCCAATTCTTGCCAAAGAAATTTTCTCCTGTGCAAGGAATATTTCCTAATTTATCCCGTACCCAAATTTCCAAGTCAGATGCCTGAAGCCACGCAATCCAATGTGCACCAATGGCAATAGCAGAGGTTCTGATTATGCACTCAAAATAGTCAAAGGCTGCACGATTTACAAACTTAGAAACATCCTGAGCATGTTTGACTAGAGTAAGATAGTCTTGCCTTTTCTCATCAGGAAGGAGGGGGCTCATAAGCTCCAAGTCTCCTGTGACCTCTTTAAGGAACATTCCCATATACAAGATATAGGAACTGATCCTAGCTGAGAGCATGGAAGCTTGGAAGCATCGACGCCCAAAGGCATCAAGAGTCCTACATTCATGACCTGGAGGATTGGATGCATGTCTCTTAGCACGTTTCATCCTTCTCATGGCTGATTCCATCACCATTGAATGGTGTGGTAATTGAGTTTTTTGAAAGCCAGGACAAGGTGGAACTTGATATATGGTATCGAGTCTTCGAGAATGAGGAGATGTGGTTAAAGGTGTTTCCCACATCCTTAGCATAAGATCATGTAAAATCTCATGAATAGGCAGAGTAGCTGCCTCTTTGGGAGCCTTAGGGTATTGGAGAATTTCCAATTCCTTTGCCCTAGGCTCTTTTTCAGGAGCTACTGTGATGGAAAGGCCTCGGGCCACATCACGGATAAAGTCCTGAAAGGACATATCCTCTGGCGGAGACGTTCTGCGCTGAGGAGAAGAGGAATCCTCGGGGAAAAGTACTCTTGTATCGGCAGAGTCTTCGGAGTCTTCAGACTCAGAGGATTCAAAATACCTCCGATCCCGGTGATTGTGCAAAGCACGGAACCGGTATCGATCGAAGTCGGTATCGGGTTGTTCCGGTACCGATCTGTCGATGCCGGAGACATAGGCATGACTCGGTATGGTTGGCATACCCGCTGATGCTAATGCAGTCGGGTACCGGTTGAGGTGTCTGAAGCGGTTTCAACGGTACCAAAGCTGTGAGAAGAGCTGCTAGACTGCGTTTGATAGCAACGATACTTGGGTGTCGGTACTGGTAAAAGCAGCCGGAACCCCAGAGAATGGCGCCAGTAGTTCTGCCGAGGTTGAGGCCTCGAGAACATCCTGGAGCCCTGTTAGTGCTTTGGAAGCTGAAGCCTCCCACCGGGGCAGTTTTGCCAGTGAAAATTCCTCAAGGGCAACGCCAGGGGCATCTCGATACTTAGGAGATCTACCCTTTGAGGACCGGCTAGATTTATGTTTAGTTACCTGAGATCAATGGGAGGAAGATGAGGCCCTGGAGGACGTCGATGCAACAGACGCCACATCTGAGGAAAAAAGGGTGCTAAGTTTAGCAGCTCAGTTTTGCCGGCCCCTTTTTGACATCATTCCACAGGAGTGGCACTCTGAAATAGAGTGGTCAGGACCTAAACATTTGAGACACCAATCATGGGTGTCGGTGACGGAAATAGTACCACCACATTTAGAACATTTCTTAAAACCTGAAGTAGGTTTTTCCATTTTTAAGGAAAGAAATTGGGCCTAGTGCCCAAAATGGCGCCTAGCACCAAGGAAAAAAGTTTCTAAAGTAAAAACACCTCAAACTAATTTTTTATTTTTTTAAAAGAAAGAAGAAAGAACCGGCGGTACCGGTATGGCAGTACAGTAAAGGTCAGGGCGGGCAGTAGGCATTCTGGCGGTAAGGGCGCTCAGTTCCACTTATCGGGTGCTAACAGGACATTGGGCATTAAGGTGTCAAGCATGCACCGTAATGACCGAAAATGGCAGTCACCTTAACGCAGGATAAGGGAGCCCTGTGAAAGTCACATTTTAGGTGATGGATGGAAGGAAAGGTAAGAGCTGATGGACCTGTCAAATCCATATGTATCCTACGTGTAAGGCAGTAAGTGGGATGAGCATGTGGGAGGCAAATGTCCTGTATCAGTGAGGGGTGCCCACGTAATATGCTGTAATGTCAGTGTTTAGCATAGGACTGGGAAGAAATGCCCCCCCCACCGGCAGAGCCAGCATTGGCCATCCTTTTAAAGCACATACCGTGGCAAACAGGAGTGGTGACATGCAGATTATTCACAGGAGAGGTGCAAGTGATACAGTACATCCTAATGATTAAACTGTTACTGTGTGGACCATGGTGTAGCAACTGACAGGAGTATAAATCACTGTACATAACTGGCATATGCTGATGGATGAGTTGAAGAATGGATGGTGGTAGATGAGCATGCGTTATAGCTTTGCTTTCCTAATGTATTTGATCTGACCGCACAAATGCAGTTGTAGTGTGTGTGAAAAAAGCGTAGCTGTGCCACGGGAAAGTCCCAATACCAGCTATTTGGGTATGACAGCTGTATCAGCTTTTCTAACATACAATCCTCCTGACACATGTGCATATAACTGGACAACTGTCTCTCATATTGGCCATATGAAGCAAGTAGGGATGTGTGATGATCCCTGTAGGTGGCATTCCCAGGAGTGGAATCTGCCTGCATGCACTGCATACATGTGACAGAGCCAAATATGTTCAGTCACAGTTATGATGAAATATTCTAATCATGTACAACTCATGTGTCACACATCTGCATGTGAACATGTCTGACCCTTTGCAATGGGCTATGCACATGTTCGCAGACCCAATGTGCTATCTTAACACATAAAAAAAAAGTATAATAATGTGTGCCCCCTCACTCAATGCAGATCCAGGACTGTTTCTAGCAGTATATTGAAATGAGTTTCCCACAGCCACAAAGCGAACAAGTGGGAGTCAAACCCTGGTCTGTTGCTTACCAAGCCAGTGCTCTAACCATTAGGCTACACCTTCACACTCTTCTCCATAGCACTGTATGGAAACCAAAGAGGCCGTAGGTCCCAGTCTACAATTGGTGAAACCCAGGACATGCAACAATATGGCTGGCACAGTCTGAGTCAGTAGTACACCACACCTAGTACCTGCCTATAGCAGCGCACATGCAGTACACATTGCACTACACACTCAGTTACACTAGCTGCATAACAGACACACAGCTGCAGAATACATCCCTTGTCCAAAGTGAGGTCAAGATACCCTTCTTCCACTATTCCACCAACACCAAACAGCAGTCGCACGCCGAGGTCCGCTGCGCCGCAGTGTGGCAGTAACCCCAGAGGCAGCACATGTGCAAGGTGTGCAGTCTCTACTCACCTGCTGCACACTGCAAGACAGGTACACCTGCACATACACCTAACACAAACCACATTAGAGATCTGCTACAGAGCCTGGAGAGTCCATCATTGCCAGTTGCAGTGTGTGATGCTAGTTACTTGGTATTCTGTACAATTGCAGCATGCTAGAGTGGCCTGTCTTATCTGGGCCTTGTGTCCTGCTCCTGTTGGCCAGGGACTCTCCTATAACATCTCATGTCTCTACCTAAGGCTGCAGCAGCTGTTGACAAGGAACCCAAATGCAGTGAGTGTTGTCTAGGCATGAGAGGGAAGGTGCTGACACCAAGCATAAGGGCCTGCCTAGACTACAGTTAACAGCAGGTTACCAACAATCCAAGAACAGTTGCTAGCCTCACTTTCTGGGAATTCCAATCACCCAGATCAATCCCCGGCAGCATGCATATGTTGGGCAACACTGTCCTGTGTCAGCCACTCACACACCATCTATGCCCAGTCTGCTTGTCACCACACATTGCATGTGCACATAGCCACCATGAACACATTGGCTTTGTACAAACAGCTTGGACAACCAGCAGCCTGTGTAGTGACTGGACTGCGATAAAAGAAACGGTCCTCATAGCACTACAATCTGACCCTATATAGCACTATGTGCATACGTGGCCGTGACATGATTACAGCTTGGTCAGAGTGAGAGTGGCCTCTCAGCAAAAACAGATGTGTGCACTCAGGCCATGCCCGTGGCAGACCCACACTAAAATGGTTTAGCCATTGACCTACCCTCCGAAACATATACATCCTGTGCAAATGTTCTGTTTTGGGCAATACCCAGAATCCTGTGCTCCTCTTGAACCTTGGAACAGCTCATGCAATGCGAGGGACAGTGGAAAGTGGGTGAGGGACAGGCTGAGTGTGCATGCTGGCCCACAGTGGGCTACGTTTGTCACATACACTAATACTGTGCCCATCTACACAGCTCTGAGCAGTGAACATGGAACCTAGTTCCATGCTTGTAGTCGCATATCATGTTATGTCCCTATCCATGGACACTACAAACCTGGCCAGTGCAGCACATGCACTCTCCCATGCTGCAGATACATTGCGCCCCCCCCCCCCCACCAAGAGCACATGGAATCATTGCAGATTGCACATGGGGTTGGATGTTGGAACAATTGCTGGCGACACATATGCCACCATATCCTGCCTCCTTGTGTTAACCTTCCTTGTCACTGCCACACTCAGTGCCCATGAGAAGCCAGTGAGGCTGTCATGCAGGCCCTCTGATGTAACACATGCAGACACTGAGTATGTCCGCCTAGGTGCTGGCCATGTGAACATAGGCTTTGGCCAGCAATGCCACCTACAAAGGGCACATACTAACCATGAATGGTACTGTTCCACACACCCCTATTCCCACCACAACATTCACCTCAAGGCACTGCCTTCC
Organism: Ichthyophis bannanicus; assembly: GCA_033557465.1. Classification (NCBI taxonomy): domain Eukaryota; kingdom Metazoa; phylum Chordata; class Amphibia; order Gymnophiona; family Ichthyophiidae; genus Ichthyophis; species Ichthyophis bannanicus. Next base: position 241,221,978 of record CM066037.1, read on the forward strand.
CATATGGTGGCGGGCAATGCAGAGACCAACATGACATCCTGTGCCACATTTTGGCAGCTGGAAGTGTGCATGCACCGTTCAGTGTTCCACTGTCCCAATCAGGCACACAGGTGCATATGGACTCTCATTTGGAGTGATAGGCAAATTCAACACAAACACAACTGTCTACTGATCACTGGCCGAAGCATCCAGCAGTACATTACCTAAGATATACCTCCCTGTATGTGCATACACTGCATGGAGCAAAGAGTCCCCTCATTTGCACTATGCAGCATAGGACAAGAGCATCGTGCATGCAGTTAAATCGCTGATGCCTGCCAGTTTCACCAACTAAGTGAATGGATTGGACATTCACAGAGGCAAGCCCTCCCCCTGTGCCTAGTTCCCTGCAGGCTGCAGATGCACCAGGTGGGCTGACACTGTTGCCACGGATACAGCATAGTTACTCACCTGTAACAGGGTGATCTCCGGGAACAGTAGGAATTTAGTCTTTACATATGGATATCGTTGGTACAGACGGAGCCTGCATGGGAACGCTCCCCAGCGTCCAATTCGAAAGCTTTTGGGAGCATCCCACAGCGCCTGCGTGCTGCCTTCCCCAACTGCCTCTCTCCAGTTGAGTTTATTTATTTATTTATTTATTTTATTTATTTATTTATTTTATAACTTTTATATACCGCGCTATTTGTTATCAGTGCGGTTTACATACAACAAGGGTGCACAGTCAGAAGTCTGTTCTGTGCTTACATTGTAACAGGAGTTTAAACTTGGAACATACATACAGTTTAAACTTGGAACATACATACAGTTTAAAGCTGAGACAAAGAGAGAGAGAGGGAAAGAGAAAGAGATAGAGAGATACAACTCCTAGGGGAGGTGGGTGGGTTGTGAAGACTAAATTCCAGCTGTTCCCGGAGATCACCTGTTACAGGTGAGTAACTATGCTATCTCCAGGAACAAGCAGGAATCTAGTCTTCACATATGGGGACTCCCTAGCTACAGATGCCAGGGAGAGACCCCAGAAGTTGTGTGCCCCTGTGAAAGGGCTCCACTTCCCCCCATGGATCTCTGGCATCCTACCGGGAATGGTGGGTAGGAGTTGATTAAGTATGGAACAGGTGTCGTAGAACAGTCTGACCAAACAAGGCATCCCGGCGGGAGTCCTTGTCTAAGCAGTAATGGGCTGTGAAGGTATGAACCGAGGCCCAAGTAGCTGCTCGAAAGATGTCGTCAATAGACAGAGTGTAGATGAGCCATTGAGGCTGCCATGGCTCTCACGGCTCTCTCATTGTGAGCTGTGACATGGCCTTCCAGAGAAAGGTTTTTACTCTGATAGGTAAAAGAAATACACTGTGCAATCCAATTGGACAATGTTCTCTTAGAGAATGGAAGTCCCAAATGAGAAGGATCAAAAGCAACAAAGAGTTGAGAGGACTTTCTATGTTGCTGTGTCCTTTGTAAGTAAAAAGAAAGTGCTCTTTTACAGTCCAAAGTATGAAGATTCCTTTCTGCATTTGAAGCATGAGGCCTTGGAAAAAATACAGACAGGTAAACTGCTTGGTTTAAATGAAAAGGTGAGACCACCTTTGGCATAAAGCGTGGATGAGTCCTAAGGACTACCTTATCATGATGGAACCTCGTATAAGGTGGATCAGCCACTAATGCTTGCAACTCACTAATGCGACGTGCTGATGTAATTGCAATGAGAAAGACAACCTTCCAGGAAAGGAATTTCAAGGAGGTAGTAGCTAGAGGTTCAAAAGGTGGCTTCAATGAGCTGTCCAAGAACCAGATTTAGGTCCCATGCTACCGGTGGTGGCCTAATGGGAGGCTTAGTTAGAAGGAGACCTCTCATATATCTCGCTATGAGAGGATGAGAGGAAATAGGTTGTCCATTTAAAGGCTTGAAAGAAGCTGAAATAGCCTCGTACTGAGTTAGTCTTAAGCCCTGCATCAGATAAATGAAGGAGATACTCCAATAATGATTCCAGAGGTATCGCCAGGGGGTCAATACCCTTCTGTGAACACCATATGGAAAACCTTTTCCACTTGAAAGCATAAGAGCGTCTTGTGGAAGGCTTTCTAGAAGCACAAAGGATATCCTTTACTTGTTGAGATAGGTTAAGACCATGAAGGTCTAGGCCCTCAGCAACCAGGCCCTGAGATGCAGGGAGTGGGGATCGGGATGCCACAACATCCTATCCTGCTGAGACATGAGATCTGGAGCAGATCCTAACTCCAGAGATGGAACTTGAGAGAGATGTAGGAGCAGAGGGTACCACACCTGCTGTGGCCAATATGGAGCTATGAGAATCATATGGCTTCTGTCTCTCTGAAGCTTGAACAGGGTTTGGGAATTAGGGGATGGGTGGAAAAGCATATAGGACGTCCTGACCCCAATGGAGGAGGAAGGCATCCCTGGCCTGAGAACCCTAAGCCAGAATTCTGGAACAGAATCAGGGAAGTTTGGCATTCAACGGACTTGCAAAGAGGTCTATGTCCAGAGTTCCGCAAATTTGAAAAATCTTTGCTACCTGGTCTGCACGAAGAGACCACTCGCGTGGAAGCAGAACTCGAATGAGTCTGTCTGCCCAAGAGTTTTGAATGCCTGGCAGATACACCGCAAGTAGATGAATTTGATGCTCTCTGGCGAGGGCCCATAGTCGCAAAGCTTCGTTGCAAAGCAACAGAGAGCCTGTTCCTCCCTGCTTGTTCAGATAGAACATAGCTACTTGATTGTCCGTCTGAATTAGGACTGTCTTGTAGCTCAGCTGGGTGTGGAACACTCGAAGAGCAAGGAAGATTGCTCCGAGTTCCAATAGATTGATGTGTAGATGGGTCTCCTGTGGAGTCCAGGTGCCTTGGGTAGAGAGATCTTGCAGGTGAGCTCCCCAACCCACCTGTGAGGCGTCTGTTGTTAGAGTGACCTGGGGTGGGGGCTGTTGGAAAGGGGACCCCATCAACAGGTTTTGGGTTGACTGCCACCATTGTAGGGATAAAATAAGGCAACTTGAGTTTGCTATTTTGTCTGATAGGCAGCCTGATGCTTGAGTCCACCGAGTGGATAGAGTCCATTGGGCTGCTCTCATATGAAGGCAAGCATAGGGAACCACATGCACGGTAGATGAAATGCGGCCTAGCAATTGTAACATTTCCCGAGCAGTGAGATGAGTTTTTAACACTGCTTGGGAAGCCAACTGCACAATGCGAAAGCAGCGGGGCTGTGGAAGATAGGCCCTTGCTTTTCTGGTATCCAGCATGGCTCCTATAAACTCTAGAGATTGAGTGGGAATTAGGTTGGATTTTGGGATGTTTATAACCAGGCCCAAATACTGAAGGATACGCATTGTGCAAGATAGGGAAATTCTGGCCTCTGACTTTGATGGGGATCGAATGAGCCAGTCGTCTAAGTAGGGGAAGACGAATATTCCTAGAGTGCGAAGAAATGTTGCCACTACAGCCATGCATTTCGTAAACACCCTTGGTGCTGAGGCCAGGCCAAAAGGAAGAACCCTGTACTGGTAGTGCTTCCCCTGACATAGAAACCGAAGGAATCTTTGGTGAGTTGGATGGATGAGATCCCTGAGATCTAGAGAACAAAGCCAATCCTGACTCTGAAGGTATGGCAGAAGAGTTCCTAGAGAAATCATCTTGAACTTCTCCTTGAACAGGAATTTGTTCAATTCTCTGAGGTCTAAAATGGGTATGTGTCCCCCTGTTTTCTTTGGAATAAGGAAATAGGGGGAAGTAAAACCCCGTACCCTGTTGGGAAATGGGTACGTCTTCTATTGCCCCCTGGGCAAGAAGTAAATTGACCTCTTGACCCAACTGATTTTCGAGTGAAGTCTGAGAATTGAACCCTCTTACAACTGTAGGAGGGGGCATGTTGAGGAAATGAAGCTTGTACCCCCCTCCATTCTTCTGCTGTTATCTGCTCCCATCTGGGGGCAAAATAACACAACCTTCCTGGAATGGTGGAGGGCTCTGGCCCGTTGAGGGCCAGGAAGGCCAAGTTCTCTGGAAGGGAGTCAAAGCCTCTGTGGAGGCTGAGTCTGCTGGGCCGGTTGAGGCTTAGCAGACTTAGGGGCTTGTTTACAAAGCTGCGGTAGCGGTTTGCGATCGTAATCGGAGCCGCAGCCCCATTGATTTCAATGGGGCCGCGGCTGCGATCGCAATCGCGAACCACTACCGCGGCTTTGTAAACAAGCCCCTTAGTTTTCCTTTTTTTGGTGGCTGCTGTCCCTTTCGGGCAGACCGACTTGCAGAATGCCCATGCTGGGTATAGGAGGGGTAAAACCTCTTCTTTTTAGAGAAGAATGGTTTCTTGTAGGATTTTCTCTTGCAGGATCAGCTGTAGCCTTGGATAGTCTATCCAAAGTGGTGTTATCAGCATCCAGCTCATTAGCTTTCTCTTGCCAATTTTTGCCAAAGAGATTTTCGCCTGTACAAGGGATATTCCCCAGTTTGTCCTGTACCCAAAGTTCTAAGTCAGATGCCTGGAGCCAGGCAATCCTACGAGCACCTATGGCAATGGCAGAGGTTCTGCTTATGCACTCAAAAGCTGCACGATTAACAAACTTGGAAACATCTTGGGCATGTTTGACAAGTGTAAGATAATCTTGCCTCTTATCAGGAAGGAGAGGGCTCATAAGCTCTAGATCTCCTGTAACCTCCTTAAGGAACATTCCCATATATAGGATGTAGGAACTAATCCTGGAAGAAAGCATAGAGGCCTGGAAGGTTCAACGCCCAAAGGCATCAAGAGTCCTACATTCACGTCCTGGCGGATTAGATGCATGTCTTTTTGCACTTTTGATCCTTCTCATAGCTGATTCCACTACCATGGAGTGGTGTGGTAGCTGGGTTTTTTGAAATCCAGGACAAGGAGGTACTCGATACATGGTATCAAGCCTACGAGAATGAGGAGAGGTGGTAAGAGGTGTTTCCCACATTCTTAGCATGAGATCATGCAAGATCTCATGAATAGACAAAGTGGCTGCCTCTCTGGGAACTTCAGGATATTGTAAAATCTCCAATTCCTTTGCTCTGGGCTCTGCTTCAGGAGCCACTGTGATGGAAAGACCTCTAGCCACCTCCTGGATGAAATCCTGAAAGGATATATCCTCTGGAGGAGACATCCTACGTTTAGGAGAGGAAGGCTCCTCAGAGAGAAGTACTCCGGTACCGAGAGAGCTGTCAGAATCCTCAGACTCATCGGAGGATTCAAAATAGCTCCTGTCCGGGTGCTCTTGTAAAGCACGATACCGGTACCGATCTAAGTCAGTACCGGAGGGGTCCAGTACCGGTTTGTCGATACCGGAGGAAACAGCATGACTCAGTGTCGGTAACACAGTCGCCGACGTCGATGCTGTCGGTACCGGTACTGGTGCCGGAGCCGGTGTCGATACCGGTTGAACCATCTGAAGTGGTCCCGAAGGCACTGAAGCCGCAAGGAGAGGCGCCAGACTGCGTTCAGTAGCCAAGAACCTCTGGTCTATTGACGCTGCCGATGCCTGGGTATCGGTACCGGATGAAGCGGCCGGTAGCCCAGAGCATGGCACCAGTAGTTCTGCCGAGGTTGAGGCCTCGAGAACATCCTGGAGCCCCGTGCTTTGGAAGTCGAAGCCTCCCGCCGGGGCAATTTTGCCAGTACAAGTCCCTCAAGGGCAACGTCAGAGGCATCTCGATGCTTGGAAGGAGATCTACCCTTTGAGGACTGGCCAGATTTATGTTTGGTTACCTGAGATCCATGGGAGGAAGACGAAGCCCTGGAAGACATCGATGCCACGGATGCTGCATAGGAGGGAAAAAGGGTGCTAAGCTTAGCAGCTCGGTTTTGCCGACCCCTCTTCGACATCATCCCACAAGCAACACACTCCAATATGGAGTGGTCAGGACCTAAACATTTAAGGCACCACTCGTGGGTGTCGGTGACAGATGGTACCGCCACACTTGGAACACTTTTTAAAACCCGAGGCGGGATTTTCCATTCTGAAGGAAAGTTGGGCCTAGTGCCCAAAATGGCGCGTGGCACCCGATAGAAAAAAAGACTAGAAAGTCCAGAAAAAAAGATTACAAAAATTTTATTTATTTATTTGTTTTTCTTAGAAAGAACCGGCGGTACCGGTATAGCGTCGAGGAAGGCAGACGCGACCACAAAAAAGAATGAAAAAGATGGGATAATTTCTGCGGTGACAGGAAAACGACCTGCTGGCTCCGTGGAAAACGAAGAACTGGAGAGAGGCAGTTGGGAAAGGCGGGAAGGCAGCACGCAGGCACTGTGGGATACTCCCAAAAGCTTTCTAATTGGACGCTGGGGAGCGTTCCCGCGCAGGCTCCGTCGGTACCGACGATACCCATATGTGAAGACTACATTCCTGCTTGTTCCTGGAGACAGCTGTTATGGCAGTTGGCATTAATCTGGCCTATCGCCTGTGCAAACTGGTGTGTCCTGAGGCCTGGAGGCTGAGTGAGGTGAGGGTTGTAACACACACACACGTGTCCCCCCTGTTCACTCCAGTCAAACCAGCAGATGATTTGGGAGCTGCACAACAGTGTCATGTTGGGAGGTAAGTGTAGGGGAATGCTGTGGGGATGGGCCTGATCGATGGTGTACCTGGGAATGCCTTACAGCATCACAGCAACAGGCTGCAACTACTCACTGCAAACTAACCCTCTGCTTATGAATGGTGCCTTACACAGTATGAGGGGTTTGCTGTACAGCTTACCAGCAGCATGTTGAATCCACACAGTCATAAAGCCTGGGTACCACATGCATGCATAGTGCATTGCTGAGGCTCACATTACTCTGGAGACACACAGATGCACATACACACACATATGATCCTGCTGTCCAAGAGTGGTGCAGGTTGGCATTCTTACCTACCCCTTAGGATTCCTCTGATGCTCCACCATTTTCAACACCTGCTCAGTGTGCAGGTGCTATTAGCATGCTTTGCACTGCACCGGCGCTGCCAATGCCCGCTCAGTGTGCCTATGCTATTAGCGTGCTCTGCCTTCCAGCAATGGGTGGTGCAGCTTCTCAGTGTGTGGACTCTTGCTGGACGAAATGTTGAAGGTTACACATGCTGATACAGGTCTGGAAACGTTGGATAAAGGGTTCCCCCCCCCTATATTAATATGAAAAAAGGAATTACAATCAAGTCCACGTCAAGTGGAAAGCAAAAGAGGATAAAATAGGTGATAAACCTTACACACAAACAATATAGATACTGAGCCCATGATAATGAAAAATAGCCCTAATATACATAGAAAAGAAGAGAAAACATTAAATTATAATTCCTTACTGGACAAGAACACTTCCAACTGATCAGATTCCATAAATACAAATTTGGTCTGCTCATAGATCAAAATGCACTTACACGGATACTTTAGAAAAAAAAAAACACCTATTGCTAGATTGCGAGCCTTTAACTGAAGAAAAGTTTTCCTCCTCCTCTGTGTGAGTCTACAAACATCTGGAAAAATCTGAATCGTGTTACCACAAAACTGACTCTTCTTAGAAAAATATAATCGCAAAATTAAGTTTTTATCCATTAATGATACAAAAGAAACAATCAGGGTAGCACGGTGACTAATCTCAACAATAGAAGACTCCAGAAAAGCGGAAACATCTAAAGACACATTCTCTACTTCCCTAACAGAAGGAGAGGAAGTTTCTGTGGTGGGCAATATAGAAACGTAATAAACGGATGAAAATTTTATAGCATTAACATCTTCAATTAAAAGAACCTCCTTAAAATACTTCTGTAATAATATGATTGGAGACAAATAATGAGTACGTGGAAAATTCAAGAACCTTAAATTTTTTACACGAGCCACATTTCCCAAAGATTCTATTTGATGATGTATATTAATATTATCCCGAATAGAAGATACAGTAGCTTGAACCACAGAAATTTGACCCTCTAATTTATTCAAAGCAGTGTTACTTCTAACAAACTCATCATGAAGACTCAACTTCTAAACCACTTCCTTGGAAAATTGTGAGACCTGAGAGAGGGAAGCACGCAATGACAATTCCATGCATCCGACCACTTCCCACACGTCTCTCAAAGAAACTTCCGCAGGTGAAATAACAGTCAAAGGTGGAGAAGAAAAGTCCAACACTGATGGAAGAAAAGACCGGTCAGATTTACCCACAACAGGCAACAACGAAGGGAGTTCCGAGTCCCCCGACAGGGGCTCTCCAACCGGCTTATCCATTCCGGGAGAGGTCCCCTGAAACAAAATTTCCTGACCGGGCAAGGGCAGGCCCAAGGCATTTGGAGAATCAACAAAAGTAGTACTCACGGACCCCAGGGTCAGATCCTGCTCCTCCTAATCAACATGAATACTCTTAACATGGCAATCCATAGGGCCCACAAGCTTGATGGTCTTGGTGCTCGAGGCCGGAAACACCTTTCTTCGCTTCCCCATGGAGTCCTCGAAATACTCCTCGTTGCTCCGAAGGGGCTTCAAAGGGGCGTAGCAAGCCCCTTTGGTCACTCCCCTTCGGGCATGCGACCACGGGTGCGTGCCTGTGGGTTGTGTACCGCGATGAAGCGCGGCTTTGTAGTGGCCTGGGAGGGCCGGAGACTGCAGCACTCCTCCCTCCTAGCATACAGACACAGGCTTGGTAGCTCCTCCTCCTTGCTTCCCCGGCGTCTCCGCGATGAAACCAGCGGTTTGGTAGCGAGCGGGAAGGACAGAAACTGCAGCACTCCTCCTGGCACACAGACACAGGCTCAACAACACCTCCTCCTTGCTTCCCCCATGTTGGATAAAGCTGACACACACTTCCTGATCCACAGGCTGGTCTTGAACCCATGACCGTTCTCTCATACACTCACTGGCCATGTGTTTGGAGCCACAGAGGAGCCATGTGGGTTTATCAATCTATGGGTATACATGTGGCCATTGTCAGGATGCATGCGGGCATGAGTTGGGGTATGCCTATGTCAGCTTATATCTCTGCAGGCTCTCTGCGATACTTGTCTGACAAGGTATGGTCGGCAAGTGTGGGAGAGAGACATCTTATTAGGTCTGTATGTTGCATTGCCTTGCTATGCTGCTCGTTCAACTGACATTCATGTCTTACATATGGGATTTATCCAGTCAAAGGGGCAGGCCATGAAATGAACGCACACATTGCAATCCATGGGTGTAATAACAGAATGACCAACGCTGCCATTTCCTGGTGTGTGCTTGTGGGGCAGTCATGAAATAATCTCATATCCTGCAGACTAACAGTTTCCTTGGATTCACATGTGGCTCAGATTGCATACATTCTCACCTGTAACAGGTGTTCTTTGGGGACAGCAGGAATCAGTCCTCACCTAAGTTGTCCTGGCCCAGCAGGTACACAGCTCTGAGGAGGATGCTCTGTTGGACAGTATAGGAGCACAGATCTAGGGCTTCCTGACAGAGCACGGGACCCCGTGCCCCCCTGCTTGTTCACGCAGACATGGCCACCTGGTTGTCCATCTGGACTAGGACTGCCGGGTGGCCCAGGCAATGATGAAAAGCCTTCAGGGCGAGAAGAATGGCTCGCAGTTCCAGGAGGTTGATCTGCTGAGCACGCTCGTCCAGGGACCAAGTGCCCTGGGTGCGGTAGCCCTCGCAATGGGCCCCCCAGCCCAGCAAGGAGGCATCCATGGTGAGGACCTTCGAATGGTTGGGGGTCTGGAAAGGCATGCCTGCCTCCAGGTGCTGGGGCAATCGCCACCAGATCAGGGACTTTGGAAACTAGCGGGTCACTCAGACTGTGTCCTGGAGGTGGCCCATGCCCTGGGACCATTGGTCCCAGAGGCACCATTGTGCTGTTCGCATGTGAGGTGGGCATCTGGAGTGACATGCACCATGGAGGCCATGTGCCTGAGAAGGCGCAGAAGATACCTGGCTGGCACCGAGGTATGGTGCTGCATATCTCAGGTTAGCGCCATGAGTCTGGCGGCCCTGTCTGCGGGAAAGGCGGCTTTCGACCGAAGGGTGTTGATCTTTGCCCCGATGAATTCCAACTCTTGCGTCGGGCAAAGATTTGACTTGAGGTAGTTTATAACGAAGCCCACATGTTGCAGAACTTGGGTGGTGCGTGTAGTGGCCTGATGTATCTCGGGAGCTGTGGTGCCCTTGATGAGCCAGTCGTTGAGATAGGGGGAAGACAAATATCCCCTGGAGCCTGAGAAAGGTGGCAACCACTGCCAGAAACTTTGTGAATACCCTGGAGGCCGAGGCTAGGCTGAAGGGTAGCACCCTGTATTGGAAATGATTGCCTCCTACCACAAAGCGTAGGTATTGTCTGTGGTTTGGATGGATTAGGATGCGAGTACAGGCATCCTTTAGGTCGAAGGAGTGTAGCCAGTCTCCCTGGCAGAGGTAAGGCAGCGCATCTTGAACTTCTCCCTCATCAGGAATTTGTTAAGGTTGTGCAGGTCAAGGATGGGCCTTAGGCCCCCTGTCCTCTTTGGCACGAGGAAGTACCTGGAGTAGAACCCCTTGCCCTTGAGGTGGTGGGGCACCGGTTCCACCACTTGGTCCTCGAGAAGACCTGCCAATCTCCTTCAGAAGGAGGTCACGGTGAAGGGGAGACCTGAGGGGCTCTCCCAGGAAGTAGTGTAGAGGTGTTTGGCTCAGATGGAGGAGGTAACCCTCCCTGACCACCTTTAATGCCCAGGAGTCAGTGGTTATAGCTCTCCACCTGTGGGCATAAAGGGTGAGGCAATCCCCTGTAGGCTGCTGATCTCCGTGTGGGAGAGGGGCTATGTTGAAGCTCTCTCCTGGCTGGGCCAGAGTCGGAGCCTGGGGCTTGGGAGCCTTCTGCTTACGCGGGCCATGTCCTTGTCCCGTGGCCTGCTGCCCTTGCTGGGGAGCCAGGGAGGCCTGGTAAGGTGGGTAGTTTCGGTAAACAGTGGACTTCCTCGGGTAAAAGGGCTTTTTACCCGAGCCCTTCTATCGGGGAAGGGGCAGTAGTATTCTTGGAGAGTCTAGTCCTCGTCATGAACTCTGTTTCCAGCTCTGCAGCCTTGTCGGTCATGGGTTTGCCAAAGAGGTTTTTCCCCCTGACACGGGACATTGACCAACTTGTCCTGCACCCATTGCTAGAGGTTGAACGACTGGAGCCAAGCTTGGTGGCGTGCAAAGATGGCCGCCGCAGCTACCTGGGCCGCCGACTCGAAACCATCATAGGCTGCCCGAGACATTAATTTGGAACACTCACGGACAGCTTTGGACAGGTTCTTGAAGCACTGCAAAGGTTCCTCAGAGAGACCAGCTGAGTACCCGGTGAGTTCTTTCAACAGGTCCCTCGGGTACATGCCCATGTACAGCTGGTAGGCCTGGATCCGGCAATTCAGCATTAAGCCCTGGTAGCAGTTTCTGCCAAGGGCATCCAAGGTGCAGGCCCTCCCTGGCGCGGTGCACTGAGGAGTGCGTCTTCTGGCTCTTCAGTCGACGCATGGCTGACTCCACCACGATGGAGTTGTGCAGCAGCTGTGACTTCTGAAACCCAGGGCTCCGGCGGACTCGATACATCGAGTCAAGCTGCTTCCTGACCACTGACACAGACGCTGGTGTGTCCCACATGCGGAACATAAGCCGCTCCAGGATAGGAGGAATGAGCACCGTGAGCAATTCCCGGGGAGGAGACTCGTATTGGAGGATCTCGAGCTTGTCGGCCCGAGGATCCTCCTCAGAGTCGGTAGGAAACGCCAAGGTCTTGGACATTTCCTTGACGAAATCCAAGAAGCCCATATCCTCTAATGGGGACCTTCTCCGAGGTTCAGAGACCGGGGAATCGGAAGGAACATCTCGGTGCCGACGGGAGTCCGGGGACTCCTCGTCCTCAGTCTCCCAGTCGGAATAATGAGAGGAAGACTCATATTGTTCCTTGGGCTTTAAGGGGCCTGGCCCCATATGCCCCGAGCCTGGAAGACTCGTTGGGGATGACCTCGGCCCCGTCGAGCGGGAGACCGAGTGCAACCTCGGCCGAGGATCTACTTGGACCCGCATGGTTTATGGTTTGGTTAAGGTTTAGGAATTTGATATAACGCCCTTTACTTACGCATAAGAGTTGTTTACATGTATATACTAACAGGTACTTTTTTATTCCCTTGTCCCTGAAGGCACGGCCTCAAGGATAGACTCGGCTTCCGGGGACATCTTTGACATCGAAAGCCCAGTGGTCGGGGCAGAGGAACTGGACGTGCCGGACATCAGCGCCCACTGCTGGTCCAAGAAGGCAGTTACATTGTGCTCCAAAGCTGCCGTCCTGGACTCCAGTCCCGGTGGCTCTGCAGCCTTCGGGCATGAGCACCAAGGGAATCGGGCCCGATGCAGGTTCCCCAGGAGGGGGAATCCTCGACGAGTACTGTGTCGACCTGCCGAGGCTGGTCCGCGGTTCTGAGGGACTTTGGCCGACCGCTCCCTCTCAGACGGCTCGAGCGGACACCCGGGGCTTTGCAGAGGATCCCGGCCGATCGGCGCCATTCAAGGATGCCGCCTTGGAGAACGACTTCTTCCTCTTCGGTTCCTTCGAGGGAGACCCCTCTCCGAGGACCCATGATGATGCTCGGGTTCGAAATGTTCCTCCCAAAGTGTCGAGGCCTCAGATGAGGTCCTGGCTCGGAGGCATCGGGGAGTCGGGAAATTTTGTAATGCTGCGGCTGGTGGCTCCTCAAGGCCTTGGAAGACAGTTTTCTTACAAGGCCACAGACCGCTGGGTCATGGTCTGGGCCGAGGCACCAGAGGCAGCAGTCATGTGTGTCAGAGACAATCTGAGCACACCGATCACACTTTTTAAAGCCGCTGGTCACCATGGGGGGAAAAAGAACCCCAGCAAGGTCGAAGACCTTTTGGGCTGCCAGCAGAGAAAAAAAGACATGAAGACGCCAAAAGAAAAATAAAACTAAGTATGGAATCGACCCTAATACCAAGGCACCGAGGTCAGGGCGGGAAAGGTACCAGTGCAAGACTGAAGACGAGTAAAACACTCAAAAAAATCAACTTTTTCCAGGGAAAAAACACGCAAAGTCTGGTGGGCTCCGTGGAAAAAAAGGAGACTGAGCAAGACAGCACCCTTGGGCAGGAAGGGGACCACGCATGCATGGTAGCAATCACAAAGGCTTTCTTTGAAAGCTGGAGATTTGCTCCGCATGGGCTCCGTCGGCATAGACGTCACCCATATATGAGGACTGACTTCCTGCTTGTTCCCGGAGAAAAGGACTTTTTACCCGAACCCTTCCATCGGGGAGGGGCAGCAGTCTTTTTTTTTTTTTTTAGAGAGCCTGATCCTTGTCATGAACTCTGTCTCCAGCTCGGCAGCCTTGTCGGTCATGGGTTTGCCAAAAAGGTTCTCTCCTTGGCAGGGGACATCGACCAATTTGTCCTGAACCCACTGCTCAAGGTCAGAGGACTGTCGCTAAGCTTGGCGGCATGCACCGATGCCCATGGCGGCTACTCGGGTCTCCGACTCTAACCCATCATAGGCCGCTCGAGACATGAATTTGGAGCACTCACATACTGCCTTTGCCAGGTTCTTGAACCACTGCAAGGGTTCCTTGGAGAGATCAACTGAGAATCTGGCGAGTTCTTTCGCCAGGTCTCTAAAGTACATGCCCATATTCAGCTGGTAGGCCTGGATGCAGAAGGAGAGCATTGAGCCCTGGTAGAACTTTCTGCCGAGGGCATCCAAAGGTGTGCGCCTCCCTGCCGGGGGGCACAGAGGAGTGCTTATTTTGGCTTTTCAGCCGACTCCACCACCATGGAGTTATGCGACAGCCATGACTTTTGGAAGCCCAGGCTCTGGCGGACTCGATACATTGAGTCGAGCCATTTGCTCAACGCCGGCACCGAAGCCGGTGTCTCGCACATTCGGAGCATCAGCCGTTCCAGGATGGGAAGGGTGGGCACTGTAAGCAATTCCCACAGAGGGGCCTCATACTGAAGGATTTTCAACTCATTACCCGAGGGTCCTCCTCCAACTTGGTCGGGAATGTCAGGGCCTTAGACATGTCCATGAAGCCCATGTCCTTGGGTGGGGACTGCCGCCTAGGATCCGAGATGGGAGAGTCAGAAGGAACGTCGCAATGGCGACAGGTATCGGAGGACTCCATGTCCTCCATCTCCCTCAGAGTAGTCAGTCGAGAACTCGTAGGAGGGCTGCTCTGTGGGCCTCTGGTCCCATGATGCCCTGCAGCCGGTGACGGGCAAACTTGCCAGGGATGACTACGGTCCCATCAAGTGGGACTCAGAGTGCAACCTCGGCTGAGGATCGGCTTGGCCTCTGGGGACGTCTTGGACATTGAGGGCCCGGTGGTCGGGGCAGATGAACCGGTCGTGCCGGACAACAGCGCCCACTGCTGATCCATGAAGGTAGACAAACTGCGCTCCAAGGCCACCATTCTGGACTCTAGACCAGAAGGCTCTGCAGCCTTCAGCACTGGCACCAGGGGACTCAGGCTTGAGGCCGGCTTTCCTGAAGGGGACTCCTTGATGAGGATGGTGTCTGGGGACAGAGACCAATCCGCGGTCGGATCCTTCCGGGGACCTTCTCAGGCTGCTCATTCTCCGGCACCTTGGACGAACGTCTCAGACTTCGGGACCGGGACCGGGACTGGGCCCGGGGAGCCCCCGGCCAATCGGAACCATACAGGGACGCCACCTTCGAGGGTTTCTTCTTTTTCCTGGGTTCCCTTGGAGGCTCGGGTTCGGAAGATTTTGCCTGAGATCTCGGGGCCTCAGACAAGGCCCTGGCCTTCGGAGGCATCTGGGACGCAGGGAAAAACTTATTGTGCTGCTGCTGGCCATCCTCTTGCAGAGACCTCAGGCTGCAGAAACAGCAGTCGTGTGTGTCGGTCAAAGACACTTTTAGAGCACCGATCACACTTCTTAAAGCCACTGGTAGTCATGGGAGAAAAAAGTACCCCTGCGAGGTCGAAGACTCTCCGGGCTCCCAGTGGGAGGAAAAAAAGGCATATAGATGGCAGAAAAGAACAAAAAACTACAGAAAAAATAAACTGAACCCGACGCCAAGGTACCGAGGTTGATAGGAAGGAAGAGTACTGGTGCAATACTGGAGACGAGTGTGAAACTTGGAGAGAGAAAAATCACCTTTTTCTGGGGACAAGCCAGACAACGTCTGAAGGGCTCTGCAGAAAAAAAGGAAACTAAACAAGATGGTACCCATGGGCGGAAAGGGGACCAGGCATGTGTGGTGGCATCTCCCAAAGGCTTTCTTTGAAAGCTGGGGAGATGCTACTAAGAGGGCTCCGTCTGCGCCAATGTCATCCATATGAAAGGGCTGACTTCCTGCTTGATCCCGAAGGTTGTAACTATTTACTTATGGAGGGGTCAAAGGTTCACACCCATATTATGGTCATCATTTAGCAGGTGAGGGGGGCAGGGTGGGCATTTTTCCTCTGACAAGGGCTGTTATTATTGTGCATATTATTCCTGCCTCTGTGGCATATTTTCCTCCCACATGCACATATCCACTCAATATCTGTAGAAGGGGGGGGGGGGGGCATCCTGATCCCAGGGTCAGCCCATCCACTCGGGAAACCAGTCGGGTGCAAAGGTCCAACTATTCTGGTAGACAGCATGTCTGCCGTTCCCTCCCTCCCTCCCTGCTATCGTGGTGCAGCTGCCACTTAAGTGCTGCAGGTGGTCTTATTAGCACTGCACACATGCAGCTAGGCACACCTTGTTGCTCCTGCCCCCTCCACCAGGGGATGTGGACATGCGTGCTGCTGCCTTAGACTTCGGTGCTCTGCTGCAGCTGCTGCTGACATGCTTGCCACCCCACTGACAGTGGCAACTGCAGCTCTGCACCAAACACACAGGGCCTGGGCAATGTTTCGTCTGCAGCAAGCTGTATCCATTGCGATCACCATCCCCACCCTCACACAATGCTGACATAGCAGCATGGTAGCAGAGGCGATGGCACAACCTTTTTTGGCTTTTGGCTGTATATGTGCTGCTACTATCAGTGAAGTCATACCAGACAACACAGATGTACACTCCAGGCAGGGGCCTTGTTGACCAGTCAGCCCCCACTGCATCAGCCAAATGACACCTCCTTTACCAATTTGGCACCAACATAGTGCCCTTTCTTAATAGGGCATCATGCTGTTGCTGTCAATGGAGCACTATTATCGCAGTGGAGCATGTGGCAGAGCAGAGATTTGGGAACTCCGGTGGGTGGAGCACATTGCATATATTTAAATAGGCTCTCTCCCCTCAGAAATAGCTCTTTCTGCACGGTTTCAGGTGCATTAGCATTCCCGATGCTGGGAGCTCTAACGCACGGTAACAACTCGGCATTAAAGGACCACACCCTATCCCCGCCCACTCTCCACCTCCTTTCACCTAATGCTAAGGGCCCCGCTTCCGAACGTTAATCCAGCGTTATCGGTGCTTTCCATGGCGTTAGCCCCTCACAGGCGCCGATAACATGCATTAATGGGACACTTGCTCCCTTACCATCCTTTACTAAGCATATCCCTGTGACTTCAGTGCATCAGTCATGTTTATGCGCAGGTGGAACGAGATGAGAATACTGGAGGGGGGGAAGAGGGCGGAGGGGGAACACCACACTACAGGGAGCCCAAAAATAAAATTTGCAACATGATTGTTGATAAATAAGCAAGAAGCAGAGATCTGGCCTGTATTTTCTCTAAAATTAATTCCACAATCTAAAAAGCTAATGAACATTGAATCTGGACCCTCCTGGAATCTGGGATGTGTGCCAATCGCACATTTGTGTAGTATTATGAAAAGAAAACAGCTAAAATGTTTTATAATAAGCTTATACCAGTCCTTCATTCAAAGGAAAAACACATGCTCAGTTGTGTCAGCATTTTTATTAAATATATTACTGGTACTTCCCAGGAAAAAGCCGACTTTTTTAAAAAAATAAAAGCCAGTGGTTCTCAGTTTTCTAGTAAATTTCCCCACCAAGTTACTCTACAATACATGATAATTTTCTTAGAAGTACCAGCAGCATCCTTCCATAGTCTCCATTCCAACTGCAATGGAAAAAGGAAGCAAGTTCAAAGTTTTCAGGTTGGTGACAAAAGGTTCTGAATTGGCAACCTGGCAGAAAATCACAACTACCAGTCTGGATTTAAAGGTATAGCTAATGTTTTAAAATATCTTTATTAAGATATAAAGTAGCAAAAACAGTGAGAAACCATAAATAAAATAAATCACAATACAAAAACAATAAACGCTTGTGCACATATATATCAACTGTTAAGCATCTGTACACGACGCTTGCAGAAACCAATCCAAAGGTTTGATGGCACTTAACCAATATGCATCAGACAAGGTGAAATTAGACTTACCTGCTAATTTTCTTTCCATTAGGACCTACAGTCCAATCCAGACTCCTGGGTTGTGTCCCTTTTCCAGCAGATGGAGATTGAGCATTACAGCTTTTGGTGATGTCACGAGTGGGCGCTCCTCCCACCAAGCCAGTATTCCAATGTCAAAGCAGAACCTAAAAACCAACGGTGCACCAAAGGCCAAACTATGAAAGCTATGTACAGACTACATCTTCAATCCCCTGTGGTGACTTAGTGCAGCCCAAGAAGACCAAGGCGACAGCTGGTTTCCCAAGTCTTCATATCAAATCCTTGGCTTGGGACCAACCTCTCTGCCACAACTGGAGGATAAAGCATGGCCCTCTGTATGTTAACTATCTGAACCAGGCTTGCCACCGTACTGAAAAGGATAGGCCCTGGACTAGAATGTAGGTCCTAATGGAAAACAAAATTAGCAGGTAAGTCTAATTTCGCCTCCATGACGCCCCTACAGTACAGTCCAGACTCTTGGGATGTACCAGAGCAGTACTCTGACTCGGACGGGACCAGCAAGCCTGACCTCCAACACCCGAGAGCCAAATCGTGCTTCTGAATGCGCCTGCATAGCCAACTTATAAAGACATACGAAGGTATGCAATGATGCCCAGGTAGCCGCCCTGCAAATACCTGCTGGGGGAACCAGAGCACACTCCGCCCAAGATGCGACCTGCACCCTGGTAGAGTGAGTCAAGAGACTTATGGGCACCTGCTTGCCTTTCAAAAGATAGGCCGACGCGATCACCTCCTTCAACCTCCTGGCAATGGAGGCCTTTGAAGCTGTCTCCCCTTTGCGAGGACCTCTGAAGAGAACGAACAAGCAATCCGTTTTCCAAAAGGGCTCCGTGGACCACAAATAGCAGCACAGGTCTCTACGTGCATCTAAGGAGTGTAGCTGACGATTCTTGGCCCTCAGGAAGACCGGCAGAACAATGAAATCGTTGAGATGAAAAGGAGAGACCATTCTGGGCAAAAAGGATGGCACTGTATGCAAAACCACACAGGTCTTTCGCCAACACTAGGTAGGGCTCCCTACAAGGCAACCTGTAGCTCAGAAATCAGTCGAGCAGAGCAAACGGCCATTAGAAAAAAATAGCATGTCCGACAGAGCTCCCAATACCAACTTCAGATCCCAAGATGGTACGCAGGGTCTGAAGGGCGGTCCTCTGGAGTTTGATAGCTCTGACAAACCGAACCATATCTGGATGAACTGCCAAAGAAACCCCTGTATGCACCTGAGATAACACACTAGGGCTGCAATCTGAACCTGAAGGGAGTTCAAGGCCAGCCCCTTATCAAAGCCATCCTGCAGAAAGGCTAAAATGCCTGGGGATAGAAGCCACCAAAAGGGCATCGCTGCCTCTCTTCACACCAGGCCTCGGACCCTCTAGGTGTGCACATAGGCTAAGGAAGTAGACCACCACCTTGCTTTTAGCATGGTGGCTATCACCGGCGCCTTATAACCCCGACGCCTCAAAGATGCCCTCTTGAGCCAAGCCGTAAGCAAGAATTGATCCACCTAAGGCATCAGAATGCGACCCTGTGACAACCACCAGTCTCATTAGGTCCGCATACACTGATGCTGCGGCCAATCTGGAGCCACTAAGATCACTAGACCTCTGTGGGTCTCGATGCGCTGAACCAGCTGTCTTCTGCCAGCCAACTTTGAGCCAATGCATTGAGGTCCTCGGACACGTGCTCCCTGCATCTGCTGAAGAACTGCCAGTAAGAAGAACGTGGGTAGCGTATGGAAGGTAATTCTTTATTGATAAAAGAGCCTATGGCCCGACACAGGCCGAGTTTCGTTGCCTTCTTCAGGGGCAGGCTTTATAAGCAATCAGGCTTCCATATTGCTCCATGAGCGCGATGTTTGTTCTCTCAGAAGTGATATCTTCAAACGGAAAAGGGCAGGGACCCGGCGATTTGAATACTTGAGCGCCTTAAACGGAGGTCTCTGCCAATTCTGTCAAAGTTTTTTAGTTTCACTTTGACAGAATTGGCAGAGAGCAATATGGAAGCCTGATTGCTTATGAAGCCTGCCCCTGAAGAAGGCAACGAAACACGGCCTGTGTCGGGCCATAGGCTCTTTTATCAAAAAAGAATTACCTTCCATACGCTACCCACGTTCTTCTTACTGGGACTCTTACAGCACATGGTGTTGTGCTCTCTTGTTGGTACCTCTCTCTGCTGAAGAACTGTTCAGCCTTGGCATTTTCTGCTGACGCCATAAGATACAAAACCGGTATCCCTCAGTGCGGGGTCAACTGACGGAACACTGTGTCCGCCAGTCACTCTCCCGGATCCAGCTGATGTCTGCTCAGGAAGTTGGCCTGCAGGTTCTCCTTTCCTGCCACGTGAACTGCCGACAGCTGTGCAAGATTGATCTACTTCTTCAGTGGGCAGAGGTCAATCTCCTCTGCCAGACTGGCGCTGCCTGTTCCTCCCTGACGGTTGACATAAGCCACTATAGAGACATTGTCTGATAGGACTCGCACTGCCCAGTGCTGGATCAAAGTTCAAAACTCCAGGAGGGCCAACTGCACGGTCCTCATTTCCAGATGGTTGGACCACTGTACCTGGTCTGCTGATCAGCTGGCCTGAGAGATCTGCTTCATGCAATGTGCTCCCCAGCCCCCTGCAGGCTCTGATCCCCATGGAGACATGCCCTCCGAGGCCAGCAATTCCCTAAATGAAGTTCCCACCTCGTGGTCCTCTGCCTCACAGATCCAACACAGATAGGCCGTGGAATGATGCCTTTTCCTGCTCCCGTAGCTTACACTCACTGCTTTGCCGGCCGGCATCTCGTGACGGGAAGAGTTCAATGTGCCTCATGATAACGAACAGCTTCAATTAATTTTAAACGAGGACTAGTGCTGTTAACATCCCTATGGCCCCCAATAAAGCACACAATTAGAGAAACACTCACCGCACACGATGCTCAAGCACAAACACCTCTAACCCACTAAAGGGCGCCGAGGCTTTGAGAAGTAGGTCTGAAGGGAACGGAGAGTAAAAAGAGCAATATCCTCACTCTTCCCAAGGTCCTACTGCTGACCAAATGGCATTGATCCCCTGGGGCAGAGCCAATCACCACAATAGCTGCCTACTACCAAAACTGGTACAAAACCCCTCTTTGGCACCAGAATAGCAGCAAACATTTTTTTTTTAAATTAAATCGAGTCCAAGGAACCCACAGGCTACCCAGGGTTCTGTCCCATCTGCAGAAGACTGAGGATACTGGTTTGGTAGGAGGAGTTTCTGTTCCTTATAGTGTGACATCACCAAAAGCTAGAATGCTCAGTCTCCATCTGCTGGAAAAGGGACACAACCGAGGAGTCTGGACTGGACTGTAGGGATGTCATGTAATCAAGATTCCATTACATATTAAGATCCACTCTCGAGGTATACATCCATCCATTATGGTTAATATTTTAAAACAGGTTCCCAAGATTCTTTATCTTGATTGGTTCATTAGTATTCTTTCAAAACATATAAAAAAAGTTTTCTACCTTTTGTGTCTCTGGCTTCTTCCGCTATGCTTCTTTTTTTTCATCTTCTTTTCCACGTCTCTCTGCTTTGTTGTTTATTCTCTGTTGTCTTTGCTCCTCCTTCCATGTGAGGCAGGCACTGGGTAGGAAGGCAGCAGCACTGGCAGCAGAGTAGCTTTTAAGCTGGAGGAGTGGGGTCTGGTGGTAGTGAAATGTGGGGCCCCACATTTCATTACTGCACCAACGTTTATTTATTTAAAGGATTTGATATATCGCCTTCCAATTTTTCCTTCAAGGCAGTTTATAGCAAAATAAATTGACATATTACATACATACATAGTAAATGAGGGCAGATAAAGACCAGTATGGTCCATACAGAACATTATATAGAACAACAAAGTCCTTCATCCGAGGCCACGGAAGGAAGGAAGGAAGGGGGGAAGGGGGTGGGGTAGCACAAGAGTCTTTTCCTGAAGACATATAGCAGAAAACACTAGGTAGGGATGCATTGTTTGAATTATCCTTAAAAGGATTTCTAGTAGGGCATTAAGCAAAGGCAGTACCAAAAAACCAAGTTTTCAATCCATTTTTGTATTTTTCGTATGAGCTCTCCAGTCTCAATTCCTGGGGAAGCACATTCCATAATTTGGGAGCTTGATAGCTGAAAGCTCTGTTTTGAAAAAAGGCAAGTCTCAATCTAGTTTTTGAAGGCAGCTGTAGATAGTGTGCTCTTTGTATTAGGAGCGTGTTTAAATAAGTAGAGACCTGTATAGTAGGCATGGTGGGACAACAGAAGAATCTTAAACTTGATGTGGGTATTAATGGGAAGCCAATGTTGCTCCATCAGAAGGGAGTTGCATGATCTTTTTTTTTTTTTTTGCACCATAGAGTAGCTTTACAGCGATATTTTGTACAAGCTGTAACCTTTTCAGTTGATACTGAGGAATACCACAGTGAGTTACAGTAGTTTAAATGTGCTGCGATTAGTATGTGTAATATTTTCAAAGCTCTAGAGCAGAGGTTCTCAACTCCAGTACTGGAGGGCCAAACACCATTCAGGTTTTCAGGCTGTCCCTAATGAATATGCATGAGATGCATTTGAATACAATGGGGGCAGTTCATGCAAATGCATCTCATGCATGTTTATTAGGGACAGCCTGAAAACCTGAATGGTGTTTGGCCATCCAGGACTGGAGTTGGGAACCTCTGCTCTAGAATCTAAGTATTTCAGGAGATTTGATTCTATGAGGAGTGGAATAAGAGCTCTTTAAAGTATTTGAGATTTGGGAATGAAAACTTAAGTCTGTATCCCAGATTACCCCAAGTAATTTCATGTTACTTCTAACAGATAAAGGAGTTTATTTTATTTTTGGAACAAACAGTACTGGGTTTCCCCGAAATGAAAGCCACATGGCTTCTGATTCTGGGGGGTTTAGAACTAATTAATTTTTTTCTACCTAGGATGTTCTTTCTTGTAGCTGGCTATCCAGTCTAGCTTCAAATAGAGAGTCCCACGCATATGAGGCGATCAGGAGCTAAACGTCATCAGCGTATATATAGGAACTCATTCCTACATCTTGAATTAATATTGCCAATGGAGCAATAAAAAAGTTAAAGTGGGTGCCAGGATTGAACTCTGTGGGACACCATAAGAGAGGGTGGTGGGAAGACTACTTTTGGCCTACCGATATATGAAAAGTCCCTTTCAAAAAGTAAGAATGGAACCAATTTAGGATGGCTCCATTATGTTTTGTCTGTTGAAGGAGTTCCAGTAAGAATGTATGATTAATTTGTATTGAACCCTGCTGTTAGGCTGAATAAGCAGGACATCCCTGAAATTATCTTGGTGCAAGATTATAGAAACAGAAATATGATGGCAGAAAAAGACTATACAGCCTATATAGTTTGCCCTTCTGTACCAACTACTATAAAGCATGGTTACTCACCTGTAACAGATGATCTCCAGGAACAGCAGAAATCAGTCTTCACATATGGGAGATGTCAGCATCAGAGCCCCGTGTGGGAACACTCCCCAGCATCCAATAGGGGGGAGCATCCCTCCATGCATGTTTGCGTGCCTGCCTTCCCAACAGTTCTCCTCAGTCAGGTATATAGCATAAGAAAAAACCACGTAGGAAAACTGAAAAGGAAAAACAAAAAGAAAATGTTAGTCCCATCCACAATCCGAGGGGAGGCGGGCAGGTTGTGAAGACTGATTCCTGCTGTTCCCAGAGATCACCTGTTACAGGTGAGTAACCGCGCTATCTTCAGAACAAGCAGAAATGCAGTCTTCACATATGGGACATCCCAGTTCCTGACTACCCTTAAGATCAGTGTAAGCCCAAGCCCATAGGGAGGGAACCAGAAGCTGCAGGAGGGTTAAGCAAGGATTTGCCAGACTCAGCCCATTGGGCACACTCTCCAGGTAGTCGGCCAAGAATGGCTAGAGGCTCAAAATGAAGTTTGTGCAGTTGTACAAAGACAATGTTGAGGGCTCATGCTACAGGAGGATGGCGGATTGGCGGTTTTCTTAAGAGAAGACCGCGCATAAAATGCGTCACAAGTGGATGTGAAGAAATTGGATGATTCGCAATTGGGCAGTGAGAGGCAGAGATTGCACTTAGGTAGACTCTCACCAAATTAGTTTTTAGCCCAATAATGGAGAGATGAAGGAGATACTGGAGCAAGTTCTCCACAGGACAAGTAAAGGGATTGCGAGTTCTTTAGGAACACCAGAGGGAAAACCTACGCCACTTAAAAGCATATGTATGTCTAGCAGAATCTTTTCTGGAAGCGAGTAAGATCTCCACTGCGTCCTCTGGGAGGTGTAGGTGAGACAAGACAAAGCATCCAGCAGCCACGCTGTCAACTTCAACGCTTTTGCGTTGAGGTGCAGAAGTGTCCTTTGGTCCTATGAGAGAAGATTGGGGGCACACCCCAGATGGAGAGGTTGTTCTTGCGTCAGCTGAAGGAGTAGGGGAAACCAAGGCTGACATGGCCAGAATAGGGCGATGAGAATCGTCCTCCCTCTGTTTAATTCGATACTAGACGAAGTGGCAAGAATGCATAGAGCAGACCCTGGCCCCAATGCAAGCAGGAAAGGATCTGAGGTCTCGATCTGTGGTGATGGGATCCTTGAACAGAAGTGAGGGAGCTGGGAATTCGCTGGAGTGGCAAAAAAGGTCAATACTGGGCGTTCCTCATAGACGGACAAATGTTATGAGTGGATGCTTCATGGTGATTCGGCACGTGGGCGAAGAATACAGCTGAGTTTGTCGGCCAGCCGATTATGCTCCCCTGGGAGATAAACAGCTTGGAGAAGAATGAGCTATTACGGAAGTCCAAATACAGACTGCCTCTTTGCAGAGGAGATGAAATCCGGTACCGCCCTCTTTATTGATACAGAACATGGCGTCCTGGTTGTTGGTCTGAATGGAGTACTGTCTGTCCTGATAAGTGGGGACAAAAGACACAAAGGACATTGGCAATCGCTCTGAGTTCCAACAGACTGATGTGATAAGCGGCTTCTCGTGGAGTCCACTCCCCCCTGTGTGGTGAGACTGTGGAGGTGGGCTCCCCAGCTTTGCTTTGACACATTGGTGGTCAGGGTACACTGCGGTGTAGACTGTTGAAAAGGTAACTCAACGAGAAGGTTCTGGGCAGTGCACCACCAATTGGGGGAGGTCACAAACTGATGCTAGATGGTGATCTTGGCCGCAAAGTGACCTATAGACTGTGTTCACTGATCTGAGAAAGTCCACTACCCTGGCTGCATGTGGAGACAGGCATACAGAACATGGGCTGTGAAGGCCATGTGAACCAGAAGACATAGCATGTCTCTTGCAATTACCTTTGATTGTTGTTGGCAGTGGGTTGCCAGGGAGATGAGACGCTGATGGCGGTCAACTGGCAGGAAGACCCGAGCCTTTGTGGTATCTAGAAGAGCCCCTATGAACTCCAATGTTTGAATGGGGTTCAGATATGACTGGATAGCTGATGACAAAGCCCAGTTGCTGTAGCATCAGAATGGTACACTGGAGACCACTTGAGGGGTATCCCCCTTTATGAGCCAGTCGTCTAAGTAAGGAAAGACGAAGATGCCCAGGGTACGAAGGTAGGCTGCTACAACTGCCAGGCACTTTGTGAACACCCTTGGAGCAGAGGCAAGACCAAAGGGAAAAACACTGCATTGATAGTGTTGGCCCCAAAAAGTAAACCAGAAGTACTTTCTGTGTAAGGGGTATATTAGGATGTGCATATAGGTATCCTTGAGATCCAGGGAGCAGAGCCTGAAGATAAGGAAGGAGAGTCCCCAACGAGATCATCCTGAACCTTTCTCTCACTAGGAATCTGTTGAGATTTTGTAGGTCTAGGACAGGCCTGAACCCTCCTGTTTTCTTTGGCATGATGAAATATCGGGAATAGAACCTTAGGCCTCGTTGTGCAAGTAGCATTTCCTCGATAGCTACTTCAGTTGTTAAAGTGGTGCTCTCCTGCTGGCATGTGATCTCAAAGTGGCATATAGGGGATCCATGGGGAAGTTGCCCACAAAGAAAGTAGAGGAGCAGATCTTTGAAACCGAGCCGATAGCCCACACTCACCACTTGCAAGGTCCAGGGTTCAGAGGTTATGAGTGCCCATCTGTGGGCGAAGAGAGTTAACCTTCCTGGTATGTGGTAGGAATCTGTCATGGGTAGACTGGCTATGCCCTGGAGGAAGCTATCAAAAACTAGCTGAAGGTTATGGTTGGGGAGCTGGCTGGGGCTTCACAGTTTTTGGCTTTCTGGAGAGGCTGTTGAGCCTGGTAGGAAGAATAAGAGACCATTTTCTAAGTAGGTTTATCTATTTTCCTGGATAATCTTTTCATAGTGAGATCAAAATGCAATGTGTGCCTTCGAGTCAGTCCTGACTCCTGGCGACCCAGATGCTCCTGGGTTTTCTTGGCAGTGTCACCGGAAGTAGATTGCCAGGCCTTTCTTCCGAGGCAATGGAGGGTTAAGTGACTTGCCCAAGGCCACAAGGAGTGCTAGTGGGAATCGAACCCTGGTTGCTTGGTTACCAAGCCAGTGTTCTAACCACTAGGCTACTCCTCCACTCCATTGGTCTCTATTTCTATTTCTTCTGCTTTCTCTCGCCACCCTTTCCCAAAAAGGTTCTCTCTATTACAAAGGATATTTGTCAGCTTGTATTGAACCCACTGTTCAAAATCAGAGGCCTGCAACCAAACTATTCATCATGCCCCCAATGCAGGCTGCTGCTGCTCTGCTTATGGCCTCCAATGCATCAAAAGCTGCTCTGGTCAGAAACTTTGAAGTATCCTTAGTATGAGACATCAGGGCCTGATACGTGGGGCCTGCTTGTTGGATGGGAGCAGAGTAGTGAATTCAGACAAGTATTTAGATACATCTCTCAAGAACATGCTCATGTAGAGCATGTAAGAGTAAATGCTGGAACCCAGCATGATAGCCTGAAATGTTTTCCGGCCAAAAGTATCGAGCGTTCTGGATTCCCTGACCAGAGGAACTGATGATTTTTTGGAGATCTTAATCCTTCTCATGGTCAACTATACCACCATAGAATGGTGTGGCAATTGTGGCTTCTGAAATCCTGGGGAAGGAGGAACTCTATATAGGGCATCCAGCCTTCTGCTGATAGATGGAATGGTAAGTGGTGCTTCCCACATCCTGAGCATCAAGTTCTGAATAATTTTATGGATGGGAAGTGTAGCAGCCTCCATAGGTGCTGAGGGATATTGAAGGGTGTCAAGTTCATCAGTCCTCGGTTCCGATTCCATGGCCACAGATATTGAGAGCGCTGCAGCCATGTCCTTGATGAAATCTGGAAGGACATGTCCTCGGGGGGAGACTGATGCCTCTCGGAACTGGTTAAAAGATAGAAAGCAGAGGGTAGGGCTAAATGGCCAATTTTCCCAATGGAGAAAGGCGAATAGTGGTGTACCCCAGGGATCTGTGCTGGGTCCGCTGCTTTTTGACATATTCATAAATGACCTGGAAAAGGGAATAACGAGTGAGGTTATCAAATTTGCAGATGACACAAAACTATTTAAAGTTGTTAAAACCCATGAGGATTGTGGAAAAAAGCAAGAGGATCTTGATAAATTGGAAGACTGGGCATCAAAATGGCAGATGAAATTTAATGTGGACAAGTGCAAAGTTATGCACCTAGGGAAGAACAACCCAAACTATGGTTACACGATGCAAGGTTCCACATTAGGAACCACCACCCAGGAAAAAGATTTTAAGCATCATTGTGCATAACATGTTAAAACCCTCCGCCCAGTGTGCAGCAGTGGTCGAGAGAGCAAATAGAATGCTAGGTATCATAAGGAAACAAATGGAAAATAAAACAAAGGATATTATAATGCCTCTAAATCGTTCCATGCTGCGACTGCACCTTGAATAGTGTGTGCAATTCTGGTCGCCGTATTTTAAAAAGGATATAGCGTTATTAGAAAAGGTTCAGAGAAGAGCCACCAAAATGGTAAAGGGGATGGAAAGATACCCCTGTGAAGAAAGGCTAAAAAGGTTAGGGCTCTTTTACCTGGAAGAGAGATGGATGAGGGGAGATATGATAGACGTCTATAAATTGATAAACGGAGTGGAACTGGTAAACGTAGATCGATTGTTTACGTTATCAGAATATAGAAAGACTAGGGGACATGCAATGAAGCTACAGAGTTAACTATTTAAGACTAATAAGAGAAAATATTTTTTCACTCAACGTGTAATCAAACTCTGGAATTTGTTACTAGAGGATGTAGTAAAGGCCGTTAGTGTAGCTGGGTTTAAAAAAGGTTTGGACAAGTTCCTGGAGGAAAGGTCCATAAACCATTATTAAAAAGGGACCCAGGATATCAATGCTTGACCTAATACAAGCACTGTGGAACCTGTGTCTTTTGAGGAAACTGCTAGGTACGTATGACCTAGATTGGCCACTGCTGGAAACAGGATACTGGGCTTGATAGACCTTGGTCTGACCCAGTATGGCATATCTTATGTTCTTATGAGTGTTGGAGATGGGTCAGACGGAAGATCCCGGAGTGGCTTGGAATTGAGCAAGTTTGCATCGGAGATCGAAGAATCTGTACTGGAACTCGGTAGAAAGTCAAAGTAGTGACTGTCAGTATTGTGGTATTTTTTTTTTTAATTTAATATTTAAAGATTTTATAAAATCAAGCAAAGCTTGTACAGAAAAGATAAATCATCCAGAAACTAATACAACAACAACAGACTTGAAAAATTAAACATCACAGAGATATCTGCAGTCCCCATACATAACGGAGGGGGGGTGGGGGGGGGAGGGGCGGCAAAGAAATCCCACAGTTGGCATGAGGAAGCACCAACTGTGGATGTACAAAATACAAGTAATATAGAAAAAGGAAAATTAGAGGGCTGCGAAGCCCCAAGGTAGAATTATCCACAACAGCGTGGTCTCCTAACACTAAACTACATGTTTAGCCTTCAAGCACCTCAGTGGGGAAAAGATATAAGAGGCAGTCTAGCACTAATAAAGGCAGATAAATCTTCTGGTTGATAAAATATAAATCTTTGTGTGTTAAAAACAATACATTTACAGGGAAAATGTAAATAGGATGCCCCTATCTGCAACATTCCAGCTTTTAACAAAAGAAACTACCTACGCCTTTTTTGAGTTTCTCTTGATACATCAGGAAACAAAGACCTTAACCCCCTGAAACAAAGAAGCCCGTCTTTTTATAAAATAATATGAGCAACCAATCTCTATCCGAGACCAAGGCAAGTGTGACTAACAATGTAGAGACTTTCAAGAAGTCGAAAGTAGGTGAAGAAAGTAAATCAGAAACATTCAAAACATCCATTCCAACATCCCCATGAGCAGATCCTGTCTCCTTCTTGGCCAAAGGTAAATAGAAGGCCTTAGTAATTGGTGGTAACAAATCTTGAGGCACAATATCAACCAAAACCTTTTTAAACAAATCAGTCGGTGTAACCCCCGATATAACAGGAACGTTTAATAATCTCAAATTAGAGGCACGGGCGGAGTCTTCTAGCACTTCAAGTTTAGCCCGAAGAGCATTATTATCCTTAATCAGAGCGAGTGTAGAATCAGAAACCGTTACATTTTAATTCGTTCTCCTCCACTTTTCCTTTAATCTGATCCAGCGCATTAACATAACCCTATAATTTTTCCTCCACTTGGGTTACCTTCGTCGAGATTCCGGTAGTTTGAAGGGTTACTGCTTCAGATAAACGGGTGATGGCATTCCAAATACACTCCAAAGTAATTGTCTTGGGGCGCGTCAAACCCAAGGCAGATAAGGAGAAATCAGGCGCAGGCAAAGGAGCCATAGCCCCTTCCACATGAGTTTGCAGTCCACACTGAGGAAGCCGTCCCACCGCCAACATCCCTCCGGCAGGATCTTCAAAACCTCCGCTCTCCACTTTATTGGCTCCCCGTCACAGAACTGTAGACTCGCCGACTTCCGACAGAGCTGACCGCCAAAGGGGGAGGAGAGAAAGTTGGGAGCTGCGGTGGGGACCTTGCATCGGGAGATAAGGTGTAATCCAGGCCCAGAGGAGAAGCAGCGTCCTCGTTCTGCACCTCAACGACTGCACGAATCTCCCGCATCGCCTCCTCGGACAGCTGCACAAACCTATCCATAGGACTAGTCAGGGGCTCGGGGGGGTAAGCCCTAGTCTTGCCCTTTCGCTTAGGCATCGGTATAGAAAACACAAACTCAAACCTCATCAGCCATCTTAGGTAAGCCACCCAGTATTGTAGTATTGACGATGCTCTGATGTCGAAGCTCAGTGCTGATGAAATGCGGAATCGGAAGTCAATGCTCCGGTGCCTGTCGGTGCCTACACCCTGCAGAACATCTCAAACACCTAATGCAGAACACGCTGCAGAACATCTCAAACACCTAATGCAGGAGAACGTAGTTACTCACCTGTAACAGGTGATCTCCGGGAACATCAGGATTTAATCTTCACATATGGGTATCGTTGGTACTGACGGAGCCTGCGCGGGAATGCTCCCCAGCATCCAATAGGAACGCTTTTGGGAGCATCCTTCAGAACATGCGCGCTGCCTTCCCGCCTTTCCAACTGTCCCTCTTCAGTTAAGTTTGTAGCCGAGTGAAAGGATAGAGGGAGAGAGGAAAGAGACAAAGAGATAGAGAGACAACTCCTAGGGGAGGTGGGTGGGTTGTGAAGACTAAATTCCTGCTGTTCCCGGAGATCACCTGTTACAGGTGAGTAACTGCGCTATCTCCAGGAACAAGCAGGAATGTAGTCTTCACATATGGGGACTCCTTAGCTGAAGATGCCAGGGAGATAGCCCCAGGAAGGTGCCAACCTAGAAAGATAGGCATCAATCCTCCCATGGATCTCTGGCATTCCACCAGGGTTGGAGGGCAGGAGTTGAATTAGGTCTGAAAGAGATTTCGAAGAACTTGGCCAAAGAAGGCATCCCGAAGGGAGGTTTTATCCAGGCTGTAGTGGGCTGTGAAGGTGTGTACCAAAGCCCATGTGGCTGCTCGACAAATGTCATCGATAGACACAGAGTGGAGATTAGCCGTGGAAGTAGCCATGGCTCTCGCATTATGAGCTGTGACATGGTCCTGAAGAGGAAGACCCTTACTCTCATAAGCAAAGGATATGCATTGGGCAATCCATTTAGATAAAGTTCTTTTGGAGACTGGTTGTCCCAAATGACTAAGGTCAAAAGCTATAAAAAGTTGCAAGGACTTTCTATGTTGCTGTGTTCTTTGTATGTAAAAGGCTAAGGCCCTTTTACAATCCAAAGTATGAAGGTTTCTTTCTGCATTAGAGGCATGAGGCCTCGGAAAAAAATACAGGAAGATAAATTGATTGATTCAAATGAAAAGGCGAAACCACCTTTGGCATAAAGTGTGGATGAGTTCTAAGAACAACCTTATCATGATGAAACCTAGTATAAGGAGGATCAGCCACTATAGCTTGCAATTCACTAATGCGACGTGCAGAGGTGATTGCAATTAGGAAGATGACCTTCCAGGTCAAAAACGTAAGGGCTGTAGTGGCTAAAGGCAGCTTCCTAAGCTGCCCGAGAACTAGGTTTAGATCCCATGCCACCGGTGGTGGCTTGATGGGAGGTTTGGTTAATAGAAGGCCTCTCATAAATCTTGATATGATTGGATGAGAGGAAATTGGTTGTCCATTCAGAGGCTTATAAGAAGCTGCAATTGCACTAAGATGGACTCTTACTGAATTGGTCTTTAGACCAGAATTTGATAAGTGAAGGAGATACTCTAGTATCAATTCCAAGGGTATGACAAGGGGGTTTAATCCCTTCTTGCAGCACCATATAGTAAAACGTTTCCACTTGAAGGCATAAGATCTTCTTGTGGAAAGTTTCCTAGAAGCCTGAAGTATATCCTTTACCTGTTGGGACAGGTTGAGATCCTGGAGGTCTAAGCCTTCAGCAACCAGGCCGTGAGGCGCAGGGACTGGGGATTTGGGTGCCATAGCGTCCCGTTCTCTTGAGAAAGGAGATCTGGAGCATGCCCTAACTCCAGAGGTGCTGCTTGAGAGAGATGTAGAAGCAGGGGATACCACGTTTGGCGTGGCTATCGTGGTGATATGAGAATCATGCAACCCCCGTCTCTCTGAAGCTTGAAGAGTGTTTTGGGGATGAGGGGAATGGGTGGGAAGGCATAAAGGAAGTCCTGACCCCAGTGAAGGAGGAAGGCATCCCTTGCCTAACAATTGTGAGCCGGAATCCTGGAACAGAACCAGGGAAGTTTGGCATTCAGTGGACTTGCAAAGAGGTCTATGTCTGGAGTGCCCCAGAGATGAAATATCTTTGCCACCTGGTCAAGGTGGAGGGACCACTCGTGAGGCAGCGGTACTCGACTGAGTCTGTCTGCCCAAAGGTTTTGAATGCCTGGAAGATATACCACTAGAAGGTGAATTTGATGCTCTCTGGCGAGGGCCCACAGTTGTAAAGCTTCGTTGCATAATGACAGAGAGCCTGTTCCGCCCTGCTTGTTCACATAGAACATGGCTACTTCATTGTCCGTCTGAACTAAGACTGTCTTGTAGCTGAGCTGGGCGTGGAATACTCGAAGAGCTAAATAGATTGCTCTTAATTCCAGGAGGTTTATGTGTAGATCAGCCTCCAGTGGTGTCCAGGTTCCCTGGGTACAGAGATGATTCAGGTGTGCTCCCCAACCCCCTGTGATGCATCTGTCGTTAGGGTGGCCTGAAAAAGGGGTTAATGAAAGGGAGACCCTACTGTCAGGTTTTCTAGTGATTGCCACCATTGGAGGGACAAAATTAGTCATTGAGAGTTTATTATTTTGTCCGACAAATGACCTGTAGCCTGTGTCCACTGTGTGGAAAGGGTCCACTGAGCTGCTCACATGTGGAGGCGAGCATATGGGACTACATGAACTGTGGATGCCATATGTTCCAGTAACTGTAGTAGCTCTCGAGCAGTGAGGGAGGATTTGCCTGCTGCTTGAGAAGCTAGTTGCATTATGCAAAGACACCAAGCCTGCGGAAGGAAGGCCCTTGCCTGTCTGGTATCTAGACAGGCTCCTATGAATTCCAGGCATTGGGAACGAACTAGTTGGGATTTTGGGAAGTTTATTACCAATCCCAAGTATTGGAGGATTTGCATTGTACGGGGTAGTGCAGTGCTGGCCTCTGCAACTGTAGGGGCTCGAATGAGCCAGTTGTCTAAGTAAGGGAAGAAGAAAATCCACAGGGTTCGTGGAAATGCAGCTACTACTGCCATGCATTTCGTGAATACCCTTGGTGCTGAAGCCAGACCAAAGGGAAGAACCCTGTACTGGAAATGTTTTCCCCTGAAAAGGAATCGTAAGAATTTCCTGTGATCTGGATGGATGAGAATGTGAGTGTATGCATCCTTTAAGTCTAGAGAGCAAAGCCAATCCTGGCTTTGAAGGTATGGCAGAAGAGTTCCTAGAGAAATCATTTTGAACTTCTCTCGAAACAGATATTTGCTCAATTCTCTGAGGTCCAGAATGGGTCTGTATCCTCCTGTTTTCTTTGGAATAAGAAAATAGGGGGAGTAGAACCCTGCACCCTGTTGAAGAATGGGTACCTCCTCTATTGCCCCTTGGGCAAGAAGTGTCGAGACCTCATGATCTAGCAGATTGTCTGCAGGGGTTTGAGAATTGAATTGCTTTAGAATTGTAGGAGGGGGCATGCTGTGAAAATGAAGCTTGTACCCTTCTCCTACAATGGACAAAGTCCAATCTTCTGCTATTATCTGATGCCATCTGTTGGCAAAGTGGCATAACCTGCCTGGGATATTGGGGGGTTGGGGACGCCTCAGAGGCAGGAAGGCAAAGCTCTCTAGGAAGGAGGCAAAGCCCTTGAGGGGGCTGAACCTGGGGAGCTGGTTGGGCTCTCGGGCCTTTTGGCTTCTTTTGCTGTCTAGTTTGTCCCTTTTGGGCAACCTGACCTTGAGTTTGACTCTGCTGGGTATAGGAAGGATAAAACTTCCTCTTTTTACTGAAAGAGGGTTTTTTTATAAGGCTTCTTTTTGGCTGGAGTGGCTGTAGATTTTGACAATCTATCTAGAGTAGTATTGTCAGCATCTAACTCGTTAGCCTTTTCCTGCCAGTTCTTGCCAAAGAGATTCTCCCCTGTGCAAGGAATGTTGCCTAACTTGTCCTGTACCCAAGTCTCCAAGTCTGATGCCCGTAGCAAGGCAATCCGTTGTGCGCCAATGGCAATAGCAGAGGTTCTGCTGATGCATTCGAAGCAAAGGCTGCACGATTAACAAACTTGAGCATGCTTAACTAGAGCAAGAAAATCTTGTCTCTTGTCATCTGGGAGAAAGCACAGTTACTTACCTGTAACAGGTGATCTCTGGGAACAGCAGGGATTAGTCTTCACATATGGGTATCGTCAGTACCGACGGAGCCCGCGCGGGAACGCTCCCCAGCGTCCTTAAAGAAAGCTTTTGGGAGCATCCCACAGCGCCTGCACGCTGCCTTCCCGCCTTTCCCAACTGCCTCTCTCCAGTTCGAGTTTTAAAGCTGAGACAAAGAG
The DNA here is from genome assembly GCA_033557465.1 of Ichthyophis bannanicus. NCBI lineage: Eukaryota > Metazoa > Chordata > Amphibia > Gymnophiona > Ichthyophiidae > Ichthyophis > Ichthyophis bannanicus. The sequence goes on from CM066037.1 coordinate 241,255,890, forward strand.
AGAGAGAGAGGAAAGGAAAGATAGATAGAGAGATACAACTCCTAGGGGGAGGTGGGAGGGTTGTGAAGACTAATTCCTGCTGTTCCCAGAGATCACCTGTTACAGGTAAGTAACTGTGCTATCTCCAGGAACAAGCAGGAATGAGTCTTCACATATGGGGACTCCCCAGCTAGAGATGCCTGGGAGATCACCCTGATTGTGAGTCCCTGGAAGGGCTCCATCTCCACCTATGAATCTCAGGCATCCAGTCAGGGATGGAGGGCAGGAGTTGATTAGGTATGGAACAGGTGTTTGAGAACAGCCTGACCAAACAAGGCATCCCGGCGGGAATCCTTGTCCAAGCAGTAATGGGCTGTGAAGGTATGAACCGAGGCCCAGGTGGCTGCTCGACAGATTTGGTCGATGGACACAGAGTTTAGATGAGCCATAGAGGCTGCCATGGCCCTCACATTGTGAGCCGTGACATGGCCTTCTAGAGAAAGTTTCTTACTCTGGTAGGCGAAGGAAATACACTGAGCAATCCAATTGGACAGAGTTCTCTTAGAGACTGGAAGTCCTAAATGGGAAGGATCAAAAGCAACAAAAAGTTGAGAGGACTTTCTATGTTGCTGTGTCCTTTGTAAATAGAAAGCAAGTGCTCTTTTACAATCCAGGGTATGAAGACTCCTCTCTGCACTTGATGCATGAGGTCCTGGAATGAAGACAGGTAAGTAAACCTCCTGGTTCAGATGAAAGGGTGAGACCACTTTAGGCATAAAGTGTGGATTAGTTCCGAGAATTACCTTGTCATGATGGAACCTTGTATAAGGAGGATTAGCCACTAGAGCTTGCAACTCGCTGATACGGCGAGCTGAGGTGAGTGCAATGAGAAAAATAACCTTCCAGGAAAGGAATTTCAAGGAGGTAGTGGCTAAGGGTTCAAAGGGTGGCTTCATAAGCTGGCCAAGAACCAGATTCAAGTCCCATGCCACTGGAGGTGGTCTAATGGGAGGTTTAGTTAAAAGAAGGCCTCTCATGAATCTTGCTATAAGAGGATGAGAGGAAATAGGTTGTCCATTAAGAGGCTTCAGGGATGCTGCAATAGCACTCAAATGGACCCTGATTGAATTTGTTTTAAGGCCTGCATGGGATAAATGCAGCAAATAGTCTAGTAACAAATTCAAAGGTATTGCAGAAGGGTTAAGACCATTTTCTGAACACCAAATGGAAAACCTTTTCCATTTGAAAGCATAAGAGCGTCTGGTGGAAGGCTTTCTGGAAGCATGAAGGATATCCTTCACTTGCTGAGAAAGGTGTAAATCTTGAAGGTCTAGGCCTTCAGCAACCAGGCCTTGAGATGAAGAGACTGAGGATTTGGATGCCACAGGGTTCCCTCCTCTTGGGAGAGGAGATCTGGAGCAGACCCCAGGTCCAGGGAGGGAGCTTGAGAGAGATGCAGAAGTAGAAGGTACCACACTTGGCGTGGCCAATGTGGTGCTATGAGGATCATAGACCCTTTGTCTCTCTGAAGCTTGAACAGAGTCTTGGGGATGAGGGAAATAGGTGGAAAGGCATAGAGGAAGTCTTGCCCCCAGTGAAGGAGGAAGGCATCCTTGGCCTGAACTACCTGACACGGAATCCTGGAACAAAAGCGGGAAAGTTTGGCATTCCACGGACTTGCAAATAGGTCTATGTCTGGGGTACCCCAAATCCGGAAAATCCTGGCTATCTGGTCCCCATGGAGGGACCATTCGTGTGGAAGCAGAACTCGACTGAGTCTGTCTGCCCAAGCGTTTAAAACCCCTGGAAGATACACTGCCATGAGATGGATTTGATGCTCTCTGGCGAAGGCCCACAATCTCAGAGCTTCGTTGCAAAGCGACAGAGAGCCCGTCCCCCCCTGCTTGTTCACATAGAACATGGCTACCTGATTGTCCGTATGGATGAGGACTGTCTTGTAGCTGAGCAGGGTGTGAAATACTCTGAGAGCCAAGAAGATTGCTCTGAGCTTGAAGAGGTTGATATGGAGAGATGTCTCCTGTAGAGACCAGATGCCCTGAGTGGAGAGATCTTGAAGGTGAGCTCCCCAACCCTTTGGAGAGGCATCTGTTGTAAGGGTTACTTAGGGTAGCACCTGTTGAAAGGGGGACCCCAACAACAAATTTTGAGTGGATTTCCACCAGTGGAGGGACCAAAAGAGGCGACTGGAGGTTGCTATTTTGTCTGACAGGCAACCTGATGCCTGGGTCCATTGGGTGGATGGAGTCCACTGAGCTGCCCTCATGTGAAGGCGAGCGTAAGGAACCACATGCACTGTGGATGCCATGTGGCCTAAGAGTTGTAGCATCTCTCGAGCAGTTAAATGGGATTTTAACTGAATCTGGGAGGCTAACTGCACCAAGTGTAGGCAACGGGCCTGGGGAAGATAGGCTCTTGCAGTTGTAGTATCCAGTAAGGCCCCTATGAACTCTAGAGATTGATAGGGGGTGAGATGGGATTTGGGAATATTGATTACCAATCCCAGATACTGAAGAACATGCTTTGTGCAGGCTAGGAAAGTCTAAGCCTCTGCTTGGGATGGAGCTCGGATGAGCCAGTCGTCCAGATATGGGAATATGAATATCCCTAGAGTGCGTAGAAATGCAGCTACCACTGCCATGCATTTTGTGAACACTCTTGGAGCAGAGGCCAGACCGAAAGGAAGCACTCTGTATTGGTAGTGCTTTCCTTGGTAAAGGAACCGAAGGAACCTTCTGTGTGTTGGATGGATGAGAACATGGGTGTACGCATCCTTGAGGTCTAGAGAACAAAGCCAGTCCTGACTCTGTAGGTATGGAAGGAGAGTACCAAGAGAGATCATCTTGAATTTCTCCTTGCATAGAAACTTGTTCAACTCTCTGAGATCTAGGATGGGTCTGTAGCCCACTGTTTTCTTTGGGATGAGAAAATAGGGGGAGTAGAACCCTGAGCCCTGTTGAAGAAGGGGTACTTCTTCTATGGCCCCTTGGGCAAGAAGGGTGGCAATCTCTTGACCTAAAAGGTCGAGAAGTGATGTTGGAGAGTTGAACTGTTTCACCATGGTGTGAGGAGGAAGGTTTAAGAAATGTAGTTTGTATCCCTCCCTTATGATGGAGAGGGTCCATTTCTCTGCTGTGATTTGTTCCCATCTGGGAGCAAAGTGAGCTAACCTTCCTGGGATGGTGAGAGGCTCTGGATGATCTAGAGCCAGAAATGCTAAGTTCTCTAGTGGAAAGTCAAAGGCCCTGAGGAGGCTGAGGCTGTTGGGCTGTAGCAGTCCTGGCAGCCTGAGGCTTGGCCTGTTTTGGTTGTTGCTGTCTCTTTGCAGCAAAACGACCGTGAGAAGAGGCCTGGGCATAACTAGAAGAAAATTTCCCTTTCTTTGGGAAAGATCCTTTCTTGAATAACCTCTTCTTGAAAGGAGTAGTAGTAGACTTAGAAAGTCCATCTAAAGCAGAATTTTCAGCATCCATCTGGGTGGCTTTTGCTTGCCAATCTTTGCCAAACAGATTTTCACTTGTACAGGGAAGGTTACCCAGACCATCCTGTACCCAAGATTCCAAATCAGAGGCTTGCAACCAAGCTACTCTGCGAGCGCCTATGGCAATAGCTGAAGCTCTGCTGGCACCCTCAAAGGAGTCAAAGGCAGCACGGTTGGAAAACTTGGATACATCCTCTGCATGTTTAAGCCAGGTAAGATATTCTTCTCTTATCTTCTGATATAAAAGGAGATAAGGTATATAGATGATATGTAACCTCTTTAAGAAACATTCCCATATAGAGACTATAGGAGTTGATTCTGGCTATAAGCATACTGGCCTGGAAGATTTTCCTGCCAAAAGCATCTACGGTTCTGCATTCTCTTCTGGAGGAGCAGAGGAGTGTCTTTTTGTACTCTTGATTTTTTTTCATAGCAGACTCTACCACAATAGAATGGTGAGGAAGCTGAGTCTTATGAAATCCAGGACAAGGAGGAACACGATACATGGTGTCCAACCTGCGAGAAAAAGGAGGTTATAAGAGGAGTTTCCCATATACCCAACATGTGGTCATAAAGAATTTCATGTATTGGTAAAATAGCTGCCTCTTTAGGAGCTTTAGGATATTGGAGAATATCCAATTTTTTGGCTCTGGGCTCAGTCTCAGAGGCTACTGTAATAGACAGGCCTCTGGCTACCTCTCTGATGAAGTCCTGGAAAGACAAGTCCTCAGGAGGAGACATTCTCCTTTTTGGAGAAGAGGGTTCTTGAGGACGGATTTCCGATGCTTCAATGGAAACCTCTGATGAATCAGATTCTTCAGAGGAATTGAAGTATCGACTGTCTGGATGCTCTTGCAGAGCCCGATACAAGTACCGAGGGGTATCGACATCGGGGGTCATCGGTACCGAATCGGTACTGACAGGCATCACTGGGTACCGTACTGCTGCTGTCGATGCTGATGCCGATGCAAGCGGTACTGGTATCGGAACCGGAGCTGGATCCGGAACCGGAATCGACAACGGAGTTTGTTGTTGTACCGAGGGCGTCGCAGCTTGTATGAAGGCTGTAATGGCACGCTGCATGGTCAGAATATTCTGATCCATCTACGCCACCAATGTCTGGATATCGGTACCGGGAACTGCCGGTACCCCAGAACATTGTAACAGGTGATCGGTCGAGGCCGTGCCATCGATGTCAACCTGTGACCCCATAGATAATGCTTTGGAAGCCGGAGCCTCCTGCCGGGGTAATTTTGCCGGTGTGGATTCCTCAATAGTGAGTTCGGGTACATCTCGATACTTAGAGGGAGATGTACCCTTTGAGGACCGACCGGACTTAAGTTTTGTTACCTGAGATCCATGGGATGAAGAAGCAGCCCTGGAAGACGTCGATGCCACAGAAGCTGCATCGGAGGGAAACAGGGTACTGAGCTTGGCTGCCCGATTCTGTAACCCTCTTTTAGACATCATGGAACAGGACTCACAATCCGCGATGGAATGATCAGGATCTAAACATTTTAGACACCAGTCATGGGTGTCTGTGACAGAAATAGTGCCACTGCACTTTGTGCACTTTTTAAATCCGGAGGCGGGCTTTTCCATGAGGAAAAAAACTGTAGGCCTAAGGCCACAGAAGAAAATGCACTGAAGTAGAAAAAGTATTTTTTTTTTCCGCTAAGAAAGAAAAAAGACCGGTGGTACCGGTCCTCGAGACGGCAGATGCACAACTAAAGAAAATAAGAAATAAGAAAATAAGAAATTCTTCAGCAGTGACAGGAAACACGACCTGCTGGCTCCGCGGAAAAGAAGAACTGGAGAGAGGCAGTTGGGAAAGGCGGGAAGGCAGCGCGCAGGCGCTGTGGGATGCTCCCAAAAGCTTTCTTTAAGGACGCTGGGGAGCGTTCCCGCGCAGGCTCCGTCGGTACCGACGATACCCATATGTGAAGACTCATTCCTGCTTGTTCCTGGAGATATGGGCTCATAAGTTCCAAGTCTCCTGTGACTTCCTTGAGGAACATTCCCATATATAGAATATATGAACTGATCCTAGCTGAAACCATGGAAGGTTGAAATGTTTGGTGCCCAAAAGCATCCAGAGTCCTGCATTCACGACCTGGAGGACTGGATGCATGCCTCTTTGCACTTTTCATCCTACGCATAGCTGATTCCACTACCATTGAATGGTGTGGCAGCTGAGTTTTCTGAAATCCAGGACATGGTGGAACTCGATACATAGAGTGAGGAGATGTAGTCAGAGGTGTCTCCCACATTCTGAGCATCAAGTTATGCAGAATTTTATGGATGGGCAGAGTGGCTGCCTCCTTTGGAGCTTTAGGATATCAGAGAATTTCCAATTCCTTTGCTCTGGGTTCCTCTTCAGGAGCTACTGTGATTGAAAGACCTTTGGCCATATCACGGATAAAATCCTGAGAAGACATGTCCTCTGGAAGTGACATTCTGTGTTGGGGAGAAGAGGGATCTTCTGGGAGAAAACCTCTAGTACCAGCAGAATTGTCAATCTTCGGAATCGGAGGAATCGAAGTATTCCTGACAACGATGCTCCTGCAAAGCACGGTCCCGGTACCGATTGAAGTCAGTACCGAGTTGACCAGATACCGGATCTGTCAATTCCAGCCAGAGATGGCATGGGAAGAGTTCCCACCGGGGCCGGTACCGTTGGTACTGGTATCGTCGGTGTTGATACTGGTGCCCGTTGGACCAACAGTACCGCAGCTGAAAGAAGAGCTGCGATGCTGCGTTCGATAGCGAGGAACCTCTGGTCTATCAGATGCTGCTGATGCCTGGGTGTTGGTACCGGTAAAAACGGCCAGAACCCCTGAGCATGGCACAGATAGTTCTTGCGAGGTTGGGGCCTTGAGAACATCCTGAATCCCCATTGATGCTTTGGAAGCCGAAGCCTCCCGCCAGGGCTGTTTGCCCTTGAGGGAACCACACCTGCAAATGCCAATGGCCTCTCGATGCTTAGCAGGAGAGCTACCCTTTGAGGACTGGCTTTTATGTTTAGTTACCTGAGATCCATGGGAGGAAGAAGAGGCCCTTGACGATGTCGATGCAATGGATCTGGCATCCGAAGAAAAGAGGGTACCGAGCTTTGCAGCCCGGTTCTGTCTTCCTCTTTTAGTCATCCCCATACAGGAGAGACATTCATAGTAACATAGTAAATGACGGCAGATAAAGACCAGTATGGTCCATCTAGTCTGCCCAGTAAGATGGCAAGAGTAGGTGCACCTGCCGCTCTGTGCAGGCCACCCCTCCCCATGTCTTTGTTTAGGGATGAACCCATCGCTCCATGTAGGACACCCTATTCAGTTGGAGAATGTTCAGGCCCTAAACATTTAAGACACCAATCATGGGTGTCAGTGACGGAAATGGTACCGCCACACTTAGTACATTTTTTAAAACCACTAGTTGGCTTTTCCATGATTTAGGAATATGGGGCCTAGTGCCCAAAATGGCGTCTAGCACCAAAGAGAAAAGTTTCTGAAGAGAAACAGTTTAAAGCCTAAGTTTTTTTTTTTTTTTTGAAAAGAAAAGAACCAGCGGTACTGGTAAGCGTCGTGCGGTAGGCAAACGCGACCACAAGAAAACAAATTTAAAGGCGGAATTTTCTACGGTGACAGGGAATAGATCCTGTCGGCTCCGCGGAAAATGAAGAACTGAAGAGGGACAGTTGGAAAGGCGGGAAGGCAGCGCATGTGCTGAGGGATGCTCCCAAAAGCGTTTCTATTGGACGCTGGGGAGTGTTCCCGCGCAGGCTCCATTGGTACCGACGATACCAATATGTGAAGACTACATTCCTGCTTGTTCCTGGAGATCATCGAGAATCTGTACTGGATCAGTGGAACCAGAGGGCCTCAAAAGCCCTGGCACTACGGTGCCTGGATGAAATCTGGCATGGAGCCCTGTGCCACCATTCCAGAACAAGGTATTGGGGGCTCCATTAAGGACAAGGTCCTCAGAGCATCCCCAAGCCCCTCTGAGGCTTTGTATGAAGTATAGTTATTCACCTGTAACAGGTGCTCTCCAGGGACAGCAGGAATCAGTCCTCTCATATGGGTGACGTTGGCACTAACGGAGCCCACGCAGAGCATTTCCCCAGCTTTCAAAGAAAGCCTTTGGGAATTCTACCATGCATATGTGTTCCCCTTCCCACCCAAGAGTGTCATCTTGCTCAGTCAGATGACATAACTTAGGCAAAAGACAAAAAGGTAAAGGAGGCAACTCCAAGGGGAGGAGGGAAGGTTGTGAAGACCGATTCCTGTTACTCATCTGTAACAGGTGTTCAAGGGGCAACTAAGTTTTCTCCAGGAACAAGCAGGAAGTCAGTCCTCATATATGGGACTGCCTAGCTCCAGGCTGCCGGGGCCTGAACTATGACAGCAGTGGCAACCCAAAGGAAGTCGCGAGTTGCAGAAGGTGAGTCCCTACCAAAAGACTCTGCAGACCGAAGCATCCAGCATCACCATAACTCCGGTAGCCTGAACACTGAAGGGTTGGAGGGCAGGAGTTGCCTATATACCGAGAATGCTTCGGATCACTGCCTGGCCAAAGGCACTGTCTCTGCGGTACTCATTCTCAAGTCTGTAGCGGGCTGCGAACGTATGGACTGAAGATCACATGGCAGCCTTATAGATTTTCTTGCACCAGCACTGTGTGTATGTAGGTTGGCTTCAATGTGACCATAGCCCTCACGTGATGAGCAGTGATCCGGCACTCCAGAGAGAGGTCAGCTCGCTCATAAGCGAGGGCAATGCAGTCCGCCACCCAGGTGGACAGCATTCGCTTAGTCACAGGTAGCCCCAGTCTGCTGGAGTCATAGGATAGAAAAAGCTGAGGAGCTTCTGAATGGGCTTTGGTCCTCTGTAAACAAAAGGACAAGGTCCTCTTGCAATCCAGGGTATGCAGGGTATGCAAGACAACCTCCTCCCTGCTGGCATGCGGCCGTGGGAAGAAGGTGGGGAGAACTACCCTCCTGATTGAGGTGAAAAGCGGACACCACCTTTGGGAGGAATTTGGGGTATGTTCAAAGCATCACCCTGTTTGTATAGAACGTGGTATAGGGTGGGTCCGCCACCAGGGCCTGCCGCTCGCTTACTCTGCGAGCGGATGTCAATGACACCAAAAAGGCCACCTTCCAGGAGAGGTGTCTCAAGTGGCAGGTGGACAAAGGATGGCCTAGTGAGCTGGGAAAGCACCATATTGAGGTCCCTTTCTGCTGCCGGAGGGCAGAGAGGGGGCTTGAAGAGCAGGAGGTCCCTGAGGAATCTGGAGACCAGAGGCTGGCCTGGGAGGGACTTCCCCTCTATAGGGTGATGGTTAGTTGCTATGGTGCTGAAATGCACCCTCACAGAGTTAGATTTCAAGCCCGGGTGTGAGAGATGCAGCAAGTACTGCAGCATGAGCTTTACCTGATAGGAGAACCTTTCTGCCCACCAGACAGAGAACCTCCTCCACTTGAAGGCGTAAGCCCTTCTGGTGGCTAGCTTCCGGGAGGCCAGGAGGATTTCCTCGAACTCACCTGGGAGGCTGAAAGGAGCCAGTGCTACCCTTTCAGCAGCCACGCTGTCAGTGTTAGGGACCCCAGGTTGGGGTGTAGCAGGAAGCCCTCCTCCTGAGACAGGAGGTCCAGTTCCCAGCCCAGTGGTACTGGGGTTGCTACCAACAGGGAGAGCAGCATGGGGAACCAGGACTGCCTGGGTCACCAAGGCACAGTCAGGATTACTGAGGTGTGCTCACTCTGGATCTTGAAAAGGCACTTGGCTATCAAAGGTGTTGGTGGGAATGCATAAAGCAGGCCCTGTGACCAGGAGATCAGGAAGGCATCCGTTGCCACCCTCCTGTAGTGTGGCCGAGGAGAGCAGAATTTGGGCAGCTGTGAGTTGTCCAGAGAGGCAAACAGGTCCAGCCAGGGTCTTCCCCAGAGACAGAAAAGCCTCCGGATCACTTTTGGGTCCAGGCACCACTCATGGGGCTGAAGGACCCGGCTAAGGTTGTCTACCAGGCAGTTGTCCTGACCTGGTAAGTACACTGCCCTCAGAAGATTATGGCTGTGCACTGCAAAGGAGTGGAGGGCCACTGCCTCCTGACAGAGGGAGTAAGAGCCCGTACCCACCCCTGCTTGTTCACACAGAACATAGCAACCTGATTGTCAGTATGAAGACCAGGTCGTCACTCAGGAGATGGCAGAAGACCCAAAGGTCTAGGAAGGCGGCCCTGAGCTTGAGGAGATTGATTTGCAGGAGGGATCCTCTGGGGACCAGGTGCCTTGGGTGCACTGGCCCTAACAATGTGCGCCCCAGCCTACAAGGGAGGCATCTGTCGTCAGGACCCTCTGAGGGGTCGGTGCCTGGAAGAGCATCCCTGCCCTGAGGTGATGTAACTGCCACCAGGTGAGGGGGGCCGCCAGCTGGTGGGTGACCTTCACTCTGTCCCTCAGCCTGTCCGTTGCCTGCATCCACTGGGAATGGAGGCACCACTGGCCTGCCCGCATATGCAGGCAGGTCAGAGGCGTAACGTGAACTGTCGAGGCCATATGGCCTAGCAGACGGAAGTGTCGGCGAGCTGGCACCGAATTGGAGCTCTGCACGTCTCTTGCCAGCTGCATCAGGTGGGTGGGCTCTCTCCATGGGAAGGAAGGCCCTGACCTGCAGTGTCCAGCTGGGCCCCTATGAATTCCAAGTCTTGGGCAGGGGAGAGGCTGGACTCGGGATAGTTGATGACGAACCCCAACTGCTGCAGGGTGTGGATAGTGAGCCTTGTGGCCTGCCTAGCCTCGAGAGGTGTGCTGCCTCTGATGTGCCAGTTGTCCAGGTAAGGGAAGACGTGGGCACCTTGGAGGCGCACATGGGCAGCTACGACCACCTTGTAAAGACCCTTGGAGAGGAGGCAAGGCTGAACGGCAGCACCCTGTACTGGTAGGGGCACCGGTTCCACCGCCCTATCCCTGAGCAAGCCTGCAAGTTCTGTGGCGAGCAAGGCCTGGTGGAGGCGAGGCTGTTGTGGCTCGACTAGGAAGACGTCTGGAGGGTTCTGATGCAGATGGAGGAAATACCCCTCCTGCACCACCCGCAGAACCCACTGGTCTGTGGTGATGCTGGCCCATCTGTGGGCGAAAAAGGCTAGTCGACCCCCCTGTGGGTTGAGGTGGGCCACTTAGGGGAGGAGAGGCCCAGCCCAGGGAGTCAAAAACTTCCCCCAGGTTGGGTGGGAGCTGGTGTCTGGGGCTTGGGAGCCTTGGGCTTCCTAGGCCCATGTCCCTGCCCTTTTGGCTGCGAGGATTGGTGAAGCTGCCCCGAGTAAGGCTGGTAGTGGCCAGCCTGGGAGTAGCCCTTTTTCCCCGAGGATTTTTTCCTTGGGCGAGCAGAAGCTTTTTGGACAGCCTCTGCCGGGTCACTACCTCGGCCTCAATCTCTGCAGCCTTATCAGACATCGGTTTCCTATATAGGTTCTCACCATTGCAGGGGACATCCAGGAGCTTTTTCTATACCCACTGCTCCAGGTCCGAGGTCTGCAGCTGCACCGGGTGCCAATGCCAGCGGCTGCAACCCTGGCCACAGACTCAAACCCGTTGTAGGTGGCCAGGGAGAGGAATATGGAACAGTCCTGGATACCTGCTGCTAGGGAATGGAACCTTCGCAGAGGTTCCCCAGTGAGGCCCGCCGAGAACCCAGAGAGTTCCTGTATCAGGCACTTAAGGTACATTCCAATGTACAGTTCGTATGCCTGTATTCTGCACCCGAGCATGGCACCCTGGTAGCACGAGGCCCGGGATACCCTGCTGGGGGGAACTGAAGAGTAGGTTTTCTGACTCTTCAGTTTTTGCATGGAGGACTCAACCACCATCGAGTTGTGGGGGAGTTGTAGCTTATGGACCCGAGGCCCTTCCAGATGCGATAGATGGCATCCAGGCACTGACTGACCACCAGCACAGAGTCCAGGGACTACCACATCCGGAGGAGCAACCTCTTGAGGATAGGTGAAATCGGCACCATGACAGTCTCCTTGGGAGGGGACTCATATTGTAGGATTTCAAGCTCCTCAGTGCGCAGGTTCTCCTCCGACGCCATCTGGATTGAAAGAGCTTGGGCCATGTCATGAACGAAGTCATGAAAGGCCACATCCTCAGGCGGGGAGTGGCGCCAAGGCTCCAGGGGAGACAGCTCGGAGGGAACATCCTGGTATCGGGAGGTCTCCAGAAAGGCCTTGCCCTTGGTCTCCCAGTCGGAGCTTGAGGGCGTCGAGGACCTGCTGTTGGACTCCCAGAAACTCGATGGAGAGGACTGGAACCCCAAGGAGCGTGACTGAGACCTTGATCGACGCTGAGGATTTACCCGAGGCCGGTGACACTCAGTGCCCAGTTTGACGACTGGTGGCTCCCCTGAGGCCAGGGGGCCCAACATCAATGCCTGCTGTAAGGCTAAGATGGAGGAGAAGCTCTGCTCCATGGCCGCCATGCAGGACTCGAGGCCAGATGGCTGTGCAGCACTTGGCATGAACACCGAAGCCCTCGGGTCTGACCCCAGGACTCCGGAGAATGCATCAAGGAGGACTATAGGTTCACGGGCCCTGGCACAGTCTCTGCCAGCCAAGGGCTCTTGTCTCGAGACTTTGAGGGTGCTGCTTTGAGTCGCCCAAGTCCTGTTGAGGGACCTTGCCAGGTTTGATTGGAGGCACCTCCTTCGGGACCTTCTTCTTTTTGGGAGGGTGAGGAGCCGCCGCTGCCGCGGGATTCTGTGGATGCCAGGACCTCTCGCAAAGGGCCGGTTTTGGAGATTGGGAAGCCGGGACAGAGACAGACCTTAGAAAAAGCTTCCCCTGCAACTCAGACTGCATCCTATTGGTTTTAGGGGTCATGGCCTGGCATCCGTCACAGGTGGAACTGTCATAGTTCGGGCCCAGGCAGCGGATGCAGCAGTCGTGAGTATCAGTGAACCGGAAGGGAGTCGGTACACAAACAGGAAAAAAGGAAGGAATTAAAGAACTCTTTCTGGGAGAGGAGAGGACCACGTCCATTGGGCTCCGTGCAAAAAAAGGAGACTGAGCAAGATGGTACCCTTGGGCAGGAAGGGGACCACATATGCATGGTAACATTCCCAAAGGCTTTCTTTGAAAGCTGGGGAAAAGCTCCGCGCAGGCTCAGTCAGTGCCGATGTCACCCATATGTGAGGACTGACTTCCTGCTTGTTCCTGGAGAAAGAATCCTCTCATCAGGGCTGTTTGGTCGTTTGGCTTACCTCTGGGTCTCTTGACACTGAGTGCTGATGTCAATGGCGAGTGTCTGTGTCAGACGCTGACGCAGAGGATCGAGACCCCTTCGATGCAGGTGCCGAGGTCTTTGATACCTTTCCTGTCGGTGAAACGGACAGATGCTTTTTGCTGCGTGTGGACTTCGATGAAGCATGGGAACCATGCAATGACCGTGACAGAGTAGAGGACCCCGAAGATTGTGCTGAAGTGGCTGAGTCTGCCTGAAACAGCTGTACCTGAAGTGGGAAAGCAAGCACAGAGTATCGAAGGGCACCGAAAAAAGAGTTAGAGAAGTACTCTTTCACAGCGGGGTTAGGACAAGGTCCTGATGGCTCCACGGAAAAAAAGATGACTGAACTGTTGGGCAGGAGGGAAGGCAGGCACACATGCGTGAAGGGCTGCTTCCAAAAGCATTCCTACTGAATGTTGCAGAGTGTTCACACGCGGGGCTCTGTTGATGCAGACGTCTCCCATATGTGAAAATTGGTTCCTGCTTGTTTCTAGAGATTCCCTTTTTACCCTTTAGAGATCCTTTGTGCTTATCTGCTGCTTTCTTGAATTCAGATACTGTCCTGGTCTCTACTACCTCTACTGGGAGACTATTCCATGCATCTACCACTCTTTCCGTAAAGAAATATTTCTGCATATTACTCCTGAGGCTATCCCCTTTCACATTCATCCTATGCCCCCTCGGTTCTCAGAGGCTGCCAGGACTTGAAGCATAAGCCCAAGATGTTCTCACAGAGGCAGTGAAGACACTGGTCACCAGATGAGAGCTAGCAGAAGAGCTGGAGCGCTGGAACAGCAGGGGGGGGGGGGGGCAGGCCAAGCAAAGCAGTCTTGTACATGAGGAACTAAACCAAGCAGCAGGAAAAGAGCAGTCAAGAAGCAGATGTAGGTCAGGGAAGCAGAACAGTTTCATAAGCAGAGTAGTGGAGGGTCAGATACTGAGGATCAGCAGTAGTAAGGCACACAGGAACTCACGCGTGAGAACTATCCGATGGCAATGTGGAAATGGAGTTGCTGTGAATCACCTTGTTTGTAATCCACTGTCTCTATGTACGGTGTATTGTATGAAGGTCTTCCAAGCTAATCGAGAGTACAAATTAAATTCTGAGCAGTTTTATATATTTTATGTCTTAAAAACTCTCATCCTCACATAGTTACATATACACATAGTAATAAAGTAGCTTTGAATGGAAACAAAGTCCTAAAAGTCAATCATGCAACCTTTTCCAGCTGCCTCACATTCTACAGACACCATACCATCCCAGTTAACTGGGATATATCTGTAGAGATAAGTAATTGTGGCAGATTGAACACCTAGTGTAATACTGTGAAAACCCATCAGAGGCAGCTTAGGACGACAACTTGCAATTAAGTTGTCTCTAATTAGTCAAGGTGTTGAAAAGCCTATAACACTAATAGAAGTCTGGTATTTTGGATGGCTGCAGTTATGCTATACTGTAGGGCCTGTAGCAACCATTTATTCTTTTTTTTATATAGTATCAAAGAAAAGTTATGTTTTCAGGGGTACAGTGACGAGTAGTTATTTGTTCATTTTGCTGATTGAAATCTGAGGAATTTAGTGGAACTATTTTAGCAAACCTCCACATGGAAAAATACCTCAATGAACTTTAATATCAAAGGTCATTATCATATTAATTTATTAGAAGACAGTTAATACAGTAAGATAACCAGTGATGGCAAATTGCCAACTGATTAAACTAATTGGCCCAGTTGTCGTCTTTTCTAGTTCCCTAAAGCTTTGGGTACATACATATATAAATTCCCATACTTAACTCAATATCACTTCCCCTGCATGTCTTTTATCCAATTTCTCAAACCAGCTTTTATCACTACCCCTAAACATGTACGAAGTATGTTTAAATTCTGTGTCCCAAACTTAATACAACCACCTGGCTCTCTCCTATATCTTATCAACAAGCTTTGATAATCTAAGCCAGTGTTCACAAGGCAGACCTGGTGTATCCCCTTAGGCAATCTGGTTTTCAGAATATCCACAATGAATGACCGCGCATAAATTTCTCTCATGCATATTCATGCATCCTGAAAACCAGAACAGATTTTAGGAACACTATTCTAAACTACCACAAATATTACAGAAGCTGGTGTCTGAACATTTGGCCACCCCATGCTTGCTGATAGGATTTTAACCATGACTACTTCATACAGGTCATCCCTAGCCTTGAATGCCAGATGTACAGCTCAACCAACACTATAACACTAGCTCTACCTTCCTCATTTCTTGCCAGCTGCCCTTACCATTGTGCTGTCTGTCTCAAGCAGATTTAACTAAATCATGGCTCTTACTGCAAATATGTCTGCTGGTGGGCTATTTCTAGCCATCCAGTATCCTCTTAGCAAAAAAAATAATCTCATGTTTATTCTGTACCTTACTCCCATCACTTTTAATCATGCCCACTTGTGCTTAAATTTCTTTTCCTATAGAAATTTGACCATTTTTTCAACTGTAAAGCATTTTTATTTGTTCACCAGATTTAAAGCCCATCTAATAATAAAACTGATCACAGCAGATCACAATATATACCCAGTCAGAAAAATACCCATACTTAAGAATAAAATGCCAAAAATCAATATTCAAAATTTGGAACTCAAAATAATCAGCCACTACCTGACAATAGAAATATAACAGCAATGAATGCTTCTATCAATCATATTCCCCACCCCCCTTTATAGTTCCAAGATCATTTCTAGGATCTTGTACTTTTTTGCAGGATTTGTGTTACAGGATTTGAATATTTCTGTAGCTCTTCTCTGAGCTGCTTTCATCCTTCTCAATGGCCAATATGAAGGTATGACTCCAGAACATAACAGTACTCAAAATGGGGGAGGGGGAGGGGGAATCTAATAGAGATCTAGACACTATTAACTTTTTTTTTAAACAATGATACCTCTACTTATGCAACAGAGTCAATTACTTTATTAATTACACTGACTGGCTACATTTAAGTCAATCCAAAATGATTTTGTCTAAATCTTGTTTGCTTGCCAGTTTCCATTTTCTGACCTTACACGTCATCTCCAGCTAAGAGATTTTTCTACTTAAATTGAAAAAAGTGGTCCAATTTAAAATTCTATTCTTAGTTTTTAAATGTCTTAATTTATCTGTGTTGAGAGACTTGGTGAATCTGCTTTGTTATTATCTACTGCCAAGAACACCAAGGTCCTTATTATTATTTCCAACCCAAAGAAAGTTGGAAAGAATAATACATAAAAGGGTCAATGTATGTATGTCTGTGCGCAGGCAAAATAACACGGAAAATTTAATAGAACGGGATCCAATGTGGCATTGCAAGAAAAAATGGTGAAGACACAGAGCTTGAAAATGGATCAGATCGGACTAGAAGTTCCAGAGAAATAAACCACCCCCAAAATTGGCCCAATTCATTTATACGAGAGAAGCCGTTTCAGCTTCCGCAGCATAGAAACTCAGATACTGTTTCACTTTATTTAGGGAATTGCTCCTTTCAAAACTCTCTCTCCTCTGTTCTCTGGTCTCCCGGTCACAACCCCACTCTACACCAAACACACTTCAAACACTCACCCATCTATCGATACCTATCCTCTCTAACACCCCCCCCCCAACTACCCTTTCTTACCTACCCCTGAACTAATGTCCCAACTATTCCCGCTCCCCACTAGAGGCTAGAGTGATAAACTTAAAGGAACTGAGGCAGGCAGCAAGATACAGAGAGACCTAGAGGAAGACTACAGAGCAGTTCCACATCCAGTCTGGCAGACTCCATGCTGCTTTAGTGGAAAAGTTCACCTGAAAAGAGAATTACCTTAGTGTGGCATTAGTGATCCTGCATTCAGAACCTGCCCACCAAGTGATATAGTATTCTCTTGCACAAAGGAAGTCTCTCTTAGAGGCATGTCCAATCCTATACGCTCTCCACTGGCTACCTAGTCCCAGTAAGATACAATATAAAACACTAGTCACCATTTTTAAGCTCATCAATGATATAGCCCCTTCACATCTATCAGCATTAATCCAGTCCCCCTCAGAAACTAGAATAAGAAGAGCAAACCTCAACACACTGCTAATTCCCGACTCTGTGAGGAAAGTGAAACAGATAACAACTAATACTGCCTTCTCTTATTATGCGCCCAGTCATTGGAACAAATTACCTTGCAGTCTGAGAGAGATTAAAGACCTTAGTTCTTTCAGGAAGGAGCTTAAAACATACCTGTTCACCCAACACTTTCACGACTTACAACCTACACTCGAGAAAATGGCACAAGATTACGCAACTCAACTAACACAAGTTTACCCAACCTAACTCAAAACCCACTTTCCCATACTTCACCCATACTGAACGTTAGCCAGTCGTATAATGACTGTTGTAAACAATCTCTCTGTTGTAGAATTCCATACTTCTGTACTATTATAATTTTTTTCTCCATACTATACTATCATCTGTAAATAATGAATAATTTCTCTCAACCAATGTAAATAGCTAATATGTTTTACTTATGTTAGTTATCTATGTACTTAATGTTCCATTGTTACTTAATGTTCCATGTAATTTAAATTTAATGTTAATGTTTTGACATGTTCTCTGTAAACCGCACCTGATCTCTGGAAGGGGCGGTATAAAAAACACACAAATAAATAAATAAATGTGCCCAAGAGGGAAAGGTTAGAATAGATGCAGTAACTGGCAATTGTCATTAGGGATGTAGATAACTGGGTGGCTAGTGAGGATAGTTTGGTAACTTAACTGCCTGGTGCAAAGGTAGTAAAACCTCATGTGTCACCCTATATAGGATTTTAGACAGCACTGGGGAGGAACTGACTGTAGCAAAGACACAAGAAAAGTGCACAAAGGAGGTTCTGGAAGCTAATTTTGGACTTTTAGAAAATTGAAATAGCAGAACTTTCAGTGTAGCATTCTCAAAAATGTTCCTCATTCTATGTGCAGAACCTGGGAGGTAGGCAAAGCCCCAGAGTTTCAATGTGTGGATGAGATGGTTGTACAGGGAGGAAAGATCTGAATTTGTTAGGAACTGGGCAGCATTCTGGGGAAGAGGAAACCTATTCGAAAAGGCTGGGTTTCACCTTAACCAAAGTAGAATCAGGCTGCTGGTGCTAACCTTTCAAAAAGGAGGAAGAGCAACTTTTAAACTAGATCACTGGGGAAAGCTGGTCATTCAGAAGAGCATAGTTTGGAGTACAGTATCTTCAAAAGATACTGGCAAAATTAAATGCCAGTTGTTGATTGGGACATCCCAACTGCAATGTCATTTAGAAGCAAGGAGATCCTAAATTCTATACAGGGAGAACTATACTGGCAACAGAACTCACACGGGAGGGGTCAATACTAGACCTAGTACTTACAAATAGGGCGTATATTTCTCATGGGACAATGAGTGATCATCTCACATCCAGTGATCACCAAATGGTGTGGTTCAGCATTAGAACAAAGGCCGAGATACTTCATTTAAAAGTGATGGTCCTAGACTTTAGGAAAATTAGCTTTGTCAAGATGGGACAATACTTCAAGAAGTTGCTAGCTAAATGATAACAGCTGAGGGATGCAGAAAAGCAGAGGACAAAACTGAAAGAATATCAACAAACCTTTTTGTTAGGAAAGTAATGCATGTGAAAGGAAAAGGAGACTACTACAGTTCTCAAAAGTAGTAGCTGAAGAGGTAAGGAAAAAAAAGAGCGGCTTTCATTAAACACAAGAGATCATAGGAGGAAGAGGAAGACAAGAATCAATATTTGGAAAAGCTAGGAAAGTAGTCAGGAAAGAAAAGATATAAATGGAAGAAAAAATAGCCAATGCAATGAAATGGGGGGGACAAAACATTTTTCAGGTAGGTTAGTGATGGAAGTGCAAAAATGGTATTTTCAGACTCAAGTGTGAAGGGGAGGAATATGCTAAACCAGAAGTCTGTGTTGGAGGGAGAGGAAGTGCGTTATAATAGCAGGCAAGAACCACAATGCAGCAACAGAGCCTTTGGTAAGCACTGCGTTGCAATTCCTTTGCCACTGCAACTGCTGCTGGCCTAGGAGAGCAGCGGCAGTGGTGGCAATGGGCACCCCCCCCAAAGGGCAAGCACTTTAAGTGACCATCTAGTTCACCTAATAATCGTGCTGGCCATGAATACAGGCAAATGGAGCTCAGTCTGAGGAGAAGAATAAAACCGGTGGTGTGTGCCACAGGCCTCTGCTCTTGTTCAGATTATTTTTAAACATTTTTGTAAGTGATACTGAAGAAAGGCTGTTGGGTAAGATTTTCCTCTTTGCAGGTTATATCAAAATATGCAATAGTGTAGACATCCACGAAGGTGTAGATTACATCAGGAGGGATCCAGCGAAGCTTCAATTATGGTACAAATTTTGGCAGCTGTGATTTCATGCTAAAAAAAAATGCAGGGTCATGCATTTGGGCTGCAAAACTCCAAGGGAGCAGTACAGTATAGGAGATGAAATATTTCTGGTCACGAAAGAAGAGCAGGATCTAGGGGTGATTGTCTTGATGATCTTAGGGTAGCTAAACAGGTAGAAAAGGCAATGGTGAAAGGTAGAAGGATGCTTGGGTTAGACAAGGAGATGAATGACCAGCAGGAATGAGGAGGTGAAAGTGCCTCTGTATAAGTCTTTGGTGAAATCTCCTTTGGAGTACTGTATACAATTCTGGAGAACACAAAGGACCAGATATTTGGGGAGAGATAAAGATCTCATTATGTATACTTTGGAAGAAAGGCGGGAGAGTGGCTATATGATAGAGACTAGTGATGGCATTTTCTGTTTTGCCTTTGTTTATGTGGTAGATATAGCATAGTTACTCACCTGTAACAGGTGATCTCCGGGAACAGCAGGAATTTAGTCTTCACAAATGGGTATCGTTGGTACCGACGGAGCCTGCGCGGGAATGCTCCCCAGCATCCAATTAGGAAGCTTTTGGGAGCATCCCACAGTGCCTGCGTGCTGCGTTCCCACCTTTCCCAACTGCCTCTCTCCAGTTGAGTTTAAAGCTGAGACAAAGAGAGAGAGAGGGAAAGAGAAAGAGATAGAGAGATACAACTCCTAGGGGAGGTGGGTGGGTTGTGAAGACTAAATTCCTGCTGTTCCCGGAGATCACCTGTTACAGGTGAGTAACTATGCTATATCCAGGAACAAGCAGGAATGTAGTCTTCACATATGGGGACTCCCTAGCTTTAGATGCCAGGGAGAGACCCCAGAAGTTGTGTGTCCCTGTGAAAGGGCTCCACTTCCCCCCATGGATCTCTGGCATCCAACCAGGGATGGTGGGTAGGAGTTGATTAGGTATGGAACAGGTGTTGAAGAACAGCCTGACCAAACAAGGCATCCCGGCGTGAGTCCTTGTCCAAGCAATAATGGGCTGTGAAGGTATGAACCGAGGCCCAAGTGGCTGCTTGACAGATGTCATCGATAGACACAGAGTGCAGATGAGCCATTGAAGCTGCCATGGCTCTCACATTGTGAGCTGTGACATGGCCCTCCAGAGGAAGATTCTTACTCTGATAGGCAAAGGAAATACACTGAGCAATCCAGCTGGACAGTGTTCTCTTGGAGACTGGAAGTCCCAAATGAGAAGGATCAAAAGCAACAAAGAGTGGAGAGGACTTTCTATGTTGCTGTGTTCTTTGCAAGTAAAAGCCTAAAACTCTTTTACAGTCCAAAGTATGAAGATTCCTTTCTGCATTAGATGCATGAGGCCTTGGAAAAAACACAGGCAGGTAGACTGCTTGGTTTAAATGAAAAGGCGAGACCACCTTTGGCATAAAGTGTGGATGAGTCTTAAGGACTAACTTGTCATGATGGAACCTTGTGTAAGGTGATCAGCTACTAGTGCCTGCAACTCACTGATGCGGCATGCTGATGTGATTGCAACGAGAAAGAGAACTTTCCAAGAAAGGAATTTCAATGAGGTAGTAGCTAAGGGTTCGAAAGGTGGCTTCATGAGCTGACCAACAACCAGGTTTAAGTCCCATGCCACCTGTGGTGGCCTAATGGGAGGCTTAGTTAGAAGAAGGCCTATCATAAATCTTGCTGCAAGAGGATGGGAGGAAATAGGTTGTCCATTTAGAGGCTTGAAAGAAGCTGCAATAGCACTCAAATGGACTCTTACTGAGTTAGTCTTAAGTCCTGCATTGGATAAATGAAGGAGATACTCCAGTAATGATTCCAGAGGTATCGCAAGGGGGTTAAGACCCTTCTGCGAACACCATATGGTAAACCTTTTCCACTTGTAAGCATAAGAGCGTCTTGTGGAAGGCTTCCTGGAAGCATAAAGGATATCCTTTACTTGCTGAGGGAGGTTAAGATTATGAAGATATAGGCCTTCAGCAACCAAGCCCTGAGATGCAGAGACTGGGGATTGGGATGCCATAACATTCCGTCCTCCTGAGACAGGAGATCTGGAGCAGACCCTAACTTCAGGGAGGGAGCTTGAGAGAGATGTAGAAGCAGAGGGTACCACACTTGCCATGGCCAGTGAGGAGCTATAAGAATCATACGGCCTCTGTCTCTCTGAAGCTTGAACAGGGTTTTGGGAATTAGGGGAATGGGCGGAAAGGCATAAAGGAACTCTCGACCCCAGTGAAGGAGGAAAGCATCCCTGGCCTGAGCCTTCTGAGCCGGAATTCTGGAACAGAACCGGCGAAGTCTGGCATTCAACGGACTTGCAAAGAGGTCTATGTCCGGGGTTCCGCAAATTTGAAAAATCTTGGTTACCTGGTCTGCATGCAGAGACCATTCGTGTGGAAGCAGAACTCGACTGAGTCTGTCTGCCCAAGAGTTTTGTATGCCTGGAAGATACACTGCCAGGAGATGAATCTGACGCTCTCTGGCGAGGGCCCATAGTCGCAAAGCTTCGTTGCAAAGCGACAGAGAGCCTGTTCCACCCTGCTTGTTCACGTACAACATGGCTACTTGATTGTTCGTCGGAATGAGGACTGTCTTGTAGCTGAGCAGGGTGTGGAACACTCGAAGAGCAAGGAAGATTGCTCTGAGCTCTAAGAGATTGATATGTAGATGAGTCTCCTGTGGAGTCCAGGTGCCTTGGGTGGAGAGGTCTTGCAGATGAGCTCCCCAACCCATTGGTGAAGCATCTGTCGTGAGAGTTGCCTGGGGTAAAGGTTGTTGAAATGGGGACCCCAGCAACAGGTTCTGAGTGGACTGCCACCATTGGAGGGACAAAATAAGGCGATTTGTGTTTACTATTTTGTCTGACACGCACCCTGATGCCTGGGTCCATTGAGTGGATAAAGTCCACTGGGCTGCTCTCATATGGAGGCGAGCATAAGGAACCACATGCATGGTAGATGCCATGTGGCCTAGTAGTTGAAACATTTCTCGAGCAGAGAGAAGAGGCTTTAGCACTGCTTGAGAAGCTAACTGCACCATGCGAAGGCAACGGGCCTGGGGAAGATAGGCCCTTGCTTTTCTGGTATCCAGCAAAGCTCCTATGAAATCTAGAGACTGAGTAGGAGTTAGACTGGATTTTGGGATGTTTATGACCAGACCCAAATACTGAAGGATACACATTGTCCATGATAAAGAAGTCCTGGCCTCTGACTCTGATGGGGTTCAAATGAGCCAATCGTCTAAGTAGGGGAAGACGAATATTCCTAGAGTGCGAAGAAATGCTGCTACCACGGCCATGCATTTCGTAAACACCCTTGGTGCTGAGGCCAGGCCAAAAGGAAGCACCCTGTACTGGTAGTGCTTCCCTTGAAAAAGGAACCGAAGGAACTTTGTGTGGGTTGGATTTATGAGAACATGGGTGTACGCAACCTTGAGATCTAGAGAACAAAGCCAATCCTGACTCTGAAGGTATGGCAGCAGAGATCCCAGAGAAATCATCTTGAATTTCTCTTTGAACAGGAATTTGTTAAATTCTCTGAGGTCTAAGATAGGTCTGTATCCGCCTGTTTTCTTTGGGATAAGGAAATAGGAAGAGTAAAACCCTGTACCCTGTTGATGAATGCATACTTCTTCTATTGCCCCTTGGGCAAAAAGCATAGTGACCTCTTGATCTAACAGGTTGTTGAGAGAGGTCTGAGAATTGAACTGTCTTACCATTGTGGGAGGGGGCATGCAAAGAAAGTGAAGCTTGTACTCCTCTTTTATAATGGAGAGAGTCCAAAGTTCTGCTGTTATCTGTCCCCATCTGGGGGCACAGTGAGACAACCTTCCTGGGATGGTGGAAGGCTCTGGTCCATTGAGGGCCAGGAAGGCTAAGTTCTCTAGATGAAAGTCAAAGGCCTTGTGGAGGCTGAGACTGCTGAGACGGTTGAAGCTTAGCAGTCTTTGCTTTCCTTTGTTTAGGTGGTTGCTGACTCTTCCGGGCAGGCTGTCCTGCAGAACGTCCCTGCTGGGAATAAGAAGGATAAAACCTGTTCTTTTTGAGAAGAATGGTTTCTTGAAAGACTTCTTCCTTGCAGGATCAGCTGTGGCTTTGGATAACCTATCCAAAGTGGAGTTGTCAGCATCCAACTCATTGGCTTTCTCTTGCCAATTCTTACCGAATAGATTCTCACCTGTACAAGGGATATTGCCCTGTTTGTCTTGCACCCAGAGCTCCAAATCGGATGCCTGGAGCCAGGCAACTCTACGTGCACCTATGGCAATGGCAGAGGTTCTGCTTATGCACTCAAAACAGTCAAAAGCTGCATGATTGACAAACTTAGAAACATCCTGGGCATGTTTGACCAGTGTGAGAAAATCCTGCCTTTTGTCCTCAGGAAGGAGGGGGCTTAAAACCTCTAAATCTCCTGTGACTTCTTTAAGGAACATTCCCATATATAAAATATAGGAACTGATCCTGACAGAAAGCATGGAAAGTACGACCTCCAAAGGCATCCAAAGTTCTACACTCACGTCCTGGAGGATTAGAGGCATGCCTCTTTGCACTCCTGATCCTTCTCATAGCTGACTCCACTACAATAGAGTGGTGAGGAAGCTGAGTTTTCTGGAAGCCAGGACAAGGAGGGACTCGATACATGGTATCCAGTCTGCGAGAGTGAGGAGAGGTGGTAAGAGGTGTCTCCCACATTCTCAACATGAGATCATGTAAGATCTCATGGATAGGCAAGGTAGCTGCCTCCTTAGGAGCTTTGGGATATTGTAAAATCTCCAACTCCTTTGCCCTGGGCTCTGTTTCAGGAGTCACAGTAATGGACAGACCTCGAGCCACCTCCCTGATAAAATCCTGAAAGGAGATATCTTCTGGAGGAGACATCCTATGTTTAGGAGAGGAAGGCTCCTCCTGGAGAAGTATTCCGGTACCGACAGAGCTGTCAGAATCCTCGGAGTCTTCTGAGGATTCCAAGTACCTTCTGTCTGGGTGCTCTTGAAGAGCCCAATACCTGTATCGACCAAAGTCGGTACCGGGGGGAATCGGTACCAGTTTATCGGTACCGGAAGGCATCGCATGACTGGGTACCGGCAAAGCGGACACTGATGTCGATGCTGTCGGTACCGGTTGAACTGTCTGACGAGGTTCCGAGGGTGTCGATGCCGCAAGGAGAGCCGCCAGACTGCGTTCAATAGCCAGGAACCTCTGGTCTATTGACGCTGCCAATGCCTGGGTATCGGTACCGGAGAAAGCAGCCGGTACCCCAGAGCATGGCACCAGTAGTTCTGCTGAGGTCGAGGCCTCAAGAATATACTGGAGCCTGAATGTTTTGGAAGCCGAAGCCTCCCGCCGGGGAAATTTTGCCGGTACAGAACCCTCAAGGGCAACGCCAGAGGCATCTCAATGCTTGGAAGAATATCTACCCTTTGAAGACCGGCTAGACTTATGTTTAGTTACCTGAGATCCATGGGAGGACGACGAAGCCCTGGAAGACGTCGATGCCACAGAAGCTGCATCGGAGGGAAAAAGGGCGCTGAGCTTAGCAGCTCGGTTTTGTCGACCCCTCTTGGACATCATGGCAGAAGCCATACATTCGGAGATGGAGTGGTCAGGACCTAAACATTTAAGACACCACTCATGGGTGTCGGTGACGGAGATGGTACCGCCACACTTGGTGCACTTTTTGAAACCCGAAGCGGGTTTTTCCATAATGGAGGAGATTTTGGGCCTAAGGCCCAAAATGCCGCGTGCACCTGGAAAAGAAAAGTTTGGAAAAAAATTGTATATATATTTTTATTTTTTTAAAGAAAAGAAAAGAAAAGAAGAACCGGCGGTACCGGTATAGCGTCGAGGAAGGCAGACGCGACCACAAAAAAGAATGAATAAGGAAAAAAATTTTCTGCGGTGACAGGGACGACCACCTGCTGGCTCCGCGGAAAACGAAGAACTGGAGAGAGGCAGTTGGTAAAGGCAGGAAGGCAGCACGCAGGCGCTGTGGGATGCTCCCAAAAGCTTCCTAATTGGACGCTGGGGAGCGTTCCCGCGCAGGCTCTGTCGGTACCAACGATACCCATATGTGAAGACTATATTCCTGCTTGTTCCTGGAGATCTGTCATGATACACTTCCTTAATAATTTTATCTCAGATACCTGCAGGAGCTTGTCTTGCTGCTAACCAGAGATGGGAGGCCCTTGGATTATAGTCAGTGGGGCAATTATGTGAAGGTTGTGTCATAAAAGATTTTGTTTCACTTCCTGTTAAGGGAGACAAAGGTTTTTGTGTCTCTTCAGGATCTCATAATTCTAACCAGTGTTCTGGACTGGTCACTGTTGCAGAAAGGATGCTGGGCTTGATAGATCATGGCCCGACTCAACATGGCTTTTCTTATGTAATTAGTGGTTGGAATTAGGGCTTAGTCCCTGACTGATGATTGTTGTTGCAATGACTCAAGTAAACTGGGAAGATTAGTTGCAAATAAAAGGTTCATGGCACTAAATCCCAACTCTGGTTCTGACTGGCCTGGAAATATAAAAGAAAGGGGAAGAAACACCACACTAACCCCCCCCCCCTCCAAAATTCCCTCTACACCAAAACAACAAATTGGGGTTCATCATATTGAGCATTTATGCCTGGATTTAAAATGGAGACCATTTCTAAAACAAAATCTCTCCATCTTCTTTTCCTAAAAAGATATCAGAAATCATATCAAAAAAATCTAGCTAGCAAAAACTTTGAAATTACTTTGGTCAACATACTAACCTTTTCTCCCTGGAGTGATGGAACAGAGTCTCGTAAACTGTGAAAACTGTCTTTAATGTGGTCCCTGCGTTTGCGCTCCAGTGCATTATGGTGAGCTCGTTTGTCTGCCTACAAATCAACAAAAAAGTAAAAGGTATTTTACAGTGTGCTTTTAACATACATAAGTTGCAACAATCTGTTGATCTTGGATTCCCCTGATCAACAATCTTCAGACCTCACCAACAGGGCAGCCGTTCATGAAAACATCAATTGAAGATAACAGAAGAATACTTTGGATCTGACACCTAACATGAGGTTATAAAGTCACTCACTTGAGGCAAATACTACATTCAACCTATTGCACTACTGTATTATGTAGGCAAGAGCCCAATATAATTACTATATTTACTGTGTAAAAACTCTAAATTTAACCAATTTAACCATTAGTTTTCTGTATTGTTTATTTAAATTGAGTGGAGGAGTGGCCTAGTGGTTGGGGCAAGGTAATTCAGGCCGGAAGGTCGGGGGTTCAAATCCCACTAGAGGACAGCAACCTTGGGCCGGAAGGACTGGGGTTTCTAGTCCCACAGGTGCTCCTTGTGGTCTTGGGCAAGCCACTTAACCCTCTATAGCCCATGTTCCATGTAAAATAGTTATCTCCAAGTTATAATGCCCTGTTCAATGTAATTTCAGTTTGTTCAATGTAAACCGCACTGATGCAGAATAGCGCGGTATATAAGAGAGTTAAAATAAAAAAAAAAATAAAAAATTATGTTTGTTGTAAGCAGAGTCAAGTTTATGTTTATGTTTATTAAAACTTTATATACCGCCCAATATGGTACTTTTTTGGTATTTGTACACGGCTTCGACTCTTATATAAAGTGGTCTAGAAGAATTGTTAAATAAATAATTTCAAGTAGAGATGTACATGTCCCGGAAATTTTTAACTGAGGGAAAATAAGGGAAAAATAAACCAGGAAGAAATGAGAAAAATTGGGAAATAATATTTCAGCAGAAATCATTTTTTAAACTTTTAATTTCTGGATCAAAATTCCAACTTTTCACAAAAACATCTGAATAATACATTGACTTGCCCACATTCCATATTTTAACAAGAAAAGACATTTACACAGGGCTGGCCCATCCATTGGGCGAGCTAGGCAGCCGCCCTGGGTGGGTGGCTTTGTGTCACCCCTTTGTTGCCTGCAGCAGGTCATGTGTTTCGGCACACATGACCTGCCACTTGTGATCCCCCTCTGATGCAACTTACAGTTGGAGGGGGGTCAGAAGCGGCAGACCATGTGTGCCATCACTTTTAAAATACTGCTGCTGCCACCTGCCTGCTCCCCAAGACTGAATCGGCTGCAATGGTGGGTGATGTGGCTCTGCAGGGGTGGCTTGGTGCTGGGGGGGGAAGTGCGGCCGGAGTTTCTGCCTGGGATGGCAGAAACCCTTGGGCCAGCCCTGAATTTACAGTCCTCCACCCTACCAAGCCCAGCCCTAAACCCCCTCCCTCTCTCCCTTATCCTTTCCCCCCTAACTCCCCCCTTCATGCACTAATTATAACTGAATCTATAAATAATCATTTGGTGAAGTCCATTATTGATCAAATTTGTCCATCGACTGATGTCCCATTACTGTTAAATTATCCATTAGCGAAACTTTGCGCAATCTAATACACTGAACCGCCATCAGAGGCTCTAACTGCTTCCATCAGTATGCTATTTCACAGCGAGGCACGTCCAAGTATGTGCTTATAGGCCTCTGGTGCTTTTGAGATCCAGGTCTCCAACATCAATAACAATAGTTAAGATGAATGTAATATCCCCCTTGAAAATATCATTCAGCAATATATGAACTTGTTGCTAGGAGGACTGGATCTTGGGGGAAGGGCCACTATACCTAGGAAAATGTACCAGCACCACCAACACTATGATAATCATCAATGGAAATGTTTTGTGTAATCAAACCTGTTTAGATACCTTCAGAACAATATTTTAAGTGTTTTCTCTAACAGACACCAATATAGATTAACTGGGTTTTTTTTCAGTGCCATCAAGTAAGTGTTGACTCATAGTGACCCAGCTACCTCTGGGTTTTCTTGGCAATGTATCACCAGAAGTAGATTGCCAGCCTTTTCTTCTGAGGCAATGGATGGTAAAGTGACTTGCACAAGGTCACAAGGAGTGCCAGTGGTAATCGAACCCTTGATCTTATGGGTACTAGGCAGTTGCTCTAACCACTAGGCTACTCCTCAGATGAACATCTAAATTTGATCAAATAGAATTCTCCACGGTTTTTCCATGAGATCCATCCACAGGTCCCTTTCCCATGCTACCAGGTGCCCATAAGTCAAAAAGCTGGGCACTCTCAAGACCAGATAGAGAGTTGTGATGAGACCTTTTCCTCTTATATCATATAGCGTAAGCTTTGTTAGCCCTTCTTAAAATCACTCTTTATTTCTCTTTGCCTTCAAGATAATGGGTTACCTGCACATACTGATAATAATCTGTATCTCTTAACCCATATCTTCCCCCATAGCTCCTCAAAGTTAAGAATCTCATCATCCAAAAACTGGTAGGACGTCCACAAATCCTGTCGGTCCTATCTGTGATAAGCTTCCCCCTCTCTGCCCAGAGATAAAGCATAGTTACTCACCTGTAACAAGTGATCTCCGGGAACAGCAGGAATTTAGTCCTCACATATGGGGTATCGTCGGTACCGACGGAGCCTGCGCGGGAAAGCTCCCCAGCGTCCAATTAGAAAGCTTTTGGGAGCATCCCACAGCGCCTGCGTGCTGCCTTCCCGCCTTTCCCAACTGCCTCTTTCCAGTTGAGTTTTAAAGCTGAGACAAAGAGAGAGAGAGGGAAAGGAAAGAGATAGAGAGATACAACTCCTAGGGGAGGTGGGTGGGTTTTGAGGACTAAATTCTTGCTGTTCCCGGAGATCACCTGTTACAGGTGAGTAACTATGCTATCTCCAGGAACAAGCAGGAATGTAGTCATCACATATGGGGACTCACTAGCTTTAGGTGTCAGGGAGAGACCCCAGAAGTTGTGTGTCCCTGAACAGGGCTCCACTTCCCCCCATGGATCTCTGGCATCCTACCAGGGATGGCGGGTAGGAGTTGATTAGGTATGGAACAGGTGTTGGAGAACAGCCTGACCAAACAAGGCATCCCAGCGGGAGTCCCTGTCCAAGCAGTAATGGGCTGTGAAGGTATGAACCGAGGCCCAAGTGGCTGCTCGACAGATGTAGTCGATAGACACAGAGTGCAGATGAGCCATTGAGGCTGCCATGGCTCTCACATTGTGAGCTGTGACATGGCCCTCCAGAGAAAGGTTCTTACTCTGATAGGCGAAGGAAATACACTGAGCAATCCAGTTAGACAGTGTTCTCATGGAGACTGGAAGTCCCAAATGAAAAGGATCAAAAGCAACAAAGAGCTGAGAGGACTTTCTATGTTGCTGTGTTCTTTGTAAGTAAAAGGCTAAAGCTCTTTTACAGTCCAAGGTATGAAGATTCCTCTCTGCATTTGATGCATGAGGCCTTGGAAAAAACACAGGTAGGTAGACCGCTTGGTTTAGATGAAAAGGCGAGACCACCTTTGGCATAAAGTGTGGATGAGTCCTAAGGACTACCTTGTCATGATGGAACCTTGTATAAGGTGGATCAGCTACTAGCGCTTACAACTCACTAATGCGGCGTGCTGATGTGATTGCAATGAGAAAGATAACCTTCCAAGAAAGGAATTTCAAGGAGGTAGCAGCTAAAGGTTCAAAGAGTGGCTTCATAAGCTGCCCAAGAACCAGGTTTAAGTCCCATGCCACCGGTGGTGGCCTAATGGGAGGCTTAGTTAGAAGGCGGCCTCTCATAAATCTTGCTATAAGAGGATGAGAGGAAATAGGTTGTCCATTTAGAGGCTTAAAGGAAGCTGCAATAGCACTCAAATGGACTCTTACTGAGTTAGTCTTAAGTCCTCCATTGGATAAATGGAGGAGATACTCCAGCAATGATTCCAGAGGTATCACAAGGGGGTTAAGACCCTTCTGCGAACACCATATGGTAAACCTTTTCCACTTAAAAGCATAAGAGCGTCTTGTGGAAGGTTTCCTGGAAGCATAACGAATATATTTTACTTGCTGAGGAAGATTAAGATCTTGGAGATCTAGGCCTTCAGCAACCAAGCCCTGAGATGCAGAGACTGGGGATTGGGATGCCATAACATTCCGTCCTTCTGAGACTGGAGATCTGGAGCAGACCCTAACTCCAGGGAGGAAGCTTGAGAGAGATGTAGAAGGAGAGGGTACCACACTTGCCGTGGCCAATGTGGAGCTATGAGAATCATATGGCCTCTGTCTCTCTGAAGCTTGAACAGGGTTTGGGGAATGGGTGGAAAAGCATACAGGAAGTCTTGACCACAATGAAGGAGGAAAGCATCCCTGGCCTGAGCCTTCTGAGCCGGAATTCTGGAACAGAACCGGGGAAGTTTGGCATTCCATGGACTTGCAAAGAGGTCTATGTCCGGGGTTCCGCAAATTTGAAAAATCTTGGTTACCTGGTCTGCATGCAGAGACCATTCGTGTGGAAGCAGAACTCGACTGAGTCTGTCTGCCCAAGAGTTTTGTATGCCTGGAAGATTCACTGCCAGGAGATGAATCTGATGCTCTCTGGCGAGGGCCCATAGTCGCAAAACTTCGTTGCAAAAGCGACAGAGCCTGTTCCCCCTGCTTGTTCACATAGAACATGGCTACTTGATTGTCTGTATGAATGAGGACTGTCTTGCAGCTGAGCAGGGCGTGGAACACTTGCAGAGCAAGGAAGATTACTCTGAGCGCCAAGAGATTGATATGTAGTTGATTCTCCTGTGGAGGACAGGTGCCTTGGGTGGAGAGGTCTTGCAGATGAGCTCCCCAACCCATTGGAGACGCATCTGTTGTGAGAGTTGCTTGGGGTAAGGGTTGTTGAAAAGGGGACTTCAGCAACAGGTTTTGAGTGGACTTCCATCACTGGAGGGACAAAATAAGGCGACTTGTGTTTGCTATTTTGTCTGACAGGCATCCTGATGCCTGGGTCCATTGGGTGGATAAAGTCCACTGAGCTGCCCTCATATGGAGGCGAGCATAGGGAACCTTATGCACAGTAGATGCCACGTGGCCTAGTAGTTGTAACATTTCTCAAGCAGTTAGATGAGGCTTTAGCACTGCTTGAGAAGCTAACTGCACCATGCGAAGGCAATGGGCCTGGGGGAGATAGGCCCTTGCCTTTCTGGTATCTAGCAAAGCTCCTATGAACTCTAAAGACTGAGTGGGAGTTAGACTGGATTTTAGGATGTTTATTACCAGCCCTAAATACTGAAGGATACGCATTGTGCAGGATAGAGAAGTCCTGGCCTCCGACTCTGTTGGGGCTCGAATGAGCCAGTCGTCTAAGTAGGGGAAGAAGAATATCCCTAGAGTGCGGAGAAATGCTACTATTACAGCCATGCATTTCGTGAACACCCTTGGTGCTGAGGCCAGTCCAAAAGGAAGCACCCTGTATTGGTAGTGCTTTCCTTGAAAAAGGAACCGAAGGAACCTTCTGTGGGTTGGATGGATGAGGACATGAGTGTACGCATTCTTGAGATCTAGAGAACAAAGCCAATTCTGACTGAATATATGGCAGCAGAGATCCAAGAGAAATCATCTTGAATTTCTTCTTGACAAGGAATTTGTTCAATTCTCTGAGGTCTAAGATAGGTCTGTAACCCCCTGTTTTCTTTGGGATAAAGAAACAAGGGGAATAGAACCCTGTACCCTGCTGATGAATGGGTACTTCTTCTATTGCCCCTTGGTCAAGAAGGATAGCGACCTCCTGACCTAACAGGTTGATAAGAGAGGTCGGAGAATTGAACTGCTTTACTATTGTGTGAGGGGGCATGCTTGCAAAATGAAGCCTGTACCCCTCCTTTATGCTGGAGAGTGTCCAATGCTCTGCTATTATCTGCCCCCATCTGAGGGCAAAATGACATAGCCTTCCTGGAATGATGGAAGGCTCTGGTCCCCCGAGAGCCAGGAAAGCTAAGTTCTCTAGCTGAAAGTCAAAGGTCCTTTGGAGGCTGAGACTGCTGGCCCGGCTGAGGCTTAGCAGTCT
This sequence comes from Ichthyophis bannanicus, assembly GCA_033557465.1. NCBI lineage: Eukaryota > Metazoa > Chordata > Amphibia > Gymnophiona > Ichthyophiidae > Ichthyophis > Ichthyophis bannanicus. Next base: position 241,287,885 of record CM066037.1, read on the forward strand.
TTGCTTTCTTCTGTTTCGGTGGTTGCTGACCTTTCTTGGCAAGCTGACCTGCAGAACGTCCCTGCTGAACATAAGCAGGATAATATTTTCTCTTTTTAGAAAAGAATGGTTTCTTGAACTATTTCTTTCTAGCAGGATCAGCTGTGGACTTGGATAACCTATCCAAAGTGGAGTTTTCAGCATCCATCTCATTGGCCTTTTCCTGCCAATCTTTACCAAACAGGTTCTCACCAGTACAAGGGATATTTCCCAATTTGTCTTGTACCCAGAGCTCTAGATCAGATGCCTGGAGCCAAGCAATTCCACGTGCATCTATGGTAATAGCCGAGGTTCTGCTTATGCACTCAAAGCAGTCAAAGGCTGCACGGTTGGCAAATTTAGAAACATCTTGGGCATGTTTGACCAAAGTGAGAAAATCCTGGCTTCTATCCTCAGGAAGAATAGGACTTAAAGCTTCTAAATCATCTGTGACCTCCTTTAGGAACATTCCCATGTAGAGACTATAGGAACTGATCCTGGCAGAAAGCATGGAAGCCCCGACGTCCAAAAGCATCCAGGGTTCTGCACTCACGTCCTGGAGGATTAGAGGCATGCCTCTTTGCACTCTTGATCCTTCTCATAGCTGATTCCACTACAATAGAGTGGTGAGGAAGCTGAGTCTTTTGGAAACCAGGACAAGGAGGGACTCGATACATAGTATCCAGTCTGCGAGAATGAGGAGAGGTGGTAAGAGGTCTCCCACATCCTTAACATGAGATCATATAAAATCTCATGAATGGGCAAGGTAGCTGCCTCCTTAGGAGTTTTGGGATTTTGTAGAATTTCCAACTCCTTGGCCCTTGGCTCTGTTTCAGGGGCCACAGTAATGGACCGGCCTCGAGCCACCTCCCTGATAAAATCCTGGAAGGAAATATCCTCTGGAGGAGACATCCTGCGCTTAGGGGAGGAGGGCTCCTCTGGGAGAAGCATTCCTGCATTGACAGAACTGTCAGAATCCTCAGATTCTTCTGAGGACTCGAAGTACTGTCTGTCCGGATGCTCTTTAAGAGCCCGATAACCGTACCGACTGAAGTCGGTACAGCACAGTTACTTACCTGTAACAGGTTATCTCTGGGAACAGCAGGAATTAGTCCTCACATATGGGTACGTCGGTACCGACGGAGCCTGCGCGGGAATGCTCCCCAGCTTCCCAGGATGAAAGCTTTTGGGGCATCCCACAGTGCATGCGCGCTGCCTTCCCGCCTTTCCTAACAAACTCTCCTCAGTTCAAGTTTAAAGCGGAGACAATAGAGAGAGAGAGGAAAGGAAAGACAGAGAGAGATACAACTCCTAGGGGAGGTGGGAGGGTTGTGAGGACTAATTCCTGCTGTTCCCAGAGATCACCTGTTACAGGTAAGTAACTGTGCTATCTCCAGGAACAAGCAGGAATGAGTCCTCACATATGGGGACTCCCTAGCGGAGATGCCTGGGAGATCCCCAAGGGTATGAGACCCTGGAGGGTTTCTCATCTTCCTATGGATCTCAGGCATCCATTCAGGGAAGGAGGGCAGGAGTTGTTCAAGAATGGAACAGGTGTCTGAGGACAGCCTGACCAAACAAGGCATCCCGGCGGGAGTCCTTGTCCAAACAGTAATGGGCTGTGAAGGTATGAACCGAGGCCCAGGTGGCTGCTCGACAGATCTGATCGATGGACACAGAATGAAGATGAGCCATAGAGGGGGCCATGGCCCTCACATTGTGAGCTGTTACATGGCCCTCCAGAGAAAGGTTCTTACTCTGGTAAACAAAAGAAATACACTGAGCAATCCAATTGGACAGTGTTCTTTTAGAGACTGGAAGTCCTAAATGAGAAGGATCAAAAGCAACAAAAAGCTGGGAAGACTTTCTATGTTGCTGTGTCCTGTGTAAGTAAAAAGCAAGAGCTCTTTTACAATCTAGAGTATGAAGGTTCCTCTCAGCACTGGATGCATGAGGAGCTGGAAAAAAGACAGGTAAATACACCTCTTGATTAAGATGAAAAGGTGAGACCACTTTAGGCATAAAGTGAGGATTTGTCCTAAGGACTACCTTATCATGATGGAACCTTGTATAAGGTGGATTAGCCACTAAGGCCTGCAGTTCACTGATGCGGCGAGCAGAAGTGATTGCAATAAGGAAAATAACCTTCCAGGAAAGAAATTTCAAGGAGGTAGTGGCTAAGGGTTCAAAAGGTGGCTTCATAAGCTGACCAAGAACCAAATTTAAGTCCCATGCCACTGGAGGAGGTTGAATGGGAGGTTTAGTTAAAGTTAGGCCTCTCATGAATCTTGCAATAAGAGGATGGGAGGAAACAGGTTGTCCATTGATAGGTTTAAGGGATGCTGCAATAGCACTTAAATGGACCCTTACTGAATTCGTCTTAAGGCCTGCATTGGAAAGATGCAGGAGATATTCCAATAGAGAATTCACAGGAAGTGCCAGAGGGTCAAGACCCTTTTGAGAACACCAAATGGAAAATCTTTCCACTTAAAAGCATAGGAACGCCTAGTGGAAGGTTTCCTGGAAGCATGGAGGATATCCTTCACTTGCTGAGAAAGATTGAAGTCTTGAAGGTCTAGGCCTTCAGTAACCAAGCTCTGAGGTGAAGGGACTTGGGGTTTGGGTGCCACAAAGTCCCCTCCTCCTGAGACAGAAGGTCTGGAGCAGCTCCCAAGTCCAGGGAGGGGGCTTGGGAGAAATGCAGAAGTAGAGGGTACCACACTTGGCGTGGCCAACGTGGAGCTATGAGGATCATAGATCCTTGATCCCTCTGAAGTTTGAACAGAGTCTTGGGAATCAAAGGAATGGGTGGAAAGGCGTACAGGAAGCGCTGACCCCAATGAAGGAGGAAGGCATCCTTGGCCAGAGCTCCCTGACACAGAATTCTGGAACAGAACCGGGGAAGTTTGGCATTCCACGGACTTGCAAAGAGGTCTATGTCCGGGGTTCCCCATTCCTGGAAGATTCTGAGTACCTGATCCATGTGCAGGGACCATTCGTGTGGAAGCAGAACTCGACTGAGTCTGTCTGCCCAAGAGTTTTGGATTCCTGGGAGGTATACTGCCAGGAGATGGATTTGATGCTCTCTGGCGAAGGCCCATAATCTTAGAGCTTCGTTGCAAAGCGACAGAGAGCCAGTTCCTCCTTGCTTGTTTATGTAAAACATGGCTACTTGGTTGTCCGTATGAATGAGGACGATCTTGTAGCTGAGGAGGGTATGAAAGACCTTGAGAGCTAGGAACACTGCTCGAAGTTCCAAGTGGTTGATATGAAGAGAGGTCTCCTGTGGGGACCAAGTGCCTTGGGTGGAGAGGTCTTGTAGATGAGCTCCCCAACCTGTTTGGGAGGCATCTGTTGTGAGGGTTGCTTGGGGTAACACAGGTTGGAAGGGGGACCCCAGCAACAGATTTTGAGTTGACATCCACCATTGGAGAGACCAAAAGAGACGTTTGTAGGTTGCTATTTGGTCTGAGAGAGCTCCTGATGCTCGAGTCCACTGTGTGGACAAAGTCCATTGAGCTGCTCTCATGTGTAGGCGAGCATAGGGCACCACATGCACTGTGGAAGCCATGTGGCCTAGTAGTTGTAGCATCTCCCGGGCAGTTAAGTGGCTGTTTGACTGAATTTGGGAGGCTAACTGCACTAGACGTTGGCAACGAGCCTGAGGAAGATAGGCTCTTGCAGTAGTGGTGTCCAACCAGGCCCCTATGAATTCTAGGGACTGAGTAGGGGTGAGCTGAGACTTTGGGAGGTTTACCACAAGTCCCAGATACTGCAGAATGCGCCTGGTGCGGTCCAGGGAAATTTGGGCTTCTGACTGAGATGGAGCTCGGATGAGCCAGTCGTCCAGGTATGGGAAGACAAATATTCCCAGAGTGCGTAGAAATGCAGCAACTATTGCCATGCATTTGGTGAGCACTCTTGGAGTAAAGGCTAGACCGAAAGGAAGCACTCTGTATTGGTAATGTTTTCCCTGGAACAGAAAACGTAGGAATTTTCTGTGGGATGGATGGATGAGTATATGAGTGTACGCATCCTTGAGATCTAGAGAACAAAGCCAATCCTGATTCTGTAGGTATGGAAGGAGAGTGCCTAAAGAAAGCATCTTGAACTTCTCCTTGCATAGGAATTTGTTCAATTCTCTGAGATCTAGAATGGGTCTGAATCCCCCTGTTTTCTTTGGGATGAGAAAATAGGGGGAGTAAAACCCTGACCCTTGCTGAAGAAGCGGAACTGCTTCTATGGCCCTCTAGGCCAGAAGGGTAGTCACCTCCTGATCCAGAAGGTCGAGGGATGTGGGAGAATTGAAGTGTCTCACCCTGGTGTAGGGAGGAAGGTCTGAGAAATGAAGTTTGTAGCCCTCTCTTATGATAGAGAGGGTCCACTGCTCTGATGTGATTTGCTCCCATCTGGGAGCAAAATGAGCTAACCTTCCTGGAATGGTGAGAGGCTCTGGTTGTTGTAGAGCCAGAAAGGTTAAGTTCTCTAGTATCAAGTCAAAAACCCTGAGGGGTTTGGGACTGCTGGGTTGCAGCAGCCCCTGCAGTTTTAGGACTGGCCTGTTTAGGTTGCTGACGCTTAGTAGCAAAGCGACCTGTAGAAGACTGTTGACCAGAAGTGGAAGGAAATCTGCCCTTTTTGTAAAAATACTTTTTAAATGATTTTTTTCTTGGCCGGAGTGGAGGTAGACTTAGAAAGTCTATCCAGAGCAGCATTTTCTGCATCCATTTGAGTGGCTTTAATTTGCCACTCTTTGCCAAATAGATTTTCACCTGTACAGGGCAGATTTCCTAAACCATCTTGAACCCAGGGTTCTAGATCAGAAGCCTGGAGTCAAGCAATTCTACGAGCAGCTATAGCAATGCCTGAGGCTCTGCTGGCACCTTCAAAAGAATCAAAGGCTGCCCTGTTGGAAAACTTTGAAATGTCTTAAGTATGCTTAAGCCAAAGAAGGAACTCATCCCTTTTATCCTCTGGAATAAAAGGGAGAAAGTTGTGCAGCTTTTCTGCAACCTCCTTCAGAAACATACCCATATAAAGGCTATATGAATTGATTCTGGCAATAAGCATGCTGGCTTGGAAGATTTTCCTACCAAAAGCATCCAAGGTCCTGCATTCTCTTCCTGGAGTAGAAGAGTGTCTTTTGGTACTCTTTATCCTCTTCATAGCTGACTGCACCACAATGGAGTGGTGAGGAAGCTGAGTTTTTTGAAATCCAGGAGGAGGGACACGGTACATAGTGTCCAATCTACGAGAATGAGGAGAAAGGGTGAGAGGAGTCTCCCACAATTCAATCAAATGTTCTTAAAGAATTTCATGAATTGGCAAGGTGACTGCCTCTCTGGGAACCTTAGAGTATCCCAAAATATCTAATTTTTTTGCTCTAGGTTCCTTTTCAGAGGTTACTGAAATAGAGAGTCCTTTAGCTACTTCTATTATGAAGTCTTGAAAGGACAAATCCTCTGGAGCAGACATTCTCCTTTTTGGAGAAGAAGGCTCCTCAGGAAGGGTGACAGATACTTCAGGGGACTCATCCGATGAATCAGAATCATCAGAAGAATCTAAGTATCGTCTGCTCGATTCCAAAGATCGATAGGCGTATCGATCGGTACCGACATCGGGTGTGCCCGGTACCGGATCGGTACCGAGAAAGAGCCCCGGACAGGGAGCCGGAATCGGTATCCTGGCCGATGTCGATGCAGCCGGTACCGGTATCGAAGTTGGTGCCGGTACCGACAACGGAGCTTGTTGTGGTACCGACGGTGTCGCAGCCTTGATGAAAGCCAGTATAGCCTGCTGCATGGATTGCACAGTGTGATCCATGGACGCCACGACTGCCTGGATGTCAGTACCGGGAGATTGTGCCGGTACCCCAGAGCAGTCTAACAGGTGATCGGTCGAGGCCGTGCCATCGATGTCAACCTGTAACCCCATAGGAGGAGCTTTGGAAGCCGGAGCTTCCCGCCGGGGTTGTTTGGCTGGGGCAGGATCCTCAAGGGTAAGCCCGGAGGCATCTCGATGCTTAGAGGGAGATTTGCCCTTCGAGGACCTGCTAAAAGTATGTTTGGTTACCTGAGACCCATCAGGAGAGGAAGACCTGGAAGATGTCGATGCCACCGCCGGTGCATCCGTGGGAAACAGCACATGGAGCTTGGCTGCCCGGTTCTGTAACCCTTGTTTAGACATTAGAGAACAGGACTGGCAATCCGGGATGGAGTGTTCAGGCCCCAAACATTTCAGACACCATTCATGGGTATCTGTGACAGAAATTGTACCGCTACACTTAGTGCATTTTTTGAACCCGGAGGCTGGTTTTTCCATAAGGGAAAAATTTCTTGTGGGCCTGGAGGCCTAAGAAGAAAATACACCAAGTGAGGAAAAAAGATAGGGGTTTTTTTTTTTTTTTTTTTAAAGAAAAGAAAAGAAAAGAAAAGACCGGCGGTACCGGTCCGGCGTCGGGGAAGGCAGACACGCGACCAAAGAAATAAATTAAAATAAAGAACTTCTTCAGCGGTGACAGGAACACGACCTGCTGGCTCCGCGGAAAAGAAGAACTGAGGAGAGCTGGTTAGGAAAGGCGGGAAGGCAGCGTGCATGCGCTGTGGGATGCCCCAAAAGCTTTCATCCTGGGAAGCTGGGGAGCATTCCCGCGCAGGCTCCGTCGGTACCGACGTACCCATATGTGAGGACTCATTCCTGCTTGTTCCTGGAGATCGGGAGTAACCGGTACCGGGGTATCGGTACCAGAGGGCATCGGATGACTGGGTACCGGCAAAGCAGACACCGATGCCAATGTCGATGCTATCGGTACCGATACCGGGGCCGGTACCGCTCGAATTGTCTGTCGCGGTTCCGAGGGCGTCGATGCCGCAAGGAGAGCCGCCAGACTGCACTCAATAGCCAGGACTCTCTGGTCTATCGATGCTGCCAATGCCTGGATGTTGGTACCGGAGGAGACCGCCGGTACCCCAGAGCATGGCACCAGTAGTTCTGCCGAGGTCGAGGCCTCGAGAACATCCTGGAGCCCCGATAATGCTTTGGCAGCCGAAGCCTCCCGCTGGGGCAATTTTGCCGGTGCAGAATCCTCAGGGGCAACGCCAGAGGCATCTCGATGCTTAGAAGGAGATCTACCCTTTGAGGACCGGCTGGACTTATGTTTAGTTACCTGAGATCCACGGGAGGAAGCAGCAGCCCTGGAAGACGTTGATGCCACCAAAGCTGCATCAGAGGGAAACAAGGTACTGAGCTTAGCAGCTCAGCAGCTCGGTTCTGCCGACCTCTTTTAGACATCATGGCACAGGACATACAATTCGTGATGGAGTGGTCAGGACCTAAACATTTTAGACACCATTCATAGGTGTCTGTGACGAAAATGGTACCGCCACACTTGGTGCACTTTTTGAAACCTGAAGCAGGTTTCTCCATTGTAAGGAAAGGTTTTTGGGCCTAAGGCCTAAAAAGGCGCATGCACCTGAAGAAAAAAAGAAAAAAAGTAGAATATATTTTTTAAAGACAGAAATAAGAAGAAAAAAACCGGTGGTACCGGTAAAGCGTCGAGGAAGGCAGACGCGACCACAAAAAAGAAAGAAAGAAAAAAGAATTCTTCTGCGGTGACAGGAACGACGACCTGCTGGCTCCGCGGAAAAAGAAGAACTGGAGAGAGGCAGCTGGGAAAGGCGGGAAGGCAGCACGCAGGCGCTGTGGGATGCTCCCAAAAGCTTTCTAATTGGACGCTGGGGAGCGTTCCCGCGCAGGCTCCGTCGGTACCGACGATACCCCATATGAGATGACTACATTCCTGCTTGTTCCTGGAGATAAAGTTTCTTCAAAGCTTAAGAGGGATAATAAAGAAAAAGGATCCCTTCCTATCAGACTCATTCTTACTCTATGCCACACCTCCAGGACCTGCTGGGAAAATAGGCTAAGTCAGCCCTGGCACTTCTTAAGGTTATATCCCACTCATGGCAAGACCCACAAAGGACAACCCGGCATTGCACTTGCTCCATCTTCAAAAATGTCTTAATCTCACTACCGCCCCCCTCCCTCCAAATGAGCAAGTGTCTACGCTGTGCTGCCAAAAAAATAGGACGAAAGAGTCCAGCACCCTAAGTCACCCAACTTGAGGCAATATACCACCCTCCATAAAACTCTGGTGCCGGGGGAGGTCTCCTCCTCCAAATAAACTGAATAACTTACACTGCGCAACCCACAGCTCTGAGGGAGGAATATCAGTGTGTAAAACTTGGAATAAATCCAGCATATGGGATAGTACATTAATTTAATGGAAGCCACCCTCCCAAAGCATGATAGTTCTATGTACTGCTATTTACATAAATCCTCCATAATTGCTTTAAATGAAAGTGGACAGGTCACTCGATAAGATGCTTCAGGTCAACAACGATCCTCACACCTAAATATTTGATAGCTGTGGTGACCCAACAAAAAAGGATAATTATGCAGTAATTTCCATAGCACCCTGGGTAGTAAATTCATGTTAAGGGACTAAGTTTTATCCCTTATGAGCTCTGGGAGAGACTCTTGTTGATTGATCAGTGTCAACATGACAATGTCAGCAAAAATAGCTTCTGTACCTGAATGTAACTTGCCTTGAATTATTACTAGAAAGACATGAATTAAAAACACACACACACAAAATATGATACCCTCCCCACTTCAGTTACATCCTCATTTCTCTTTCCCCCTTCCCACATGATGGTCCTCACCTCTGTCTGCTTGGCACCCTGTTCTTACTGGACAAAGTGTGATACTTTACTGCTTTTAGCCTCTACAGACTGCCCAATGATTCCACCACTCTTGTGGTTTTTGAATCACACAAAAGGCTCCTTAGATCTTGCTTTAGATTAATATAAGATGCCAAAATTCCTTGTCATTTAAAACCCATGAGACTGCTATGAATGTCATGGACTTGGCAGAGGCTCCAAGCAATACAGAGCCACAATCCAGTTGGTCATGAAGGGAGAAGGATCTGCAAGTGAAATACATGGTGAGGCAAACATAGTGGGACAAAAGTACTGGGGGGAAAAGCACCTCGAATCAGAGAAGAGGGACAAGAGGGTTATAAGTAGCGATCATGAAAAAGAGGGGAGAAAAACGTGAGACAAAGTCATGGGGGTAGGGTAGCAAGGAGAAGCTGTGGTAATGAAGTGAGAGGACTATGTACAGTGGTGTGCAAAAGTCTGGAATCACTTGTGAGTTTTGCGTTTTTCGTACTTTAACATTTTTTTTTTAAATTTTGCATTAGCCCAGCATATTCATCTTTCTATCATGTTAAAAGGGATACATTTGACTATTAGAGCTGACTTTTTTGCATTCCTTACTTCCAATTTAAATACTTTACAGACACTGGGAGATAGCTACTGCAATTTTTGTGGATCCGGCGTCAAAACTGAATCGAGATTATCCAATATGCACACGTTATTTCTGACCAAATCAGGAGGCTGGTTTCACTAACCAATCACAATGTAGATATCTAGTCAACAGTGCAGCTATAAAAACGTATGGAATTTTTGAATTTCATAAGCTTTCTGGATCGATCATGAAGATGACTCGGACCCCGACGTTGGAGGAGTGTATTCTTGTGTCCTTTTTGAGCGAGGAAGGATTTTCAAGCCATCAAGATAGCCAGGAAAGTTGGCTGCAGGTAGAGCGCCATTGTTAAGACTGTATGGAAGAAGAAAGAAACGAGTTCAGTGGTGGATAAGCCTTGTTCAGTTTGTCCACGTGCATCAACATCACGCCAGGACCGCACACTACGATGCATTTCACTGACTAATCGCAAGTTGACCTCTCCTCAGCTGCTTCGAGAGTGGTCAGACGAGTGAGGTCAGTGTCAGCTCATCAACAGTTTGTCACTGGTGCCTGCAGTTTGGTCTCCGGGGCTGCAAAGCACGGAATAAGCCACTGATGACTGACATACAAAGGTGCAACCGGATCGTGTAGGCGAGAAAGCACTCAACCTGGTCGGCTGAAATGTGGGAAAAGGTGCTATTCAGCGATGAAAGCACCTTCTGCCTGTTTGGTAACCAGGCCCACACCTATGTGAGGAGATTTCCTGGAGAGGAATTCAAGCTTGAGTGTCTCAACCTCACTGTGAAGCATCATTTGAAGGTCATGGTCTGGGGCTGCATGGCTGCCAGTGGCGTTGGACGTCTTCACATCGTCGATGGAATGGTCAACGGGGCCAAGTACATCACCATACTGCAAAAGTGCATGGTGCCATCAGCACACCAGCTGATTCCTGGCCAGTTCATGTTCCAAGATGACAATGCACCCTGCCATCGCTATAGACAGGTGATCAGCTGGAAGCAGCGGAACAACATCAAGTCAATGGACTGGCCTGCCCAGTCTCCAGATCTGAATCCAATCGAGAACCTGTGGCACAAGGTGGCCTTGGAAATATCCAAGAGGCATCCGACATCAAAGCGTTAGCCGATTGAGTCACTCATTGCAGCTTGGAACCGTGTTGTCACCAACGATCACCTTGTCAGACTGGTTCATTCAATGCCGACAAGGTGCAGTCAGGTGATCAAGAACAAAGGGTGGCCCATCAAATACTGAGCCATCACTGATACATAAAAATGGCCTTTTTCAAGGCCACATACATTAATTTGAAGGAAACCTGACGTGCGTCCATAATATTTTAAAGCATACTTACAATAATATATTGTTGGCCAACGATGTACTTTACGCGATTTTCACAGAAAATCTATCAACAGGACAACTATGGGGAACAAACTCAGAAAATAAGGGCCAAAACAATACTAAAAGTTGGCCCTCATAGCCAAATCTATCACTTATCATGAGATACACAGAAAAAGCCACTGGGAGAAAAAAGAAATTAAGATAAGGTCACGAAGTTGAAAAAACGTCAAATTTACAAGTGATTCCAGACTTTTGCACACCACTGTATAAAGCTGAGGTGAGCGAAGTAAGGGTCATAGGGGTAGGGGGAAAGATTGTGAGAGCTGGGAGAAACGGAGACAGAGGAGGACAGCTGGATGTATCTAGAACTGTCAGTGAGATGGAGAGGGGGAGATATGAAAACAGGGGAGGATTTAGATGAAGGCGGGGAAAGATGAAAAGTTTAGGAAAAGGAGAGAAAGAAATGGGGATTGAGAGAGAAAGAAGGGCAAGAGGCTTAGAAGTGAGTAAGGAAGCTGACATACTTAGATAAAAGAGGACAAGGCAATAAATATACTGAAACATAATAGAAAAACGTTAGGAAGAAGGAAGTGGGAAGATTGAGAGGGCAAAGCAAATGGAGATGGAAAGAGGAGCGTTTCTGGAAGGGGTGAAAAGGATATAAAGAATGAGAGGGTGCAATAACTCTGGTATTGGCATCACCAGGTTTTCTGAACAGTGGTCTATCAAATAACCAAACATAATATAAAAAAACCCAAAAAAACTTGGAGGCTGAAATTTGGGGTCAGAACCAGATGGGATGAAGGAAATGGAGAGAAGGTGGATGAAAAACATAGCAATGTGGGGAGTGGGGAGGACAGAGAAATGACACAAAAGATTGTAGAAAGACAAAGATAAAATGCAGAAGTTAGAGCAAACACAGAAAGATCACTACTGAAATGAGAATCAGTAAAGAAAGCAGGAGATAATAGCCAAGATTCACAGATGACAACAACGACAACAATGTGATTTGTTTTATTATTTGTCTTGTTTTATCTTATTTGGCATTTTACAAATAAATTTTAGAGCCTTATGGCATTTATGGGGCATTTAAAACAGACAGACCATACAGCCCATCACTAAAGTGTAGAGCACCTCTTAAACAAGAGTACCACATAGGAAAGTAGTCAAGTGGGGTTGAGGGAAGGGAGACAGCAACACACTGCAAAATCATATATATAACTGTAATACACATTTTCATACCTCCACAAAATATTTGCTAGACTATCGAAGGAAAGCATTTCTTAAAGTAAGTGTTCTTGTATAGGTAACAAAATAATTTTAAAAACATTCACATGCATCAATATTCTCGTTTTTGCTTAGTCCATATTCTCCCCTCCCAAAATTTTGTTTTACCCCCCACCCTCTCTCGCTAGCTGCAAAGCATAGTGAAACTGATTTTATGCAGAGAAAATCAGAAAGAAAGGGGTTATCCACCAGAATGTTTTAAATCTTTCATCGTAATGGAGGCTGTATATAAATGAATTATTTTTCCAATTTTTTCCATTTACATCAAAGGGCATGCCTGTTCTGCAGGCTAAAAGCAAGCTCTTGCCAGTTGTGATTATAAAAGACCGAATTCCATAAAGAAAAGTAAAATCTAGGAACATAGTTTCATAGCATATTTTACCATTCTAGACAAACAGGAATACATACATTCAGATTATCTTACACACCCGATATGACAAAAAGATTGGAGGTTATTTTAATGCAACGGCGACAAAAAAAGTATAGTTAAGTTCTCATTTTGTAAAATAATCCTTTGAATGAAATTTAGAAATCAACAACTGGAATGTCTTCTTACAAAAACACATCTCTTTAGGGGGGTGGGGATCAGGTGATGAGGGAGCAGAGAGAAGTGTGTGTGTCCAGCTTCCACTGCATTTAGCTAATCTGCCTCATTGTTTTGGCCCCAGCATTGCAAGTTTGGCTGAAGTGGACAGTTAAGAGATGTCTGCTAGGTTGGAGAATAAAAAAGCTGGGAAATCAAATACAGCTATAGCAAAAATCGACAAGCTATGCAGGAATATCTTACCGCTCAAGATGTCACCGGCCTTAGTAGGAAGAGAACAATCCTCAGGCTCTGATAGTCTTTGCACATTGATGTAATTCTGCAAACAATTAAGACAGGTAACGCTGATTTGGCAGACAAGTTGAACAACATCCAGAGCAAGTTGGGAGAAAGACGTTCGGAGATACAGATACGGGAAGTAATAAACAGAGAAGATTACGCAGAGAAACAGATTTTCAACGTGGAGGATGAAGTATTTATTTTGAAGCAAGAATCCGGGGCCCATACCATGCACATACAGAAACTTGAACAGAAAATAGATGATTTTGCGAATCATTCTTGGAGATGTAAAGTGCAGATAATGGGGATCACAGAGGGGCTGGAAGGAAAGATGATTACTTTTATGAACAATCTGTTAAGAGACTTGTTTCTAGATTCTTCACTGGCAGAAGACATGGTTATTGAATGGGCACATATGGCCTCAGACTATACTAAAGAAAATTTTCAACATTAAGAACAATGGTTAGTGCTGGCTAGGAAAGAAAAATAGTTACCGTACAAGAACAGCTGTTCCCAGATTACAGCATGGAGCTTAACAAGAAAGGACTGTGGCCCAGGGAAGTGAAATGGAGGCTGTATACACATGGAGTACAAGCAGCACTCTTGTATCCAGTAAAATTAAAGATTTTCATGGCAGGGGAAATGCTTTTCTGAAGAGAAAGAAGTGGAAGATTTTTTGAAACTTCCTTTTCCAGAGGACTCATTCTTCATGGCCTTGCATAAGCCCAAAGATTATGAGAGACTGCTGTGAAGCATCCACATGAAGAGAGAGTACATTTTCAGTTCAAACAACGCAGCAAGTGATTGACGCTTTTGCCACCAGTGACACCAGAAGAGACTGGTTAATGGTATCTAGGAGAATGGGGTAGTCATTGCCTTTGGCTATGACAAATTATAATTATCTGACTAGTAAACTGGTGCCTCCAGTTCTTGCATAGACTTCCTGCTTTCAGGCTTTCAAACTAGAATCTTTTGTGATGGCTTTGGGTCTGCAGTGTTATGCAGCGAGAACATGGACAATAATGTGATTTTTTTTGCATATGCTGAGATGGACTGAAGGGGTGTTCTGGCAAAAAGTTACTAACATTGCAGTCTGGAAGGAGAGAGACCTGTACCATCTCTTGGGCTCTGTGTTCCTAGAGGCATAGGGGTCTAGCCCTTGCTTTAATTTTGTGGTTTATTGGATTATGCTGAAAAATGGCAACTGGCACAGTTTGGCTATGATAAATGTTTGGATATCCAAGTAAGTTTTGGATAAGGAGAGCAAGGTATTTGGATGGTGGGTGTATGTGTGTGCTGATTTATGGATTGTTTGTAGGGATCGGAATGGGAGGTGAATCTGGTACAGGGTTATGGTTGGTGACCTTCAATGTACGGGTATGCAAACTATCGAGGAGAAAAGTGTTAATGGAGTTTGGTAATTCTGAGGCAGAAATACATCTTGCTCAGGGGAATTCTAGTGCTTAAGAGCAGGTTAGTTGGGAGACATTTACTGCTTGGGAGGGACCCCTAAAAGTACAGGGGTAGCTACCCTGTTTCCTTGATAATTCTGGGCTTCTCATCTGTGTCTAGTGGAACATGTGTGAACAAGAGAGACCTCTCCAGCTTTCTTTGTTTGGCAGCAAGAATGATAATTGTAGCTAAATGAAGGGAAGGGGGGGGGGGGTGCAACCACCTAATATAAGGGATTGGCTGAAAGTTAAATTATATATCCATGATTTGATTTATGACTGCGAAAATACATGGCAGACTGAACCAGTGAGAGGCTACATGGGGGTCATTAAAACAATATCTGCAACAGAGAGACAAAAGAGGCAGCATTGCATTAACGTTGTAGGGTGGGTATCTAGGTATATTTTTATTTATCTATTTTATATTTTGCAAAATTGTGGAGAATTAATGCTTTGCTGACCCTGAAAGGATTATTTTGCTGTAATTCAAGCGATGGCCAAAAAAAAAAAAAAAAAAGAGTCCCACATTCTTGATCATTTTTACCCAATTTACTTGACCACGGCATTCCGTATTACTAGGGCTTCTTGTCACAGTATTTCTCAGTTCACTCTCTTTCTCCTGGCTTCATGGCCTGAAGACCAGTCACACAGGCCGCAAGACTGATCTGGGTCAGGGGAGATAGGACTGTATCAGTCCACACATCTTGCCACCTGCTGGAGGCTGACAATGTTAGCTTCCCCCAGTTGTATATAACAAGTGATGATATGGAAAGTCGCTCTAGTCTGCTTCCACCTGCTTGCTGATGAGCATAATCAACTTTTCCAGGAGCAGCTCAAGGCCGGTTTCATTCAGGTACAGTAGATATTTCCCTGTCTCCAGAAGGCTTCCGATCTAGGGGGGCATGTTTACTAAAGTGCAGTATGTGGGCAGCACATGGGTAGTGCATGTTTTTGATGCCACACTACAAAGTAGTGCAGTGCCCTTTGCTAAAACCTGCACTACACAGACAGCCTGCGTCAAGCCGCACCTGGGAGGGCATGAGTGTTCCTACCATAGTGCCACTAGTCTGGGCCTTGAAAGACCACACTGCCAGAACTTGGCGGGGGAGCAACTACTGCCAGCACAATGGGTGGCGGTAGTTGCTCCCCACAGCATTATTAATGTGGCGAGTTGTGCTAAATGCAGTGGGACAGGCCTCTAAGCACGTTATCCATTAGCTCAACAAATGCTGTTTCTGTCCTGAAGCTTTTGCGGCAGACCCTTTGATGCTAAGATCCCACTCCATTCCAGGAAACCCATTACTTGAGGCATGACCATCTGTTCTAAGATTTTTCCTATAAATGTCAGTTGACCGATTGACTCGTAATTATTGACAAGCTAAAGTAGTGTGTTTTGGTATTAGGAAGATCACTGCTATTTTTTCCCCATAGGGCCTGGGAACAACCTGTTTTATAGCGTCAGGACAGGAGTGGAGGAATCGCCTAGTGGTTAAAGCAGTGGGCAGAGAACCAGCCCACTGATGCTCCTTGTTATGTTGGGCAAGTGACTTAACCTGCCACTGACTCGGGTACAATCTGACTGTAAACCCTCTGGAGACAGAAATACATACTGCAACTAAAAGTAACATGCCTTCAAATACTATTGGAAAGGTGTGAGCTAAATACAAATAAATCTCTAAAAGGGCAATGCCTCAAGGAGTCATGAATTGAATGGGAAAATTCAGAAGAACAAGAAGAGCAGTGGGCGAAACATAAAAGGACTGTAAGGGAACAAACCTTTCTAAAGAAAGTGATTAAGATAGGAAGAAAAATAAGCTGCTCTGGTTTTAGAACATAAGAAATGCCATACTAGGTCAGACCAAGGTCCATCAAGACCAGTATCCTGTTTCAAACAGTGGCCAAGCCAGGTCACAAATACTTGGCAGGTTCCCAAAAGGGTACATAGGTTCGACAATGCTTGTATTGGAACAAGCAGTGGATTTCCCGGGTTCCCTTTAATAATGGTTTATGGACCTTTCTTCCAGGAACTTGTCCAAACCTTTTTTAAACCCAGCTACACTAACAGCTTTTACTACATCCTCTGGTGACAAATTCCAGAGTTTGATTACACTGAGTGAAAAAATATTTTCTCTCATTAGTCATAAATGGGTTACATTGTAGCTTCATTGCATGTCCCCTAGTCTTTCAACTTTTTGATGGAGTGAACCACCGATTTAAGTTTACCCGTTCTATTCCATTCATTAATTTATAGACCTCTATCATATTTCCCCTCAGCAGTCTCTCTTCCAAGTTGAAGAGCCCTAACCTTTTAAGCCTTTCCTAATAGGAGTATCCTTCCATCCCCTTCACCATTCTGGTGACTCTTCTCTGTATCTTTCCTAATTCTGCTATATCTTTAGCTGAAAACTTGTAAAAAGGCAGAGAAATGAAAGAGGTCACAGAAGAGGAAGAGAGGCAGCAATATCTGGCAAATATAAGAGAAGCTGGAAAAGGATTTAAGAGACAAAATGAAAATCTGAATTGGAAAAACTACCCAAAACAGAACAAGGGAGAAAGACAAAAAAAAAAAAAAAAAGAGAGATTACGTTAGTGATAGGAAAAAGTGCAAAAGTGACATTGCGAGACTCTGAGCTGGGGAAGAGTATGTAGAGGCTAATAAAGAAGAAAGTGAAATTAGACTTACCTGCTAATTGTTGTTCCTTGAGGAACTCCAGTCTAGTACCAAACCTCTGGGGTTCCGCACCTCCTCCAGCAGCTTTGGAGACTGAGAAACGTCATTCTTCTGATGACATTGGTACATACACCCCAGGGACCGCCTCCTGACTCCAGTAAACTATTGACAAAGCAGACTCACCAGAGCAACAATTAAGTAGTAAACATTACAATCAACCTGTAAATTAACTAACAGGAAACCAAAATATTTACTTATGTATAGCTTAGGTCTGCCGCCCCCCCCCCTTTTTTTTTTTAACAGAGGAACTTGACCCCACCAGAATCCCCATCTATCGACCCCCCCCTTACAGACCGCAACCCGCACAGCTGCTCCCCTAGCATGTCCTGTGAAAAATTCTTTGCGTCAGGCTATAGTCCAAAGAAACTACGAGGGAGGGATGCGGGACTAGACTGGAGTTCCTCAAGGAACAACAATTAGCAGGTAAGTCTAATTTCATCTTCCTTATCGTCCCTCCAGTCTAGTCCCGAACCTCTGGGGATGTAACAGAGCAGTGATAAATTCAACGGGGCAGGACCAGCTAGACCAGCCTGAAGCACCGCTGATCCAAAATGGGCTTCTCTCTTTCCGCCTGAACATCAAGACGGTAATGCTTGACAAAGGAATTCAAAGATGACCAAGTAGCTGCTTTATAAATGTCAACAGCCGGTACCAAACTGTACTCTGCCTACGACGCTGCCTGCGCCCTAGTGGAATGAGCTCTAAGCCCTTCTGGTACTACCTTGCCCTTCAAAATGTACGCCGATGCAATAGCGTCCTTGAGCCATCTAGCAAAGGAAGCTTTTGAAGCTGCTTCTCCTTTTCTTGTACCAAACAAGACAAAAAGCCTATCAGTCCTACGGAAGTCAGCCGTCCTCTGAATATACTTCAACGCTCTACGAACGTCTAAGAGATGCAACTTCCCCCTGGACGTACTTTCACTATCTTCCTTAAAAACGGGTAACGACACTACCTGATTGATGTGAAAATTCGATACCACTTTGGGTAAAAAGGACGGAATGGGCCTCAATGCCACTTTCCTATCATAAAAAGACAGAAAAGGCTTTTGACAAGACAAAGCCTGCAACTCTGAAATTCTTCACACAGAAGATATCGCTACCAAAAATACCACTTTGAGCATCAGGTCTTTTATCGACACCGTGGCCAAAGGCTCACGTACCAACACTTCCAGCACTAAATGCAGATTCCATGACAGAACCGTCGGCCTACGTGGCAGCCTCAAAAGATAAACTGCTCTCAAAAAACGCTTAATATCCGGATGCGCTCCCAGCGCCTTTCCTTTTATCTTTCCTCTATAACAGGACAGCGCTGCTAGCTGCACCCTTAAGGTTGAAGCTAAGCCCTTTTCAAAAGCATCCTGCAAAAAGGAAAGAACCTCCAGAACTGAAGCCCTCAAAGCCTCCCCTTTCTGTTCTCACACCATGCTTCAAAAATACGCCAGATACAAACATACGCCAACAAAGTAGACTTACGTCTCACTTTTAACAAGGTGGAAATCACCACCATGGAGTACCCTCTCACTTTCAATCTTGCCCTTTCAAGAGCCAAGCCGTAAGCGAGAACTGATCCACTTGAGGCATGCACAGCGGACCCTGTAACAATAGGTCCCTTAGATTTGGTAGATTCCAAGGCCTCTCCACTACGAGTCTTATCAGATCCACATACCATGGCCTTCTTGGCCAATTTGGCAAGATCAATATTACTGGACCTCTGAACTTCTATCCACTGAAGTAACCAACCTATTAACACCCAGGGCGGGAACACGTACAGTAGCTGTTCTTTTGGCCATCTCTGTATGTCAACAGCCGGTACCAAACTGTACTCTGGCAGTTAATTTGAAGTATGGCAGCACTTGAAACAGGGCTACTGACCCGAAACATGCACGTCGTGCCCGAGTAGTTTGAATCTCATCTTCTATGATCCAGCTAAGTAGCGGAGTTTCTTGTTTTTTATAAATATTGATTAAAATGGATGTAACTGAGTGGTGGACATAGTACCATTCTATGTTCCTTTCCTGTAACATCCGACAAAAATAACTATTTTGAAAATTTCCACGGGGGTTCCTTTGGTGATTTTTTTGGTATCATCTCTGTATGAGAGCATCTAAGCCTTCTGACATTCTCGCCCGTCTTCTGCTGAAGAATCGGTTGGCCTTTGCCGACTCAAATGTCGCCATCAAATCCATTACTGGCGTCCATCGGCGCACTAGCATCTCGAAGACCTCTGGATGGAGAACCCACTCTCCTTGGTCCACCCTGACCCGACTCAAGAAATCGGCCTCTACATTGTCTACTCCCGCTACATGCGCCGCTGACCAAGCTACCAGATGCGCTTCGGCCCAATCTAACAGGTGCTCGGCCTCGGCATCCAGCGAAACACTACTGGTGCCCCCTTGGCGGTTGATGTAAGCCACCACGGTTATGTTGTCAGAAAACACTCGAATCACCTTGCCCTGCAGCGAAGATCGAAAAGCATGCAGTGCTAGCAACACTGCTCTCAACTCCAGCCTGGTGATTGACCAATCCTTTTCCAGTTCTGTCCAATGACCTTGAGTGAAACTTCCTTCGAAGTGTGCTCCCCAACATAAAAGATTTGTGTCTGTCATTAAAGGTATCCAGAGCGGCGCCTCCAGAGGCATTCTCCCCCCTCCAGATTCCCTGGCCGTAACCACCACTGAAGGGCCTGCCGTGTCTCTGGGTGACAGGGAAACCTCTTGGACAATGGATTCTCCTGGTGTGACCACCTTCTAAGCAATGCTCTCTGCAATGGCCGCATGTGTGCTCTTGCCCACTGAACCAACTCGAGTGTCACCGCCATGGTCCCCAGCAACTGCAGATAATGCCATGCCGTGGGATTCAGTCTTTCCAGAAATCTGCGGACTAGTTTTCTCAACCCTTGTGCCCACAGCTGCGGTAGAAAAACTTTTCCTACCCTTGTATCAAATCGAGACCCTAGATATTCTAGACTCTGCGATGGCTCAAACCTGTTCTTTGCCATGTTGACTACCCAACCGAGACTCTGAAGTAGCTCGATCACTCTGGCTGTAGCCGCCTCGCTCTTGGACTTTGCCCTTATCAGCCAATCGTTCAAATAGGGGTGGACTAGCACTCCCTCCTTTCTCAATGCTGCCACTACAACCACCATCACCTTCGTGAACGTCCGTGGAGCCGTTGCTAATCCAAACGGTAAAGCTCAGAATTGAAAATGTCCCATCGGAACTGCAAATCTGAGAAATTTCTGATTCTCCAGACGAATTGGAATGTGCAGGTAAGCTTCGGACAAATCCAGGGAAGTAAAACTCTCCTTCTCTGACTGCCACAATAACGGATCTCAGCATCTCCATATGGAAGTGAGATACCCGGAGACAGCGATTTACTCTCTTGAGATCCAGAATTGGCAGATATGACCCTTCCTTTTTTGGCACTACAAAGTATATGGAGTATCGACCGCATCCACGCTGGTCTAGAGGTAGTGGCACCACTGCATTGAGACTCAGCAGCCTGTCCAAGGTCTCTTGCACCACTTCAAACATGCCTTGCGCTTTTTGCATGGGGATTGCACAAAAGAGTCGACCACCGGACGTTGAAGCTCGAGTGCATAAACTTCGCGAATGACCTCCAACACCTACTGATCTGATGTGACTTGGACCCAGGCAGGATAGAAGTCCTGTAACTGACCTCCCACGGGCCCCTGCCCCACCTGGGCCCTCCTGACTTTATTGTGATTTTCTAAGGTTTGGCCACTGGCACCGAACGCCCCTGCTTCTGCTTGACCTCAGAGAGCCTTCCCCCCCTTAGACTCCCCTAAATCTTTCATTAGCTTATCCAAATCCTCTCCAAAAAGTAGCTTACCTCGAAAAGGCAGCTTACTAAGTCTTGTCTTGGAGGAACCATCTGCTGCCCAATTGCGCAGCCAAAAGATAGCATCTTGCTGCTATCACTGAAGCTATGCTCTTTGACAAGCCACGAATAAGATCATAATGAATATCCACCAGATAAGCCGCCCCAGATTCCAAAAACCTGGACGCCTCCTCTGCTCCGTCGTTCAACTTTCCTCCCTGAATCTGCTGAGACCAGCGAAGACAGGATCTCGCCACCCATGCTCCACAAATAGAAGCTTGAATGGACAGCGCATTCACGTCACAGACCTGTTTCAACAATGTATCCAATTTCCTATCCTGTGTATCCTTAAGAGCCACACTATCTTCCACTGGAATGGTAGTCTTCTTGGTAACCGCCGACACTGCTGCGTCTACCTTCGGAGACTTAAACAAATCACGGTCCTGTTTTACCAATGGATAAAGGCGAGCCATAACTCTGGACCCTTTAAGACCTGCTTCAGGCATGTCCCACTCTTCTTGATTCATTTCCCACACAACTCTGCGTATAGGAAAAGCTGTCCGATTCTTCCAAAACGCCTGCAATAACAGATCCTCTAAGGTAGAGAGTCCTCTGCCGGCCCCGCAGATGGAATATTAAGAGCCTTCAAAGCCTCCGTAATAAGCGCCGGCAACACATCCTGATGGAAAATGCTAATCACTCTAGCCTGATCCTCCTTCTCCATCAGCTCTCCTTCTTCTAACTCATCTTCTAAGTCTAAATCTGGATCCCCATCCTACGAGTGGAGACCCTCCGAAATGATGGACTGCTCTGGTCGCTCCTTTCTGGTCGTAGGCTTTTTTGATGGAATCGTTACATCCCCCAACTCAGCGGGGTATCAGGACGCTTTTCTCCTCTTTCTCCTTCCGCGAGACCCGCTCCTCGCCCCTTACCGAAGGCCTGATGGAGCAGAGCCATGAAATCCTGAGAAAACATTGCCGCCAACCCTCCTGGCCAAAGCACTGGAGAAGGCGGCAAATCCGGAGTGGCAGAACACCCCGCCACCAGCTCTAGAGGTGGACAAGGAGACACGGGTTCCGGCAGTGTTAACATTGACTCTTTTTGACTCTCACCGCCTATTTCCAAGGCTTCTTCCATAGAGGCTGCTTCCTGTACGCAACCTCTACACACATGTTTCAGATACCGCTCCTCTTCTAGTACCACAGACCAAACACTGTGGTCTAGAAGGCATCCCGATCAATTTCTCCTGCAGCACTCAGCCACTTAATCCAGGCTGAGTCTTTGCAATAACTAGCTACGTTTCCCCACCGCCGCTCTGATCTGTGCTGCAATACAAACCAACACAGCTTTTTTTTTTGTAACTAAATATATATGGAGCCTTTCTGATGCTCCCCAGCCTAATTCCAGCGCCCAACTCAAAAAATGAGGGTTCCCAGAGCCCTACACGAACCTCCAGGAACACCACAGCACACTAACAGTCTTCTTGTGCTTCTGCCACGCGGCTCCGGCCTAACCGCCACAATCATGCTGCACTCGCGGCTTACACGCCCACTAACAAACTCTTACCTCAAACTGAGTCCCCAAAAAAACTGCTTTGATCGTCTCTCCCCTCGCTCAGCCGAAATCGCGGCTTCCGCATCGGGTGAGACACCGGATCAGAAAGAGAAGCTGTGCGAGCGATCGCCGGTCCTGCCGCGTGTCTCTATTAAAATTCTTAGACAAGAATCGCCGGTCACGCTGCCGACTCCTCACCCAAACTGTGGGTTCAGGAGCCGGAGCCCTATCCCCTTAGCAGCATATACCTTCCCAACGCTGTCTGCTTTTTTGTCTGACCTGTTCCTCTGCTCTGATATCGAAACCACGGAGAGTGAGAGGATAAGAGGGGGGGGGGGGAGGGCGCACCTCAGCACAGCTCAGCAATGTAAATGAACTACACCAGTTTCTTAACTATACTGTAATATTTGACAAACCTTAACTAATCGAAGCTGTTCCTTAATTGTCTCTCCAGGGAGCCTCGAACCTCCAGGCTCACCTACCCACCAGCTGTTTGGAGATTGAGATAACTGGAGTCAGGAGGCGGTCCCTGGGGTATATGTACCAGTGTCATCAGAAGAATGATGTTTCTCAGTCTCCAAAGCTGCTGGAAGAGGTGCTAAACACCAGATGTTCGGGACTAGACTGGAGGGAAGATAAAAAGCAGAACTGCTTAAAAAATATTTTTGCTTGGTACTCCATTAGGAAGGCTACTAAAACGGTCAATGGTCTCTGTCATAAGGCATATGAGGATAGACTTAAAGACCTCAATATGTATACTTTGGAGAAAAAGCAGGAGGGGACAATATGATACAGACATTTAAATATCTCCGTGGTATAAACGTACAATAGGTAGCGCTCCTCCAGTTGAACGGGAGCTCTGGAACAAGGAGTCATAAGATAAAGATGAAAGTGAATAGACTGAGGACTTATCTAATGAAAAGGGTGATGGATGCATGGAATAGCTTCTCAGTGAATGTGGTGGAGACAAGAACTGTATCTGAATTCAAGAAAGTATGGGATAAATACAGAGGATTTCTGAGGAAGAGGAAGGGATTGTAGAACTTAATAGTTCTCAAGAATGGACAGACTGGATAGTCCGTATGGTCTTTATCTGCCATTGTTTTTCTTGTTCCCTTCCAACCTCCAGGAGAGTTTTCGCAGGGCAGTTTCTCCAAATGGGTCAGGTTTTGCACATACGACAGTCATGAACCTCCCTTCTAAGCCAGGACATGGGGAGTATGATCTCAGACTCTCAAATTCACTGCTAAGGCTCGGTGTAAGTACTTGCATTGTGCCAAAGAGAGCCTCCTGCTGGAGTTTGTAAGATGTAACATGTATGGGCAGTTTGTCAAGATGGGCTTGGAAATTCTTCTTTATCAAGATTGCGGCACCCAACACGATAGAAAATATTTCTGTATCTTTCTGACACATTTTCTTGGTCTCTGACTGCATTTTCTGGTATTTCAGGATCTTCTGACTCTCCATGCGATTCACAGAATAGTCGCTTGGAACAGACACCTCTATTAATCGGGGCAGTGGGAGGAGCTACAACAGCAGAGGCTCCTGTCCAATCGGGGCAGTGGGAGGAGCTACAACAGCAGAGGCTCCTGTCCAATCGGGGCAGTGGAAGGAGCTAAAATAGCAGAGGCTCCTGCCCAATCGGGGCAGTGGGAGGAGCTACAGCAGAGCAGCAGAGCCGGTTTAAAAGCCAGCTCCGACGAGCGCACCCGCGCTCTGCGGGCCCGTGCCTGAGGACCTCACCAGAGGGCCCTTTGGCGTGGCCCTTAGGCGCGGCACAAAGGCGGAAACAAACACCACCAAACAGTACATCCAACCCCCCTGATCGGGGTGGAATGACTCAGCAGGAAGCCACCCCACGTAGAAGCTCCTGCCCAATCAGGGCAGTGGGAGCACCTTCGAAAATCACCAGCCCAGCAGAATCCACCCACCCCTGACAGAATCGCGCCCGAGGACCGAACCGGAGGGCCCTTAGGCGTGGCACCCCAGTGCAGCCACAGAAACAACCACAACCCGACACTGCAAGAGCCACAAGCAGCAACCAAACTCAGACATCGAAGACAAGAAAGACAACACCAGCAGAGCAAAGTAAGTGCAACATCTACCAAACTCTGACCGCATAAGAATGTACACAAGATGGATTCTGCCCATCAGCCTCCTCCTCACCCATCTCTTACCACACCAGGCATCCAACCACACCCTACTAACAAGCACTCCATGGCAGCCAGCACAACTCTTCACACACCCACAGTACACACACTGAAACACAATCAAGACCCCCAAGCACAGGAGGCAAAACAGACACAAACCCAACACACAAACAAACCCAAACAAAGCGCAGATTCAACTAAGCACCCCGACTACGATCACAATCGAACTCATCAATGCCAGATCCATAAGAAACAAAATTAACACAATAGCAGACCACAGAAGAGCATCAACCCGACATACTGTGCATTACTGAAACATGGCTCACCTCCACCGATAATGTGCTACTTAATCAGCTAGTACCAGCCACATACACAGCATTCAACTGCCCACGCACACAACGAAGAGGAGGAGGGGTCCTGATCCTTGCAAGGAACAGCCTAAGATTCAAGTCACGAAGCTCATCAAACACCAACCAATGCAACACCATCACTGTGGAAAACAAACGGATGGCACTTTGCCTCACCTACAGAGCCCCGAATGCACCACCAGACGAACTAGCATCCACTCTAGAGGTCTGTGCCTTCAACACCAGCAACAAACCCCTGCTACTACTAGGAGGCTTCAACCTAAAATCCTCCAACACAAAGGACGCAGAAGCCTTCCTACAAGCTATGGCAGGGGTGGGCAAACTTTTTGACTCGAGGGCCGCAATGGGTTCATATATTGGACCCGGGGGCCGGACCAAGAGTAGATGGACGGTGTGTATGTGTGAATTAATATAAATTTTGGGATTCTGCAATAAAGATCTATAAATAAAAATAGGAGTTAAAACAGAAATTACTAAACACAACAGAAGACTAATAAAAATTAAAATAAGCAAGTGCAAATAATAGCATGCAATTGAAGAAGAAGCAGATACCATCACGGACACTAGTCAGAAGGCCTCAGGAGATTACCATATTTTTCACCCTATAAGACGCATCTGCCCATAGGCTGCTTGTTATGTTGGCTAGCGCTTTCTTCTCTTCTAGCTACATCACAAAATGACTGCTGGGCGCCGCATGGATCGCTCCTCACTAGCAGGCGCGCGGAAAGGCAGTTGACGTCATCTGACGTGACGTCAACTCCCTGCCTGAGCCTGCACGTACGGCTCAATCCATACTCCGCCCACGGCCCCGCCCCCCCACTAGCTGCTGGCCGGCCCAGCCACTACCATGCCGTCCATACAGGCTTATGAATGTTGGGAGGGGCCGGATTAAAAGGTCCGCCGGGCCGTAGTTTGCCCACTCCTGAGCTATGGGATCCTTACAATACACCCAAATGATCAACACATAAAACACGGATCATCACCAGACCTCATATTCGCACCCAATTTTCTAACGGACAATGGTAACATATCTACACCAAATGTCACCCCCGTCCCATGGTCAGACCATCACATAATCAAAACAAAGGTCATGCCACAAGGACAAAACCATGACAAAAACCTAGACAAACCAACAGCACAAAAGATTTAAAAGCTTCAACAAGGACCAATTTCTCAAGGACACGATACCGCACCTGAATACGGAAGAAGAGGATTTAGACGATCAAATCAGAAAATGGAACAGCATCATCAATGCAGCCTCCAAAGCCACTGAACACAGACCCAAGAAAGATCACCGCACTAGGGCACATCACACACCCTGGTACTCAAAAACCATACGGATCAAAAAAAGAGAACTCAGGAAGTTAGAACGGCACTGGAGACACACCAAGTCTCCCAACAAACAAACTCTATACTTAGCAAAACAAAAAGAGTACAACGATCTCATCAACCAAAGAGAGAATACCACACCAACCTTATACTCAAATCAAACAACAAACCGAGAGAGCTCTTCGAAATTGTGAAAACACTCACCAAGGAGAACAAATCCGACAGCGAAGTGCAAATAGACCCACAAACATTCGCAGACCACATCCAAGACAAATTCCACTCAGCTCCACGAAGGAATACTAACACAAGCACCAAACCAACCACCACCCCAAGAAAAACTTGGGACAAATTCAGCAACCCATCCACAGAGCAGCTCTCACACATCATCACCGCCCTCAACACAAGCATGGCCCCAACAGATCCATGCCCAGTCACATGGATCAAAACGACAAAGTCAAACTTCATCCACACCATACACAACATGGTGAAAAGTTCTCTAACACAAGGTATTATGCCAGACCAGCTAAAACTCGCCACAATAAGACCAATCCCAAAGAAATCAGCACTCGACAAAAACAACCCAGCAGCCTACAGACCCATCTCAAGCATCCCCCTACTGGCTAAGATTATTGAGAAAGTGGTACATCATCAACTACAAGACCACATCGACAACCATGCACAACTCGACCACAACCAACACGGTTTCTGCCCCAACCATGGAGTTGAAACACTCCTGCTATACCTCTTTAACGACATACTACACCTCATAGACAACAGCAAGAACGGAATACTCATGATCTTCATTGACCTATCATCAGCGTTTGACACAGTCGACCACGGAACACTACTAGCAAGACTACAGAACATCGGACTACACGGAGTCACACTGAGGTAGTTCCACTCTTACCTAATGGACAGACAGATACAGGTCAAGATTGGGCTCAACACATCCCGACCCATAAACGTCATGCAAGGCGTACCCCAAGGATCCGCACTATCAGCTCTCTTATTCAACAACTATATCCAAACAATACGCAACATCATAAAAGAGCAGGGGATAAAATACACAATCTATGCGGACGACAATGATATACACACCAATCACCCTCGACAACCCAGACTACACCAAGATAACAGACTGTCTCACAAATATGAACACCTGGTTTCAAGACAACAACATGACCATAAACACTACAGCAAGACCGAGGCGCTAATCATCACACGAAACTCCGACTTCATCCCCCTCCCCCCCCCACGACATCAAGATAGGCACCACAACCATACCCATACAATCAGAAGTGAAATACCTCAGAGTGACAATGGACAAAGAACTTAACCTTCAGTCCCACATCAGCAGAACCACCAAAAATGCATACCACAGGATGAGACTAGTACGACGCCTCAAGCCTCTTCTCACTCAGGAACACTTCCGCACAGTTTGTCAAGCACTAATAACCCCAATCCTAGACTTCTGCAACCCAATCTATCTAGGTCTAACGAAACAGACACTAAGACCATTGCAACTGGCACAAAACACTGCAGCATGCATAATTGCTGGCACCACAAGACAAGAACACATCACACCCACCCTAAAAGAGCTCCACTGGCTGCCTATCAGTGCCCGCATTAGATACAAGACAATCATAAACATTTTCAAAATCAAACATCAATCATCAGCTTTCAGCCTACACCCACCCACTACAGACAACAGCACAAGACCGAGAAGAAGAGAGGCACATCCAACTGTGTCAACACACCTAAAGATATCAACAGGGTACGCAAGGACACCGAAAAACGAGCCTTATCAAAGGCGGCACCAACCATCTGGAACGCCCTTCCCCGACGAACTGCGTTCAACAACAGACCTTAAGGAGTTCAGGAAACTACTGAAGACAACCCTCTTCATAGAACACTACGGTGACATTACTTAAACCATGCAACAGACACCTCAATTCCCCCACAAGTCACTATAATTGTAATTAAACAAGGAACTGATACCCATAGCATTGTAAATAGCGCACACTGTAAATAGCACCACAAGCATCAACGTCCAGACACGCTCACACTACTCACTGCATGTACACACTATACACTGTATCTTATTGATTGTTTGCTGTTCAGAACGCCTTGATTGCAGGATAAGGCGGTATAGAAATACGTTTAAATAAATAAATAAATAATTATTATCAATGCCATTCTGGTGTTTTTCTCCTTAACCACTGTATCCAGCTTCCTCACATCCAGCTTTTTATCGGTCGGAATGGGAGTATCCCAGGTGATCATAACCTCCTCATTCGCTTAGGGCAGGGGTGGGCAATTCCATCCCTTGTGCACCACAATCCAGCCTGGTTTTCATGATGTCCCTAATGAATATTCATGAGATCTATTTGCATACACTGCCTTCCATTGTATGGAAATAGGCCCATGAATATTCATTAGGGACATCATGAAAACCGGGCTGGATTGTGGTGCACAAGGTCCGGAATTGCCCACACCTGGCTTAGGGTCATGATTCGGGCACAGTGATGTTGTAGTGTTTACAGAGTTTCCAATGGATGAGGTGCGCTACTTTATTATGTCTTTCTGTAGAGAAATTTTCTGCCATCAAAACTTCACAGCCAGCTATGAGGCGAGTTGCCGTTTTCAGGTCTTTCTTACATCATCTACATATGTAGATGCTGCACCCCGCCTCAGCTCGGCCAACATTTAAAAAGAAAGCGCCATCGGGCGCAGGAGCAGGTCCCTCGCCGCCGCCGACACCGTCCCGCGTGCAGCTCTCCCAGGCCAGCAGGGATCGAGCTGCCGGGACTGACGCTGCACCCCGCCTCCTGAGCCGAGCTGCCCAATCGAGGCATTCGGCCAACATTTAAAAAGAAAGTGCCATCGGGCACATCCGCGCCTGGCAGGCCTGTGCCCGAGGGCCTCGCCAGAGGGTCCTTTGGCATGGCCCTTAGGCGGGGACCTGTAAGAAGGACCCCCCCACCCCTACAGAGAACCACCAGAACAACCAGGCCCGCGAACAGTACGAGCCCTAGAGACACCAGCAAGAACATTTCAAGGGAGTCCCTACCAGCAATCGATAGACAAAACTGCACCGAAAGACAATGCTCACCAGCAAAGTAGGCAGACTAAGGCCTAACCACGTTATCCACTGCATAAACCCATGAAAGCTAGCTACTGACCATACTTGCGAGAACTAGCATCCGATGTACCTGCCTCTGCTAAGTACAATCTATGCCTGTGATACCTACCCGCCTGTGATAGCTGCCTGCGATAGTATAATCTGTGCATGTTGTATATGCTTGCCTGAGGTACCTGCCTATGATAGTATAACCGGTGCCTGTTGAACCTGTGTGCCTGTAGTACCTGCGCATGATAGCATAACCTGTGCCTGTTATACCTGCTTGCCTGTAGTACCTGCCTGTGATAGTATAATCTACTTGCCTGATCTACCTGCCTTCCATAAAGGCGCCCTCCCTCATTGCCATAGCTTGCTGTTACCTCCTCTCTGGAAGGCTAAGCA
The DNA here is from genome assembly GCA_033557465.1 of Ichthyophis bannanicus. Taxonomy (NCBI): domain Eukaryota; kingdom Metazoa; phylum Chordata; class Amphibia; order Gymnophiona; family Ichthyophiidae; genus Ichthyophis; species Ichthyophis bannanicus. The sequence goes on from CM066037.1 coordinate 241,317,620, forward strand.
GCACACTGGCCTTATCTCCTACCTACAATCAAATACCAATCCTACAGAGCCATGGGAGGAGATGGTCAAGTGCCCCCCCATCACAAGGCAAAGGAAAATACAAGCACTCTCCACCCCCACTTACTACAAGTTGCGCTTCAACATGCCAAGAAAGCCAAACAAGAGGAAAACCCCCAGCTCCAAAACCTAAAATGTGCCCTCAAACGCACGCTCAATCCGCAAGAAATGGCCAGCTATCTCAGACATGATATCCCTCTACGACCTCGACATACTTCTGATCACAGAGACGTGGCTATCCAGCGCTGACACGGTCCTCCTCAACCAACTCTTACCCACCAAATTTTCAATCCACACCTGCCATAGAGACAGCAGAAGAGGGGGTGGAGTGCTCATCCTCACCAAAACAGACCTCCAATTCCATCTGATCAATGCCACCAGCACAACGCAACTCGATGCAATCACCATAGCCAACAGAGCCCCGTCAACCTCCCCCGATGACCTCTTAACAATAATCGACCTTGCCTGTAACACCCTGAACCCACGCACCCCAAGCTGATTACTAGGCGATTTCAAACTGCCAGCCCTGCAAGTCACACAAGCCTCAGCCTTCCTCAAAGCTCTCAAGGAACTAGGATACAGGCAAGTAGTCAATGAACCTACCCACGTGAAGGGAAACAAGTTGGACCTGGTATTTGCCTCACTGTCAGCCGTCGACTCAACCCACGACCCCATACTGTCCATTACCACAATACCCTGGTCGGACCACAAACTAATCAGATTCCAAATACTTGTGCTCAACCAAGGCCACAAGAGCCCTAGAAGTCCGGCCAGCACCCCTAGTGCACCATTACGAAGATTCCAACCTTTTGACAAAAGTTATCTTGAGTAAAACCCTCCCACTCCTCTCCTTGTCAGCACCCGGCCTCGACGAACTGATCTCAAGCTGGGATAACAGCCTTAGCTCCATTGCCCAGCTCCCACCCTCAAACAAGCCTCCAAGAAAACGAACCGCCACACCCTGGTACTCCACAGAAGTGCGAGTGTCACTCCTCCACCTAAGGAAACTGGAAAGACGCTGGCATCTATCACGCTCCTCTGAAGACCAGAAGGCATATAACCTTCACCTGACAAGACACTGTGAAGCAGTAACAGAGAAAATAAGGCAATTCCAAACCAACACTCTGAAACGATCACTAAGCAAACCACACAACTTATTCAATGTAGTCAAGAACCTAACAAAAGAACCATCCCCCAACCAACCAAGCGAGATCCAGCCTCAAGAATTTGCAGACTACCTGCAATCGAAATTATGCCAGACCGATAAGTCCACAGCACCCACCGCTGCACACGAGCCACCCTACCCAACACCACTGACCACCTTTCTCCACTTCATCCAAGAAATGCATTGAAGACACTATCGCTGCCATCAACACCACCACTGCACAAACTGACCCCTGCCCTGCTTTCTGGATAAAAGCGCTACGGAGCAATTTTAGCCCGTTCATAGCCAGACTCATGGATCTGTCATTCTCAACAGGATCGTTCCCGCAAAGCCTCAAACACACGTCCATCAGACCTCTGCTGAAAAACAAACTAGACCCCCAGAAGGTCAACTCTTACAGGCCTATATCAAGCATACCACTACTTGCCAAGATAATTGAAAAAGAAGCCCAACGCCAAATACAATACCACATCGAGACCACCGCTCCGCTCAACCCTTGCCAACACGGATTCAGGGAATCTCATGGTGTTGAAACTCCTCACCACCCTCTTCAGCAACATAATTGCTGGAATCGACAACACCCGTCAAGGGTTTGCCTTCATCTTTATGGATATAGCTGCGGCATTTGACTCAGTAAGCTACGAGCTCCTCCTGGTGCGACTTAAGGAGAAGGGTATTCGTGACACAGCTCTAAGCTGGTGCAAATCATACCTGTCTGACAGATGACAGCACGTACGATCCGGTGCTTCAACATCAGAACCATGCCACCAGATGTTCAACATATACATGCAGCCCATCTGTTCCCTCATCCGATCATTCAATGTTGACTGCTTGATATATGCCGATGACGTACTGCTCTACATGCCATTCTCAACTGACCAGCCAGACCTCTCCCCACTGACAGAATGTTTTGACGCGGTAACCAACTGGCTCCAGACTCAAAACCTTTGAATACAGCACATGAAAACAGACATCCTTTTCATTACAAGGAACCAAAACTTCACCCCTTTTGCCTACTTAAAGATCAAGGAAGCGGAGCTAATCAAATCCACAATCCGTTACCTTGGAGTCACACCAGACCAACACCTGGACATGAAGGCTCACATAAGCAACACAGTAAGAGCAGTTTACCACAAGATTCGGACACTCAGGCACTTACACCTCCTGCTGGAGCCGGATGACTTCCGGACAATCAAGCGCTGGTTATCCCACATTTCGATTACGCCAATGCAATTCTACAAGGGCTCCCGCAATCCACCCTGAACCCACTCCAGCTTGCAATGAATGCCGTGGCCAGAGTTCTACACGGTGCTTCTAGGAATGACTATGTGACACCCATCCTGAAACATCTCCACTGGCTCCCCATCCACGGTGGACTCTCTTTTAAAACCCTACTACTGACTTTCAAGGCCATCAACAGGCTCTCCTCCACCTCCCTCACGGAGCTTATCCACCCTACACCCTCTAACAGATCCAGAAGACCCGTAGCAGTCAACACACTGGTAATCCCGAAAGCAATAACACAATGCACCCAAGCAACAATAAACAGGGCATTTAGGTTCTGTGCACCCAGATGCTGGAATGCCCTACCACCCAGCATATGGGCAATATCCGACCTGACCCAGTTTAGGAAAGCACTGAAGCACCACCTTTTCCTCAAACACTACTCTGATGACAGCTCACAAACAGCCACCCCCTCCACCAGTTCCACCACTCCAACACACCCAGCTCGCAATGAGGCGTCCTCTCCCAGTGGCGCCATCCCCGAATATGCGTACTTTATAAATAGCAGCATGTACATACCCCGCTTTTGTAAAAGTGGCACCATCCTCGACTATGCGCACTTTGTATATAGCAGCATGTATATACCCCACCTCTGTAGAAGTCACTCTTCCCACCTGATGTGATTCCTACCTGTAAATAGTTCCCCCAGTGTTATCCAAGTTTTAGCACCTGTTTCATTGTAAATACAGTGCAGGTTAGCCTGCACTGTATAAGCTAAGGTTGTATGTAAACTGCACGAATGTTAAATAGCACGGTATAAGAGACATTAAATAAATAAAATGTGTCTGTATTACCAGTTTTTTCAATGCTTGCTGTAAATCATCTTGTCTGTAAACCGCTGTCCTGGATTGCAACCATCAATCCCTCATCCTTCAGTTTCATTTCACCCCTCCTTAACCGTTCATGTAGCCGTTCTTGATCAACAAAGGGTTCTTGGCGTAACATTCTGTATTTCCCATTGTATTTTGTGCATCTGCCACTTGTCTTTTCTTGTTTGTTGATCTAATTCCTTGAAGAGTTTTTTCTCTTGTTTTGCAAATTCTGTTACTGCCTTCCCTGTGCATACTTGTGGATTTTCACTCATTCCTTCTAGTCGTTGGAACATTTGTCCGAGTTTATGTTTATTACATTTGATATACCGCTCAGGCCAAGAAGCATCAGAGCTATTTACAATCCTACATTTATGTTATGGAAAATAAGAAAAGAACGCCATTAATAAGATAGGACAGAGTAGGAGACACAAATAGACAAAGAGATAGCTAAGATAGGAGAAAACAGAACAGCAGACTACCTTCACAAACTACAGTCATGACAAATAGACTCACAATTTCTGTATGATTTTAATCCTTCGCCATGATGATGATGGAGACAGATTCTAGACATTTACTCTCATATTTCAGCATTTTTTGCGTATTTGGATCAGAGGATGCAGTTAAGTAGGTCTGGAGGTCTATGATAGTAGGTCTGTATGTGTAATCAATCTCTATGAGTCCTAGCCCCCCTTCAGCTCTAGGTATGTACAGTCATGTTATACACTGATTCTTGTAATTCACTTCATGGGCATGGAGGAGTTTGTGTTCACACATCCAGTTTTCGAAGATCTTTAAGAGGCCAGTCCACAACCCCAAAGCTGTATGAAAGTACAGGAATTGCCAGTTGATTGATGGCTTGTATCTTATTCCGTAATGTTAAAGCACTTTTCAATAATGATTTTGAGCTCCTATAGTACTCTTTACTTATCTTTTCTCTCAGTAATTTCTTTCTGCTTGAGTGTCGTTCCTTCTTCTACTCTTCTGCTTGTATATGCATTCCTGTTCAAGGTCCTTGATGTCACTGCCTTCAGCCAAGGAGATGTTTTCTGTTTTGCTTAGTTTTCCTAAAAAAAAAGTTGCCTTGGCACATTTGTCAAGGCCAAAGGTCATCCTGATGTCATCAGAAAAGCTTTTCACCACAAGGAGTTGCTCTGCTAATTGTTGGTCGCTGGAACTATAGAGCTTCAGATTGTCTACAAATAATAAATGAGGAGAAGTTTCAGGGTTGTTACCTTCTTTAGGATTCATGCTAAATCCATATCCCAAAGAGTTGACAATAGTGCTCATTGGATTAAGCACCATACAAAACAGAAGGGGTGACAGGGAATCCTCCCAAAATATTCCTCGTTGGATCCTGATGTTAGGAATGATATACTAACCATCTTCATATTTCAAAAAGTGTGTGGTTTGCCACACTGTCATGGTGAACTCAATGTACTCTGTCTAACCAGGATTTATTTTATACATTTCAAGGCAATTTGTTATCCATGAGTGTGGGACGCTGTCAAAATGCTTTTTTATAATCAATCTAGGCTATACTGAGATTTCTGCTTAACTTAGCGCTGGCCATGATCTTCTTATTCAACATGAACTGGTCTTTGGTGCCATATGCTCCTCTCTTGTTGCTCTTTTGCTCTATTGCCATGATGTCATTGGACTCACGATGATCACTTGAGCCAAAGGTTGGCTACACCATTTGGGCCAGGGCTCCAGTTTGGTGCTCGCTTTAACCTGTTTGCCAGCTCTTTTGTTGGTAATGCAGGTCATTCCAAAGGTGTAATGTTTCCTTTTTCTAAATACTCCTGTATGCAGGGTAACCATTCTGCTTCTTGATTGTGCTTTATAGGATCCTTGTATAGTTTTCTCCAGAAGCTTTCTGTTTCGGCTTTGGTTGGTGGTACTTTTAATATCTTAATGCTCTTTCACAATTCCCTGTAAAATTGTTTTGGGTTCTCTCTAAATAGCTTATTTTGATATCTTTCTTTTCGGTTTTCTTCATATTTTTGCAGTTTTTGCGCTTCTGCTGCTATTTTCAATTTATTCTTGGAACATATAAATTTCGGGTCTTTTTCTGTTAATGTAGCATGCTTCAGCTTGATGTCTTGGTTCTTGTTGTTAAGTGCTGTGAAGTCAGTGTCAACTCATGGCGACCCTCTGGATAGTTGTCCAGAATTGTGTTCGATCTTCAGTCAGGCGGCTCATTGTTGACAGACTGGCACCCATAGCTGCTGTTATTATATCGCTCCATCTCATTGCTGGCCTTCCTCTTTTGCGTTGACCTTCTACCTTGCCAAGTATGATGTCTTTCTCTAGCGATCTCTCTCTTCGCATGATGTGTCCAAAGTATGAAAGCCGAAGTCTTGTCAACTGAGCTTCTAAAGAAAGCTTAGGTTTGATCTCCTCTAGTACTGACTCGTTTGTTCTTCGGGCAGCCCATGGTATACACAGTATTCGTCGCCAGCACCATAATTCAAAGGCATCAATTTTCTTCCTATCTATCGTTTTCACTGTCCAACTTTCACATCCATATGATGTTACTGAAAATGCCATGACTTGAACAAGTCGAATCTTTGTATGGAGAGAGACATCTCTACTCTTGAGAATCTTGTCTAGGTCCTTCACAGCCATTCTATCAAGAGCAACGCGTGGTCAGATTTCTTGACTGCTTGTTGTTTCTTTGATAGCTGATCCAAGTAGGTTAAAGTGGTCAACTATTTCAATTTCTTCTCCATCAACGATGAACTTATTCATTTTACCAGGTGTCAGGAGTTTTGTCTTCTTAACATTAAGGTGCAGACCCATTTTAAGACTATATTTCTTAATCTTGAGAAGAAAATGTTTCAAATCGTCTTCATTTTCAGCCAGTAATGTGGTATGATCAGCATAGCGAAGGCGGTTGATGAGTCGTCCACCAATCTTCACACCTCTGTTGTCTTCATACAGTCCTGCTTCTCTGATGATTTCTTCTGCATATAAATTAAAGAGGTAGGGGGAAAGTATGCAGCCTCGCTAATTTTAAACCATTCTGTTTCTCCTTATTCAGTTTGAACTGTTGCTTCTTGATCAGTGTAAAGGTTGTACAAGAGAACGATCAGGTGTTCTCGTATACCCATGCTTCTTAATGTGGCCCAGAGTTTCTCATGGTTTACACAGTCAAAAGCCTTGCTGTAGTCAATAAAACACACAGATATCCTTTTGGTGTTCGTTTGTCTTTTCAAGGATCCATCTCACATCCACGATATCATCTCTCGTTCCTCTCCCTTTCCTGAACCCTGCTTGCACTTCGGGCAATTCTCGTTCCAGATATGGTTGCAGTCTCTGCTGAATGATCTTGAGTATAATCTTGCTGGCATGTGGGATCAGAGCAATTGTGCGATAATTTCCGCAGTCAGTTGGGTCACCTTTCTTCAGTATTGGTATAAACACAGATCTTTTCCAGTCAGTTGGCCATGAATTTGCCTTCCAAATTTCCTGGCAGAGCCTTGTAAGTATGGTAACAGCTTCATCTGATTGCTGTAATAACTCAATGGGAATGCCATCAATGCCCGGTGCTTTGTTCTTTGATAAGGCTTTCAATACTGCTTTGACTTCTTCTTTCATCACCAATGGTTACTGATCATAAGGTATAGGCTGAAACGGCTGTTGGTCCACTTGATCTTTACGATATGACGACTCTGAATATTCTTTCCACCTTTTCTTGATCTTCTCAGCATCATTCAAAATGGATCCTTGAGCATTTTGTAGCATTCCAATTAGAGGCTGGAATTTTTTCTTTAACTCTCATAGCTTTAGAAAAGTCGATCTTGTTCTTCCTTTACTAGCTTCTGATTCTATTTCTTTGCATTGTAGTACTTCTACTTGTCTTGTCTTGCTGCACATTGGAAATCTCTGTTGAGTTGTGTGATTGCCTCTCTTTCTCCTTTGGCTTTAGCTTCTCCATGTTTCTGGACAATTTTCAGAGTTTCTTCAGTCATCCATTTTGGCCGTTTTTGCTTTTTCACTTTATGTAGAGACTTATCGCTTTCTTCTAATACAACCTTCTTGATCGTCATCCTATAACTCTTCTGGAACTCTGTCATTTGTATCTAAAGCAGCAAATTGATTTCTCAGGCAGTCTTTAAATTCCAGTGGTATATTCTCAAGGTCATATTTTGCTAACATTCATGAATGGCTTGCTCTTTTTCAACTTTAGCTTGAGTTTGCATACTAGTAGTTGGTGATATGTACCACAGTCAGCTCCAGGTTTTGTCTTTGTTAATGTTATCGAGCTTTTCCATCATTGTCTTCCACAGATGTAGTCAATTTGATTTCTGTGGTCCATGTGTACAGTCGGCGCTTGTGTTGCTGGAAAAAAAAGATGTTTGAAATGAATAGATCATTGGTCTTGCAGACTTCTATCAGTCTTTTTCCAGCTTCGTTTGTTGCCAAGTCTATATTTTCCAAACACTTTGCCTTCTTCTTTGTTGCCAACATTTGCATTCCAGTCACCCACGACTATCAGGATATCCTGTTTGCATGTTCTGTCCATTTCAGCCTGCACTTATTCATAGAACTCATCAAAGTCTTCCTTTTCTGCAGCTGTTGTTGGGGCATATACCTGAATTATAGTTGTGTTGATGGGCTTTCCTCATAGACAAATAGAGATTAAGAATTCAGATTGCATTGTATTTCATTACAGATCTGACAAGTTTCTTCTTAATTATAAATGCAACACCATTTCTTTTTTGACTTTCATTTCCAGCATAGTAAACCATATGATCATCAGATGTAAAGTGCCCAAAGCCAGTCCATTTCAGTTCACCGACACCCAACAGATCGAATTGTACATGTTCCATTTCATTCTTGACCACCTCCAACTTCTCTTGGTTCATGCTTCGTACGTTCCATGGCCCAATATATAAGATATCATTGCAACCTCTGACTCTTTTCATGCACAGCAACATCAGCAGATCCAACCACATCATAAATGCTGGCTTTACTCTGAGACGTCTTCAGTTCATCCCCAGTAGCCATTTGAGTGCCTTCCAACCTGGGGGTCTCATCTTCCAGCACTATAGTGCAATTTGTTTTGTGACTATCTTCCTTAACATCTTTGATGATCGTAATCCTTCTAGATACCAGTCTATAAGGGATATTTCCGCACACAATGACTGATCTTTGAAAGCCTTTAGAGTGTTCAATATTGCTCTCAATTCCAGGAAAGGTTTATCCTGAGCAGACCAAAAACCCTATGGGTAGAACCTATCTACATGGGCTTGCCAGCCCAGTTTGGATATATCTGCCATAATTACTTTCTGTTAAGTTGTAATTTGAAAGTAGATACCTTTTGCAGATTGGAATGGACCATCCACCAGTTCAGAAAGTCTCAGGGGTGTAGTGACAGATGTGACATCTTGAAGCCTGTGAGTAGCAGTGTCCACTGCCTGCTCAAAGTCCTTTGAGCAAGTCTCATCTTGAGATGTTCCAAGATGCACCACTGAGGCCATGTGGCCCAACATCAACATGTTCCATGGTAATATCTGCTGACTCCCTTAAATTCACTCTAAATTAATACCACAGTAATACCAAATTAATAATGTTTTTCTGTGGAGTGGAGGAGTAGCTTAGTGGTTAGAGCAACTTAGTACCCAGAAGATCAAGGGTTTGATTCCCAAAGTCACTCCTTGTGAACTTGGGCAAGTCATTTTACCCTCCATTGCCTTGGAAGAAGAGGCCTGGCAATCTACTTACGGAGATAAATTGCCAAGAAAACCCAGAGACTGCTGACTTGATGGCACACAAAAAAATTAAAGAAGTTTTCCTGTGGAAGGAAGGCTTTTGCCTGAGTTGTGTCTAGCAGAGTGCCTATGAATTCTAATTGAGTTGATGAGCTTACCTTAGATTTGGTTTACTTTAAAGGATGAACCCTAGTAACTCCAGCACCTAAATGGTTGAGTGTATGGGAGTCCCGAGTCCCTTCCTAAGACCAGCCAATCTCCCAGACAGGGAAAATCTCAATGAATGTGGCAGTAACACAATCTCTCATCTCTGAAGAAAGACAGATTGAAGCAGTCCTGCACAACTACAGCAGACAGGAAATGGCAAGCCTTCCAAAAGCATTGGAAAAATCCTAAGCTGGAAACTTGTTTTCAATGCTGGGCTCCATCAGTTGTATTATCCATGTTGTAAGGGCTTGCTATTCTGGCTGTACTCAAACAGCCAAATGTGGTTCCTCTCCACAAAAGTGGAAAAAAGAAAGAGGCTATGAACTACTGACCAATCATTTTGACCTTGGTGGCGAGTAAATAATAAGTTACTGCTAAAATAGAGGATTGTGCAGTTTCTATAAACCACTGGATTACATGCAGACCTTGACAAATTTTCTTGGAATCTAAGAGTCCACCCAAAAACCTAGCAACCGGTACCGAAACCCAGGTCATAATGCAAGCCCCCATCCCCCAAAAAGGTGTATCAGTTCTTTTTTTTTGTTTTAGGGCCTGATTTACTAAGACTGTTTTCCCATTTCCTATGGAAAAAAGATCAAGAATCGGGCTCTTAATGGGCCACTACACAGTGCCAACAGAAGTCAGTGGTCCCACTCCTCCCCTATCTCCACCTCCACCCCTCAGACCCTTTAAGCTGTGTGTGGGGGGGTGTGGTGTGGGGGTGGAGTGTCTGCATGCATGTGGTGAGAGTGGGGCACCCTCCAACCCTTCATTCCAATCTCTCTCCTAATGTCTCTCCCCCCGCCCCAATTCTCTAGTTGCCTTCAGACTCCCTTCCCTTCTCCCTTCCTCTTGCACTCACCCCTGCCCTGACCTTGATAAATTGGAAAGCTGGATATGACCTTAATAAATTGGAAGACTACATGTCCAAATGGCAGATGAAATTTAATTTGGACAAGTGCAAAGTTAAGCACTAGGAAACAACTACCACCCAAACTTTGCTTACACGATGCAAGGTACCACCTTAGAAATTCACCACCCAGGAAAAAGATTTAGGCGTCATAGTGGATAATATGTTGAAACCCCCTCGCCCAGTGTGCAGTGGTGGCCAAGAAAGCAAATAGAATGCTAGGAATCATAAGGAAAAGAATGGAGAATAAAACAAAGGATATCATAATGAGATTATTATATGCAATGGTCACCATATCTTAAAAAGGATATACTGTAACAGAATTAGAAAAGGTACAGTGAAGAGCAACAAAAATGTTAAAGGGGTTGGAAGGATAACCCTATGAGGAGAGGCTTAAAAGGTCAGGGCTCTTCAACTTGGAAAAGAGAAGGCTGAGGGGGAATATGATAGAGGTCTATAAATCAATGAATGGAGTAGAATAGGTAAAAGTAGATTGGTTTTTTACGCCATCATAAAGTAGAAAGACTAGAGGACACAATGAAGCTGCAATGTAGCCCATTTAAAACTAGTAAGAGAATATATTTTTTTACTCAATGCATAATCAAAATCTGGAATTCATTACAGAAGGATGCAGTAAAAATTGTGAGGTTAGCTGGGTTTAAAAAAAGGTTTGAACAAGTTCCTGGAGGAAAGGTCCATAAACCATTATTAAAGAGGACCTGAGAAATCCACTGCTTACCCCGGGACGAGCATTGTGTGCCTTTTTGGGAACCTGCCAAGTACTTGTGACTAGGATTGGCAACTGTTGGAAACAGGATACTGGGCTTGATGGACCTTCATCTGACCTAGTATGGCACTTCTTATGTATTCCCCCCGCCATTCATTATTCAATCCAAACCTCAAGTCACTCACTCTATGAAAACAAAAAACTGTTCTGCTTCTTGAAAAACTTCAATGTTTGTCACTACAAAAGTTCTTGAAACAAAAGAACACAAAAATACTACGAGGAAGGTCTCAGTAACCACGGGCTTATGACAGACATGATACAAGATCACTATCATAATACACAGGCCCAATAACACCAATGACCTTCCCGTAGATCCAGGATAGCCACCCAAGCAAAATTACTTAACTTTGGAAAACTTCTTGTAATAGATGGCCACCCTGCTCCCCGACGCTTCAATCCAGAGCTCCTAAACGTTTCGCGATTACCCTTGCTTCATCAGGTGAAATGCCAACTAAACAACAAAACAAACATCAAATCAACACATTAAAAATTATCATCTAGCATGAACATAGAACCATCTCCAACCTATTACTCACCCATGACCCACATTGGCAAAAACTTAGCACAAAGCCACCATCATTCCAGCTTCTCTTCAACACTGCTGTTCAAAAAACGCCGCGCATGCTCACACATTACAAACCACCTCACTTCTAAATATGTCCCTGTTCATGACGCACAGGCTTCCCTCACAACGAAACTCCTCCACCAAATTAAATACACCCCCCCCCCAGTCAATCTGTAGTTTTCAAACCCTCAGGGGCCACTGTATGTACCCTAAAAATCCACCTTTGCTCACAAAACAGCAACAATTGCTCTCTAGCTTTACCCTTGTTACCTTTTCCAGTAAATATGATCACATCACTCCTGTTTTACTCCGTTTACACTGGCTTCCTCTCCAATATCGCTTTCACTACAAGTTTTTGATTCTCCTTCATCGGACCATTTACACATGTACTCCTCGTTACCTGGCAGACTGTATCTCACGCTATACTCCCCACCGGTTACTTCGTTCTACTCAAACTAACCGTCTATCTCTTCCTTCACCTTCCCAAGCCCGTCTGGAGCGGACGCGGCATTCAGCTTGGTTTTTGCTTGGCCCTTCACTCTGGAATATGTTACCCACTTCACTGCGTCTAGAGCCATCCTATCCCCAGTTTAAATCGTTACTCAAAATCTACCTTTTCCAGAAAGCTTTTGATCTTCCCCCTAATTGGTTTTGTTTGTGTGTCTAGCCCAAGTACTGTCCATGTTTGTCCACTTATTTCTGTATCCTAGTTTGGTTAATATCATTCTCCTTATGGTTTTGTTATGATTTGATGTTAATTGTTAACATGAGTTATGTGCAACTTATTTTGAGTTATTGTTAAGTGTCTTAGTGTGACTTGTTCACTCTCTTTCTAAACCCCTCTTTCCTGTCTTAATTTTGGCGTTCTGTTTCCTGGATTGTGGTGCTAATCAAATTTATTGTACACCGCTTAATGCTGTTGCCATAGCGGTATATCAAATTTTAATAAAGATAAAGATACCCTCTTTGCCGGCCAATACCTGATCTAAACAAAAACATCGCAGATCAGAAGAACAGTGGCCGGACTCACTACAATGCTGTACTAGAGGAGACTCCCATATCTGGCACTTGAGTCTACTCTTATGTTCTATTATCCGCCTGCAAAAAGGTCTACAGGTACTCCCAATGTACAATAACTTACAGGGACACAATCCCATAAACTACATACGAGGAATCACAAGATATCCGTTTCCTTAGCTTATACTGTAAGCCATGATAGTCAAATTGCGTTATTACACTCAAAATTCCACAAATAGAACAATGCCCACAAATGCTATGGCCCTGCACCCCATCCACAACCTGTGCGCTTGGCATCGGACATAACACTGAAGGGCTCAGCCACTCCCGTAAATTCCGCTGACGCTGCCAAACACACCTCACTGTTTTACCTTCCAACCCCGGAATGGTACGTAACACCCCCAAGTGCTTCTTAATTATCCACTGTATACTGAAGCTAAATGAAGAGTATTTTGAAACCAAGTTAACATGCTCCCAACCCCCAGCTTGCTCATCTTTGCTTCTGGGTGTTAATGAAAGAGCCCGATTATTATATAATGCTCTTTTATATGCATCATTGACTACCTCCGCAGGATAACCCCTGGCTACAAAACCATGTGCCAAAAGCTTTGACTGACGCCTAAAATCAGCATCACTCGAGCAATTCCTGTGATACCTTATGAATTGGGAGAACGGTAGACTATTCCTTAACCGTACAGGATGGGCACTGCCATAGTGTAAGAGTGTGTTCCTGTCCGTAGACTTCTTATGTACTGATGTTACCCACCCTTTCATGCTCTTCTGCACCAAAACATCAAGGAACACAATCTCAGTGCTACTGCATACACTCGTGAACTGAATGTTCTTCTCACACCTATTAAGCCATTGCATAAAATCTTGGAAACCAGCAACTGTGCCTTGCCATAAAACAAACACATCATCTATAAACCTACACCACAATTTTATTTTTTTATTTTTTTAATTTTTATTTATAATTTCCTGAATAACAACAAATGATAAAGAATACAATTAACACCAGCAAATTTTACAATATTCGAGAAAAGAGTGTACCACATAAAGAGACCACATCAAGGAAGAACATTCTACCAAATTATACCATGCATGATAAGGAAATCAGAAGTATTCAAAACTCCACTATTAAGAGACAGAAATCTCACTGCCAACATCCTGTACCTTTTTCTGATTCAAAAAAGATTTAAGTTGGGTCGCATCCGTAAATACAGAAGACTGGCCCTCAAGGGTAACTACACATCTGCAAGGAAATTTTAAATAGAAGCATGCACCTATAGCCAAAACTGAGGATTTTAACAAAAGCTGCAGGTCTTCCCAGATGTGAGCAGGGCTACTCAGGCCCGGCGTAGGCAGTTTTTGTTGTACACCACAATTTTAAATGTACAGCAAAGGGAGACCTGTAAACCCTTTTATCCTCATACCTCCCCATAAAAAGATTTGCTATCGAGGGGGGCACAGGTGGCCCCCATTGCCACACCTGATACCTGATGATATATTACTCCCTCAAAAACAAAATAATTCTCATAAATGGCTAGGCGTGCTAATTGGGTTACAAAAGCAATCATGCCAGATCCCCCCCCCCCCCATCGCTGTAAACACTCTTCCACCACCTCCACTGCTGCTGCTTGTGGAATTGACGTATACAATGAAGCAACGTCTAAGGTAGCTAATAATTATTATTAACAGGAACACAGTAACAGTAACCCTTCCAGCAGCTTGGAGGCTGAGTCTATCCTTTTGAGGATGGGACGGGATAAATACCACTGGCACCACCCACTGATCCCAGTATAATAATGACAAGTAGTTAACTAGAAACCAAAACATTAAACCACCAAAAAACCAACAAGATTAGGAAACACAGCAAACTAATAAGTCTTAGTGGCATATCCCCCACCCCCCTCTTCCAACTGCAGAAGGTAGAAAGGAGAGAGGAGGAGGAAAGAGGGAGTGGAAGGGACGGAAGAATCCTTGTCCGGCGTTTCCTTCTCCACGAACTTCTTGGTTAGCTTCAAGGACACTTATGTTATCCTTCGGTTCTGACTTCGGTCCACCGCTCCTCACGTGATCCCTGAAATACTCAGATACAAGACGAAACTGGGAGGGAACAGGGACTGGATTGTCATTCCTTCAGGAACACTAATTAGCAGGTAAGGTCTAATTAATTCTTCCTTATCGTCACTCCAGTCCAGTCCCTTACTTCTGGGATGTAACAGAGCAGTTCAAGTTTGGGCGGGTTTCGCTATCCCGGACCGAAGTACTGCCTCCCCAAAACGAGTATCTGCTGAACTCTGAACATCCAGCCTGTAGTGTTTGGAGAAGGTATGCAGTGAAGACCAGGTGGCCGCTCGGCAAATGTCCAGAGGCGGGACTAAGCTATACTCCACCCAAGAGGTAGCCTGCGACCGCGTAGAATGTGCGCGCAGACCTCCTGGAACCTGTTACCCCCTTCAGGATATAGGCCGACGCAATAGCTTCCTTGATCCACCTGGAAATAGAAGCCTTTGCCGCGGCCTCCCCCTTATGGGGCCCTCCAAATAGAATGAATAAGCGCTCTGACCTCCGAAAGGGCGCCGTACGGGAGAGATAAAGCTTCAACGCTCTCCTAACGTCCAGGAGTCGCAACTTTCCGGCATGAGCCTCTTGCTCCTCTGCCGAGAAGGCCGGGAGCGTCACTGACTGGTTCACGTGGAAAGGAGAGATGACCTTGGGTAAGAAGGAAGTCCTCTTCGTGACGAGAAACCCTGCATTCACCTCACCAAGGTCCATCAAAGTGCGTGACGCCGAGCTCATCTGCAAGTCTACAGTCAGATACCTAGGGGTTACCCTCGATCAACAGCTCAATATGAAGGCCCACATCAACAACGTAGCGAAATCCGTCTATCATAAAATCCGGACCCTTTGTCATTTGCGTCAGCTGCTTGAACCAGATGACTTTCGATCAGTCTTTCAGGCCTTAATAATGCCCCATCTGGACTACGCCAATGCCATTCTACATGGCCTACCAAAGAGTACGATTAACCCCTTACAATTGGCCATGAACTCGGCTGCAAGAATTCTCTATGGAGCCTCCAAGCGAACCCACATCACTCCAATACTGAAACAGCTACATTGGCTTCCTATGCACTCCAGGATCTCTTTCAAGATCCTTACCATGACTCACAAAGCGATCAATAATAACTCCGCATCTTCTATCACCGACCTGATATCAACTACACCCCCTAATCGCGCAAGGAGATCGACTGCCTCCAATTCTCTTGTATTACCCAAGGCAATCACGAAGTGCTCTCAAGCCACCAGATCCAGAGCCTTCTCTTACTTCGCACCATCATGTTGGAATGCCCTACCAACAGAAATCAGATCAGCGACCTCTCCCAGTTCAGGAAGGCACTGAAGCATCACCTGTTCTTGCAGCACTACAATATTTCAGACACTGCCTCACACCAACCTACCTCTACACCCCATGTCAACACGTTAAACCCATGCTCTCCATAGTCTTAACGCGAAGAGCTGCAATCTCACCTTGCTTCTTCCCTCATCAAGAAACATATAGCTGCGCCTAGTTGTTCTGTACATAGTTGTTTTTTGTACATAGTTATTATGTTCCTCTGTTTATAAAACCTGTTGAATGTAAACCTGTTTAATGTATACCCAGCTGTTCATTGTAAGCACTGATCAATATTTGGTAAGTGTAGTTTCTGTTCATTGTAAACCGCACTGATGTCGAATAGTGCGGTATAAAAGAAACTGTAAATAAATAAATAAATAAAATAAATAAAACCACCTTATCTTTGGAGAACGAAAGAAAGGGGGGCTGAGAAGACAATGCTTGCAGTTCGGAGACGCGTCTGGCTGAGCAGATGGCCACAAGGAAGACCGTCTTGAGAGTTAGGTCCTTTAGGGATGCTCTCTTAGCCGGCTCGAAAGGCTCCCTGGTCAGGGCATTTAACACCAGACTGAGATCCCAAGGAGGGATCACCGACCTTTGTTGCGGGCGCAGACGCCGAACCGCTCTTAGAAACCTGGCTACGTCCGCGTGATCCCCTAAGGGCTTGCCACGTACCTTACCTCTGTAACAAGAGATAGCAGCTAGCTGGACCCGCAAGGAGCTGTGCGCTAGGCCCTTATCAAATCCTGCCTGTAAGAAGTCTAGAACCTCCGGGACAGAGGCCGAGAGAGGTTTCTTCTGGCGCTCCTCGCACCAGGCTTCAAATATGCGCCAGACTCGTATGTAGGAAAGACAGGTCGAACGCTTTCGTGAGCTCAATAAGGTGGAGATTACCGAACCCGAGTATTCCCTCTTCCGGAGCCGCGCCCTTTCAATAGCCAGGCCGTAAGCAAGAACCGGTCCACGTGAGGCATCAGCACCGGCCCCTGTCTCAAGAGGTCCTTTCTGCAGGGGAGACGCCAGGGGCGGTCGGCCGATAATCTCACTAGGTCCGCATACCAGGGGCGCCGGGGCCAATCCGGAGCAATGAGGACTACCAGACCTCGGTGGGCTTCCACTCGCTGCAGGAGCCTTCCTATGAGGGCCCAAGGGGGGAATACGTACAGGAGGCCCTCCGAGGGCCACATCTGGGCCAGAGCGTCTAGGCCTTCGGACATCCTTTCCTTCCTTCGACTGAAGAATCTGCTTGCCTTGGCCGAAGCGTACCTTGCCATGAGATCCATGACCGGAGGACCCAAAATGGCTACTACCTGATCGAAAACGTCCTGGTTCAGCTCCCATTCCCCGTGGTCGATACTGAACCTGCTGACTCCTGCCTCAGCTGTAGTACCCCTGCGAGTGCCACAGGAGGGGCAACGCGCTTTGCCAGTCATGTTCTATGCTGGATCAGATCCGAATGTAAGGATTTGTAAATCCAAGATCAATCTTCAATTAAGCAAATCAGCAAATAAACAAATAAACTAATAACGGACTCAAATTAAATAAATTAACCTAGAGTAAAATAAATTACGTGTGGAAATCCTGAAAAGGAAGACCAACCTCCCCCAATGCGCTCTATCTCCGCGCTGGCTAAAAACTGCTAAGACGGGAGATCAGGAAAAAACAAAACAAAACAAAACAAAGCAAGTAATTTAAAATGTATTTAAAATGTTTCCCTCTGTTAAACTCTTCCCCAGTACTTGCGATTTGTAGCTTTCAAGCAGCGTGCTGCGCGGCGGAAGGCCGCTGTCCTCTGGGGGCTCCCACATGGTAGGCCGCAGCCACATGGAGCACTACCCGGTTGGCGTTTCTGCCGGACTCTCCTTCCTTACTCGCAGGGTCCGATCAGCAGCAGAAACCGGCCTTGGAATGTGCGAACGACCCCGACGCTCCTGACTGCCGGAGGCCCAGCCGGAGGAGTGGAGTAACGTTGCGCTGCCGCCTCAAGCGCTCAGCCGCCAGAGGGCTTCGGCGCGAGGCAAGACAGTACTCCGGGGTGAATGAGGCCCCAGCCGGGGGATACGATTTCGGTTCTCTCCCCCGCCGGAAGGCTCCGGTACATTAAACACCACCAGCTCCTCTGCCCCGTACAGGACTCGAATTCTTCAGCCGTGCAGGGGGGAGGGGGAGGAGAACGGAGGATTAAAGGAGCAGTTACAGGGAATGCTAAAATTAAAGTAAGAGGGATTCCAATAAAGTAAATTAAAAGTAAATGAAAAGTAGATTAAATCAAATGAGATAATGGAGACTCCAGTAAGCCCTTGGCTTACGGAACCCTCCAGCTGCTTGGAGGCTGAGAATACTGGGGATCAGTGGGTGGTGCCAGTGGTATTTATCCCATCCCATCCTCAAAAGGATAGACTCAGCCTCCAAGCTGCTGGAAGGGTTACGCAACCCAGAAGTAAGGGACTGGACTGGAGTGACGATAAGGAAGGTGGATTTTTAGGGTACGTACAGTGGCCCCTGAGGGTTTGAATTTACAGATTGACTGGGGGGGGGGTGTATTTAATTTGGTGGAGGATTTTCGCTGTGAGGGAACATGAACAGGGACATATTTAGAAGTGAGGTGGTTTGTAATGTGTGAGCATCCGCGGCGTTTTTTGAACAGCAGTGTTGAAGAGAAGCTGAAATGATGGCGGCTTTGTGCTAGGTTTTTGCCAATGTGGGTCATGGGTAAGTAATAGGTTGGAGATGGTTCTATGTTCATCCTAAATAATTTTTAATGTGTTGTTGATTTGATGTTTGTTATTTGTTTTGTTGTTTAATTGGCATTTCCCCTGATGAAGCGAGGGTAATCGCGAAACGTTTGGGAGCTCTGGATTGAAGCGTTGGGGAGCAGGGTGTCCATCTATTACAAGAAGTTTTCCAAAGTTAAGTAATTTTGCTTGGGTGGCTATCCTGGATCTATGGGAAGGTCATTGATGTTATGGGGCCTGTGTATTATGATAGTGATCTTGTATCATGTCTGTCATAAGCCCGTGGTTACTGAGACCTTCCTCGTAGTATTTTTGTGTTCTTTTGTTTCAAGAACTTTTGTAGTGACAAACATTGAAGTTTTTCAAGAAGCAGAACAGTTTTTTGTTTTCATAGAGTGTGTGACTTGAGTTTTGGATTTCTAAACTCTTAAAACGACCATATATTTTTTGGATTATTCATTATTCAATGGCACACTGCATTTTCTACTGCCCCTTTAAATTTCTTCAGCCATCTCAAACCTTTATTTCCAGGCTCAAGTTGTGCAGACACAGACGATTCTGGCCATGATCTTCAGCACTTTTGCCCACAGGGATCCTATCTACCGCAGGCAGACACTGTCAGCCCTCTGCTATACTTCTGCCCGCATGCAGACATAGATGGTTTTAAGCACTTCTGCCCATATGCTCTGAACCCCAGGTGCCAGGTCTGATTTTTTTTTAGTCATCGTGGCAACCTGATGTCTAGGGTTTGTCGAGCCTTGGATTATCGGATCAAAAGCAACACAATTTTTCCAGAGGTAGGTCTTGTCAGATGAAATCTGACATTTTTTTTGACTGGACGAACAAAGAGCTGGATCAAGGGAGAGCATGAAATATGGAGTATGGAGACATCTTACCATACCTGATAATCTTCTTTCCTTGAATCGTGCTGGACCAATGTCCAGATGAGTGGATTATATCCCCCTGCAAGCAGGTGGAAGCAGACTTGACTTCACTGAAAGTTATTCATCACCTGATATATCCTCTAGTACAGCAATGAAAAGCCAGTATGACACTTCCCAACTGGCAAATAAAAACTCAGATAACATTACTAAACACACATACTTGCCACTAAGACTGATCAAGTACTTGGTTTTCTTACTATGAAAACGTGGAGCCAGACCACAAGGCTGACTAGACCTTACACAACAACCAGAAACCCCCCCCCCTCTAACCTGAGACAGTAACATTGCCAACCCAACCAAAATGCAGCAGGCTTTCCAACCTGCAAAAGGAGGTCCTGGACTGGCTAGCACAATTCAAGGAAAGGGGATGATCAGGTATGTTAGAATGATAAAGGAGGGGAGATTTTATGAGATCAGTTCAGGTGAGTGGGATATACCCAAGCAGTCAGGAATCAGGGTGGGAGGAACGCTCTATTCCTCCCTGTTTCCTCAGCTTGCAATCTTGGGGTCATCTTTGATTATTCTTCTCCTTCCCATCCAACTGATAGCTAAATCCTGTTTTTTCTTTCTCTACAATATCAGCGAAATTCGCCCCTTCTTTTCTGCACACACTACTAAGACCCTTATCCATGTTTTAGTCACCTCCCGTCTAGACTGCTGCAACTCCTCCTTGCTGATCTCCCTCTGAATTATCTCTCTCCCCTTCAATCTATTCAAAATTCAGCTGTATGGCTACTCTTCCGCTAGTGTCGCTATGCTTATGTAACCTCAAGTCACTTCATTGGCTCCTTATTCATTTCCGTATCCAGTTCAAACTTCTCCTACTAACCTATAAGTGCCTTCATTCTGCTGCTCCTCACTAATATTTTCAGTTATCCCTCCCAATACTTCTCCTCTGGAACTCCGCTCAAGCAGATCGCTTCTATCTGTGCTCTTCTTTTCCACTGTCAATGCCAGACTTCGATCTTTCACCTTGCTGCTTCTTAAGTCTGGAACAAACTACCTGAGTCGGTATATCAGGCTTCATCTCTGCCCCTTGTCAAATCCAGGCTAAAAACACTTTGTTGAGGCTGCGTTTGGATCATGATCCACATAGTCTCCTGCTCTCCAACTGTGTGTTTCCTTAGCATTCCTGTAGATATAACCAGTCCCTAGCTGTTGTGTTATCTGTCTTGTATTCATTGTAAGCTCTGACAAGCAGGGACAGTCTCTTACATGTCTCTGTACAGCACTGCGTATGCCTTGTAGCGCTATACAAATGATCAGTAGTAGCAGTGGTAGTAGTGAGCCTCTCCTGGGAAGAGCTTGCAACCATTATTGCCACTCATGTAGTGCACTGCAGAAGGCCCAGGCTGATCTGGATCGGCTACTTGCAGTACTGAAGATTGGAGTGCATCGACAAGCCCCCTATCTTGTCTAAGAACCTTGAACTCACTAACTTAACATGGTACAGATGTGTTCAGAAGAAACATACAGAGTCTCAACTGGTTGCCCCTTGGGAGGGGCAGCCAGTATCCAGTGGGTGGGATTACAAGCTGCCAAAAGTATCTGGAGGCGACCAAAGCCTATGAGGATCCCCACCAGGATTGTCTCTACCACAATGGAGGCCACTAATGGCTCCCCTTCATTGGGCGAAAACTCCAGGCTGTATACACAGCCCTAAAAGGTCGACTAAATCTTGAAAGCTTACCCTTCCAGAGTACTATGGAAGAGTTTCTTCTCCCAGAGAGAAAGCCACCATGTATGGGAAGTGCTCCTCCACAGACCAGAGATATCCACAGAAGATTGCTAGAATTACTAACTGGTCATTACCACTGCCATGGAGGTGAGAGAAAATCTGAACCAGCCTCAACTAGCAGTCACCGCCTCAGCGGTCCACTGTAAGTCTGCTAGCCTCCAGAAAGAGAGTGGGCTCACTGACCATTTGCTCCAACTCAAGCCAGGTGTTCCTAGGAACAACCTGAGCCATCAGGATACCAGCAGAGGACTATGTTCCAGCTGTGCCCACAGCACCACCTAAAGTCGAAGGTGGCCACCGTGAAGGTCTCCTGAATGACCCAGAGCATTCCAAACCAAGACTTTGTACATGCAGCAATACCCACTTCTGGGGCCCAACAGGTTGGTCCAGCTCGCCACTGAGTGAGGGAGCAGCAGCGACAGGACCTTAAACAATCCTAGGGACCTAGCTTGGGGTTTTCCCCCCATAGAAGTCCATATACAATCGCTAGAGACCTGGGGAAGGTGCAACATCGGGGTCACGGGTCCGCCACAGACGAAGGGGGCCAATCTGCTACCCTCATCTGACAGCCAGCTCTGAAACAGACAGAGCCACCATAAAACCTTCTAAATCCTAATCAGTGCACAGCTGAGGAAAGATGGATCTTGCAGGGATCTCACCTGGCTCGTGAGGGAACCACCACTCCGTCCGGCTTAACTTGCAGCAGTTAGAATGGTACGCGAAACCTTCAGACAATCCCCATAGGGAAAGGCTGAGATCACTAAGGAATGTAGGAGCACAAGGGCCATGACATCTCTAGCTGCTCGTGAGAAGACTGCTCAGGGCCACTGAGACCCCAGAGAGCATACTTGGGTCCTTAATTTCCCCCCCCCCCCCAAGCAGGAGTGTGAAAAGCAGTTAGCCAACTGAATACAAACGAAAGTCTGTTTCAGGAGATGCAGCACAAGTTGGCCTGCAAGCAGGGTCTTGGGATCCCAAAAGGCCCCCAGGGGCCCCTGGGCATTCAAGCTAGTCCCCATCCTGCCATGCTCTGCTCTCACCAGGCCCACACAGTCCATCAAAGTGGCCGCAGAGCTCATCAATGGCAAAGAAAAAAAAGGAAGGAGCAGCAGGGGCCACAGAGGCACGGCATCAGGTCCTGGGCCCCCTGCAGGGGGTGTCAGGATGCTGGCCAAAAGGTGCCCTGGGCATCGGAGCCCAACTGGAAGCAAAAACCTGCAGCAGTGGTTAAAAAAAAAACCTGCTATGGGCCGCAGTTGCTTTGGGCTGAGAAAAAAAGAAGTGATGCAGATCTGCGGAAAAAGCAAGTCCTGAAAAGGGAATCTAGAGGCCTGTCAGGCCAGACAGGGAAATCCTATTAGGAGGGCTCGGACACTCACACAGTCCTGGGGTGGCCCAGCTGGAGAATTTTTTTTTTTTACATTTAAACTGCTTTTTTCAAAGCAGCTGAGAGCCAATTCAACTCCCACTGAAATCCAAAAGGAACTTAGGGGAAAAAAAAAGGTGAAGATCAGATAAGTACTGCAAGAGAGAAGGAGGGCTGGGCCCAACTTAGTGGCCTCCTCAAGGGCCTCATGGGGCCCTGTTCCTCTTCAGGCCTACCAGTGCTAATAACCTGAAGGAAACAGTGTGGACCCAGAGCAACTAGTTGCTTCAGGAGACATGGACCTTTCAGGACTCAATCCAAGGCTTTGCAGAGCAGTGCAGGTGAGGAGAGGAGAGTGTGACTCAATCCAAAGCCTCTGCACTGAAGTGTGGGCAAGGAGAATCAGGTCTATCTTCACTGCTGTATCAGTCCCTATACCTTGCTACCTGCTGGTGGCAGACAATACAGTCTTCTCTTAGTGCTGTATGAGAGGATATACCAGGTGATGACATCACTAAAAGTTGTTCAAGTCTCTCTCCACTTGCTGGCAGGGGGACATAACCCACTCATCTGTACTGGACTAGCAGGATAAGGAATTGGATTTTAGCAAGGCCTCTGACACAGCTCTACAATAGGTGACAAAAACTGAGAATCCATGGCACAGGCTCAAAAATGAATGACTTGAATTAGAAACTGGTTGAACAGGAGATAACAAAAGTATAGAGGTAAATGGTGTTTTCTGAGTAAACAGGTTATTAGCAGTGGCATGCCACAAGTGTCAGTTCTTGGTCTGGGTCAGATTCTTTTCAAATTTTTTTAAGTAACATTGTGGAAGGACTGTTGGGAAAAATTGCCTTTTTATAAATAAACCAAAATCTGCCACATGATAAGATACTTTGGAAGTTGTGGAAAACATCCTGTATATGAGAGTTCCTTTCTATTGCCTGTTTGATTTGATTTTGTAAATCGCTCTGACGCTAATCACTTGCACGGTCTATCAAGTGATGCAATAAAGATAAATATAAAAAGATAAAGTGAAGCTTGAGGAATGGATCATGCCTTTGGCTGTAAAAAAAACAAGGAAGCAATACAGAACAGGGGGTGAAGTTCTGCGCACAAAAGAGCCAGACTTGGTTGATCATACCTGATGATCTTAAAAGTGGCTAAAGAGACAGATAAAGTGATGTTAAAAGTCAAAAGCAGCTTTGGGTGCATAGTGAGAGGAATGGCCAGCAGGAAAAGGGAGGCGATACTTCATCTGTAGTAAGTCTCCAATGAGATCTCATTTGGAGTCCTGTGTAGAATTAAGGGGATCACCCCTTTAAAAAGTTATAAAAACTGGATGAAGTTGGTCCAAAAGACAACTACAAAAATGGTCAATAGTCTTCAGCATAAAGCATATATGGGGACATACTTAAAGACTGAAACACGTCTACTCTGGGAATGGGGATATATGGTAGGTGGGGGTTAGACCTTCTTTATTGGAAAGAGC
Organism: Ichthyophis bannanicus; assembly: GCA_033557465.1. Taxonomy (NCBI): domain Eukaryota; kingdom Metazoa; phylum Chordata; class Amphibia; order Gymnophiona; family Ichthyophiidae; genus Ichthyophis; species Ichthyophis bannanicus. The sequence goes on from CM066037.1 coordinate 241,341,813, forward strand.
TCTGGAACTAGGGCTTACAGAATGAAGGTGAAAGGGCAGACTGAGGGGTAATCTAAGGAAATATTTCTTTACACAATGGGTAAAAAAAAAGCACGTGGAACAAATCTTCCAGTGAAGGTCGAGACTAGGACAGATCAGAATTCAAGAAAAGCATGGGACAAGCACCAAGGATGTCTCAGAAGGAAGGTGTTGTAGATGGGCATGTTTCTATGGCACTAGTAGGTGGCACATTTAAAACAAATTGAAGGTGGTGTTTTTTTGCCCAAACATTTAAGTTGTGGAATTTGATAGTCAAGGATGAAGTCCTAGCTGGATTAAGAAAGGCCGAGTTATTTCTAAGCTATTTTATGCTTCCTAGGAGAGTCAGGTAGAAGTGGCCAAAGGAGAGGTGTTGGATTCCATCGCCTCTCCAAATAGCCTTGATCGGACTGCTTCTCTTGAGACCTCTCAGGACCCTGTCTCTGAGAGGGTGACTCTGCTGGCCACTTTTAGATCGGAGACTGATAAGATTGCAGTCTTGAAATTACACTTTTTAAAAAAGTCTCTTCCCTTTTGTGGTCAGCCGATAAACATTTTTCCTGATGTTTCCAGGCCTACGCAATTGCGTACGAAGGCTTTCTTGCAGTTGCGGTCTAAAGTCTTGGCTATCGGAGTCAAGTTCTATCTCCATTTCCCCTGTAAGTGTGTGGTTACCTATGCTGGAAATACGTTTGTTTTCACAGATATTTCCCATTTGGAAAATTTTCTTCAGGACAAATCAGTGGGTTAATATGGGTACTTGGGGATTTATGTATACTCTTGACTTTTGTCTTGTTTTTGAATGGGGTAGTTTTAGGTATTAATATATTTGTTCTCTTCTACTTCTATCCGATGATGGGGGCTAGAGTATCTCTTGCTATTTTTTTTTCTTTTCTGCATATTTTCCTAATTTCTAATGGTAGCAGGTTATGCTTTTCTTATATACATTGTGTATGTATTTTGGTTAAAATTGTAATTTAAAAAAAAAAAAGGCTTAGACAAGTTCTGTGAGGAAAAGTCCCTAAACCATTAGACATGTAGTTGTGGGAAAGCCACCTATTACCTCCGGGTAAGAATAAGGAATAGATCTACTTCTTGTAATCCTGCTAAGTACTTGTGACCTGGAGAGACAGTATGCTGGGCTTGATGGATGTCTGCTCTAACCATGTATGGCACATTTTTATGTTTTAACAAGTATTTTTTGCTGTTAGAAACTGCCATGCATGCCCAAACACCACCGGGATTTTCTTAGAAAGTTCTGAAAACACGCTTAATGTCAGGTCACTTTATTGAACAGTATTATCAGTGCGATTACTCTCAGAGAATCGAACCTAATTAAAAACAAAATTCAGGCCTATTAAGAACTAAGCTGCTATTGCCAACCTCTATCAGGCAAAAATGTGTCAAGCAAAGAAAGAATCCTCAAATGACCTACGTACATCATGGCCAACATTCACATCTGTTTGTTGCAAACTTGTCCCACTGCAATTAAGTCAGCATGACATCACCATTCTCAAGTTGCAATAACATGGCTTGCTGCCAGCCTACTCCTTTACTGCCTCATTATTGATACCTATGTCTTTTCTGCAATGGTCAATTATAGGTTTGCTAACCCTGGCTTATCCTGTCATCACACAGCTAGCCAGATTTTTAGGACTGCTACATTGCACATCTATGAGACATCTGCATACATCAGAGCAAGGCTCAACAAATCCCAGGTGACAGGTCACCATAGCGACTAGAAATTTGTCACCGGGTGTCACGTGAAGAAGGCAGCCTGATCAGACATCTCGGTGTTGTGTTCTGCCCCATCCCCTGTATTTTACTTTAAAAAACTGCATAAAAACTTTAGGTGTGCAGAAATGACCTCCACTCTGGACACCCCTAACCAGCAACACTATCTGAGAATGGTTCAGAGGGCCCACACTAGGAAGCATGGTGATGCTGGCAAAAACTCCCAAAGTCGATCAGTAGAAAGAGAAAGATGGAGAGATGGTGGTGGACTATGGGTCTCAGACATTTACGCTGCAGGAAGCAGCATCTGGGAGCTTATCCACAATATCATGACTGTTTTGGACAAAAAGGCAAAATTAGACCTTACCTGTTAATTGTCTTTCCTTGAGATCCCTCCAGGTACAGCAACGAATGGGTTGTCATCCTCCTCCAGCAGCTGAGGATAGATCATGACAGAGTCTTGCCTGTGTAATATAAGAGCTTCTACCACACCACCAGACTCCAGTCTACCACTGACAAAGCAGCTACACACCCTAAAAACAGAACCAACAACCAAACCCCCCCCAAAAAACAGATAACTGAAATCACCCTCCCCCCACCACTCCAGGAGAGCAAGAAAAGAATGGGGAGCACTCCCCCTCTACATAATTTAAAACTGTTCCCAAGGTTGCACTAGGAAACAGATAGACAAGGAGAAGAGGGCCAACCTCAGTAGACGAGCCTTTGCATCTGGAAACATACTCCATCTGTGGAAACAGGACTCCCGTGGAATTCATCTATGCGCCAGTGATGGAAATGAAAATGACTGAATTTTATCTTAGTTCGGATGCGCGGCCCTACAGAACAACCGGGCGAGTCCTGTACTGGCCTGGAAGAACTCAAGGAAAGACAATTAGCAGGTAAGGTCTCATTTTGCCTTCCTTATCATACCTCCCAGGCCAGTACAGCAATGAATGGGATGTACCAAAGCAGTACTTAAACATGGGGGGGTCCCATGAATCCGGCCTGAAGCACTGGGCTGCCAAACTCTGCATCATCTGCCGCCTGCACGTCCAACCAATGATGACTTGAAAAGGTGTGCAGTGACGACCAAGATGCTGCCCTGCAAATTTCCGCCGAAGGAACCAGACAACACTCCACCCAGGACACACCCTGGCCGTGAGTCAAACGAGCTCTCAACCCAAAGGGTGGAACTTTCCTCCGTACACCACAGGCAATCTGAATGGCTTGCTTCATCCAACAGGCGATCTAGACTTTGGAGGCCGATTCCCCCCCTGTGGAGGCCCCCAAAAGAACAACCAACTGATCTGTCTTATGAAATGACTCCATCTGCTTAAGGTATCTCCACAGAACTCTATGGAGATCCAATGTATGCAGCTGCCGGTCACTCTCGGAGCTTCCAAGGACCAGGAAGACTGGCAGAAAAATAGACTGATTCAAATGAAAACGCACCACCACTCTAGGGGGAAAAAAAAAAAAGGAAGGACGGCACCGGTCGCAAAACTACCTTCTCCTTGGAAAAATGCAGGAAAGATTCCAGACACGAAAGCGCTTGCAGATCGGAGATTCTCCGTGCTGAGCAAAGCGCCACTAAGAACACCATCTTCAGGGTGAGATCTTTCACTGAGGCCCCCAAGAGAGGCTCAAAAGGAGCCCCCGCCATAGCCTTCAGCATCAAATTCAAGTCCCTCGATGGGACCACTGGCCACTAGGGAGGACGTATAAGCTTCAACGCTCTCAGAAACTGAATCACATCCCTGTGAGTTGCCAACAAGCGACCTTGCATATGGCCCTGATAATAGGCTAATGCCACCAACTGCACCTTCAGGAAGCTGAGCGCCAACCCATTTTCAAGGCCACATTGAAGGAACATTAGAATATTGGACAGAGAACAGATGAAAGGGTGCACCCCTTGTCCACACACCATCCTTCAAATATGCGGCATACTCTGATGTAGCCCAGAATTGTAGAATGCTTTCTGGACTTTAGCATGATGGAAATGACCGCAGTGGAGCAACCCCATCAGTGCAACCTCGCCCTCTCAAGAGCCAAGCTGTAAGCAAGAATCGATCCACTTGAGGCATCAGTACTGGGCCCTGCATTAAACAGATTGATCCAGTCGAAAAGTCTCCAAGGCTGGTCGATCAGGAGGTGCTTGAGATCTGCATACCACGTTCTCCAAGGCCAATCTGGTGCAATTAGAATCACAGGACGCATGTGTGACCGATCATTGCCCAAGGTGGAAAGCCATAAAGGAGACCCTACGCTGGCCAAGCTTGAGCCAAAGCATCGAGGCCCTCAGACATGTGCTCTCTGCGTATGCTGAAGAACCGCACCAACTTGGTGTTCGTCAGGCTCATCATGAGATCCCTGACTAGCTCTCCTCAATGTACCGTGATGTCATGAAACATTGCTGCGTTGATCTCACATTCGCCGGGGTCTAACACATGCCGACTGAGATAGCCCACCTGAACATTGTCCCTTCTAGCGACAAGGGCCGCTGACAGGGCACTCAGCTGTTCTTCCGCCCACAGCAGTAGCCTTTGACTTCCGACACCAGCATAGCACTTCCCGTGCACCCTTGCCGGTTGATGTAGATCACCGTAGTTGCATTGTCAGAGAACACCCGTATGGCCTTCCCCTTTATTACGCCCTGGACATTCTGAAGCGCCAGAAAGACAGCTCTCATCTCAAGTCGATTTATCAACCATGTGGTTTCCTCGGTTGTCCAACAACTCTGTGCCACCTGAGAAAGACAGTGTGCCCCCAAGTCTGAAAGGCTAGCATCTGTGGTCACTAAGATCCAGTGTGGCAGTTCCAACAGCATGCCCGCCATCAGATGAGCAAGCTCCAACCACCACTCCAAACTGTTCCTGATGCTCTCTGGACACACCAGTTTCAGGAATAAATGGGTGCCTCTGCAGAGACCACCTCGAGAGGCGCACCTGTTGTAGTGGCCACATATGGGCCTTGGCCCATGGCACCAGATCCAAGGCTGTCGCCATGGAACAGAGCAGCTGCATGTAGTACCACGCTGTTGGTGCCACCATCCGTGAAATATTTCTCACCTGCTCCACCAGCTTCCACACCCTGTCCTCGGGCAGCGATACTGTCCCGACCCTGGTGTTGAATAGTGCTCCAAGATATAACAGACGCTGCACCGGCCAGAGCTGGCTGTTAGTGTGGTTGACCACCCAAACCAGCTGTTGTAGAAATTCCATCACCAGTCGTGTCACGACACAGGCTTCCAACTCTGACTTTGCCTGTATAAGCCAATCGTCCAGGTAGGGGTGTACCAGAATTCCCCTCCTGTCTCAAGGCCGCCGCTGCCACCACTGCCATAATCTTTGTGAAGGTGCATGGACCAGTGGCAAGGCCAAACAGCAACACCCGGAACTGGAAGTGGCCCATGGGTACAGCGAACCTCAGGAACTGCTGGTGGTCCAGTCTGATGAGAATATGAAGGTAAGCCTCAGTAAGGTCCAGGGTGGCCAGAAACTTGTCCCGGCGCAATGCCAAAATGACCGAACACAACGGAAGTGCGGAACCCCCAAGGTCCGATTCACATACTTAAGATCTAGCATGGGTCGGAAGCAGCCATCCTTTTTTGGCACCACGAAATAAATGGAGTATCGACCTGACCAGCACTGGTTACTGGGCACCGGCACGACCGCCTGCAGTCATATGAGCTGTTAAAGAGTGGACCTGATGGCTGCCCTCTTCTCCAGCACCTTGCAGGGGAAACAACAAATGCCTCGGTCAGGAGCTTCAAAAACTCCAGCGCATATCCTTCGCAGATAATTTCCAGGACCCACTGGTTGGTTGTGATGGTGGTCCAGATGGAGTAAAACTGCTGTAACCGACCCCCGATCATATCCGGCTGGACCAAGTTGCCTTCACTGGGGCTTTTTGGTTGCGGCTTGCGGAACGGAGTGGAAGTCCTATCCAAACCCTCAGGCCCCCCAAAAAGGCTGCCCTCTCACTGCATAGTGACCTCTCTGGTGGGGAGCGAACAGAGATGCCCGGAATTTCTGGCCTGCCCTCTCAGTGGGCCTCCTGATTTAGGCCCCTTAGGGTGATCCTCTGGCAGGTGCTCCCCCCCCTCTTTGGAGTCACCCAAATCATTTACAAACTTGTCCAGTGCCTCCACAAAAAGCAGCTTGCCCTTGTAATGGAGTTTACTAAGACTAGATTTGGATGAGGCATCGGCCGCTCAGTTCCTCAGCCAAACAAACCTGTGAGCCGCTATCACCGATGCCATGATCTTGGAGGCTATCCGAATGAAGTCATAAAACATATCTCCAATATAAGCAGCGGCTGCCGATTCCAGCGTAGCTCCTTCCGAAGTCACTTGAACTTCGGGATCCACCGAAGACCATCCCTGGAGCCAGCGAATAGAAGCCCTAGATCAGGGGTGGGCAATTCCAGTCCTGGAGGGCCGCAGACCAGTCAGGTTTTCATAATGTCCCTAATGAATATTCATGAGATTTATTTGCATCCACTGCCTTCCATTGTATGGAAATAGGTACATGAATATTCATTAGGGACGTCATGAAAACCTGACTGGTCTGCAGCCCTCCAGGACCGGAATTTCCCACCGCTGCTCTAGATACATAGGCCCCGCAGATGGAGGCCTGCAGTGCTAGAGCACTCAAGTCAAATGCCTACTTAAGAAGTGACTCCAATTTTCTGTCCTGCATATTCTTAAGCGCTGCACCGCCTTCCACCGGGATGATGGTTTTCTTGGTCATCACAGAGACCAGAGCGTCCACCTTTGGCATCTTGAGGAACTCCCGCTCCTCTTGCAGGATTGGATAGAGCTGCCCCATTGAGCGGCTACCCCTTAAATGTAGCCTCCAGGTACTCCCACTCAGACTCAACCATCTTCTTGATCACTGAATGGACTGGGAAACACACCTGTGTCCCCCTGAACCTTTGAAGGAGTAGGTCCTCAAGCGGCTCCTCCACTTGTGCCGCGGACTGCGCAATATTTAATGCGAACAGTGAATGGGTAATTAGTGCTCCCGGTTGTGCAATTCTTGTTTTAAGCAAGCCTGGTGTGAGGGAAGCAGAGTAGGCTCCACTGGGGAGAAGGGAGGGAGAGTCTGTCCAGATGGAAGCAGTAAACGTCCCGGACAACCTGGAGGACCCAGGTGTCTGATGTGATGGCCTCCTATTCGGGGGCGAAGAGGGACAGATGTCCTCCTACCGGCGGGTGCACCGCAGGAAGACAAGAGGCTATGCATCTGGCATCAAAACCCTGGAGCTGGCTGGATGGTGCCGGTGGTTGGGTTTTGGGCCCCTTAGGTTTCTGGTGACCTTGAGTTCCTCCCTTGTCTTGGCCGCTGGGCACCGGTGCTGGGGTGGGCGGAGAGGGTGGGTATCCCCGGTAAGAAGCCCCTTCCTCTGAAAGAAGGGTTTCTTACTGTGCTGTTTCTTCCAGGGAAGGGAAGAGGTTGTCCGAGAGAGACGGGTGCAAGTTACGAACTCCGTTTCAATCTTGGCTGCCTTGTCCTCCATAGGCTTGCCGAACAGCTGTTCGTCGAGGCAGGGAACATCCAAGAGCTTCTCCTGGACCCACTGTTCCAGGTCGGTGGACTGAAGCCATGCCAGCTGCTGCCACATGGGTGGAAGACTCAAACCCGTCATATGCGGCCTGAGAAAGGTATTTCGAGCAGTCCGCAACCAATCTCAAGAGGGTCTAAAATCTGAGAAGGTGGTCACCTTTGAGGCCCACGGAGAAACCGCCGAGCTGTTTAGCGAGGTCGCGAAGGAACATACCCATATATAGTTGGTATGCCTGGATACGGCATGCCAACATGGATCCCTGGTAAGCCTTACGCCCAAGAGCATCGAGGGCACAGAATTCTCTACCAGGCGGAACCGAAAAATGCAACTTCGGGTTCTGTTTCCACATCGCGGATTCCACTACCATGGAGATATGAGGAAGCTGGGCCTTTTGAAACCCAGGACCACGCTGGACTCTGTATATGGTATCTAGTCTTTTACTGATAATAGGGACCGAGGCAAGTGCTTCTCACATGCGGAAGAGCAGCCGGGTCAGGATGGACGGCACAGGGACCATGAGAGACTCCTTTGGGGGGAGACTCATATTGCAAAATGTCCAGGTCCTCTGCCCTTGGCTCTTCCTCGGTCTGTGTGGGCAGATTGAGGTGCCGAGCCATATCCCGCATGAATGCCAAGAAGGAGGCATCTTCGGGGGGTGACCATCTTCGCGAGGCGGGCTGGGACAGGTCAGAAGGAAAGTCCCGATGGCTACGAATTTCAGGGGACATGTCCCCATCCGATTCCCAGCCTGAGAAGGACTCTGAGTCAGGCTGATCCCAGCGTCCGGTGGCCGAGGCTCATCTGGAGCCGGAGGCACTTACTTTGTAAGACCTCGCCCCCGAGGAACAGGACGAGTGAGAGAGACTGGTGCCAAGGACCCTCACGAGGCCTGTAGCTCTCGGGGGTTTCCAAGGCAGTTTTCAGGACCAGAGTCAAGGGACCCTTGGTCTCGAGGCACAAGCCAACCGTGCTGGGCAAGAGCACCTGACTCTCGGGAACGCCGGGGAGGACTAAGGGAATGAGCGTGAGACCACTCATGCTTATTCAGAGCCCCCAACAACGTCTTCGAGGTCTTCTTTTGCCATTCCATCTCGGGCAAACCCTGGTCAGAGTGACACCTGGGACGCGGAGTCACTGCAGGGAACCAAGCAAGAGGTGGACCGGTAGAGCAGGGCGCCACCGGGGACTCCGGGGCTGACTTACAGAAAATTACTTCTGCTTACGGCTTTGTAAAGCCTTAGTGGACATTTTCTTGCAAAGCAAGCAGAGCTCCAGGTTGTGGTCAGCCCCCAGGCACTGCAGACAAAAGTCATGGGTGTCCGTGAGGGACATGTTTTTTGGAGCATCTGTCACACTTTTTGAAGCCAGTCGCCATGGGGGCAAAAAGAAACTCTGCGAGGTTGAATGCCCTCGAGGTGGCCAGCGGTAAGAAATGGCACGAAAAGGGCCCGAAGTATGGAATAAAGGAAAAAAAGGGGATCCACTGGCCCACAGCTGAAACAGGGGCATCGGGGAGGACGGGAGAGGACCGGTGCAAACGGAAAAAAAGGCCAAAAAGAGAAAAACTTTTTCCTGAGGGATGAGGACGTGCGTCCGAAGGGCTCCGTGGAAAAAGGGAGACTGAGCAAGATGGCACCCTTGGGCGGGAAGAGGACCACATGTGTGTGGCAACAATCCCAAAGGCTTTCTTTGAAAGCTGGGGACCCAGAAGTGAATAAATGCCTGCTTGTTCCTGAAGAATTATCCTTTGCAATATGCGACTGCTAAATAGGTCCTTAACAGGATAAGGACAGCTGAACCAATTCCTCTTAGGGTTGTCAACATTTTGAAAGAGAAAAACCTGCCACCTATAGCTTCTCATGCTTTAGTATCTGCAGGCCATATTGAAGGGGGGGGGGAGGGGAGTACGAGAGGTTGCATTCTTCCGCATCCATTACACCACAGTCCCCTCCTCAGATCCCCAATACACATATGCTCTCCCATATGGTATTAAATCCAAATATATATTCTGCATACAGACTCTCCCATCCCCACCACTTCCCCAGCAATCTGTGCAGAGCAGATCTCAGCCATTTCCCCATACAACTAACCATACAAAACAAAGATCTCAGTAACAGCAATACAAACCCTCCGAATACCAGTTCGATCGGAAATGAATACAAAAAAAACAATTCTTCAGAGCCAAGAGCAAATCTATCATGCCAGCACTAACTTCCAAAACACACCCAAGGACCCTATAATGAAAAGGAAGTACTAGAAATATTGCAGTGGGCCCTAGAACATCAGAAAATCTATTCGGAAAGCAGCATAAACCAGATTACTATAAGTTCTTAAACAGAAACAACATAACATGTTAACAGAATACCAAACAGAACACAGATGGACCTTCACTAAATAAAAAATAAATTACCAAAACTGAAAATAAAAATATGTACACAAAAGGGAAACAAACTTTAAAAATATCCTTTTGAAGATGCAGTCTCCAGAATTGCACACTATACTCCAAATGAGGTCGCACCAAAGACTTATGCAGAGGCACTATCACCTCCTGTTGTCTGCTAGCCATTCCTCTCCCTATGCACCCAAGCATCCTTCTAGCTTTTGCTGTTGCCTTCTCTACCTGTTTAGCTACTTTAAAATCATCAGATACAACCACGCCTAGGTCCCGCTCTTCTTTAGTGGACAAAAGTACTTCACCCACTGTACTATATTGCTCCCTTGGATTGCTGCAACCCAAATGCATGGCCTTATATTTTTCAACATTAAATCCCAGCTGCTAAATTCTAGACCAGTGATGGCTAACCTTTTTGAGCCCGAGTGCCCAAACTGCCGCACAAAACCAAAGAATTTCCTCAAAGTGCCAGCACATCAATTAAAGCGCCATTTGCATAAGGTGCTTCATTTGCATAAATATTTGCATAATGTTACCATACACTAACTTTTAGTAAACATGCCTCTTAATGAGTATATGGATAAAGAAAGACTAAAAGGTTTCTACATTACTATAATCCAGTACCAACCGCCAGGCACATTAGGAACTACTACAAACGCTGCCCATTTAGAACCCATAGCAAACCCGCCGTATCCTAACAGCACTACCAGGACTCACAAAGCACCATACTCTACCTATCAAAAGGCAACACTGCAAATATTAAACCAATACATCTCAGAGAACAACAATACATGACCTACTGGGGAAAGAACAAGTGGCAATGTCAAATAGGAATTATATAAACAGAATACCTCAGCTCAGTTACACATGCAGAACAGACCATCACCAAACAAGGAATCACAATTTAGAAACAGGAAGACAATAATTAAACTGGGAACCCCAAAAGCCAAACTTGGAATATACAACAACACTGTAGAAATAAAACTATATATTAATTTCCTCTTGTACTAAACAAAGCGCAAAAATTAATGATGCACATTTCCCAGAGCTGACATATTCCAGTTAATAAATTCAAAATAAAGAGATATTTTTCTACCTTTTGTGCATTTTTTTTCAGTTGCAATTGTTCCAGCCACTTTCTTCTGGTTTCTTCGTGTCTTCTGCTAACTCTCCATCTGCTGTCCATTTGTCCTTTCTTCTGTCTTCTTGTTTTTTTTTTTCCATTCTCTCTCTACATCTGCTTTAACATACTAATCTTTCTCCTTTGGCTCTTTCCTCATTCCTATTTCATCTACTCAAAATTTACCCCTCCATCCTCAATCCCCACTTACTCTCCCAATACCCGGCCAATTGTAGATTTTTTATCCCTCCCACACAAAATATTTTTCCCCTCTCCATTTTACTCTCCCAGCCCCATCCCATTCTAATCCTCCCCCAACACCAGCTCCCTTCTAGTTCCAGCCTCACCCAGCATCCATTCCCTTCTAGTCCCTGCATCAGCCCATTTCCAGTCCTAGCAGCCCCCCAACCCAATACCAGTCCTATCCCCCCCTCATCAACCCACTTCCAGTCCTAACCCCCCATCACCCCATTTTCAGTTTAAGCCCCCCCCCCTATAACCCATTACCAGTCCTAACCCCCCACTTCCAGTCAGCCCCCCATAGCCCATTGCCAGTCCTAACCCCCCCATCAGCCCACAGTCCATTACCAGTCCTAACCCCATCAGCCCACCTCAAGTCCTAACCCCTCCCCATCAGCCCATTTCTTGTCCCAGCCCCCCCCATAGCCCATTATCAGTCCTAAACCCCCCCATAGCCCATTACCAGTCCTAACCCCATCAGACCACCTCCAGTGTTAACCCCCCATCAGCCCATTTCCAGTCCTAACCCCACCCAACAGCACACCTCAAGTCCTAACCCCTCCCCATCAGCCCATTAGCAGTCCTAACCCCCCCCCCCTAGCCCATTAGCAGTCCTAACCCCCCCTCTCTAGCCCATTAGCAGTCCTAACCCCCCCCCATAGCCCATTAGCAGTCCTAACCCCCATCACCCCATTTCCAGACAGCCCCCATCAGCCCACAGCCCATTAGCAGTCCTAACCCCCCTAGCCCATTAGCAGTCCTAACCCCCCCTCCTAGCCCATTAGCAGTCCTAACCCCCCCTAGCCCATTAGCAGTCCTAACCCCCCCCCTAGCCCATTAGCAGTCCTAACCCCCCCCTCCTAGCCCATTAGCAGTCCTAACCCCCCCCTAGCCCATTAGCAGTCCTAACCCCCCAGCCCATTAGCAGTCCTAACCCCCCCCTAGCCCATTAGCAGTCCTAACCCCCCCCCTCTCTAGCCCATTAGCAGTCCTAACCCCCCCCATAGCCCATTACCAGTCCTAACCCCCCATCACCCCACCCCATTTCCAGACAGCCCCCATCAGCCCACAGCCCATTAGCAGTCCTAACCCCCCCTAGCCCATTAGCAGTCCTAACCCCCCCTCCTAGCCCATTATCAGTCCTAACCCCACCCCAGCCCCATTAGCAGTCCTAACCCCCCCCCCTGCCCATTAGCAGTCCTAACCCCCCATTACCCCATTTCCAGACAGCCCCCATCAGCCCACAGCCCATTAGCAGTCCTAACCCCCCCTAGCCCATTAGCAGTCCTAACCCCCCCTCCTAGCCCATTAGCAGTCCTAACCCCCCCTCCTAGCCCATTAGCAGTCCAAACCCCCCCCAGCCCATTAGCAGTCCTAACCCCCCCCCCCTGCCCATTAGCAGTCCTAACCCCCCATCACCCCATTTCCAGACAGCCCCCATCAGCCCACAGCCCATTAGCAGTCCTAACCCCCCCCAGCCCATTAGCAGTCCTAACCCCCCCCAGCCCATTAGCAGTCCAAACCCCCCCCCTAGCCCATTAGCAGTCCTAACCCCCCCCCCAGCCCATTAGCAGTCCAAACCCCCCCCTAGCCCATTAGCAGTCCTAACCCCCCCCCCCCCTAGCCCATTAGCAGTCCTCACCCCCCCCCCCGGCAAATTTAAAAACAGAAAAAGCGGGCTCTGGCTGCTGCCGCGGACGCGGCAGCATGCAGTGTCCCGCGGGGCCCCCTCCGCCCGCTAAGCCCCTCTGCAAGGGCTTTCAGATTCGCGAGGGAGACAGCGTCTCCCTCGCGTCTCTGTTAAGCCCGCAGGGGCTAATGGGAAATTTCCCATCAGTCCCTCGCGTCTAAAGGGGCTGATGGGAAATTTCCCATTAACCCCTGCGGCTTAACAGAGACGCGAGGGAGACGCTGTCTCCCTCGCGAATCTGAAAGCCCTTGCAGAGGGGCTTAGCGGGCGGAGGGGGCCCCGCGGGACACTGCATGCTGCCGCGTCCGCGGCAGCAGCCAGAGCCCGCTTTTTCTTTTTTTGCGGACCTTCACGCGTGCCAGCTGCAAGGCCTTCGCGTGCCACAGCTGGCACGCGTGCCATAGGTTCGCCATCGCTGTTCTAGACCATTCTTCAAGCTTAGCTAGATCCCTCCTCATGTTATCTACACCTTACTGGGTGTCTACTGTATTGCAGATTTTGGTATCATCCGCAAAGAGGCAAACCTTACCAAAAAGCTCTTCCGCTATATCATTAACAAAGATGTTAAAATGAATCGGACCAAGGACACTGTTAACTTCCTTCTCTTCAGAGTGAGCTCCATTTACCTGCACCCTTTGTCACCTCCCACTCAACCAATTTCTAACCTAAGCAGTAACTTTAGCGTCCATCCCTAGGATGCTAAGTTTGTTTATAAGTCGCCTGTGAGGAACGGTATCAAAGGCTTACTAAAATCTAAATACACATCTAGGGCTCTCCCTTGGTCCAACTCCCTGGTCACCCAGTCAAAGAAATCAGATTTGTCTGACAAGACCCGCCTCTGCCGAACCCATGCTGCCTCGGATCCTGCAATCCGCTGGACTCCAGAACATTCACTATTTTTTCTTTCAGCAGCATTTCCAATAATTTACACAACACTGAAGTTAAACTAACCGGCCTGTAGTTTTCAATCACATCCTTACTTCCGCTTCTGTGTAAAGGGACCACATGAGCCTGCCTCCAATCCTTTGGCACCACTCCCGACTCTGAGGCATTGAAAGGGTCAGTCAGTGGAGCTGCTAGAACGTCCCCAAGTTTCCTCAGTATTCTAGGGTGTCTCACATCGAATCCCATCGCTTTGTCTACTTTTAAGTTTAGCTAGTTTCTCACAGTCTTCTGAAAATTATTCAAGATGCCCCTCCTGTTTGTGGGTGTTTTCTGAGGTCCTGTTCCTGGTTCTTCATCTGTGAACACAGAACAGAAATATTTGTCAAGCAATTCTGCTCTATCCTCATCAGCTTCCATATATTCCTCCCCTTTACCCTTGAGTCTGACAATACCACTTTTGCCCTTCCTCTTCTAACATATCTGAAAAATGTCTTATCCCCCCATTTTATTGCATTGGCTATTTCCTCTTCTTTTTCAATCTTTGCTTTCCTTACTACTTTGCTAGCTTCTCTAAGTTTTTCCAAATATAGATGCCTATCTTCCTCTTTCTGTGATTTCATGAAGGCCTCCCTCTTTTTTCCTCACCTTTTCAGCTACTTCTTTCGAAAACCAAAGCAATCTCCTTTACCTTTTATCTTTACTTACCATTTTAACAAAAAGGTTGGTTGCCCTTAAAATATCCGCTTTCAGTTTTATCCACTGTTTTTCTATATCCCCCAGCTGTTCCCATCCCGCTAACGACTCCCTGAGGTATTGGTCCATCTTGGCAAAGTTAGTTTTCCTAAAGTCTAAAACCCTTGCTTTTGAATGGATTTTAACAGCCCTAGTCCTAATACTGAACCACATCATCTGGTGATCACTGGATGCAAAATGATCTCCCACTATAACATCAGAAACACTTTCACCATTGGTAAACACCAAGTCCAGTATGGCCCCTTCACGTGTGGGGTCTGTTACCAGTTGCCTGAATAGTTCTCCCTGTAGAGAATCCAGGATCTCCTTACTTGTAGATAATGCAGAAGGAATGTGCCAACCAACATCTGGCATATTGAAATCCCCTATCAGTAGCACTTCCCCTTTCCTAGCAATGCTGTGCTTGTCTTCAATTAACTCTCCATCCACCTCTTCCTCTTGTGAGGGAGGTCTGTATATCATGCCAATGCAAATAAACTAGAAAGAGGGAAAGAGAAATCTAACCCACAATGCCTCCTCTCTCCCTTTTAAGCTCTGTAATTCCAAAGCTTTAACATTATTATTTTTTTACATATAGTGCCACTCCTCCTCCCCTTCTTCCTATCCTGTCCTTTCTGAATAAAATATAGCCTGGTATAGTTAAATCCCAGTCATGATTTTCTGTGAGCCATGTTTCTGTAACTGCCACTAAATCCAAGTCAGCCACTCTCATTAAAGCTTCAACATCTGGGATCTTATTTCCCAGACAACATAGCTAAAAGACGGCAAAAATAAAAGATGGTAAAGGAGCAACTCCAATGGAAGGAGGGAGGGCTGTGAGGACTGATTCCTGCTATCCCCGGAGAACACCTGTTACAGGTGAGTAACTACACTTTCTCCGGGAACAAGCAGGAAGTCTATCAGCAAAATAGGGGATCCCTCATGGGGAGCCACAAGCAGCAGCAATTTAGTCCATGTACACAGATCATAGTAGGACCCCTGTGTCAGATGAAATCAGCACTCCAGTAGCCTGAACACAGAAGGGTTGGAGGGTAGGAGTTTCCTAAACCCTGAAAAGGTTAGGGAGCACAGCCTGACCAAAGGCACTGTCCCATCAGGACTCTCTTTCCAGGCAGTAATGGGCTGCGAAGGTATGGACTGAAGACCAGGTAGTGGCCCAGCAGATGTCCACCATCGGGACAGAGCGCAAGTTCGCCACTGAGGCCGCCATGACCGTGACATGGTGCGCCGTGATGTGGCCTTCCAGCAGGAGCCTTGCTTGTTCATAAGCAAGGGTGACAGTCTGCCACCCATGTGGACAGCATATGCTTGGTCACCGCCTCCCCCAGCTTTCAGGGGTCATAGGAGATGAGACGCTGAGCAGCTTTGCGGTGGCACTGAGTGCGTTGGATGAAGGACAAAGCCATCTTACAGTCCAAGGTGTGAAGGACTGTCTCCGCCCGACTGGAGTGAGGTCTTGGAAAGAAGGTAGGGAAAATCACTTCCTGATTGAAATGGAAGGGAGACACTTCCTTCGACAGGAATTTGGGGTGCGTGTGAAGCGCCACTCTGTTCTTGTAAAACAGAGTATAGGGTGCCTCCGCCACAAGGGCCTGAAGCTTGCTAACTCTGCGAGCGGGAGTGAGTGCAACCAGGAAAGCCACCTTTTAAGAGAGGTAGCAAAGGTGGCAGGTAGCCAGAGGCTCAAAGGGCGGGCGAGTGAGCTGCCACAACACAACATTGATGTCCCATTCGGTGGCTGGAGGGCGAACTGGGGCATCGATAAGAGTATCCCCCAAAGGAAATGGGTCACCAACGGTTGGACCAAGAGGGGCCTACCATCCACTGGATGGTGGTGCCCCGCCAGGGCACTAAGGTGCACTCGGACTGAGTTAGACTTGAGCCCAGACTGAAAGAGGTGGAAAAGGTACTTTAACACCAGAGCTACCAGGCAGGAAAAAGGATCAGCCCATGTTCGGCATACCAAAAAGAGAACCTGCGCCATTTGAGGGCGTAAGCCTTCCTAGTAGAGGCCTTGCGAGAGGCCAGCAGAATATCCTCCATCTCAACTGAAAGGTTGAAAGGGGCTAGATTCACCCTCTCAGCAGCCACGATGTCAGCGACAGAGATCCAGGTTGGGGTGCAGAAGAGAGCCACCATCCTGAGATAGGAGTTCCAGAGCAGTCCCCAAGGGGATGGGGCCTACACAGTCAGCTGTAGAAGCAGTGGGAACCATGGTTGCCTGGACCACTGAGGAGCTATCAGGATGAGCGAGGGTCTGTTGTGGAGGGTCCTGAACAAGGTCTTGGCGATCAGCGGCGTCAGAGGGAAGGCATACATGAGGCTTTCTGACCATGAGACCAGGAACGCATCTGCGTATCTAGTGCCCAAGATCCATAATCTTTAGAACACCCGCCGGGACGACCTATAGTCTCTTGTCGAGATTCTCTACTAGAACCACTTTCTAAATATTGCAATATTTTTTTGCAACCTGCAGCAGCCAGAGTATCTTCTTATATAAGAGATACTAGTGATTTTTTTTAATACAGATGTACACCTGTACGGACCATAATTCTTACAAATATATGGTTACTCTTGATGTAAAAATCCCTTTATACCAATATCAATCAAACAGAGGTATTATCATGTCTAACTGCCTTCCCACTGGATCTTCCCTCTCGAATTCCGAGAGGTTTTTTTGCTGGATCTTCTTGACCTGGTTCTCAATAATAATTATTTTCTTCATCAACAGCATTATTATTTACAGATATTTGGAATAGCTATGTGTGTCACAGTGGCCCTTCTATAGCTACAATTTACATGGCTCAGTTTGAGGAAACCTATATATATTCAGCTCCTTTTTTCTGTTATATTCCTTTCTGGCGCAGATTCCTTGATGATGTTTTTTTTCCTTTGGACAGGAACTAAATTGAAGTTAGATTCATTTTTATCATCACTTAATACATATAAGACCAACATCCAATTTACTGCCCAGGTAGAAGGCACTCAAATTCAGTTTTTAGATATCACTATTACAATGTCCTCTGAGGGATTCACTACTTCATTATTTCGAAAACCAGTACAGCGGAGTACCCTTTCAAGATATGATAGTTACCATCCATCATCATTAAAACGTGGGTTACAATACGGACAGTTTTTACAATTATGCAGCAGGAATTTCATCATTGTGCTGATGATTTAAAACAACAATTGCTTTTGAGAGGATACCTTTATGGGATAATAATGGCAGCATATAAATGCGCCCGGTTCACTCATCGTGAATGGCTGTTACCACAGACCACGAACATTCAGACATCCCAATCACCAGAGGACAAAATCAATGGCATTTTTCCCTACACATATGACATATCCAAAGTGGCAAGCATATTGCACCGCTTTTGGCTAATTCTTGGTCTGCATGCCTGTTTGAGGTAAACATCTAAAGGTGGCTTATTCAAGGGGAGCAAATCTATGAGATTTCTTAGTCAAATCTACTTCCCCTCTGGATCATCCAGAAACTTACCAAGATAATCCTGGCCATTTTCAATATGGTGTATGCCGCTTCTGTGCGGCCTCTAACGGGCAACGAATGGTTGGATATTCACACTTCTTATGTGTAGCGATCTAAATGGAACACAACTTCTCAGTCTACCTATGTGGCCTATTTAATCGTATGCCCCTGTTCTCTTCATTACATTGGCTGCACCATCAGATCTATGAAAGTTTGTCTAGGCAAGCATGCTTCTCGCCTCCATACCAAAACTCTTAACAGCACCAATAATTTTGGCACAAGGAAGTACCTGCAGTAGAACCCCTTGCCCTTGAGGTGGCAGGGTACCGATTCCACTGCTGTCCTCGAAAAGCCCTGCCAACTCCTTCAGAAGAAGGTCCAGGTGGAGGGGAGACCTGAGGGGCTCTCCCGGGAAGAAGGGGGGGGGAGGGGGAAGTGCTTGGCTCAGATGGAGGAGGTAACCCTCCCTGACCACCCTTAGTGCCCAGGAATTGGTGGTTTTAGCCTCCCACCTGTGGGCATAAAGGGTGAGGCGACCCCCTGTAGGCTGCTGATCCCCGTGAGGGGGAGGGGCTATGCTGTAGGAGTCAAACACACCCTCCTGACTGGGCTGGAGTCTGAGGCTTGGGAACCTTCTGCTTACGCGGGCCATGCCCTTGTCCCTTGGCCTGCTGCGTTTGCTGGGGAGCCGGGGAGGCCTGGTAAGGTGGGTAGTTTCAGTAAGCAGTAGACTTCCTCAGGTGAAAGGGCTGTTTACCCGAGCCCTTCTGTTGGGGAGGGGCAGTGGTCTTCTTGGAGAACCTAGTCCACGTCATGAACTCGGTCTACAGCTCTGCGGCCTTGTCGGTCATGGGTTTGCCAAAGAGGTTCTCCCCCTGGCAAGGGTCATCGACCAAGTTGCCCTGTACCCAATTGCTCAAGGTCAGGCGACTGGAACCAAGCCTGGCGGCGTGCACCGATGCCCGCCACAGCTACCCGGGCCGCTGACTCGAAACCATCATAGGCCATCCCAGACAAATTTGGAGCACTCAAGGATGGCTTTGGACAGGCTCTTGACGTGCTGCAAAGGCTCCTCGGAAAGGCCAGCTGAGTACCTGGCGAGTTCCTTCGTCAGGTCCCTCAGGTACATGCCCAGCTGGTAGGCCTGGATCCGGAAATTCAGCAGTTCCATGTGCAGGGTGCCTGCATGCTGAAGCACTACGGAAACAAGTGGAGGAACTCAGAGAGGAGGTGGCGAGGCTGAGGAGCATTCAAGACACTGAGAAGTACATTGATGAGATGCTTCTTGAAACATCCAAGCTCTCTAGCAGAGGAGAAGATGGGTGCCAACAGAATGACGAAGGTTGGACACAAGTCACCAAGGCCTGCAGAATCACCCATCCAACTTCTCCAGCCCTTGAAATGGAGATCCATTATGCAGCCCTGGAAGTGGAGGAGGTGAAAGTATCCCTGGAAAGGGAAGAACCAGAGCTCAGGTACCCCAAAGTTGCAGAATCAGTGACCACAAGGAAGAAAAGGGTAGTGGTGGTTGGTGACTCTCTTCTGAGGGGTACTGAGGTGTCCATCTGCTGACCAGATTTGATGTCCAGAGAGGTATGCTGTCTGCCTCGTGCCAGAATCCAAGATGTTACGGAGAATTTGCCGAGACTCATCAAGCCCACTGACTATTACCCAATGTTGCTAATCCATGTCGCAACAAATGATACTGCCAGGTATCCCTCTGAGCGTATCAAAAGTGACTTCATGGTTCTGAGACAGAGGGTGAAGCAGTTAGGTGCACAGGTGGTGTTCTCTTCAATCCTCCCTGTTGAGGGTAAAGGCCAAGGCAGAAAAGCTCGCATCCTGGAGTTGAATGCATGGCTGCGTGGATGGTGTCATCGAGAGTGTCTTGGTTTCCTAGACCATGAGATACTGTTCCAAGGGTTCCAGAGCAGAGATGGCATCCATCTGCCCAAGTAAGGTCAACGCGTCTTCAGTAGTAGACTGGCTAATCTACTGAAGAGGGCTTTAAACTAGATTCGTTGGGGATGGGTGAAAAAAAGCCTCTAGGTAAGTGAAAGCCCCCAGGTACGTGATGCATTAAATACCTTTATGGAAATGGGTAACAGGAGTAACATATGGAAAGCAGTATGTATAAATGCCCGTAGCATGGGGAATAAGATCCCTGATGTTGAAGCTCTTGTGGGAGTGGCCGACTTTGATTTAGTGGCAGTTACATAAACATGGTGCACAGAAAACCATGACTGGGATGTAACTATACCTGGCTATACTTTATTCAGAAAGGACAGGGTAGGAAGAAGGGGAGGAGGAGTGGCACTATATGTAAAAACTACTATTAAAGCTTTGGAATTACAGAGCTTAAAAGGGAGAGAGGAGGCACTGTGGGTTAAACTAGAAAGAGGGAAAGAGAAATCTATTTGCATTGGTGTGATATACAGACCTCCCTCAAAAGAGGAAGAGGTGGACAGAGAGTTAATTGAAGAAATACGCAGCATTGCTAGGAAAGGGAAAGTGCTACTGATAGGGGATTTCAATATGCCAGATGTTGATTGGCACATTCCTGCTGCAGTATCATCTAAAAGTAAAGAGATCCTGAATTCTCTACAGGGAGAACTATTCAAGCAATTGGTAACAGACCCCACAAGTGAAGGGACCATACTGTACTTGGAGCTTACCAATGGTGAAAGTGTTTCTGATGTTATAGTAGGAGATCATTTTGCATCCAGTGATCACCAGATGGTGTGGTTCAGTATTAGGCTAGGGCTGTAAGAATCCATTTAAAGGTGAGGGTCTTGGACTTTAGGAAGACTAACTTTGCCAAGATGGGCCAATACCTCAGGGAGTCGTTAGCAGGATGGGAACAGCTGGGGGATGTAGAAAAACAGTAGGCAAAACTGAAAGGAGATATTTTAAGGGCAACCAACCTTTTTCTTAAAATGGTAAATAAAGGTAAAAGGAAAAGGAGACCGCTATGGCTTTCGAAAGAGGTAGCTGAAAAAGTGAAGAAAAAGAGGGAGGCCTTCATGAAATACAAGAGATCACAGAGAGAGGAAGACCGGCATCTATATTGGGAAAAACTTAGAGAAGCTAGCAAAGTAGTAAGGAAAGCAAAGATTCAAAAAGAGGAGGAAATAGCCAATGCAATAAAATGGGGGGATAAGACATTTTTCAGCTATGTTAGTGAGAAGAGGAAGGGCAAAAGTGGTATTGTCAGACTCAAGGGTGAAGGGGAGGAATATGTAGAAGCTGATGAGGATAAAGCAGAATTGCTAAACAAATATTTCTGTTCTGTGTTCACAGACGAAGAACCAGGAGCAGGACCTCAGAAAACACCCACAAACAGGAACAGAAGCGAGGGACATCTTGAACAATTTTCAGAAAGACTGTGTTCGTGAGAAACTAGCTCAACTTAAAGTAGACAAAAGCGATGGAACCGGATGGGATACGCCCGAGAATACTGAGGGAACTTGGGGACGTTCTAGCAGCTCCACTGACTGACCTTTTCAATGCCTCGTTGGAGTCGGGAGTGGTGCCAAAGGACTGGAGAGAGGCTCATGTGGTACCTTTACACAAAAGCGGAAGTAAGGATGTGGTTGAAAACTACAGGTCGTTTAGTTTAACTTCGGTGGTGAGTAAATTATTGGAAATGCTGCTGAAAGAGAAAACAGTTAGGTTTCTTGAGTCCAACGGATTACAGGATCCGAGGCAGCATGGATTCACCAGAGGCAGGTCCTGTCAGACAAATCTGATTGATTTCTTTGACTGGGTGACCCAGGAGTTGGACCGAGGGAGAGCCCTAGATGTGGTGTATTTAGATTTCAGTAAAGACTTTGACACTGTTCCTCACAGGCGACTTATAAACAAACTGAGCACCCTAGGGATGGACCCTAAAGTTACTGCTTGGGTTAGAAATTGGTTGGCTGGGAGGCGACAAAGAGTACAGGTAAATGGGGCTCACTCTGAGGAGAAGGCTGCTACCAGTGGTGTGCCCCAGGGATCTGTCCTTGGTCCGATTCTTTTTAACATCTTTCTTACATCTTTTTAACATCTTTGTATAGCGGAAGGGCTGTCGGGTAATGTTTGCCTTTTTGCAGATGATACCAAAATCTGCAATATAGTAGACACCCAGGAAGGTGTAGATAACATGAGGGATCTAGCTAAGCTTGAAGAATGGTCTAGAATCTGGCAGCTGGGATTTAATGTTAAAAAATGTAAGGTCATGCATTTGGGCTGCAGCAATCCAAGGGAGCAATATAGTATAGGGGGTGAACTACGTTTGTCCATTAAAGAAGAGCGGGACCTGGGTGTGGTTGTGTTTGATGATCTTAAAGTAGCTAAACAGGTAAAAAAGGCGACAGCAAAAGCTAGAAGGATGCTTGGGTGCATATGGAGAGGAATGGCTAGCAGAAAAGAGGAGGTGATAGTGCCTCTGTATAAGTCTTTTGTGCTACCTCATTTGGAGTATAGTGTGCAATTCTGGAGACCGCACCTTCAAAAGGATGTGAACAGGATGGAGCTGGTGCAGAGGGTGGCTACTATAATGGTTAGTGGTCTTCATTATAAAGCATATGAGGACAGACTTAAGGATCTTAACATGTACACCTTAGAGCAGTGGTTCTCAACCCTGTCCTCGGGACCCCACTAGCCAGTCGGGTTTTCAGGCTATCCACAATGAATATGAATGAGATATATATGCATTAGAAATAGCCTGCCAAACTGACTGGCTTGTGGCCCTCCAATGCTGGATTTGGGGACCCCGGCCTTACACCTCTGTCATTTAAGATTGTGAGTGGGCAAGGTACAGATGTCCAAGACATCAAAAAGATTAGATAGAATATGTCACATACCTCCTCGCCTCTCACCACCACCGAAATATTGTCTATTAGACAACTTTTTGGTGGTGGTGAGAAACTAGGAGGGATGTGACACATTCCATCTACCCTTTTGATGTCGAGGACATCTGTACCTTGCCCACTCACAATCGTACTTGACAGAGGTGTACGGCAGGGGTCCCCAAATCCAGCACTGGAGGACCACAAACCAGTCAGTTTGGCAGGCTATTTCTAATGCATATATATCTCATTCATATTCATTGTGGATAGCCTGAAAACCCGACTGGCTAGTGGGGTCCCGAGGACAGGGTTGAGAACCCCTGCCTTAGAGGAAAGGCAGGATAGATGTGATATGATTGAGATGTTTAAATACCTTTGTGGCAAATATGTTCAGGGGAGAGCCTCTTTCAATTGAAAGCAAGTTCTGCTACGAGGGGACATGGGATGAGGGTGAAGGGGGGATAGATTCAGGAGTGATTTGTGGAAATATTTCTTTACGGAAAGAGTGGTGGATCCGTAGAATAGTCTCCCAGTGGAGGGGGTAGAGATAAGGACAGTAACTGAATTCAAAAAAGCATGGGACAAACACAGAGGACCTCTAAAGGAAAAAAGGGGACTGTTGTAGTTGTTGATATGGAAGGACAGACTAGATAGAAATATAGAAATATGACGACAGAAAAAGATTACATGGCCTATCTAGCCTTGGTAGCATTTTTTGCCGAGGGCATCAAAAGTGCGGGCCTCCCTGGCAGGGGGCACCAAGGCGTGCATCCTTCTGGCTCTTCAGCCGACGTATGGCCAACTCCACCACCATGGAGTTGTGCGGTAGCTGTTACTTTTGAAAGCCAAGGCTCCGGCGGACTCGGTACATCGAGTCGAGCCGCTTGCTGACCACCGGCACAGACGCCCATGTCTCCCACATGCAGAACATGAGCTGCTCCAGGATGTGAGGAATGGGCACTGTGAGCGATTCCCGAGGGGGAGCCTCGTATTGGAGGATCTCGAGCTCGTCGACCTGAGGATCCTCCTCGGACTTCGTGGAGAACGCCAAAGCCTTGGACATGTCTTTGACGAAGTTCAAAAAGCCCATGTCCTCCAGTGGGGACCATCTCAAAGGTTCAGAGAGTGGGGAATCTAAGGGAACATCTCGGTGCCGACTGAAGACTCGAGGGGCTGCTGTCGAGTGGGAGATCGAATGCGACCTTGGCCAAGGATCTACTCAGGCCCGCATGGCCTCGAGGATCAGCTCGGCCTCTGGGGACATCTTCAATGTCGAACTCCTGGTGGTTGGGGTGGAGGATCCCAACATGCTGGATATTAGCGCCAGCTGCTGGTCCAAGAAGGCAGTTACACTGTGCTTGAAGGCCGTCATCCTGGACTCCAGCCCAGATGGCTCCGCAGCCACCGAGGGACTCTGGTCTGCCGCCGGCTCCCCTGGAGGGGATCCTTGATGAGGATTTTGTCTAACTGACGAGGCTGGTCTGCAGCCGGATCCTTCCGGGGGACCTTGGCTGGCCGCTCTCTCTCCGACAGCTCAAGCGGGCATCTGGGGCTCCGCGACCGGGCCCAGGAGGACCTTGGTCGGTCAGAGCAGTCCAAGGACGCCACCTTCAAGGACTTCTTCTTCCTCTTCGGTTCCCTCAAGGGAGACCCCCTCTTCGAGGACACACGACGACGACTGGCCTCAGAGTGTTCCTCGCTAGGTGTCGAGGCCTCAGATGAGGTCCTGGCTCTCGGAGGCATCGGGGATTCGGGAAAAATTTTGTCATGCTGCTGCTGGTGGTTCCTTAAGGCCCTGGAAGACATCTTTTTCAAAGGTCACAGACCGCCGGGTCATGGTCCGGACCAAGGCACCAGTCATGTGTGTCTGTCAGAGACATTATTTTAGCACACCAATCACACTTTTTAATGCCGCTGGTCGCCATAGGGAGAAAGAACCCCAGCAAGAAAGACTCTTCAGGCTGCCAGTGGAGAAAAAGGTGCAAAGACGCCAAGAAAATAAAAAAACTGAAGTAAAAAAAAAAAAAAGGAGTCGACCCCGATACAGAGGTCGGCAGGCAGGAAAGGTACCGGTGCAAGACTGGAGACGAGTAAGAAACTCGAGAAAAAAAAAATCTACTTTTTCCAGGGGAAAACAGACAACGTCTGGTGGGCTCAATGGACAAAAGGAAACTGAGCAAGATGGCACCCTTGGGCGGGAAGGGGACCATGTATGCGTGGTAGCAATCCCAAAGGCTTTCTTTGAAAGCTGGGGATTTGCTCTGCACAGGCTCTGTCGGTGCTGACGTCACCCATATGTGAAGACTGACTTCCTGCTTGTTCCCGGAGAAACAGTGTGATAAGGTGGTGGCAAAAGCCAGAAGGATGCTGGGTTGCATACAGAGAGGAATTATCAGCAGAAAGGAAGAGGTACTAATGCCACTGTACAAATCGCTGATGAGGCCTCACTTGGCATATTGTGTTCAGTTTTGGAGACTGTATTTATTTATTTATTTTATTTAACAGTTGTTCTATACCACGCTATTTTAGATCAGTGCGGTTTACATTTAACATCAACTATACAACACAGGCACTCTGAGTTGTATTTACAATAAAACAGGGAGATCAACTTGGAATTAACTGGGGAAACTATCTACATTGTATTTACACTAGTACCTTTTTTCAGGCAGGGTCTATCTACATCTTATTTACACTGGGAGTCTGAATTCTATTCCAGGGAGTACTTTTGAAGGATCAAGTTGATTATCCTTTTTCATACTGAGTCTGATTGTTTAGGTGTGGTGAGTGATTGTCTGAGGGGCAACATGTATGATTACTGAGGCTGGATTCGGGGTAGTATGTAGTGAATAGGTGGTGCTTTAATGCTTTCCTGAAGTGGGTTAGGTAGGTGATGTTTCGGATATAGGTGGGGAGGGCATTCCATGCTCTAGGTGCATAAATTGTAAAGGCTCTATTTGTTGTTACTTTTGTGCATTTCGTTATTGCCTTTGGGACCTCTAGGGTGTTTTGCATCGTGGGTCTTCTGTTTCTGTTATGTGGTACTTTGTGTATCATCTTGCTGATAGCTGTGGGAGTCAGAGTGTTTAAAGCTTTGAAGGTCAAGGTTAGGACTTTGTGGAGGGTTCTTGCTTGAACAGGTAACCAATGGAGGTTCATCAGTACTGGCGTTATGTGCTCTCTCCGTGAAGCCCCTGTTAGTACTCTCGCAGCAGTGTTCATTGCGAGCTGGAGCGGTGCTAGTGTTGTTTGAGGGAGACTGTGTAGAATTACGTTGGCGTAGTCAAAATGTGGTAATATTAATGCTTGATAGATCGATCGGTAGTCGCTGAAGTCGAGTAGTGGTCGGAGATGTTTTAAGGTCCTTATTTTCATGTATACTGTTTTTACGGTGTTTATGTGGGTTTTCAGGTCCAGTTGTTGGTCCAGTGTAACGCCAAGGTGGCGGATTGTGGATTTGGTTTTCAGTTCTGTGTTGCCGATTTTTAAAGAGGGTGGAGGGGTGAAGTCCTGGTTCCTTGAGATGAAAAGGACATCTGTTTTGCTGTAGTTGATTCTTAAATTTTGTGTGTTGAGCCATTCTGCTACTGCCTCAAAACATCTTGTTAGAGGGGCGAGGTCTGGTTGGTTGGTCCTGAATGGGATGTATAGCAGGATATCGTCTGCGTAGGCTAGACAGTTGACCTTGAATGAACGTGCTAGGGCACATATGGGCTGCATGTAGATGTTAAACATCAATGCAGATAGTGAAGAACCCTGTGGCACACCCTGGTTTTGCAAAAATGGTTCAGAGGTTGTGGAGCCAGACCTTACATGTTGCCATCTATTAGTCAAGTATGACTTGCACCACTCTAGAGCTGTTCCTTGAATTCCTTTTTCGCTGAGGCGTTGTATGAGGATCTCGTGGCTCACAGAGTCGAAGGCCGCTGCAATGTCGAGGAAGATAAGGGCGAATCCCTGGTGAATTTTGTCAAATAGGGTGGTGAGGAGGGTTTCCACCCCGTGTGCTTCTCTGAACCCATGCTGGGAAGGATCCAGTGGGGCTTCAGTATCAATATGCTGTTGAATTTGGCGCTGTACTAACTTTTCGATTACTTTGGCAAGCATGGGGATACTTGAAATTGGTCTGTATGATTCCACTTTCGTTGGGTCAAGCTTGTTATTCTTCAGCAGTGGTCTGATTGATGTTTGTTTCAGGCTCTGTGGGAACGATCCGGTTGTGAGGGATTGGTTTATTAATTCGCTCAGATATTGGCTTAAGTCACATCGTAGCTCCTTTATCCATAGAGCTGGGCATGGGTCGTTGGGTGCGGTAGTGGGGTTGATTGCAGCGATGGTGTCTTCAATCTCTCTGCGTGATATTTTGTCAAATTTGGATAGTGGTGATGGTTGGGGCAAGTTATGCTGAAAGGTGTTGTTTGCGGAGCTCGAGGTTGCACCAGCCTGGATCACTCCTGGTTGTAGGTAGCTGGTTGAGGTTGCACCAGTCTGGATCATTTTTGCTTGTAGGTAGTTGGAGTATGCCTGGGGCTGTGGCATATGTGATTGGTCTGTGGGAGGTTCTTTTATGAGAGATTTTACTATATTGAAGAGGTTGTGGGGCTTGTTTAACGATCGCTTCAAGATGTCAGAATGATATTGTTTCTGCTTCTTTGTTAATTCATCACGGTGTGCTCTTAGGTGAGCGATGTAAGTACTTTGTGCTTCGGTAGAGCGAGCCCGACGCCATCTTCTCGAGCTTGCGCAGGCACTGGAGTGAAGTTCGGAGGTCTTTGGTATACCATGGTGCGTGTTCTCGTTTATTTGTTGTTTTATGTGTGGCTGGTATGCATGCGATGGTCTTGAGGCTCTCGTCCCAGGTGGACACCAACGTATCTAGGTAGTGTGGTATATTGTTGAGAAGTGGGAGGATCTTCCCTCGAATCTCTTCTTTATCAAAGGGGCGGAAGCGCTTCAGCGAGGTTTCGTGGACAGCGTTGGTTTTGTTGGAGTCTTGGTTGTAGGCGTTAATAAGTATCTGGAATATGAGTATGCTATGGTCAGACCATGGCACAGGAGTTATGGTTGGTAGCATTGGTTGGGTGGTATCCTTATCTGTCTGTGGGGCAAAGATCAGGTCAAGTTTGTTTCCCTTGACGTGAGTTGGACTATTGACTAGCTGATCGTACCCTAGCTCTTGTAGCGCTTCTAGGAAAGCAGTGGCTTGAGATTCCTGTAGGGTAGGCAGGTTGAAGTCGCCTAGAATCCAGTTTTGGGATCGTGGTCTTTTTGAGTTGCAGGCGAGGCCAATTATCGTTGCGAGATCCTCTGAAGATGGTGTTGGCGCTCGGTACAGTAGGTTGATCGTGCAGGTGTCATTTGTTATAGTAAGGGAGTCCAGGTGGGCTGTGCTGGTTGCATTGCACATCTGGAAGCATAGGCAAGTTTTGACAAGGATGAGTGTTCCGCCTCCTCTCTGGTTGGTTCTATGGCATGCGTGGACTGAAAATCCTGTGGGTAACATCTGATTGATGATTGCATTGTCGCATTCAGATAGCCAAGTCTCTGTGATCAAGAGGATGTCAAGATCATGGGTCATAACCAGATCGGTGATTATTGGCCATTTAGTACGTATTGACCTGGCGTTGATGAGTGCACACTTCAGGGCATGTTGCTGTTGTTGACGGTCCAATTGTGACTTCTTAATGTGTTGAAGTGGGATGTGTAATAGATGTGAGTAAGGCGTGTTGTTGGGTTCTCTTGGGGAGTGTTGATGATTCTCCGTCCATCTCTTCCCATCGCTGCGGAGTATTGGGATGTGGTTGGTGCTTGTGTGAAAGGCGTGGGATGTATGGGGGAGCCAGGTGGCTAGGTATAGACATGCCAGGGCTAGTAGTGGATGCATCTTGTGGTCGGCCTCGTGGAGGGATGGATAGTATGTGAGCTGTTCTTTGCTTGGTAGATAGTGGGGTCTGGTGCTGACTACTGTGGTAGCTACCAGCGGGGTATAAACTTACTGCCTGACAATGAGTAGGTATTTGGAACAATGTGGTAGCAAGCAAGACATGAAACAGTACAGCAGCAAGCAAACAATGAGGCAATGTGGCAGCCAGCAGATAATGAGACAATGTAACACTCAGTAGAGAATGAGACAGTAACCATGAGATAATGTAGCAGTCAGTAAGCCATGAGACAATGTTGCAATATCCAGCCTGCAATAGCTACAATGAATGTAAAGGACTGCCGTTATTAATCTTAGAAAGGGATCAATGTTACAGAATTTTGACCTCAGTGTTGGTTAGTGCAACCTAGGCAGGGTAACATTGGCTACAGAAAAGCGGACTACTGCAGTGGTTAGCTAAAGTACATATATACTTGCAGGATCATGTAGGATACACAGAGCGGTGGCTGAGTAGTTGTTTTTTCTTTGTTTGTTCAGAGTGAGCTCAGCTTGAGAATCTCGGGCTGCCAGTCAGTTGTTGAGATGGGATGGGCCTTCTGAGGTAAACAGCTTCGTTGGGTCCGGGGAGGTTTCTTATGTGACAAAGTGGGCCGTTGCCTAAGGGCCCTCTTGCGCGGCCCTCAGGCGCGGGTCCGTAAGGCGCGGGCGCGCCTGCTTGCAGGCTCCTTTTAAATGTGCCGCGCTGCCCCGATTGGGCAGCTGAAGAGCTGGAGGTGTCCCGATTTCTTCGGAGCTCAATCCCTCCTGGGAGAGCACGCGGGGGAGTAAAAGGAGTTTGTGGCTGCTTGCAGGCTCCTTTTAAATGTGCCGCGCTGCCCCGATTGGGCAGCTGAAGAGCTGGAGGTGTCCCGATTTCTTCGGAGCTCAATCCCTCCTGGGAGAGCACGCGGGGGAGTAAAAAAGGGATTTTGGGATATCTCGCAAAGGATATAAAAAGGCTGTAAGCTGTTCAGAGGAAGGTGTAGGGAGGAGTGGCCTAGTGATTGGAGCAAGTTACCTGAGGCCGGAACATTGGGGGTTCAAATCCCACTAGAGGATAGCAACCTTGGGCCGGAAGGACTGGGGTTTCTAATCCCACAGGTGCTCCTTGTGGTCTTGGGCAAGCCACTTAACTACTTTACAGGGAACATGGGCAATGGAGGGTTATCTCCAAGTTATAATGCCCTGTTCAATGTAATTTTGGTTTGTTCAATGTAAACTGCCTTGACATCATGAAAGGCGGTATAAAAGAAATGTTAAATAAAATAAATAAATAAGGCGACCAAAATGATTTGGAGCCTGCATCAGAAGATTATGAGAAGAGACTTGAAGACCTAAATATGTACACTCTGAAGGAGAGGAGGGACGGGGAGATATGATTCAGATCTTTAAATACTTAGAGTATTAATGGGCAAACAAACCTCTTCCAAAGACAGGGAATCTTTAAAACTAGAGAGCATAACATGAAGCTGCAAGGGGGTAAACTGAAAGGCAATGTCAGGAAATACTTTTTACTGAAAGGGTGGTGGCAAACAAAATTCAAAATGGCATGGGACAGACACAGTGGATCCCTTTATAGTAACAGGATACAATCAAAATAAGCATAACTATCTCTTATATCTGAACAAATAGGGGTGACCTACACGAAGTGGTGGATACACCCCTAAACAAAGGCATGGGGAGAGGTGACCTTCACGGAGCGGCAAGTGCAACTACTCTTGCCGCCTTGCTGGGCAGACTAGATGGACCATACTGATCTTTATCTGCTGTCATATACTGTGTTACTATGTTACTATGTCTGTCCACAGCTACTGTGTTGTCTGTGTCTATTACACTGTAAGCTCCCATGAGCAGGGACTTTTGCATGTATTCGTGCAGCGCTGCATACACCTTGTAGCGCTATACAAATGTTTACTAGTAATAGTATGAGGCCCTGCTACCAGAGAAGGCTTGATCTCTATTTTTTCATTTTTAATTTTTAATCTGCTTTATAAAGCCAAATTGAGCCCAATGTTAATTAGTGGGCAAAATTTAAAAAAGAAAAATTCATGAGAAAATCCTCTCATGCAGATAAGAGACAGCAAGAGGTACGAGGTGCGTACTAACTTACCGGCCCCCCTCAGGGGACTTGTGGGAACCCCCCTATTCCTTTTCGGTCCACCAAGCACTAGTAACTTGTGCCGAATCCAGACAGGCTGTCAGTTTGAAAAGTCAAGGGCATACCTGTGCTCCAAGCACCATTGGGCACTTCAGGTCTTGCACTCAGTGACCATAGCACCTTGGTATGGGCTAAGACAATCAGGCTTATCTACACCAGTCCACACCTGGCCATCTGCTGGAGCAGTGCAATTACTAGCTTCCCTCAGTGCTGCACCAAGGGTTATACTCATTTGATGACATCATTGAAAGATGCTGAAACTCTGCCCCCACTTGCTGGCAAGGGAGAATAACCCACTTGTCTGGACTGGTCTAACAGGATAAAGGAACTTCCATTTCCTGTTTACCAAACAAGTAAACGTACGAAACTGCAGAAACAAACTGAGCAGTAGAAACAGAGCAACCTAACGCCCTGAGTATCTCTAGCACTTCTCCCCTAGCTTACTTTTCTCTTTTTAGTAGCAGCCCTCTGGAGCTAGCCGATTTGTGGAATGTGTTTGGAGAAATATTTAATGATGTTTTGAGCAAAAGGCAATATATTATTCTTACTTAGCAATGAGTTTATACATCAGCTATAAGGCAGTTTTAATATTCCATACTGTAATATTTTTAACATTTTACAGTTCAGAGTCCTTTGAATGATTTTAAATGCTAATGTACTCGTATGCAGGTCTCTGTCTGGTATGGGAAAAAAGGATACTTATTTGAAAGACCATATTAGATTGTTTTAGTTGCTGTAAACTGTTTTGATTGACTTTTCTTAGCCATAATAGCAGTATAAATTTTTAAAAATGGGAATGGAAATCTAAATTTACAGCTACCTATCTTGCTCTGCCCCAGCATACATCTTTTTTATCTGGTAGAACTCAGTGTCTTGTGAGCAGAAATTCTTTCTGAACCATTGCCTTTACAGTGCAGGCTTCTGCAAGCAACTTTAGAACCTATATCTTGTCTATGTATATGCTGGACACTGGGTCTTGGCTGAACACAAATAAGCTGAAATTGAAACTTATGAAGATTGTGCTCTTATGGGAAGTAAGAAATCTGTTTGTTTTTAACCCCCACTCCAATATTAGCAGTTTTTACCCCTTACATTTTGCAGGCAAAAAGGTCTATAAGGATCATACTGGATTCTACTTGCAATCCTGAGGGCCAGGTGTCAATTATCGCTAAGAAGCATTTCTGAAAAAGATGAGTGAAACAACTTAATTTTTTGAAAGTATTAGATTTTAGGACAATTATACAATTTTTAGTTGCTTCTAATTTAGATTACTACAATACGAATTTACTTAGGATTACCAAAAAAAACCTTATATAAAGTGACAGGTGTTGATTATGGGAGGGGGAGATGCAATATCAGCTAATCTAAAGGATCTATACTACTTATACTACCTCTTAAAGAGATAGAGTCTATTCAACATTTTTATACCGATTTTCAGAATTTTATCGCGATATTACCTGGTCTACTGAAAGGAACATTTCTTTGGGAGCTCTCTCTCTCGGAACCTCAGAGCAATGCTGGACATTCATCTGGAGTTATCTACAAAGAATATAAAATCTGACCAGGATATGAGACTGGATTCTGTCAGGAGTTATTCCTGGTTATGGAACATCCTCTAAGAAACTTGTGCATGGAAAATAATTTGCCTTCTACACATGGGCTAAAACGTATTTCTTTCAGCTGAAGAATTGTGTGCATGTGACCCAGCCCCTGACAATGTGCAAATTCTCAGGCCTTTCTTCAGCACAGGAAGTCTAAAGACCTGGTATTCAAAGGTAGTCTCCCATCCAAATACTAGCCAGACCCGACCCAGATTAATTTCCGAGATAAGCGGAAATCAGGCTCATTCATGTTGCATTAAAATTGATCATGCTAATGATCCAGAACAGCCAAGGCTTAAGTTGACCTGTTCATCTTGACTTTTACTGGGCTGTTTGTCAGGTGTGCCATGACTATGAACAATATGGTCAAAAGTAAAGAAGACTTGGGGCCGTTTCCTCCATGCCTGTACCTCCTGTGTCCGGTCCCAGTCTTAAGTATTTGGCTCCATCATCTTCCAGCCCCATTGAATCCTTGGTAGAGTCTTCTACACTAGAGCTTGAACTTATGCCCAGCCCTGGTGAATAACTTATGCCTCCTGTTACTGATGACATTGAGAATGCCAGCGTTCTTACGGCAACTTCATCAGAAAATTTTCACATGCAAATCTCTGGAAGAGGAGTTTTGTACTAGCAGTTTTTTTTTGGGGGGGGAGGCAGGGAAGGAATGCTCACAATGGACATAGCCGGAGTAGCAAAGGGAAGAAGGACAGTCTCCTGCTGAAGAAGTAATTAGTCCTTACCTGCTAATTAGTGTTCCTGAAGGAACGGCAGTCCAGTCCCTTTACTTCTGGGTTGTGCAACCCTTCCAGCAGCTTGGAGGCTGAGCCCATCCTTTTTGAGGATGGTGCGGTATAAATACCAGTGGCACCACCCCCAGGCCCCAGTAAACTTAATGAAAAAGCAGACTTAACCAATAACCAATAGCTACCCTATAAAAAACTAACACACAACAAAATCAAACTTTTTTTTTTTAAACTGTAGGAAGCAAGAAAGAAAAAAAAGGGGGGGACAGAAGGGAGGAGGCGGCTTACCGGAGCCCGCCCTAGCCTTCCCCCACCCTCATCCCATAAGATCCTTGCAAGGGACCCTTCCGATCTGGCCTCGACTTCGGTCCGCAGACCTTCCTATTCCTACGGGAAAAAACTCCGCCAACTGAAGAACCCGGGTGGGATCAGGGACTGGACTGTCGTTCCTTCAGGAACACTAATTAGCAGGTAAGGACTAATTACTTCTTCTTTATCGTCACTCCAGTCCAGTCCCTTTACTTCTGGGATGTGACAGAGCAGTTCAAACCTGGGTGGGATTCGCCATCCCGGACTGAAGTACCGCGTCCCCAAACCTAGTATCAGCTGTTCTCTGAACATCCAGCCTGTAGTGTTTGGTAAAGGTGTGCAGCGACGACCAGGTAGCCGCTCTGCAAACGTCCAGCGGGGGAACTAAACTATACTCCACCCAGGAAGTTGCCTGTGCCCTAGTTGAGTGTGTGCGCAGACCTCCTGGAACCTGCTTGCCCTTTAGGAGATAAGCGGAGGCAATAGCTTCCCTGATCCACCTAGAGATGGAAGCCTTGGCAGCCGCCTCCCCTTTGTGCGGCCCTCCGAATTGGACGAATAAACGTTCGGACCTTCGAAAGGGCGCCATGCGGGATAGGTAACGCTTCAGCACGTCCAGAAGACGCAGCTTCTTGTCATCCCCTTTTTGTCCGTCCCCAGAGAAGGACGGAAGCAAAACTGGTTGGTTCACATGGAAAGGGGAGATGACCTTGGGCAAGAAGGAGGGGACGGTCCGCAAGACCACCTTATCCCTGAAGAACGAAAGAAAAGGGGGCCTAGAGGACAGTGCTTGAAGTTCCGAGACACGCCTGGCCGAGCAAATAGCGACCAGAAAGACCGTCTTCAGAGTCAAATCCTTTAGGGAGGCTTTCTTTGCTGGCTCGAAAGGCTCTCTAGTCAAGGCATTTAATACCAGGTTGAGATCCCAAGGAGGGATTACCGAACTTTGTTGAGGTCGCAGACGCCTAACCGCTCTCAGGAACCTGGCCACATCGGCGTGAGCCCCTAAGGACTTTCCGCGGACCTTACCTCTAAAACAAGAAATGGCCGCCAACTGGACCCGTAAGGAGCTGGGCGCTAGCTAGGCCTTTCTCGAAACCTGCTTGCAAAAATTCCACCTCCGTAACAGAGGCCGAAAGGGATTTCTTCCGGTGTTCCGCACACCATGCTTCGAATATGCGCCAAACTCTCACTTAGGAAAGACAGGTCGAGCGCTTTCACACGCTCAACAAAGTTGAAATTACTGAACCCGAATACCCCCGCTTCCGGAGCCGCGCCCTTTCAATAGCCAGGCCGTAAGCGAGAATCGATCCATGTGAGGCATCCAAACTGGCCCCTGCCTCAACAGGTCCTTTCTGCAGGGGAGCCGCCATGGCCGATCCGCCATCAACCTCACTAGGTCTGCATACCAAGGGCGGCGAGGCCAATCCGGAGCTATGAGAACCACCAAACCTTGGTGGGCTTCCACCCGCTGCAGAACCCTTCCGATGAGTGCCCATGGAGGAAACACATACAGGAGCCCCTCTGAACCAGGGCGTCTAAGCCCTCGGACATCCTTTCCTTCCTGCGACTGAAGAATCGGCTTGCCTTGGCTGTAGCGTAACATGCCATGAGATCCATGACTGGGGGGCCCCCAAAGGGCTACTACCTGGTCGAAGACCTCCTGCGCTAGCTCCCACTCTCCGTGGTCTATCTGGAACCTGCTGAGGTAATCGGCCATCACGTTGTCCGTTCCCGCCACGTGTTGTGCCGAAAGGGCTTTCAATCGGGCTTCGGCCCACTGTAACAGGCTGTCGGCTTCCTTTTCTAAGGAGGGACTGCTTGTTCCCCCCTGGCGGTTGATGTAGGCCACCGCGGTGACATTGTCGGAGAGGACGCGTACTGGCCTTTGTCGAACTAGAGGCTCGAATGCTCTGAGCACTAGGGCTACCGCCCGCAATTCCAGTCTGTTGATGGACCGCTGGGACTCCCCCGAGGTCCAGCAACCCTGGGCGAACTGACCCTCGCAATGAGCCCCCCAGCCTGCCAAACTGGCGTCCGTCATCAGCAGCATCCACTGAGGAGGTTCGAGAGGCATCCCACGATTCAGGTTCCTTGGGCACCGTCACCACTGGAGTGCCTTCTTGGTTCGAGGAGGGCAGGGCAGCCGTATGGACAAAGGATGACACTGGTGGGACCAACGACGTAACAAGGCCCGCTGCAAAGGACGCAAATGAGCCCTGGCCCACGGAACTACCTCGATCGCTGCAGCCACGGTTCCCAGCAATTGCAGGTAATGCCAGGCCGTGGGGTTTTGCCTGCTGAGGAACTGCGAAACGAGGATCCTTAGGTCCACTGATCTCTTCTTGGATAGAAATACTCTTCCTCTCCTGGTGTCGAACCTCACTCCGAGATATTCGATCTCCTGAGTGGGAATCAAGCAGCTCTTTGCCCGATTGATGACCCACCCTAACTCCTCCAGGACTTCTACCACTCTGGCTGTAGCCGTGCGACTCTCCGCTTCTGACTTTGCCCGTATCAGCCAGTCATCCAGGTAGGGATGTACCATAATTCCCTCCTTTCGTAGAGCCGCTGCTACCACTACCATTACTTTGGTGAAAGTACGGGGAGCTGTCGCCAGACCGAAGGGCAGCGCCTGGAACTGAAAGTGACCTCTTGGTACCGCGAACCTCAGGAACTGCTGATGGGATCTTCGGACCGGGATATGCAGATAAGCTTCCGTCAAATCCAGGGAAGTTAGGAACTCTCCGCTCCTTACGGCCACAATGACCGACTTTAGGGTCTCCATACGGAAATGAGGTACCTTGAGACGATTGATTTGCTTTAGATCTAGGATCGGGCGAAAGGATCCTTCCTTCTTTGGTACGACAAAATTAATTGAGTATCGACTGGAGCCGCATTGGTCTACCGGCACAGGGGCCACCGCTCCGAGCGCTATAAGTCTTGAGAGCGTGACTTCTATCGCTGCCCTCTTTTCTGGAGAACCACAGGGAGACTGAATAAAGGCAGGAAGTATTTGCTTTGCAAATTCGAGAGCGTATCCCTCTCGGATGACTTCCAGGACCAGGCGGGAAGAAACTGCCTTAAATGACCCCCCAACCGGCAGTCCGCCCTTTTGGTCCCCCGTCAACTCATTGTGGTTTTCTTGGTCCCGCAGTGGAGGAAGAGGCCCCAAAGCCTCTACCTGCCCCTCGAAACCCTCTGAAACTTTGACCCCTTGAAGGGAAACGACCCCTTGGAAAGGAGTTCGACCTGGCTGGACGAAACCTCCGAGGATCCCTTGGTTGGTTCCGACCTGGCGCCAGAGAGCGCCCCTGTTTCGGTCTGTCTTCCGGAAGCCTGCCTCCCTTAGATTCGCCAAGATCCTTTACCAACTTGTCTAGGTCTTCTCCGAATAGCAGCTTCCCCTTAAATGGAAGGCGACTCAGGCGCGACTTTGAGGAGGCATCGGCTGCCCAATTACGTAGCCACAAATAACGCCTAGCTGCTACCACAGAGGCCATGTTCTTAGCTAGGCTCCTGATGAGGTCATACTGGCTATCTGCCAGGAAGACTGTCCCAGATTCCATCCTAGCCGTAATAGCCTGCGCATCCTCTGAGGTACCCTCCACTAGCTGAAGTTGCTGGGACCACCTCAAACAGGCCCGAGCTACCCAAGCCCCCGTCACCGAGGCCTGTAAGGCGAGAGCACTAACATCAAAGGCTTGCTTCAGCAGCGTATCCAATTTTCTATCTTGAGAATCCCTCAGAGCAGCGCTACCCTCAACCGGGATAGTCGTCTTCTTTGTCACTGCTGAGACCGCCGCATCCACCCGGGGCGACTTCAGCAGTTCTTTGTCCGGTTCTGGCAACGAGTACAGACGAGCCATAGAACGGACTCCCCTCAAGCTTGACTCAGGTTGATCCCATTCCTCCTGGATCATCTGACGTACCACTCTGTGGACAGGAAAAACCTTCTGAGACCTCCTAACGGCTTGGATTAAAGGGTCCTCCAACGCTTCCTCCTCTGCTGGAGCGTCCGAGGCCACATTGAGCACCTTCAGGGACTCAATCAACGCTGGAAGCTCCTCACGGCGAAAAACTCGCACTATGCGGTATTGGTCCTCCTCTGGGATTTCTCCCTCTTCGAGCTCTTCCTCATCTTCACCTAAATCTTTGTCCGAGACCTCCTCTTCCGGAGTGTCATGTGAAAGGGACGTGAGAGGCTCTTCGCTTATCAGCCTTGCGCGCTTGAGTGGAACCCCGGAGTCCTGGGTGCTTGGTCTCAATGGCCTGGCCCCCCCGCCTTCCTTCGCCGTTCTCCACTCTCCTGCCCCGAGCCCCTTCTTGTGCATACAATAGGCCTTGTGCAGCAAGAGGACGAAATCATGTGAGAAGAGACCCCAGGTACCCTCTTCCCCACCGGAAGTAGAGGGGAGGGACAGAGGAGGAACGGGCAAGGACGAGGCAGAAGGAGGAGGGGAATGGGACCCCCCTTCCTCCCCCAGCGGGTCTCCTGACCCTTGTGAAGCCTGAGTCATGGACCCCTGGATTTCTTGTTCTACGGAAGCAGCCTCTGCAGCACAACCCCTGCAGATCCCTGTTTCCGAGGCCGTACCTCTCCGAGTGCCACAGGATGGGCACCGAGGTTTGCCAGTCATGTCCTTTGAGGCAATAGCTAGAATTCCTGCTTAGCTAACAGATTTAATAAATTTAAAGATTGCAGAAAATTCAACTTGGGAGAGTTCAAAGGACCTTCCCCTCCCCCAATCAGTTAAAACCAGCCCAGCAATACTTTAAAGGAGTAAATTAAATAAATGGAAATAAATTAAATTAGAAGTAAATTAAGCAAACCCAATGAATTAATTTATTTCTCCCCAGTACTTGCTGTTTTGCTGTTCCTGTTTCGTGCGTTGCTCCAGACCGGGAGAGCCCAGCCGCGCTCCGCTGGCTCACACGTGGTAGGCCGCAACCACGTGGAGTCCTAACCGGCGGTCGGCGTCTCTGCACGCGCCGCCGGTTTTGCTTTGGAGCCCGCCGTTTGATTCCGCGCTGGATCTAAGCTGCGGAGATGCCCCCAATGCTCCGACGCACCGGGAGCTGCAGCGCGAGGCCGCGGGGAAGATCGCAGCGCCGCCTGAAGCGCTCAGCCACCCAGAGGGCTTCGGCGCGAGGCAGGGTAAGCCTATGGGAAGGGTCCCGGGGTGCCGGCCGGCCAAGGACGCAAGAGGAGGCTTTCCCGGTTCTCCCCGCTGCTGCCGGGAAGCCTCCTCCTCCAGGCTGGGAGCTCCGATACTGAGTAGCAGAATATAGGAAGGAGGGGGGGGGGAGAATAAACTTAAAGGTACAGCACCCTAAAAGGGAACCCAAAGGAAAATAACCAAATTAAAGAAAGGAAATTGAATTAAAAGAAGTAAATTAAATGAATTAAAATAAACTAAAAGACTCCAGTAAGCCCTTGGCTTACGGAACCCTCCAGCTGCTTGGAGGCTGAGAATACTGGGGCCTGGGGGTAGTGCCACTGGTATTTATACTGCACCATCCTCAAAAAGGATGGGCTCAGCCTCCAAGCTGCTGGAAGGGTTGTGCAACCCAGAAGTAAAGGGACTGGACTGGAGTGACGATGAGGAATATAGAATGTAGGCCAACCACCTGAACTGAAGCCACCAGAGAGATGACAGATAAAGATCGCCCCTGCCTCCCCAGTTATTGCACAAACAGCATCTGCCACAAAATGCAGTGCCCTGGTAAAGGCCAAAACCATTAGCCCAGACTCACTACAGACTCCTATCTCTTCTATGGAACAATCCATTTTGCAGAGACTGGATAATATCTCAGGTGTGGGGCAATCAAATTCTTTATATTGCATGAAGCCACTCTTTTGAATTGCGAATTTACCAGTTGAAATTCTAGGTTTCTCATGTGTTTCAATCTGCTAAATCATTTCTGATAATGCGGCCCTGCATTGAGCAGAGAACTCCAAGAATGCTGACAGATACCTGAACCTAAGGCATCTGAATTTTCCTCTATCATCTTTAAATTGCCACAGGAGATGTTTCAAATATTTATCACTGGAGGTGTTGCATAGAAAAGGTTCAACTAGTATCCTCATTATCTAAACTTCATCATCTATATCACAGGAATCTGTATTTTCACACCTAAATAGTAGTTCAACAATCTATTTTAACACTATAGCTATCTGGTTGGCAGCCCCATAAGTGAATCCAATTCAGTCTTGAGGAGTAGACAAGGAATAGTCCTGGTGCACATCTCTTTAGCAGATGACAAGTAAAAGAAAATGTAATTTTATGGGAGTCACAGCAACAAAGAAATTCAGCTGAGATGCCCATTTCAGTCTGCCATCTTGCCTCTCAAGCACAGATATTTTAACAATATTGTTGCTTTAACACCAAATAGATTTTTATATAAAAATTCATAAAGGAACGTGTAGGCTAAAGAATAGATACCAAGTCCATAGTGTCCCATCCTATACAAGTCCATCTATATGCCTGTGGTTTTGAATATTTGGATCAAACCCCCTAGATCAAAATGTTTGTTAGGAGGTTGTTTATTCATGCAATTAGAAAATGGTCTGCCTCTCATTTTCAAAAGATTTCTGTATCTTTTCTAGGGGTGTGTCCTGCAACATTTTTCATTAGATTTTTTGTTTAATAGTTTATTTCATTTATTTGAAATGAAAAACAAGAGAAAAAAGTGGTGTTGGGTGCAATATCCCTCCTCCCTCCCCCCCCCAAAAAATTGCATTTTTAAATTGTTCCCATTCACCTCCTCTCAGGCCCCCCCCCCCCCCAGATCATTTTACTCCATAGCCAATGTCCAAATGGGGCACAAACAATCCCCAGTTACTCCAGCCTCACTGCTGTTGTACTTCAAAAGGTTTCTGACAAAGCAGAGACTGATGGGACCGTAGTGACTTGGGATTATTCATGCCCATTTGGACATCTATCATGGGTAAAATGATTCAGGAACAAAACATAGAAGCAGGGGGGGGGGGAGGTCTTAAATTTTCTCATGCCTTCAGTTGGTTGAAGAAATATTGTTCTTTCATTTCATTCAAAACAAAATAAGGAATTTCACTGACCTATCTTTACTTTAAAACAATTTTGAGAAATTGTAAGATCTCAAGTGCTCTACAAAATGTTGAGCTTGCCATGACTCTTATCTGCAGATTCCCTAATACCTGGGGTAGGCAACTCCCTACCTCCAAGACCACAAAAGCAGTCAATTTTAGGAATATCCACAACCAATACGCACGAAACATGTTTACATAACCCACTGTGTGCAATTCTCTCATATACAGATTGTAGATTTCCCCAAAAAATAGACAGACTAGCTGGATGGTCATCAAGGTTCAGGTTGGTAACCACCGTGCAACTATGCTGGTGGCCATATTTACACAGTAATAAAGCAAGTAATGAAAAAAAAATATTTGAAGCGACCCATCTAGTCTACCTATTCACTCGGGTCTGCACTGAAGGATATATCTTGGCTAATGAAGCATGGCTATTTGTAAGATACTACTTCTCATCTAAACTGGATTCAGAACAAATTTTCTTTTAGATATTTGTCAACATGTTCTGATCCATCAACGTGAAAGAACTGGTGGGAAAGCTCATGCATGCCTCTCTTAACCGAATTGAGCATACACGTGGCAGGTAATCTAATGACCCATTTCTAAAAAATACCCATCTTAATACACAGACATCACTCACATTCCATAGGAATGTTACATAACCACCATCCATTCAGTCAACTGGGATGGTCAAATTGGACTTAGTTTTCAAGTCCATTATCTAAGGGTTATGTTACAATAAAAAATATCAGACCAAATAGGCCCATTTTGTCCTCTTTCCAGCAGAGGAAATGCGTTTAGTAAACTGGAACAGTTCTGCAAGAGCAAATTTACAGAAAGATTAAAATTCTTCTTACAAAACATCTGCTTTCATCACACAGAAAAGAGCATGCAGAGATGAGGAACTTTATGAAGATGGATCCTTTTGCAAATTGTCTTTTACCCTCAGCTACACTCAAATGTAACAATCAAGTAAGATCTACCAATAATAGAGAGTGGATCTTCTTGTAAAAAGGACATACTAAGAATATTTGTGTTGCAGGCAGCAATCCAGCAGGCCATTCTTCCTCATGACCTGGTACTAAATCAATAAATCAGCATGGTGTTAGAAGGCATTATGTTGCAGAGAATTCCAACTTTTAAGTGAAACAAAGATATCAAAGATTCCATTACACTTTTTGCAATAGTAAGGATACTATTTTTGATATCTTAGATATCAACACTGAGCCTTATTCAAAAAGGCTTTTTTCTATTCTGGTCTGATGGAAATAATCTTTATTGAATAAGGTCCAAGTTACCTCTTAAAGAGGTTTCACTGTAAAAAGACTATTTAGACTTAGGAAAATATTCTGATTTTGATATTATATGTACGTTTAAAATTAAATGAAGTATGTTCTAGATAAAGTTATGGATGAAAATAAGACAACAATCAATGGAACAGTGGATAATTTACATGAAACCAGGAGCGATAAAAAAAGCACCTCACAGAGTCCACTTTAGTATTTAAAACTTTTTATATACTATCTTCATAACATTTGTCATTCAAATGGTTTACATATAAAATAACAGATCAGTTTGAAAAGTAAGGTGTATGTCTACTAAAGGGTGTTGGCTACTAGTGCAAATTTAACACCCTGCATTAGCAGCTAACGTGCAAAAAAATCAGATATTGAAGGCATTTCTCGGTGATATCTGGTTTTCGCATGGTGTATGGCTGCAGGGGTGGGAAAAGGGCAGATCAGGGTAGACAGTGGGGGTGGGGGTGGCGATGGATGGCAGCCACTGCATGAAAACGTTTTTGCTTGGTGGCTGCCAAAATCAGGCCTGATCGATTGGCTTGGAGGCCCCATAGCACGACAATGGCCTTCTACCCTGGAGGCGACCAGCACGAATTTTCAGTGCCGTGGGTGTTGCGATCCATGTCGCTGATAATATAAATAAAATGTGCCGGTCCCCCCCCCCCCTCCAGACAGCTCCTGATCCACATTGGGAGCTACTTGGGGGGGGGGGGGAGGAAGGGGATCAGTGCACCTCCAAGTCAGCCAGCCAACCTACCATTTCAGCTAGCCAGTCGGAACAATACCCTCCCTCCCCACCCTCTAAAAATAGTCCCAGCTAGCCAGTCTGTAATACCTCTCCCTCTAACCGCCCCATTACAAAGGAAGATCCTGGCAAGCCAGCCTTCAAAGGGGGATCCTCTAAACCCACGTAGGCATACCGTAGCTGATTATGGTGGTCTAGTGGGGCTTCTGGGCAAGACAGCCTCTCCATTCTTGCCCTTGCCCCCATCATCCAGTGAATGCAAAAATGGCCATGATC
Organism: Ichthyophis bannanicus; assembly: GCA_033557465.1. Lineage (NCBI taxonomy): Eukaryota > Metazoa > Chordata > Amphibia > Gymnophiona > Ichthyophiidae > Ichthyophis > Ichthyophis bannanicus. The sequence continues at coordinate 241,384,654 of CM066037.1, forward strand.
ATGGGCGTCCTGCCAACTACCCTCACCGCAAGATCACAACCATCGCTGTTAGGTCCATCGAGGAGAGCAGAAACTCCTCAATGGACCTAACAAATCACACAATCCTGCCCACCTAGTGTGAGGCTGAAGCTCCTGCCCTGTAGGGTGTGTGTGTGTGCGCGTAGGTGTGTGTGCGTGTGTAGGTGTGTGCGCGCAGATGTGTGCGTGCGTGCGTGTGGAGTCCCTTAGACAGCTAGCTAGCCGAGATCTTCCTTTGTAACTGGAGGGAGCTACCAACTGGGACTAGTTTTAGAGTATTGGAAGAGTGGGGAGGGAGGGGACTTGTCCTGACTGGCTAACCGGGATGGAAGATTGGCCAGGAAGTGCAATGATCACCCTTCTGGGCAACCCCAATGGGGATCAGGAGCAGTCTGGGGGTTGGGGGGAGGGGAGAAATGGTGCTGCAGGGGAACCAGCACTTTTTATTTAGATTGTTGGTACCATGGATCGCAACACCGTGGAACAGACAATATCTTGGAAGCCCAGACTAGCTGTATTCCACGCTTTAAGAAAAGTGGAAGGAAGTCCAAAAAACTGCCAGCATGTTTTAAAGGTGAGGTCAGAGAGGCTGTTGTTGCCAAAAAAGCATCTTTCAGGATATGGAAAAAAGAGCCAAACGACGAAACCTGGAAACAGCACAAGCACTGGCAGCTCAAATGCAAGGCATTGATAAAGAAGGCAAAGGGAGAATTTGAGAAGAAGCTTGCTGCGGAAGCAAAAACGCGAAATAAAGATTTTTTCAAGTACATTTGTAGCAAAAAACCTGTGAGAGTGTCGGTTGGACCATTAGATGATAGAGGAGTTAAAGGGGCACTAAGAGGCGACAAGGAGATAGCGGAGAGACTGAATGAATTCTTTGCTTCGGTCTTTACTGAGGAAGATGTAGGGATGTTACCCATGACTGAAGTGGCATTTAAAGGTGCGGAAAAATTGAAGGAAATATTGATACATCGGGAAGATGTATTACAACTATTAGATAAACTGAAGAGTAGCAAATCACCTGGGCCGGATGGTATACATCCAAGGGTGTTGAAAGAACTGAAATATGAGATTGCAGACCTGCTATTAGTAATCTGGAACTATCACTAAAAGCATCTCTAATACCTGAAGATTGGAGGATTGCCAATGTAACATCAATTTTTAAAAAGGGTTCCAGGGGTGATCCGGGAAACTACAGACTGGTGAGCCTCACGTCAGTACCCGGAAAAATGGTAGAAACAGTCAAAGAATAAAATTACTCAGCATGTAGATAGTCATGGCCTAATGGGAGACAGCCAACATGGCTTTAGACAAGGAAGATCTTGTCTTACTAATCTGTTATGTTTTTTTGAAAGTGTGAATAAACAGGTGGACAAAGGTGACTCGGTTGATATAGTGTATCTGGACTTTCAGAAAGCCTTTGACAAGGTCCCTCATCAGAGACTTTTGGCAAAACTAAAGAGTCATGGGATAGGAGGCAATGTACTACTGTGGATCAAGAACTGGTTAAAAGATAGAAAGCAGAGGGTTGGGCTAAATGGCCAATTTTCCCAATGGAGAAAGGTGAATAGTGGTGTACCCCAGGGATCTGTGCTGGGGGTCTGCTGCTTTTTGACATATTCATAAATGACCTGGAAAGTGGAATAACGAGTGAGGTTATCAAATTTGCAGATGACACAAAACTATTTAAAGTTGTTAAAACCTAAGAGGATTGTGGAAAATTGCAAGAGGATCTTGATAAATTGGAAGACTGGGCATCAAAATGGCAGATGAAATTTAATGTGGACAAGTGCAAAGTTATGCACCTAGGGAAGAACTACCCAAACTATGGTTTCACGATGCAGGGTTCCACATTAGGAACCACTACCCAGGAAAAAGATTTAGGCGTCATTGTGGATAACATGTTAAAACCCTCGGCCCAGTGTGCAGCGGCAGCCAAGAGAGCAAATAGAATGCTAGGTATCATAAGGAAAGGAATGGAAAATAAAACAAAAGATATTATAATGCCTCTAAACCGTTCCATGGTGAGACCGCACCTTGAATATTGTGTGCAATTCTGGTCGCCGTATCTTAAAAAGGATATAGCGTTATTAGAAAAGGTTCAGAGAAGAGCCACCAAAATGGTAAAGGGAATGGAAGGATACTCCTATGAAGAAAGGCAAAAAAGGTTAGGGCTCTTTAACCTGGAAAAAAGACGGCTGAGGGGAGATATGATAGAAGTCTATAAATTAATGAACGGAGTGGAACGGGTAAACGTAGATCGATTGTTTACATTATCAGAATATAGAAAGACTAGGGGACATGCAATGAAGCTACAGGGTAAACTATTTAAGACTATTAAAAGAAAATATTTTTTCACTCAACGTGTAATCAAACTCTGGAATTTGTTACCTGAGGATGTAGTAAAGGCTGTTAGTGTAGCTGGGTTTAAAAAAGGTTTGGACAAGTTCCTGGAGGAAAAGTCCATAAACCATTATTAAGAAGGGACCCAGGATATCAATGTTTGACCCAGTACAAGCATTGCAGAACCTGTGTCTTTTGGGGAAACTGCTGGGTACGTACGACCTAGATTAGCCACTGTTGGAAACAGGATACTGGGCTTGATGGACCTTGGTCTGACCCAGTATGGCATATCTTATGTTCTTATGTGTCGAGGGGGGAGCCTTGAGGGTATTTGTTGGAGAGGTACAGTAGCGATGAGGGCACAGAGCTACTGACAGCTCTCTGCACTTGATCGTTACCATCCCTCCCCCCTTGGATTTGCTGCAGGCACCTCAGGACTTCTTGCAATACCTACCATGGCACATAACGTGGGTCTCCGGGGGAAATTCAAATCTGCTGTGGCATCTGCAGAGGCTAACCCAGCAACGTTCCCCTGCAGATATTGCAGGGGTATTTCCCTTACCATGCGGTTTTGGCAACTAACGCACTGCGATATCTGTCATTTCCTACTGTGGTTTAGTAGACATGCCCCTAAGAGGTCAAAGCAGGTCAACACCTCCCCATTACTTACTACCGGTCAAAACATTTTAGTTCTTAATGTATACTCCCCTCTACAGCAAATAATCTTTATGCCCCCTTTCTAAATCTCAATAAATTAGTCTCTTCTCAGATGTAACAGTGAAGCGGTAGTGCCAAGAGCCAGCCTTCCTATAGGCCTTAGATCTTCAAGTTATCTTACGAAGTAATGTCATTATCAGGAATTTCCAGGAAATTATCTTGGGGAAAATAGTAGTTACCTTTTCGGATTACAGCACCATCATTTTTTTTTTCCAAAAATAAAATGATTTTCCATTTTTCACAGCCTTAAATGTTAATACTAGCAGTTTAAAACTACATTTCTCTTTTATGGGCAGCCAATATAGTTTCTCAGGAATAGTAGAACACTTTCATTTTTATCAACTTTTTCAACACTGTTACTTTTAATACCACATAGAACACATTATAGCAATCAAGAACACTTAATAAAGACTGCGCTATAATCCATAATTCCTTTTCTCCTAAAAATGGTTTGAGTTAATGGAATGATTATAATTTCTTGAATACTTTAGTAAAGATAAAGTCCAAACGTATTCAAAGACATGACATTTTACATAAGAACATAAGATATGCCATAATGGGTCAGGCCAAGGTCCATCAAACCCAGTATCCTGTTTCCAAAAGTGGGCAATCTAGGTCACAAGTACACAGCAGTTTCCCCAAAAGACATAGGCTCCACAATGCTTGTACTGGGGCAAGCAGTGGATTTCCTGGGTCCCCTTTAATAATGGTTTATGGCCCTTTCCTCCAGGAACTTGTCCAAACCTTTATTAAACCCAGCTACACTAACAGCTTTTCTTACATCCTCCGGTGACGAATTCCAGAGTTTATTAGTCTTAAATAGATTACACTGTAGCTTCATTGCATATCCCCTAGTCTTTCTATATTTTGATGTCGTAAACAATCTATCTAGGTTTACCCATTCCACTCCATTCATTAATTTATAGACCGCCATCATATCTCCCCTCAGCGTCTCTTTTCCAGGTTGAACAGCCCTAACATTTTTAGCTTCTCTTCATAGGGGTATCCTTCCATCCCCTTTAGCAATTTGGTGGCTTTTCTCTGTACCTTTTCTAATAACGCTATATTTTTTTTAAGATACGGCGACCAGAATTGTACACAATATTTAAGGCATGTCCATACCATGGAACATTACAGAGGTATTATAATATCCTTTGTTTTATTCTCCATTCCTTTCCTTATGATTCTTAGCATTCTATTTGCTTTCTTGGCTGCCACTGCACATTGTGCGGAGGGTTTCAACGTTATCCACGATGATACCTAAATCTTTTTCCTAATACAATGAAATGAAAACCCTGCTATACCACCACAATATAAGTCATACGAAAAAGGTGTATAGTAACCAACATGAAAAAATAACCATCCTAGCCCTAATAAACTGAACCGGACAGGATTCAATCAATTTTTGTCGGATTGCCTGGCATAAGGGTGACTAATCACTCTCAGGGAGGAGGCCTTCCATTTTGAATGAATTTTTTGTAGAAACGCGGAAGGCTATAGGTTTCACAAAACCAACCTTCGCATCGTCGATGAATTTATAAGTTGCTGACTGCAGCAAAAATCTTTTTCCTGGCTGGTATTTCCTAATGTGGAACCTTGCTTCGTGTAACCATAGTTTGGGTTGTTCTTTCCTAGGTGCATAACTTCGCACTTGTCCACATTAAATTTCATCTGTCTTTTGCAATTTTTCACAACCCTCTTGGGTTTGTAACAACTTTGAATAATTTTGTGTCATCTGCAAATCTGATTACCTCACTTGTTATTCCCATTTCCAGGTCATTTTCGAATATGTTAAAAAGCAGATGACCCATCACAGATCCTGGGGTACTCCACTATTCACCTTTCTCCACTGGAAAAATTGGCCATTTAGCACTACTCTCTGCTTTCAATCTTTTAACCAGTTCCAGATCCACAATAATATACTGCCTCCTATCCCATGACTTTTTAGTTTCGCCAAGAGTCTCTCATGAGGGACTTTGTCAAAGCCTTTCTGAAAATCCAGACACTATATCAACCAACTCACTTCTGTCTATCTGCTTATTCATACCTTCAAAACATACTAATCTGTTATGAAGACAAGACTTTCCTTGGCCAAAGCCATGTTGGTTATCTCCCATTAAACCATGACTAGCTACATGTTCAGTAATATTCTTTTAATGGTTTCTACCATTTTGCCTGGTACCAACGTCAGGCTCACTGGTCTGTAGTTTCCCAGATCATTCCTGGAACCGTTTTTAAAAACTGGCATTACACTGGCCATCCTCCACTCTTCGGGTATTACAGATGATTTTAATGATAGTTCATAGATTACTAATAGTAGGTCTGCAATCTCATATTTCAGTTCTTTCAATAGGTGATTTGCTGTATCAGTCATGGGTAACATCCCTACATCTTCCTCAGTAAATAATTCATTCATTCAATCTCTCCACTATTGCCTTGTGCCCTTTTAGTGCCCCTTTTACCTCTTCATCATCTAATGGTCGAACTGACACACACTCAGGTTTTTTGCTACGAACGTTCCTAAAAAGGTCTTTATTACATGTTTATGCTTCCACAGCAAGCTTCAAATTCTGTCTTTCCCTGCCTTATCAAGGCTTTGCATCTAACTTGCCAGTGCTTATGTTGCTTCCAGTTTTCGTCATTTGGCTCCATTTTCCATTTCCTGAAAGATGCTTTTTGGTAACAGCCTCTCTGACATCACCTTTAAACCATGCTGACAATTTTTTGGACTTCCTTCCACTTTTCTTAAAGCGTGGAATACAGCTGGTCTGGGCTTCCAAGAAAGTATCTTTAAACAACACCCATGCTTGACGTAAATCTTTAACCTTTGCAACTGCTCATTTTAGTTTTTGTTAACTATTTTCATCATTTTATCATAGTCTCCCTTTTGAAAGTTAAAAGGTAGTACAGTGTAGTTACTCAACTGTAACAGGTGATCTCCGGTAACAGCAGGAATTTAGTCTTCACATATGGGTATCGTCAGTATCGACGGAGCCTGCGCGGGAATGCTCCCCAGCGTCCAATAAGAACGCTTTTGGGAGCATCCCTCAGCACATGCGCGCTGCCTTCCCGCCTTTCCAACTGTCCCTCTTCAGTTAAGTTTGTAACTGAGTGTAAAGGATAGAGGGAGAAAGGAAAGAGTCAAAGAGATAAAGAGACAACTCCTAGGGGAGGTGGGTGGGTTGTGAAGACTAAATTCCTGCTGTTCTCGGAGATCAACTGTTACAAGTGAGTAACTAAGCTATCTCCAGGAACAAGCAGGAATGTAGTCTTCACATATGGGGACTCCCTAGCTGAAGATGCCAGGGAGATAGCCCCAGGAAGATGCCACCCTGGAAAGGTGGGAATCCTTCCTCCCATGGATCTCTGGCATTCCACCAGGGTTGGTGGGTAGGAGTTGAATTAGGTCTGAAAGAGATTTTGAAGAATAGCTTGGCCAAAGAAGGCATCCCGATGGGAGGCTTTATCCAGGCAGTAGTGGGCTGTGAAGGTGTGTATCGAAACCCAGGTGGCTGCTCAACAAATGTCATTGATAGACACAGAGTGGAGATTAGCCATGGAAGTTGCCATGGCTCAAGCTGTGACATGGTCCTGAAGAGGAAGACCCTTACTCTCATAAGCAAAGGATATGCATTGGGCAATCCATTTAGATAAAGTTCTTTTGGAGACTGGTTGTCCCAAATGACTAGGGTCAAAAGCTATAAAAAGTTGCGAGGACTTTCTATGCTGCTGTGTTCTCTGTAGGTAAAAGGCTAAGGCCCTTTTACAATCCAAAGTATGAAGGTTTCTTTCTGCATTAGAGGCGTGAGGCCTCAGAAAAAATACAGGAAGATAAATTGATTGATTTAAAAGAAAAGGCGAAACCAGCTTTGGCATAAAGTGTGGATGAGTTCTAAGAACAACCTTATCATGGTGAAACCTAGTATAAGGAGGATTAGCCACTAAAGCTTGCAGTTCACTAATGCGACGTGCAGAGGTGATTGCAATTAGGAAGATGACCTTCCAGGTCAAAAACCTAAGGGTTGTAGTGGCTAAAGGCTCAAAAAGCGGCTTCATGAGCTGCCCGAGAACTAGATTTAGATCCCATGCCACCGGTGGTGGCTTAATGGGAGGTTTGGTTAATAGAAGACCTCTCATAAATCTGGATATGAGTGGATGAGAGGAAATTGGTTGGCCATTCAGAGGCTTATAAGAAGCTGCAATTGCACTAAGATGGACTCTTACCGAATTGGTCTTTAGACCAGAATTCGATAAGTGAAGGAGATACTCTAGTATTGATTCTAAGGGTATGCCAAGGGGGTTTAATCCCTTCTTGGAGCACCATATGGTAAAACATTTCCACTTGAAGGCATAAGATCTTCTTGTGGAAAGTTTCCTAGAAGCCTGAAGGATATCCTTTACCTGTTGGGACAGGTTGAAATCCTGGGAAGTCTAAGCCTTTAGCAACCAGGCCATGAGATGCAGGGACTGGGGATTCAGGTGCCATAGCGTCCTGTTCTCTTGGGAAAGGAGATCTGGAGTATGCCCTAACTCCAGAGGTACAGCTTGAGAGAGATGTAGAAGCAGGGGATACCACAGTTGGCGTGGCCATCATGGCGCTATGAGAATCATGTGACCCCCGTCTCTCTGAAGCTTGAAGAGTGTTTTGGGGATGAGGGGAATGGGTGGGAAGGCATAAAGGAAGCCCTGACCACAGTGAAGGAGGAAGGCATCCCTTGTCTGACAACTGTGAGCCGGAATCCTGGAACAGAACCGGGGAAGTTTGGCATTCAGTGGACTTACGAAGAGGTCTATGTCTGGAGTACCCCTGAGATGAAATATCTTTGCCACCTGGTCCAGGTGGAGGGACCACTCATGAGGCAGCAGTACTCGACTGAGTTTGTCTGCCCAAAGGTTTTGAATGCTTGGAAGATATACCACTAGAAGGTGAATTTGATACTCTCTGGCGAGGGCCCACAGTCATAAAGCTTTGTTGCATAACGACAGAGAGCCTGTCCCGCCCTGCTTGTTCACACAGAACATTGCTACTTGATTGTCCTTCTGGACTAGGACTGTCTTGTAGCTGAGCTGGGCGTGGAATACTCGAAGAGCTAAATAGATTGCTCTTAATTCCAGGTGGTTTGTGTGTAGACCAGCCTCCTGTGGAGTCCAGGTTCCCTGGGTAGAGAGATGATTCAGGGGTGCTCCCCAACCCACCTGTGATTCATCTGTTGTTAGGGTGGCCTGAAAAAGGGCTGATGAAAAGGAGACCCCACTGTCAGGTTTTCTAGGGATTGCCACCATTGGAGGGACAAAATTAGTCGGTGAGAGTTTATTATTTTGTCCGACAAATGACCTGTGGCCTGTGTCCACTTTGTTGATAGGGTCCACTGAGCTGCTCGCATGTGAAGGCGAGCATATGGGACTACATGAACTGTGGATGCCATATGTCCCAGCAATTGTAGTAGCTCTTGAGCAGTTAGGGAGGATTTCCCTGCTGCTTGAGAAGCTAGTTGCATTTTGCGAAGACACCAGGCCTGTGGAAGGAAAGCCTTTGCCTGTCTGGTATCTAGGCAGGCCCCTATGAATTCCAGGCATTGGGAAGGAACAAGTTGGGATTTTGGGAAGTTTATTACCACCCCCAAGTATTGGAGGATTCGCATTATGCGAGACAGTGCAGTGCTGGCCTCTGCAACTGTAGGGGCTCGAATGAGCCAGTCGTCTAAGTAAGGGAAGACGAATATCCCCAGGGTTTGTAGAAATGCAGCTACAACTGCCATGCATTTCGTGAATATCCTTGGTGCTGAAGCTAGACCTAAGGGAAGAACCCTGTACTGGAAATGTTTTCCCCTGAAAAGGGATCGTAAGAATTTCCTGTGATTTGGATGGATCAGAATGTGAGTGTATGCATCCTTTAAGTCTAGAGAGCAAAGCCAATCCTGGCTTTGAAGGTATGGCAGAAGAGTTCCTAGAGAAATCATTTTGAACTTCTCTCGAAACAGGTATTTGTTCAATTCTCTGATGTCTAAAATGGGTCTGTGTCCTACTGTTTTCTTTGGAATAAGAAAATAGGGGGAGTAGAACCCTGCACCCTTTTAAAGAATGGGTACCTCCTCTATTGCCCCTTGGGCAAGAAGTGTCGAGACCTCGTGATCTAGCAGATTTTCTGTGGAGGTTTGAGAATTGAATTGCTTTAGAATTGTAGGAGGGGGCATGCTGTGAAAATGAAGCTTGTGCCCTTCTCCTACAATGCACTAAGTCCAATCTTCTGCTGTTATCTGATGCCATCTGTTGGCAAAGTGGCATAACCTGCCTGAGATATTGGGGGGGGGATGGGGGCCCCTCAGAGGCAGGAAGGCTAAGCTCTCTAGGAAGGAGTCAAAGCCCTTGAGGGGGCTGAACCTGCAGAGCTGGTTGGGCTCTGGGGCTTTTTGGCTTCTTTTGCTATCTAGTTTGTCCCTTTTGGGCAACCTGACCCTGAGATTGACTCTGCTGGGTATAGGTAGGATAAAATTTCCTCTTTTTGCTGAAAGAGGGTTTTTTATAAGACTTCTTTTTGGCTGGAGTGGCTGTAGATTTCTACTACTATTCACCACTTATAAAGCGCCACGCACGCAGCGCTGCACAGCTAACCTACAGGAGATAGCCAACATACAGAGACAGTCCCTGCCAGTCAGAGTCATGCTCACCGGAGCTTACAATCTAGTTAGAACAGTACAGAGCATTAGTCAATTCTGCGCAAGGTGCGGTGTGGTACAGCTTGGTCTATAGTTTGGTCATAAATGTTGACGGGGGTTAGGGTAAGATGAGGAAGGAGTAAGGATCTGAATGCAACAGTGAATTGGTTGGTCTTCATCCTGGATTTGAAGAGGGCCAGGGAGGATGCCTGGCGCACAGACGCAGGTAGGCTGCTCCAGGAGTATGGTGCAGCAAGATAAAAGGAGACCAGTCGGGAGTTCGCGGTGCGGGTGAAAGGCATTGTTAGTGGAGCGCAAATTTTGAGAGGGGACGTAAGGAGAGATAAGAGGTATTGGGCCACAGAGTGAATGCATTTATAGGTCAGGAGGAGAAGCTTGAATTGGATGCGGAATTGGACAGGGAGCCAATGAAGGGACTTGAGAAGAGGAGTAATATGGGCATGGTGAAGCAGGCAGAAGATTAGTCGAGCAGCGTGATTTTGTATACATTGAAGGGGAAGGAGGTGGCTCATGGGGAGAACGGCGAGGAGTAGGTTGCAGTAAGAGGTGAGAGGAGATTAAGGAGTGGATAAGCATTTTGGTAGTGTGTTCAGAGAGGAAGGGGCGTATTATGCTGATGTTGTAGAGAAAGAAGCGGCAGGTCTTAGCTACCAGCTGGATATGAGCGGAGAAGGAGAGAGAGGTGTCAAAAATAACCCCTAGATTGCGGGCCAAGGGAACACGAAGGATAGTAGATCCATCCACATGGATTGAGAGAGGGGAGAGAAGGGGGAGTGGGGGGGAGGAGGGGTGGAAAGACAAGGAGTTCAGTCTTGGCCATGTTCAGTTTCAATCGGCGATGAGACATCCAGGCAGTGATGTCCGAAAAACAGGCAGAGATCTTGGACTGGGTTGCTGGAGAAATATTTGTGTAGAGAGGTAGATTTGGGAGTCATCGGCATAGAGATGGTACTGAAAGCCATGGAAGGAGATAAGCGCGCCAAGGCCTTGGGTATAGAGAGAGAAGAGGAGGGGGTCCAAGACAGATCCCTGGGGTACACCTACATGGAGTGGGGTAGGGGAGGAGGAGAGGCCACCAGAGCATACACCGAATGAGCGATGTGAGAGGTTGGAGGAGAACCAGGATAGTGCGGAGTCCTTGAAGCCAAGCGAGGAGAGGGTGGCGAGGAGAAGGTCGTGGTCAACAGTGTCAAAGGCAGCAGAAAGGTCAAGAAGGATGAGGATAGAATAGAGGTCCTTAGATTTAGCCAGGAACAGGTCGTTGGTGACTTTTGTGAGTGCCGTTTCAGTGGAATGTAGGGGATGGAAGCCAGATTGTAGTGGGTCCAGGAGGGCCTGGGAGGTGAGGAAGTCGAGGCAGCGACGGTGGACTGCTGGTTCTAATAGTTTGGATATGAAGGGAAGGAGGGAGATGGGTCGATAGCACAGGTACACTACCAAAAAACTGCCTCCAGTTTTGCAACTGATTCCTATAGATTTTGGGGTGCTGAATCCAGGAAAAATAGCCAAAATGTTCCATCACGTCACGTTTTCTTGCAAAATTAGATTTCTTACCCATATAAGGAATGTTCACATCATTTCTTTTTAGCCGACTGCAGTTTATTTTCTTGGCCCAAAATAGAGGTTGTAATGGTTAACTAACTAGAAACACTCCCTCATGATATTTTAGAGTGTTTTGTATTCATTTTATACATTAACAGGACAATTGGGAGGCGGGGGGCTAAATCCAGTACTCGCGCTGGCGCATGTTCTTTCCTGTTCGCCTCGCCTCGTTCGCTCGCTCAAACACGGTGGTTGCGACATGAACGTTCCTGTCAAATTTCAGTTTCTTGCAAGTTCATTATTACCTTTTGTTTGCTCAGTCGTAATCCAGCTTTATTCCGAAGTGGTTCACTACAGTTGTAGTTTGCAGTGCTGTGTATTTGTGATGGCTCACAGAGCCAGAGGTTGCGTCAACTCTCCGGACAGTTTTTGTTTTATTTGTGGGGAATATACCGTGAAAAAGCAGCAGAGGAACATTTCTGCATTTATTAAAAAAGTATATTTCGCCTATTTCGGTTTGAAGTTAGGCGATCAAGACAAACCGTGGGCTCCTCACAAAGTGTGCAAGACATGTGAGGAAGATCTACGCTTATGGATGAAAGGTAAAAAACAAGCATTCCGTTTCGGAATACCTATGATGTGGCGTGAACAAAGAGACCACAGCAGTGACTGCTATTTTTTGCTCTTGCATTGTGAAGGGATACAACTTAAAAAATAAGAACGTAATAAGTTACCCCAACCTTCCCTCAGCAATTAGGCCTATGCCTCATAGCAACGAAGTACCTGTGCCTGAACCACCAAAATCTTTGGATCATATTTGTGTGGACGGTTCTGATCATGATGAGACTCATCAGATGGCTTTTCCCGATGAGTCCAGTACTTCCGAGTTTGAAACTGAACCAGATCCGAAACCTGAACTTTTCTCTCAAGCTGAATTGAATGATTTAGTCCGGGATTTAGGACTCCCAAAAGATGCTGCCCAACTGCTAGGTTCTCGGCTTAAACAGAAAAATCTATTGTCACCAGGAACAACTTTTTATTGGTACCGCAACCGCGAGACACAATTTTTGAAGTATTTCAGCAAAGAGGAAGATTTGGTATTTTGCAACGATATATACAGAGTGATGGAAAAGTTTAAACTCAAGTATGATCCTGCTGAATGGCGGCTGTTCATTGATTCGTCAAAAGACAGCATAAAAGGTGTTCTTCTTCATAATGGCAACACATTCGCTTCAGTTCCTATTGCTCACTCTGTTCTTCTCCAAGAAAAATACGAGAATTTGGCCCTGATTCTTCAGAAGATTCGTTATGATGAGCATAAGTGGATGATTTGTGGAGACTTTAAAATTCTATCCATGCTATTAGGGCAGCAATCCGGTTTCACCAAATATCCCTGCTTCCTTTGCTTGTGGGATAGCCGGGCCCGTGACCTACACTGGGGGAAAAAAGACTGGCCAATTCGGGAGTATTTGAGACCCGGTGAGAAAAATGTTCTTCATGAGAGCTTGGTACCTCGTGATAAAATTCTATTACCACCTCTCCACATTAAGTTGGGTCTCATTAAGCAATTCATCAAGTCCCTTCCAAAAGATGGTGAGTGCTTTCGGTACCTTTGCTCAAAGTTCCCCCGACTTTCTGAAGCAAAGCTAAAGGAAGGAGTGTTTGTTGGCCCTGATATAAGGAAACTCATTTCAGATGGAGCATTCGCTGAAACAATGTCTGAGAAGGAAAAAGAAGCCTGGGATTCCTTCAAGGATGTTGTTCTCAAATTCTTGGGGAACAGGCGGGATGAGAACTATAAGGATATTGTTGCCAGGATGCTCAATGCCTTCAAAGAACAAGGCTGTAACATGAGCCTGAAAGTCCATTTCTTGCACTCCCATGTGAACTACTTTCCCGAAAACTTGGGGGCATACAGTGAAGAACAAGGTGAAAGGTTTCACCAGGACATCAAGGACGCAGAGAGAAGGTACCAAGGAAGATGGAACACCACTATGATGGCTGATTTCTGCTGGTTGCTGCTGCGGGAAACCCCAGATGAAAAATACGCCAAGCAGCGCACCAAGAGAAGCATTCGGGGGAAGAAGAAACGGGCCCACCAGGAGATTGATTGACCCAAGAATGACTTTAAAATCTAAACTGTGTTGACAAATATCGTGTTTTTACTAAACTTTGAAATAAAAATTTGCTAGTTATTACCACAGTGTCAGATCTCATTTATTAGAATTTTATTTTCACACCATCGGGTGTTTGTCTTCATGTATTGCAATGGTGCGGTTTGCGTTTTCTATTCTTACATACATACCTGTACAACATTTTTTGCACATTTCTTTGCTTTGCTTTGTGTCTAACCTCGCTCTTATATGCTCAATGTTTGTGCACATGTATGTGGCTGTTTTAAGTGCAGACAATTTTGCTACCATCACAGTGTGTTTTGTTGACATTACTCTATTCTTATGTGCTGCCTTGTTACAATTTTCTTTATTCTTATTTGAATAACTACTAAACAATTAGTATAAAGAATTCATCCAAGAAACTTTTATCTCGATCGCACTCAATCTGAAACGTTCACCTCAAACTGCTAACCCAATGTAGCAAAACATCTATACGTGATGGAGCAAATTGGTTACCAGATTTGGATTCAGCGCACCAAAAAACGTAAAAATCAATCGAAACAGAGGCAGTTTAAAAAAAAATTTTTTTAGTGTACCTGTGTAGTTAGAAGGGCATGTGGGATCAAGTGAGGGTTTCTTGAGGAGGGGTGTGACAACAGTATGTTTGAAGTCAATGGGGACAGTTGCAGTGTCTAGTGAAAGGTTGAGGATATGAGTAATGGAGGGGACAATGGTGAGGGGGATGGAGTGTAGGAGATGGGTGGGGATAGGGTCTGAGGAACAGGTGGTGGGTTTGGAGGAGGAAAGAAGGAGTGCGGTTTCTTCTTCAGAGATCGGAGGGAAGGTGGCAGAGGGAGTATGGATGGGGGAGGAGAATTGGGGAGGAGGGGAAGTAGATGGGGGGTAGGGAATTAGAGGGATCTTGTGGATTTTGTCGTGGAAGTAGTCGGCTAGGGTTTGGTCAGAGAGAGAGGGCGGGATTGGGGGTGAGGGGACCTTGAGGAGAGAATTGAGGGTATTAAAGAGACAGCGAGGATCAGAGGCAAGGGAGTTGGTCAGATGGATGTAGTAATCTTGTATGGCAAGTGCTAAGGCTGACTGGAAGGAGCCAAGAATGAATTTGAAGTGTAGGTGGTCTTCCGGGGAGCAGGATTTGGACCAAGCTCGTTCGGCAGAACGGGCGCAGATGCGTAGGTAACGGATTGTGGGTGAAAGCCAGGGTTGGGGAGTAGATCGTTTGACAGGACATGGGGTGGGAGGGGCAAGAGTGTCAAGGGCTGAGGATAGTGTAGCATTGTATGAAGATAATGCCTCGTCGACGGACTTGGAGAATAAAATGGAGGAAAGAGATGGAGATCAATATTATGAAAGTTTCTAAATAGGTCGGAGGAGACAGGATGAGGTTGGGACGGCGGAAGCTGAAGAGCAAATGTTAAGGAGGTGACGGCCAGATGAGGGAAGGATTGATCTGCATAAGTTTGAGGGAGAGGAATTGGAGAAGAGTATTAGGTCAAGGCAGTGGCCGTGTAGATGTGTGGGGACGTGGAGCAAAGTTGGAGGTCGAAAGAGGAGGTAAGAGCGAGGAACTTTGAGGCATGGGGGGGGTCAGAGGAGTTGTCGATGTGGATGTTGAAATCGCCAAGAATAAGAGTGGGGGAGGAGGTATCCATAAGGGCAGAAAGCCAGGGGTCGAAGTTGGTGAAGAAGGTTGATTTGGATTTGTCGGGTGGGCGATAAATAACAGCTATTCGGAGGGGAAGTGGTGTGAGGAGGCGAATGGAGTGGACTTCGAAGGAGAGGGGGGAGTGTGATTGGGGTGGCAGGAGGGGTTGGAATTAGCAGGAGGGAGAGAGTAGGAGGCTAACGCCACTACTGCGACCAGTAGATCGAGGTGTATGGGAGAACTGGTAGCTCCCATAGCAGAGAGAGGCAATGGATGCGGTGTCGTCTGGGGGGAGTCAGGTCTTGATCAAGGCAAGAAGGTGCAGGGTATTAGAGATAAAAAGATCATGAATAAAAGGGTTTTTTTTAATGACTGAGCATGCGTTCCATAGGGCGCATGAAAACGGGAGAGTGGAGGAGGGGAGTAGAGGGATATGGATAAGGTTGGATAGGTTACGTGTGGATTTGTTATCAGAGTAGCGTGGGGGTCTATATCTAGGGTAATACCGAGATTTAGAGGGAGCAGGGTGTGGGTGGGTATGTCTGGGTGTGTGTGCTCTCCAAGAGGGACATGAGGGGTAAATTGATGGTATCAGGTAGGTTATGTGAGGGATTATTTTTGGGGGTACGGCTGGAGTTGATATCTGTGGATGAGTGATTGTGGGATGAATGAGGGAGGGCGGAAGGAGCGGGATGTGGATGAGATTAGATAGAGTATGTGAGGAACTTTTTTTTAGTGTGAGAAAGAAAATCGGGGGGGGGGGGGGGGCAGGGTTGGGGTTGATATTACCTGATGAGAGAAGGAGAAGTAGTAATTAGACCTTACCTGCTAATTAGTGTTCCTGAAGGAACTCCAGTCCAGTCCCTTGTCTTCTGGGTTGAGCAACCCTTCCAGCAGCTTGGAGGCTGAGCCCATCATCGCTTTGATGATGCTGGGGTATAAATACCACTGGCACCACCCACAGGCACCAGTAATCTATTGCAAAAGCAGACTGATCGGACGAAAGTAATGTAACTATAACTTCAAAAACTTATAACCAATCAAACCAAAACCTATATATATTTTTTTTAATTCCCTCACAGGGAAGACGGGAACAAGGAGAGGGAGGAGGAGGAGGGAGCTTACCTGACCCCGCGCTAGCCCCCCTCCACCCCTAGCAACCCCTCAGGTTTCCGTCCTGACCGGACACAGTGCCACAGAATACTCGCACCAGCTCCTTGAACTCCTCTTTGCTTCCTGTCTTCGGTTCGTTTTCCTCCCTTCATGAAGGGAATCTGCCCCTGGAGAAAAAACTGGGTGGGATCAGGGACTGGACTGGAGTTCCTTCAGGAACACTAATTAGCAGGTAAGGTCTAATTACTTCTTCCTTATCGTCTCTCCAGTCCAGTCCCTTGTCTTCTGGGATGTAACAGAGCAGTTCAAATCTGGGAGGGGTCCGCCATCCCGGACCGAAGCACGGACTCTCCGAAACTAGCATCCACCGCTGCCTGAACATCCAGCCTGTAGTGTTTGCAAAGGTATGCGGCGACGACCAAGTCGCCGCTCTGCAAATGTCCTGTGGAGGAACCAAGCTATGTTCTGCCCAAGACGTTGACTGAGCCCTAGTCGAATGCGCCCTAAGGCCCACCGGGACTTGTTTCCCCTTGAGAATATAGGCAGAAGCAATAGCCTCCCTAACCCACGTAGAAATGGAAGACTTGGCTGCAGGTTCCCCTCTGTGCGGGCCCCCGAATTGGATGAATAAGGGTTCGGACTTACGAAAGGGAGCCGTTCGAGCCAGATAACGTTTCAGTGTTCTACGCACGTCCAAGCTCCTTAGTTTCTCTTCACCCCCATTCCTTCCTTTTCCGGACAAAGATGGGAGAGATACCACCTGGTTCACGTGAAAAGGCGAAATGACCTTAGGCAAAAAGGAGGGAACTGTCTACAAGACTACCCTGTCCTTAAAGAAGGAAAGAAAAGGAGGGCGAGCCGACAGAGCTTGCAGGTCAGAAACACGCCTAGCCGAACAGATAGCCACTAGAAATACTGTCTTCAGGGTTAAATCTTTTAAGGAAGCCTTTCCCCGTGGTTCGAAAGGCTCCCTGGTTAGCGCCTTCAACATGAGATTAAGATCCCATGGAGGAATTACTGACCTCTGTTGGGGCCGTAGCCGCCTAACTGCTCGTAGGAACCTGCTAATATCTGCGTGCTCTCCTAAGGCTTTCCCCTTGACCTTACCCCGGTAGCACGAGATGGCTGCTAGCTGTACCCGAAGGGAACTCGCCGCTAGACCCTTCTTGAATCCCGCTTGCAAAAACTCCAGGATTTCTGGAACGGAAGATGAAAAGGGTCTCTTTCGTTGTTCCTCGCACAACGCTTCAAATATTCGCCAAACCCTCACGTAGGAAAGGCAGGTTGAACGCTTCCGCGCGCTCAACAAGGTCGATATCACTGACCCCGAATAACCTCGCTTCCTGAGCCGAGCCCTTTCGATAGCCAGGCCGTGAGAATCGATCCACGTGAGGCATCCGCACTGGCCCCTGCCGTAACAGGTCGCGCTCCTGCAGGGTAACCGCCACGGTCAATCGACCGTTAGTCTCACCAAATCTGCGTACCATGGGCGCCGAGGCCAGTCTGGGGCTATGAGAATTACCAGCCCTTGGTGGGCTTCCACTCTCTGAATGACTCTCCCTAATAGAGCCCAGGGCGGAGAGACATATAGAAGACTCTCCGAAGGCCACTCCTGGACCAGCGCGTCCAGGCCTTCTGACATCCTTTCTTTCCTGCGACTGAAAAATCGACTCGCCTTGGCCGATTGCCAACGAGCCATGAGGTCCATGACTGGAGGCCCCCAGCGGGCTACCACTTCATCGAACACCTGAGCCAGTTCCCACTCTCCGTGGTCTATCTTGTATCTGCTCAGGTAATCTGCCGTGACATTGTCTATTCCGGTCACGTGCTGCGCCGATAGCGCTGACAAATGCGCTTCTGCCCACCGTAACAGGCTGTCTGCCTCTTCCTCTAAGGCCGGGCTGCTTGTTCCCCCCTGGCGGTTTATGTAGGCCACTGTCGTAACGTTGTCGGAAAGAACCCGGACAGCTCTCTGATGAACCAAAGGCTCGAGTGCTCTGAGAGCCAAGATCACTGCTTGCAACTCTAGTCTGTTGATGGGCCACTGTGACTCCCTCGGCGACCAGCCACCCTGAGTGAACTGGCCCTCGCAATGCGCCCCCCAGCCGGTTAGACTTGCATCCGTCATCAGCTGTACCCACAGTGGAGGCTGGAGGGGCATTCC
This sequence comes from Ichthyophis bannanicus, assembly GCA_033557465.1. Taxonomy (NCBI): domain Eukaryota; kingdom Metazoa; phylum Chordata; class Amphibia; order Gymnophiona; family Ichthyophiidae; genus Ichthyophis; species Ichthyophis bannanicus. Next base: position 241,403,005 of record CM066037.1, read on the forward strand.
GCGATCTAGGTTCTCTGGGCAGAACCACCACTGAAGAGCCTTCCTGGTCTGGAGGGGACAGGGAAGCCGCTTGGACAAAGGATGATGTTGATGGGACCAGAGTCGTAACAATGCCCGTTGGAGAGGCCGCATATGCGCTCTGGCACACGGTACCACTTCTAACGTTGCTGCCATGGTTCCCAGCACTTGGAGGTAATGCCAGGCCGAAGGGTTCCGCCTGGCAAGGAATTGCGTCAAGAGGACTCTTAGAGCGTCCGACCTCTGTTTTGGAAGAAACACCTTGCCCCTGCCAGTGTCGAACATTGCCCCTAGGTACTCGATTTCCTGTGTGGGTATCAATCTGCTCTTTGACCGACTGATGACCCACCCCAGATCCTCGAGGACTGCTATTACTCTGGCCGTTGACTTGCGACTTTCTGCTTCTGTCTTCGCCCGAATCAGCCAGTCGTCCAGGTAGGGATGTACTAGAATTCCTTCTTTTCGCAGCGCTGCCACAACCACCACCATAACCTTGGTGAACGTCCGAGGAGCTGTTGCTAACCCGAAGGGTAGTGCCTGGAACTGAAAGTGCCCTCTTGGTACCGCGAATCTCAGAAATTGCTGATGAGCCTTCCAGACAGGAATATGCAAATACGCCTCTGTCAGATCTAAGGAAGTAAGGAACTCCCCCCGCTGAACGGCCACAATCACCGACTTCAGGGTTTCCATTCGGAAGTGCGGTACTCTGAGGCAGCGATTGATCTGTTTCAGGTCCAGGATCGGCCGAAAGGCTCCTTCTTTCTTCGGTACCACGAAATAAATGGAGTATTGACCCGAGCCGCGTTGGTCTTCGGGAACGGGAACCACCGCCCCGAGCGCTATAAGCCTTGCAAGAGTGTCTTCTATCGCTGCTTTCTTCGCTTGCGATCCGCAAGGGGACTGAACAAAGGCTGGTTTCACCTGTTTCGCGAATTCGAGAGCATAGCCGTCTCGGATCACTTCCAGAACCCATTGATCGTATGTGACTCGGGTCCAGGCGGAAAGAAAAAACCTTAACCGACCCCCCACCGGCCGGAATTCCTCCCGGACCCCCGTTGCTTCATTGCGGTTTTCTGGACCCCGCAGAGGAGGAAGAGGCCACAAATCTCCTACCGGCTCTGCGAAACCCCTGAAGCCTTGTCCTCTAGAGGGAAAATGGCCCCGAGAGAAGGGGTTAGACCTGGACTGCCGAAACCTGCGGAAGTCCCTTGGATGACTCCTGGCGGGAGCTGACGAATGGCTTTGCTTAGGTCTGTCCTCCGGAAGCCTGCCTCCCTTAGACTCGCCTAGATCCTTCACTAACTTTTCCAAATCTTCGCCAAATAGTAGCTTCCCCTTGAAGGGAAGTCGGCTCAGGCGTGCTTTAGAGGAGGCATCCGCCGCCCAATTGCACAACCACAAATATCGTCGAGCTGCCACCACCGAGGCCATATTCTTTGCTAGGCTCCTGATAAGGTCGTACTGACTGTCCGCCAAGAAGGCCGCTCCGGATTCCATTCGAGCCGCATCCTCCTGCGCGCTGCCTGCCAGGCCATCCACCAGCTGTAGTTGTTGGGCCCATCTCAGACAGACCCTCGATACCCAGGCTCCTGACACAGAAGCCTGCAAGGCGAGGGCACTAACATCAAAGGCTTGCTTCAGCAACATGTCTAACTTCCTGTCCTGGGCATCCTTCAAGGCCGCACTGCCCTCAATTGGAAAAGTAGTCTTTTGTGACTGCCGAGACTGCGGCATCTACCCTAGGAGACTTCAGCAGTTCCTTGTCTGGGTCCGATAATGGGAATAGGCGAGCCATAGACCGTACCCCTCTCAGACTGGATTCCAGTTGATCCCATTCCTCCTGGATCATCTGCCGCACCACCCTGTGCACTGGGAAGACCCTTTGCGAGTTCCTTGAAGGCCTGGATCAAAGGATCCTCCAAGGGATCCTCCTCTGCCTTCTTGTCTGAAGCTATATTGAGCACCTTCAACGACTCAGCAATCAATGCAGGGAGTTCCTCCCGACGAAATACCCGCACTATTCGGGCCTGTTCCTCTTCCGGGATCTCCCCCTCTTCGAGCTCGTCTTCCTCTTCTCCTACCTCCTTGTCAGAGACCTCCTCTCCCCAGGGGTCCAGTACCGGAGGCGCCGGTCGTTCCTCACCCAGTCTGGTGCGCTTAGAAAGAACCTCCGAATCTTGCATCTCGGCCCTCGCCCTCTTGGAGGGTGCAGTTGCCCGAGTCACCCCGGATCCTACCGCCCCTTGCTGGTGCATGCAATATGCCTTGTGAAGCAGGAGGACAAATTCCGGAGAGAAGAGTTCCCCTGCCCTTTCCTCCCCAGAGACGGGGGGGGGGGGGGGGAGGGCCAGAGAGGTTCCGGGTAAATCCTTAGGAGGAAGAGGAGAGGGGGGGATTCCCCCCCTACCTCCGCAGGGTCTGCTGCACCCTGGGAATCCTGGGACATAGCCAACTGGATCTCTTGCTCAATGGAGACAGCCTCTGCAGTGCAACCCCTGCAGAACCCTGGTTCATATGCTGTGCCCCGCCTAGTGCCACAGGCTGGACACCGTGACTTGCTGGGCATGCTTGGGCCTACTTAGTATAATCAGGAGATACACTTAGAATGAAAGAAATAAAGAATAAAGTAAAAATTTCACAATTCCAATTACAATTGAAACCAAACTTGAAAGCAAACTTAAACACAGTAAGGTAAAATTCAAACTTAAATTTAACTTAAACTAAATTAAAGGATAGTTGGGATAATAAGCACAGGCAAATACTTGCTGTTTGGCTACTCCTCTCCCCCTCCGAACACCGTTGTAAGGAAGCCAGCTCCTCCAGCTGGTTTCCCACGTGTGAGTAGGCCGCGGCCACGTGGAAAAAGCCCAACATCCAAAGAAAATCTTACCGGCGCCCACAGCCTGCACTCAGAGCCCTCTGTGCAGTAACTCTGCCTTTACACACGTTTTCGGCTGCCGGGACTGCCTCCAGCGCTCAACCACTCCGCGGGCTTCGGCGCGAGGCAGACGGGTGTCTGGAAGGCCGCGGCACCACCTCAAGTGCTCAGCCTTTCTGCAGGCTTTGGCACGAGGCGGTAATGATCCAAAAACAAGTTTGAGTTGCTCCGTTGTGCGCGAAAGAGAAGAATATGTCCTTTTTTCTTTTCCCCCGCGGTCTAAGGCCTCCTCCGTTCCGCTCCGAGCGCGTGAGTAGAGAGAGAGAGGAGCAAGGACGGAAGGGGGGGGGGGGGAGAGAGGAGAAAGGCTTCAGATCCTTTTAAAGGCGCAGAGCCCCAAAATAAGAAATAAAGAAAATAAACCCCAGATTAAAAGGAAAAATAAAGGTAAGAATTGAAACAAATACAATTGCTAAAGGTTGACTCTCCAGTAAGCCCTTGGCTTACTGGGACCCTCCAGCTGCTTGGAGGCTGAGATTGCAGGTGCCTGTGTGTGGTGCCAGTGGTATTTATACCCCAGCATTATCAAAGCAATGATGGGCTCAGCCTCCAAGCTGCTGGAAGGGTTGCTCAACCCAGAAGACAAGGGACTGGACTGGAGAGACGATAAGGAATGAGTATTAGAGAGCGAGGTAAAGTGGAGATAGTACGGCGGAAGCGAGGGTGGGGTTGCCTTAAGGAAAGGGGGGCTGGTTGAAAGTGGGGGATGGTGTGAAGAAGCTCAAGAGCAGATGCTAGGCTAGGGGACAGAATGGAGAGATAAGTGAGGAAGGTAGGGGGAAGGTAGGGGGAAGAGGGGGGTAGGGGGAAGAGGGGGGAGGGTGTTGGTAGGAGGGGAGGCAGTTGGGGAGGATAAGGAAGAGAAGGACAATGAGATGTGGGGCCATGGTAGTGGGCAGCAAGGTCTGAGCAAGCAATGGGTAGCAAGTACTAGGCAAACAGTGGGTAGCAAGTGATAGGCAAATAAGCAGGCAGTGGGTAGCAGTTCAATGCAAGCAATGGGTAGCAAGCAATGGATAACAGTTCTATGCAACGATGGGTAGCAGTTCTATGCCCAGCAATGGGTAGCAGTACGATGCAGGCAATGGGAGCAATACTAAGCAAGCAGTAGGTAGTAGTGCTATGCAGGCAGTGGGTAGCAAGTTCTAGGCGGGTAATGGGAGGAAGAACAATGCCAGCAGTGGGAAACAAGATAAAGGAGAGTCACTTGAAGGTACCAGGGTGGAGGTCGTGAGATGGTTTGGTCAGGAGGCGATGTGTGTAGGAGCGATCAAGCCTGCTCGACCCCAGCAGCTATGGAGCACACGCTGGAGCGCCCCCAGGCCCACGCCTAAGGGCCACGCCAAAGGGCCCTCTGGCAAGGCCCTCAGGCGCAGGCCCACCAGATGCGGGCGCGCCTTGGAGTGCTGAAGAAATTTAAACGTTGCTCCGGTGGATATGAGAAAGTAAATGGAGTACCGACCGGCTCCGCATTGGTCTTCGGGATCCGGCACTATCGCCTCCAACTGCCAGAGCCAAGCCACGGTGTCTCTTACTGCTGCGGCCTTGCTTTGAGTCGTGCAAGGGGACCGAACAAAGGACGGACGTACTGGATGTGCCAAATCGAGGGTGTAGTCCTTGCGGATGACCTCTAGGACCCACTGGTCGGACGTGATCTGGACCCAGGGGGAGTAAATGTCCTGCAGGCGACTGCCCACGGACTGCCATCCACTCTTGGAGTCCCCACAAGTCCTTCATCAGCTTGTTCAACTTGTCCCCGAACAGAAGCTTCCCTTTAAAAGGGGGAGCTTGCTGAGCCAGTCCTTGGAGGAAGTGTCCACCATGCGGTTCTGAAGCCAGAGATAGCGGCGTGCCGCCACCAGGGAGGCCATGCTCTTAGATAGATCACAGTGGGGAAGGCTTACCTCATAGATGCCCATTTCCAGCTTCGCTGCTTCTTCCGCCCCGCCTACCTCCAGATCTCCCAGCTGCTGAACCCACTGAGACCAATGGAGGCACGCCCTCGCCACGCAGGCCATGCACACAGAAGCCTGCAGGGAGAGGGTGTTGATATCAAAGGCCTGTTTCAACAAGGTGTCCAGCTTTCTATCCTGGGCATCCTTGAGCGCCGTGCTACCCTCAACCAGGGTAGTCGTCTTCTTGGTTACCGCTGACCACCTTTGGAAACCACCGCTGACCACCTTTGGAGACCACCTACCTTTGGAGACCACCGCTGACCACCTTTGGAGACCTGTGCAATTCCTTTTCTTGCTCCAGCAACGGGTACTGGCATGTCATAGATCACCTCTGGCAGGCTCCACTCATCCTGGATCAATTCTTGACCACTCTATGGATCGGGAAAACTTCTGCGGCTGTCAAACTGCCTGAAGCAGGGGTTCCTTCAGCACCTCGTCCTCTGACGGGAGACCTGTAGACATATTAAGTGCCTTTAAGGACTTAACAATGAGCGCTGGCAACGCCTCCTGGTGGAACATCCGTACAATTCAGGCATGCTGTTCCTGTCTGGAATTTCTCCTTCTTCAAGTTCCCCCTCTTTGTCATCCAATTCTGTGTCCAGGTCTCCCCCCCTTCTGGGCCCTCTGACAGGGAAGATTGGTCTCCCAATCCTCCACCAGTTTAGCCCTCTTGGACGTCCCTGCCACTGGTCCAGCCTCCACCGGGCCAGTCCTTTTAGCCCTTTGCTTCTGCATCGATGCGGAAGCCCCTGCCCCTTGCTGGCGCAGACAAAAGGCCTTATATGTAGGAGTAGGGCAAACTCCAGAGAAAAACCTTCCAGGGCTCCTCCGTCCCAATGACTTCAGAGGAGGGGGGTCTGGAGAGTGGCTGGGTTGGAGGCCGGCTGTATTTGCACTGCTGCAACCTCCGTTCCCCCAGCCTTGGCCTCCATGGAGACTCCTCGGACAGGCAGGGGGGCTTCTTTCCCTACTTCCACTTGCCTGCAAGTCGTGCTCAATAGAGGAGGCCTCATTAGTGCATTTGCAGCAAATGCCCACTTCAAAGACCGCCCCCCATCTGGTTCCGCATATCAGACATTGTGGCCTGGCTGGCATCCTGCCAATTTGAGTTTCTCTCTATCACCACTGCAGACCCACAATAGAGAGACAAGAGAGAAAGGAGAGAGAAAGCCTTCTCTAAACTCCCCCCCCCCAACGGTATAAACCTTTGCCCTGCCCAGCGCCCTCTGGAGACCACGGTCCATAAGAGCCCTGCAAACGGAAATGAGAAAGGGAGGCCTTAACTGTGCCTGCAAAAAAATGGCACGCCTTTTCCCATGCTGCTGACGGTGCTCTACCTGCCATGTGGCTGCTCACCATGCACACCTAACCAGCCGCTGATGGTCCTCCTCTATTGGTCTGCCTGCTATTAAGAAACCACGATGTACCTCAACACTGCCCACGCTCTCTCCTTCCACCGCCGGAACTCACCGCTGCCCCAGCACTTCAGGACCTCCAGCCGCCCTGCGCTCAGCCCTAATCTCCTATGCCAGCAGGAGGCAGGCTGGGAAACTGCCGACTGCAGGCTCATCTTTTGAAAGTGCACTTCTCATCTGGTAAGAAGGGTTTGGAAGCCATTGCAACAGGCAGATCTCCTCCACTCTCCGCCCCAAGACCCTGGGGGGGGGGGGGAGTACTCCTCTAGTTCTCTTAACTTTCCTTTTTAATCCTTCCTCTTGCTTTTTTTTTTTGCTAAATATTTGTTGCTCCTGTGAGTCTGCTTTGTCAATAGTTAACTGGAGCTGGTAGTAAATGCCAGTGGTATACGTACTCCAGTGTCATCAAAAAGATGACATGCTCAGTCGCCAAGCTGCTAGAAGAGGAACACTACCCAGAAATGCGGGACTGGACTGGAGGAACAATAGCTTTCCTGATTTCTTTGAGCATTTCATCATCCATTTATTCATTCTGGCCAGGTAGTCGATAGTACACCCCCCATTGCCATCACCTTCCCCTTTTTACATGGGATTTCAATCCATAGAGATTCTACAGTGAATTGCATTTCCTGCAAAACTTTAATACTTTGTGACTCAATGCCCCTCTCTAACACAAAATGCAACCCCCTTCATCAATTTGATCTGCTCTATCATCACGATATAGTTTGTACCCAGGTATCAGTGTCCCACTGATTGTCCTCCTTGCACCATGTCTCTGAGATACCTATCATATCTAAACTCTCATTTAGTGCTATATATTCTAACTCTCCCATCTTATTTAGACTTCTAGTATTTGCATACAAGCATTTTAGAGGCTCTATTTTATTCACATTAATCTGGTTATCAGTAGGCAGGGGTAATTCGGAATCTTTAAGTTCTGTCTGCTCTGTACTCAAGGGCATTTGGGTTACTTTTGTCTTTATTGGAACCTCTCTGTTGATATGCCCTAACTTCAATCTTTTGCTAGTATCCTTATGTCCGAACCTTGCACTCTTAAGCGACTGTCAGCTTTCCTCTATTATCTAGTTGAAAAGCTGCTCCATCTCCTGTACGTGGAACGGGAAGCATTTTGTAGAATGCTACCCTGGAAGTTCTGGATTACAACTTCTTAGCTAAAAGCTTAAAAATTTGGCCTCCAGAACCTCCCTACCACACTTTCCTATGACATTGGTACCAACATGTACCAAGACAGCAGACTCCTCCCCAGCACTATCTAAGACCTTATCTAGGTGGCGCGTGAGGTCCGCTACCTTCGCACCACACAGGCAAGTTACCAGGCGATCCTCACGTCCACCAGCCACCCAGCTATCTTATCGAATCACCAACTATAAGGCTATCCTAACTCTTCCCTTGTGGGCACATGGCCCTGGAGAAACCTCCTCAGTGCAAGAGGTTTTACAGCACCTGGAGGATAGGTCCTAGCTGCAGGATCACTTCCTGCCTCACCAGGGTGATGCTCTCCTGTCACGTTACCTCTCTCTCCTCTATGGCAACAGGGATGTTGCCAGACTGGAGGTTTGACTTCAGTACTACATCCCTGCAGGTCTTGTCTATGTACTTCTCTATCTTCCTTTTGTCCTTCAAGTCTGTTACTCTAGCCTCCAGAAATCGGACTCGTTCCCTGAGAGCAAAGAGCTCCTTGTACCTAGTGCACACGCAAGATCCTTCACCAACTGAGAGAAAAATCATACATGTGACACTCAATGTAAAAGACTGGAAAGCCCCCATCTCACTGCTGGATTGCTGTCTGCATCTTAGTTTTAAGGATGTATTTAGGTATTTAAGTTGTTTACTTACTTAGGTTGGCTGGGGATACTTATACTAATAAAACTATAACTAATAAGCTTAATGGACTTTGTTCGCCTCAAGATTAATTAATCTCAAATTCTTAATGTATGCCTAATGAGGATAAATAGCTGCACCTGAGAGTGAATATGGGCACCATCTTCCCTTTAAGAGGTTTAAGCTCCTATAAAGCTATGATTATCCCAGGGGTGGGTGGGAATCAGGGAGGGAAAGAAGACTTATTAAAAGTTGGCTGCTATACAGTACCCTGTCCTGTGCTTCTAAGGTAATCTGTGACCAAGTTCCTAGATGATTCACACAGCCCTTGCTTTGATAGAAGGAGTCTTTCAAAATGCCCTTTGATCTGTCCCTTGGCTTTAACACCTATTTAAAACAATTTCACAGGTCTCTTGCCCTCTATCTAGAAGGCCTCTGAGCAATAAATTGTTTCAAGAGACCTTTACAAATGATACTGACCCCGTTTCTCCTTTTATGCTCTCCAACTAAAGGTCAATCAGGGCCAAACCAGCTCAATTTAAAAAGGAGAGCTTCCCGATGCGCCTGCGCGCCTCGCCAGAGGACCCATTGGCGTGGAACTCAGGTGTGGAATGCAAAGATCATCTCAGCCTATGTGCAACAAACCTACCGGCAGTCAACAACCCTACAACCACAAAGAACACACCAACAGCCTCATAACAGGATCAGCCAAACATGAACACAACACCCATTCTATTTCAGCTACACTGGCTACCAATTATCTCAAGAGCCAAATACAAAACAGTATTAACCATCTTCAAAATCAGAAATGAAACATCAGCTGGAACCCTACAGGAGCTCCTAAGCTCAAAACCAAACAGACCCAAAAGACAAAGCACCAGAGAAACAATACCAACTCCCAGCTTATACACCAAAGCCAACAAGACAACATCAAAGAGGACTTTCTCACTTGCAGCACCCACCATCTGGAACTTCTTACCAGAGAAGATAAGGACAACCAAGGACATTAAGGACTTTAGGAAACAACTAAAAAATTTACTGTTTTCTGAACATTTCAGAGAGGACAAGCTCTTTGCTGATACTAGGCCCTGACTATTAAATTTAAGCTAGTAGCTTTCTGCTGGGCTTTAAATTTAACCAGAAAGCCCTCTGCTAGTTTTTAATGTAGACTAAAAGCTCTTTGCTGCTTCTGGTCCTGACTAATCTGTGAATCCAGTGTATTTGTTAAATCAATCAGCTTTAATCTAAAGAATTCATTTTTCCCCAAGATTTGAAAAATTCCCATAAGTAAATACTTACAATTGCAGATCTCTCTCAAGAAGCAGCAGTCCATTTTTGTAGTCCTTCAAGATATAAGGAAGGGTCACCATCACACATTTCAGTGATCTCAGAATCTAGTGGCAGCACTTGCTCATGAAATTCTAAATACTGTCTAACAAGGTCAAAACTTCCAACCCATGGGTGGTGGTCTTGTTTAAACTCTCCATGTAACATATTTAGAAGACCTAAACCCATTCTTGGGGCAGATGACATCTGTACTGTATTATGGCAAATTATCTTTACACTTTTCTCCTGGGTTGTTTTCACTACATTGACTAGCAGTTGAATGGTAGTCTAAAATCAAAATGGATGATGCTTGAGTATTCTATTTGAACTTAAAATGTCAAAGTAAACTAAAATGTATCATCTAAAGTGATTGTTATGTTTACAAGATTAAGGCTGTTTTAAGATTTTTATTATTGAAATTGATCTGAAATGCCATGACAGAATCCTGTGCCTTCTTTTGCTAGACCAACATCTGGGAATGTACTCCAAATTTAAGTTCAGACTCCCTCTCTTATGCTGGAATTTAGGAAGCATTGAAGCATTCACTTGATATACAGAGAGACTTCAGAGAAGGAAGAAGAGTATTCTGCAAAAATTTATCTTTGTAATAAATGTGATGGTTCTGGTTTTTGATGTTGAATGTCAAGATTATATGTATGTCTTACTGAATCCACTAAGGATTATAAGATGACATTTTCATACCAGTTTATGCCCTTTCCTTGAGTTCTGCTAGACCAATCCAGACAAGTAGGCTGTGTTCTAATACCAGCAGTTTGATGGAGACAAAGAACCAATGAAAAGACCATGTTTCAATGACATCACTCCTATGCCTCTAATCGCCTCAGCCACAAACGCATTTGTCCCAAAGCATATTGGAGAAACATGTCAAGCCTCACAAAACCTCAATCATGGGCAACAACGAGTACAACAGTAGAGAACCATGTAAAAGAAAGCATAAACAGACTATTGTCGGTAGAAAATGAATCGGCAGAGCCAGGTACTACTACTACTACTAAGCATTTATAAAGCGCTACCAGGCGCACGCAGCGCTGTACAATGAAAACATACAAGAGAAAGTCCCTACTCAAAAGAGCTTACAATCTAAAAAAAGACAAAGCAAAAAAAGGAGAAGAATAAGAACTGCAAAATCAAGAGCGAAAGGCACAGGCGAAAAGATGAGCTTTTAATTAAGTTTGAAGAGGGACAAAGAAGATGCCTGGCGTAAAGACAAAGGAAGTTTATTCCACGCGTAAGGTGCAGCAAGGTGAAACGAGAGGAACCTGGAGTTGGCAATAGAGGAGAAGGGCATAGTAAGAAGCAACAGGGTAGAAGAACGGAATTCACGAGGGGGGAAGTAGGGAGAAATGAGAGAAGAAAGGTACTGCAGAGCCACAGAGTGAATGCACTTATAGGTCAGAAGAAGCTTAAAGTGAATACAGAAACGGATAGGGAGCCAGTGAAGAGATCTGAGGAGAGGAGTGATGTGGGCAAAACGAGACTGATGGAAAATCAAAGGGCAGCGGAGTGCTGAATAGACTGAAGGGGGAAGAGATGAGACAGAGAGACCAGCAAGAAGCAGGTTGCAATAATCAAGACGGGAGGTGATTAGGGAATGGATGAGGGTTTTAGTAGTGAGCTCAGAGAGAAAGGGGCAGATTTTGCCAATGTTGAAGAGAAAGAAGCGACAGGTCTTAGCGATGAGTTGGATATGAGAGGAGAAAGAGCGAAGAATCAAAAACACCACCCAGATTGCGAGCAGATGAAACAGGTTGGAGAACAGAGCCATCAACAGAGCCTGAAAAAGAAGAAGGAGAAAGGGAAATTTTAGGAGAAAAAACGAGAAGTTCAAGTCTTGACCATGTTCAATTTCAGGCGACGAAGGAACATCCAAGCAGCAATAGCAGAGAGACAGCAAGAGATCCGGGACTGCAAAGCAGGAGAAAGATCAGGAGTAGAGAGATAGATCTGGGAGTCATCAGCACAGAGATGGTACTGAAAACCATGAGAGGAAATAAGCGCACCAAGGGATTGGGTATAGAGAGAAAAAAGAAGGGGACCCAAGACAGAGCCTTGGGGGACACCAACAGAGAGCAGGATAACAGAGGAGGAAACCACCACCAGAACATACACTAAAGGAGCGATGGGAAAGCTATGAGAACCAGGAAAGAACAGCATCCCTAAAGCCAAGCGAGGATAAAGTGTCAAGGAGAAGATCATGGTCAACAGTATCAAAAGCAGCAGAAAGGTCAAGGAGGATAAGGACAGAGTAAAGGCCTTTAGATTTAGCCATGAACAAGTCACTAGAGACTTTGATAAGAGCAGTTTCAGTAGAGTGCAAGGGACGAAAACCGGATTGTAAGGGATCGAGAAGAGCAAAGTATAAAAATAATAGCGGACCCAAGGGTAGCGCAGCAGAACAACAGAGCAAATACAGTTACATGGGCAGGCAATGGACTGGTCTAGTAGGACTCAAGGAAAGAACATTAACTGGTAATTAAAGAGAAATTAGACGTACCTGCTAATTGTGGTTCCTTGAGGAACTCCAGTCCAGTTCCGCACCTCTGAGTAGTGCCCCTCCTCCAGCACCTTGGAGACTGAGCATGTCATGTCATCTTTTGATGACACCCGGTACCTATATATAGCTGTCACCGCCTATCAGCCCCAGTAATCTACTGACAAAGCAGAATCACCGGAGCAACAATTAAGACAACAAAAACAACGCAAAACCCGCATTATGCTTGCACCATGTAGCCTCCTCCTCCAGAAGGATCCCTCGATCCCTCCCCACCAGGAAGGAAGACACAGCTGCTCTTCTGCTGATCTACCGCCCTCCCCTGGAGGCAGCAACTGACAGCTTCCAGAGAACACTCCCCTTCATACGCACAGACTACACCCCCGAAGCCCACAGACTAACTGCTTCAGGCCTGAGGGGTACCACGCCCCAACAGAAACGGCAAAAAGGGAGGGATTCAGGACTGGACTGGAGTTCCTCAAGGAACCACAATTAGCAGGTAAGTCTAATTTCTCTTTCCTTATTGTCCCTACAGTCCAGTCCCGCACCTCTGGGATGTAATAGAGCAGTCCATTAATGGGAGGGGCCCGCACAACCGGCCTGAAGCACCGCCGAGCCGAAGCAAGCATCCCCTGTCGCCTGGATATCCAGACGGTAATGCTTAGAGAAGGTATGAAGCGACGACCAAGCCGCCACCCTACAGATATCCACTGGCGGAACAAACTATACTCCGCCCAAGAGGCCGCTTGGGCCCTTGTAGAGTGCACCCTCAAACCCGACGGCACTGACCTGCCCTTCAAGATGTGCGCCGACGCAATCGCTTCCCGGATCCACCTAGAAATGGAAGCCTTAGCAGCTGCCTCGTCTCTGCGCAGCCCCCCAAACAGAACAAAATGCCGCTCCGTCTTCCTAAGTGGTTCGGTCCTTTTCAAATACTTTGAGAACTCTTTTTACATCCAAATTGTGTAACTGCTGCGAGACCGGCCCCTCCGTCACACTACGTAACGCCGACAAAGAAACTTCTTGGTTCACATGAAAGACCGACACTACCTTTGGGGAAAAAGGAAGGAACCGGTCGCAACACAACCTTTTCCCTTGAAAAACAAAGAAATGGCTCCCGGCAAGACAAGGCCTGAAGCTCTGAAATCCTGTGCGCCGAACAGACTGCCACAAAAAAGACCGTCTTTAGCGTTAAATCCTTCAGAGAAGCCTGCCCCAAGGGCTCAAACAGCTCCCCAGCCAAGGCGTTAAGTACTAGGTTTAGATCTAATGAGGGCACCACTCCCCTCCGTGGAGGCCGGAGATGTGACACCGCCCTCAGTAACCTAAGCACGTCAGGGTGCGAACCCAAGAACACCCCTTGGAACTTTCCCCGATCACAGGAAATTGCTGCCCCTTGTATGTGCAACGAATTAGTCGCCAGGCCCTTGTCAAAACCGGCCTGCAGAAAGGCCAGAACGACCGGGATCGAAGTCGTGGATGGAAGTGTCTGCCTATCCTAGCACCAAGACTAAAAAATACACCAAACCCAGATATATGCAAAAGATGTGGATCTCCTTCGGACTTGCAACAGGGTCGCAATCACCGCCCCTGAATACCCTTTATTCCTTAACCTCTCCCTCTCAAGAGCCAAGCCGTAAGCAAGAACTGATCCACCTGGGGCATGAATAATAGGCCCCGAGTCAGCAGGTCCTTGCGGATCGGTAGACGCTGCGGTAGGGCTGAAGCTAGTGAAGCTGTGAATTTGGGAAAAAACGCTGTCTTTCACAAAGCAGCTGACTTGCAGGAGCTGCAATTGCATAGCAACACAGCTAGAGGGAGCAGGCACGAACCTGCAGAGGCTGAGCAAACACACCCAAGTACTGATTATGCAGGGACTAATCAGATGCACCTGAAGAGCAGGCCAGGAAACTCAAGAGGAGAACGGCTTTATAAGCAGAGAGCTGCAGCCAGACTAAAGAGGGGAGAAAGAGGAGAAGAAGCCAGGATCCAAGGGAGAGAGAGAGAGACTCCATATCTAGAGGGAGGCCTGAGCTCACCAGAAGGATTGAGAAAGGAACTTAAAGGTACTGGAAGGAAAGGTCCTGACAGTGGAATCCCCCATACTGAGAAGCAGAGAGGTCTGGATTCGTTACCTGGCCGTCCCAAGCTTCAGGGATGACAAGCAGTGCCCAGGAGACTCACAGAAACAGTCTGTAAAGGAGACCGTATCCAAGGAAGGGTACCTGGTAAGGAAGATACCAGCAGCAGACTTCAGGAAGCCAAGGTACAGTGGTACTTTAATTCTAAAAAGAGACTTAGCTCCTAGAAGGGCTTTTGAATCAGATAACCATTCTGAGAGGAATGAAAAGAAGGCATGAGTTCTGGAAGCCATGACATAGAGGCCTAAGAACAAGCCATGCTTCCTACTTGAAAAACCTTGAACAGCCCAGCTGGAGGATAGGTGAAGGAAATACTAATTTGCACACTATAGCAGCCAGGGAGAGCTCAAATACAGGAGAAAGCACAGATGAGCTGGAACCCGTGCAAGTGGAGCCTGGGGATTTAGAAGCATTGTCACAGGAGGAATTAATGGACTGCTCTATTTGTGTTGCAGGAAGCCTTGAGTCACTCCCAGGGCTATAGTTTACCAGAACATGCACTAACAATGATTCTGCTTACATTGAGCTAAAGGAGAGCTGGTTTATTTGTTTCACTCTGAAGTTTAGAAAACCCTTTATATTCTACAAGGAACTGTGAAGCCTGTAACAGTTTCTTGTTTAACAACACTTTGGCACAAACCTGAAAATAAGGAAAACTTTACTTTTGTTACTTAGCGAACCTCAGTGCTAAAAGGGAAATAAAAGCTTTTTGTTTACCCTCTACTTGGCATCCACAACTCATTTCTATAAGGAGAAAGGACTACAAGGACCAAGGTGCATCTGGCCAAAAGAGTCTTTTACTTCTACAATTGATTTAAATGCACAACCTGCCCCTGCAGCAACCGGCCACCAGGGGGGGTCGTGACAACGCGAAGGACGAGCCGCAAGGAGACGAACCAGGTCTGCATTTATTTATTTATTTAACACTCACTTATATACCGCATCTTCCAAGGGCGCCTGGCCCAATCAGGGGCGACTAGAACTACCAACCCCCGGTGCGCCTCTATCCGTTGCAGCACTCTGCCGATGAGCGCCCACGGGGGAAACACGTAGAGAAGCTCCCCTTTGGGCCACCTCTGAACCAGGCCGTTGAGCCCCTCTGACATTCTCTCTTCTTCTGCTGAAAAACTGTCCTGCTTTGGCCGAATCGAACGTTTCAGATCCATGACCGGCTTGCCCCAGCGATGTACTAGCTGTCAGAACACCTCCTGGTTGAGGCACCATTCTCCGGGGTCTACCCAAACCCGGCTGAGATAGTCCACCTGTACGTTTTGGACTCCCGCTACATGGGCTGCCGACACTGCCTGCAGCCGGGCCTCTGGCCAAATGAACAGTCCCTCGGCCTCTTTCTCCAGGGCTGGGCTGCCCGTGCCTCCTTGCCGGTTGACAAATGCTACCGTGGTCACATTGTCGGAGAAAACCCGTACTGCTTTCCCCTGTAAGAAGGTCTCGAAGCTGCAGAGGGCCAGGACCACTGCCCGCATCTTGAGCCTGTTGATCAACCAATGAGCTTCCAGAGGGCCTCACTGCCCCTGAGCAAAGTGTCCCTTGCAATGGGCCCCCTAACCGGACAGACTGGCATCCGTGACCACCAGGATCCAACCCGGTATCTCGAGGGGCATGCTGCTCTCCAGGTTCCCCGGGTGCAGCCACCACCTGAGAGACTTCCTGGCCTCCGGCGAACAGAGACGTACCCGGGAGAGAGGCTGGCTCTGATGAGACCACCGACGGAGCAACGCCCTCTGCAGCGGACGCATGTGTGCCCTTGCCCATGGGACCAACTCGATCGTGGCTGCCATGATTCCCAAAACCTGCAGGTAATGCCAGGCCGACGGGCTTGACAGGCCCAGGAAGTGGCGTATCAAGCCTCACATAGCATGCGCTCGCGCCCTTGGCAGAAAAACCCTGCCCGCCTGGGTGTCGAAGCGTGCTTCAAGATACTTGAGATCCTGCGTGGGGGACTCAGCTGACTCTTGTTTAGATTGACTAACCAAACGAGCCTCTGGAGGAACTCCACTACTCTCCTTGTCGCCTTTTGACTCTCATAAGATATGCCAAACTGGGTCAGACCAAGGTCCATCAAGCCCAGTATTCTGTTTCCAACAGTGGCCAATCTAGGTCATATGTACCAATCTAGGTCATATGACTCTCCTTCCTGGACTTGACCCAAATCAACCAATCATCGAAGTATGGGTGCACGAGAATCCCTTCCTTGCGAAGAGTCACTGCCACTACCACCATGACCTTGGTGAAGATGCGTGGCGCTGTTGCCAGCCCAAAAGGCAACGCCCGGAACTGGAAGTGACTCATTGGCACCGCGAAGCGAAGGAAACGCTGGTGATCTGGTCGAATGGGAATGCGTAGATACGCTTCCGTGAGGTCTAGAGACGTCAAAAATTCCACTCTCCTTACCACCACTATCACTGATCTCAGCGTTTCTATGTGGAAATGCGGAACCCGCAGGCAACAGTTGACCCCTTTGAGGTCGAGGATCGGACGAAAGGACCCTTCCTTTTTGGGCACCACGAAATAAATGGAGTATCGACCGCATCCGTGCTGGTCTGGAGGCACTGGTTCGATGGCCCGCAACTGCAAAAGACACGACAGGATCTCTCCTACTGCCTCTGCCTTGCAGGGAGACTGGATGAAAAATTCCCTTATTGGGTGGATCCATTCCAGGGCATATCCCTCTCTGACCACCTCCAGGACCCACTGGTCGGACGTGATCTGGACCCAGGCAGAGCAAAACTCCCGCAGCTGACCCCCTACGGGTAACACCTCCGCCTGAGCCCCCCCCCCTCGCTTTATTGTCCTTTTTTGAGTTCTGAGGTAGCAGAGGCCCCAAAAGCCTCTTCCTGCCCCCCGGAAACCCTGTCTGCTGGCAGGGAACCTACCCCACTGGGTCTCGTTGAAGCGAGAGGAACAAAAACGAACTCCCTCGGCTGACTTTGAGCCGCTGGCGTAGTAGGGCTCTGTTTTTGCTTGTCCTTGGGAAGCCGACCTCCTTTGGACTCTCCCAGGTCCTTTACCAACTTCTCCAAGTCCTCCCCAAAGAGGAGTTTCCCCTTAGGGACAGCTTACTAAGCCAGGCCTTGGATGAACTGCCCACTGCCCAGTTCCTCAGCCACAAGTAACGGCGGGCTGCTACCATCGACGCCATGCTCTTGGAAAGTCCCCTGATGAGGTCGTAATGGGTGTCCGCCAAATAGGCCGCCCTCGATTCCAACTTTGCCACCTCCGCCAACATAGTGGTCTCCGAGTCCCCCGAACTGTGAAGCCTTTGGGACCAACAGAGGCAAGCCCTAGCCACCCATGCTCCGCAGATGGAGGCCTGCAGGGATAAGGCTGAAACATCAAACGTCTGCTTCAACAGAGTGTCCAGTTTCCTATCTTGGGGGTCCTTTAGAGCCGCACTCCCCTCAACGGGGATCGTAGTCTTTTTAGTAACTGCAGACACTGCCACATCCACTTTTGTAGATTGCAGGAGCTCACGCTCCTGCTCCGGCAGAGGGTAAAGGCGCCACAAGGACAGCCCATCCCTGAAGTCTGCCTCCGGCAGATCCCTTTCTTCCTGTATCATCTGCCTGATCACTCTGTGAACTGGAAACACTGCTTGTGACTTTCAAACCACCTGGAGCAGAGGATCCTCCAAAGTCTCCTCCTCCACCGGGAGACTGATGGGCATATTCAGTGTCTTTAAGGACTCTGAAATCAGTGCTGGGAGCTCCTCCGATGGAACACTCTAACCAACCTGGCCTGATCTTCCAACTCTGGAATCTCGCCTTCTTCCAATTCCTCTTGAAGGTCCAGATCCATGTCCAAGTCGTCATCCTCTGGGCCTTCCGACTCTGGCAAGGGGTGCCACTCCCCCGGGCCCTTGGCCCTCTTGGCTGGCACCCCTAATTCGCCATCTGCTGCGCTCACGGCCCTCTTCGACCCCAAAACTGAAGAAGTAGGACCACCCGCCAGGCCTTGCTGGCGTAAACAAAACGCTCTATGCAGCAGTAACACAAACTACAGCGAAAAGTCCCCCGGAAGGCTGGACAGCTCTCAGGGAATTGATGCTGAGGGTCCCAGAGTAGCTAACGGACTGCAGTCTCCCTTAGGCAGTGCTAGTTCTGAACTGCCTCCCTCCTGGGCCTCCTGCACCAGGGTGGGAGTTCCGAGACTTGTCTTGTCTTGCTTATCCTGCTCCAAGGAGGCAGACTCCTGGGTGCACCCTACACATACCCCGGCCTCCGAGACCGCCCCTCGGCGGGTCCCGCAGATCAGGCATTGAGGTCTTGCTGGCATGGTGTGCCCTGCTGATCCAGGGAAGCAGCTGTCTCTCCCTCAGCTGTCCTTCCCTTCAATGTACCTCCTTCCCTTCAATGTACCTCCTTCTGCCTTACAACTTTTTTTTTTTTTTGTAAACCTTGGCTCCTACAATCCTTTCGCCTGCGCAACCCCTGACAAGGTGTGGCCACTAATTTCCCTGCAATCAAAGGCCAAAATAACGCTAGAATAGGAAAAAAATACAAACAATCCAAAAAACACGGTTCTAAAAAAACGCCTCTGCAGCTAGCCGCAGCTCGCCTCTGCACCTCGCACAACTCGGCCCCCTCATCCGCTAGCACTCCAAGTGAGCGGGAGCCCGACCGTGAGCTGCTCTGCATGCCGGCGGGAACCCAACCACGTGTTTCGGGCCTGCACTCAGCCATGCTCTTCTCTCCTGCCTCTGGCCGGGACCGCCCACCGCTGCTGCTTCCCGATCTTCCCGGGCTTACTGGCTACTGCCTGCTGCTTGCACTCTTCTGTTCTGCAGGCCTCCGTTCGCCCCACGCTCAGGGCTTCAGCGCTGGGGAGAGGGGGGGAGGGTGAGTTCACAGGCTGTCAGCCACCGAATCCTGAATTGGCAGCTCCTCACCCGCTACCAGGAGCTGCCAAAGAAGTTCCCCTCCTGGTGCCCTTCTAACCCTGCTCCTGTTCCTGGCAGGGGAGGATGGAGGATACCCCCTTCAAAAATCTCCCTTTTTTTTTTGTTTTCTACTTTACCAAAACAAACACTCCCTGTAAGTACAGGCAAAAACTCAAAAGAAACTTAGAAAACCTCTAAATGGAAATTACACTTAACTGGTAATTGTGGTTCCTTGAGTGACTCCAGTTTAGTCCTCAACCTCTGGGTAGTGCACCTCCTCCTGCAGCTTGGAGACTGAGCATGTCAAAGTTGTGATATCACTGGATATAGCCTGCCCATCAGCCCCAGTGTACTATTGACAAAACAGACTCAAAGGAACAAGAAATAAGTAGCTATAAGTTAACTTTAACCGTAACGATCACCGGAAGTAAAAACTACGCCATCAATCCTTCAACAAGAAGGACCTTTTTTCTCTTTTTCTTTTTTTACATTGAAGTCTCATTTTTTTGTTTTTCCTGTCCACCCCCTGACCCGGATTAAAGGAAGAAAAAAAAAAACAGGTTAGGGCACAATACTCACTGCGATCCAGAGACCGAAAGACCTTATCCACTCCTTGAAACTGACGCTGCTCACCATCTGCAAAGAACCTCTGAACTGAACACCCCTAGGGCAGGAATGAGGACTAAACTGGAGTCACTCAAGGAACCACAATTATGAGGTAAGTGTAATTTCCATTTCCTTATCATTCCTCCAGTTTAGTCCTCAACCTCTGGGATGTATCAGAGCAGTAAACATTGGGAGGGACCTTATTACCAGATCGCAACCCCTCCGACTCGAAACCGGCCTCAGTCGCCGTCGGCCCCTTGAGGCGGAAGAGCTTACCGTAAACAGAAAGAGCAAACCAAGTGTCCACCCAACGAACTTCCACTGGCGGGCACAAATGCGCCCCATTCAGTATGTCGCTTGCACTCCAGCCGACGGAGATCTAAAGTCCACCAGCGTCGAACGATCCTACCACAGATATGCTGTGTCAAATGCTCCTGGAATCGCCGCTGACTCTCCTTTTTTTTTTCCCGGGGATTGCCGAATACACAAAGAGACTGGGTGACCTGAGGAAATTTTCTGAAATTATAATATGGCCGAACTACCCCCTTTATGTCCGGGTAGCGAAAACCACTGTCCTAAACGTTCCCCTTCCACGACTCGAGAAGTGGACGAGGAACCGTTGGATTTAAGAAAGACGGAGAATCCCCCCGTTGGCGAAGCAGCCGAACCTGGACGCAGCACCAGCCGTCCTCTTGACAAAGGGACGAAAACCACAGCTCTTGACTTGAAATAGTCTAAATCTACAACATTCGCCTTGCCGAACTGATGGTTACCAAAACTCCTTCTTGAAGGTCAAGTCCTTAACCGATGCCTGGAGGCAGGACTTTTGAGGTTCCTTAGCTACTGCCCCTAGAACCAAGGGCATAGCCCACGGCGGTACCGGGAATCTACAAGGGAACCACCGCCTGGTGAACGCTTTAAGAGAAGGCACCACCTCGAGAAGTACAGCGAGCGCTACGTCCTGCGTGAGTTCGGTGTCGTCCCTTAAAGAGCAGGTCAATCTGAGGGCCATAGTACATGGTCCCCCCCCCTCCCCACCCTCAGGGCCTCTTGCAACCAGGAGAGACTCTACTGCTTCATCTCATCCTGCAGGTCCTGCTCCCATGACCGCCTTTTGCATGCAGTTTTATTTATTTTATTTATTTATTTACATCTCTTATATACCGCACTATTTGCGATCAGCGCGGTTTACATAGAACAAACAATATCCGACAATAAACAAGAGTCAGGTCATTACAATGAACAGGAGCAGTAAACTTGGATAACAGGGGAAACTATCTACATGTGTGGAACATTGAACAAGGTAACTGTATATATGAGAGATGGAATTATTGTGTGTTGCTCATACATGGTGGCTGGGGTTCGGGGGAGGCTGTGAGGTATTTAATGAAGAGGAAGTGTTTTAAGGCCTTCCTAAACTGGCTCAAGTTGGGGATAGCTCTGATGTGTGGTGGTAGGGAGTTCCAGAGGCTTGGGGCACTCAGACTGAAGGCTCTGTTTGAAGTTGATATGGCGCATCTTGTCATAACCTTTGGTATTGCTAGCATGTTGGCTGCGGAGGTTCTTCTTATCCTGTTGGGTGTGGGTGGTTGTATGAGGTCACATATTAAAGAGGCGGATAACCCGTTGATGGCTTTGAATGTCATCATTAAGGTCTTGAAGCTAATCCTGGCTTGGATGGGGAGCCAGTGAAGCTGCATCAGGAGGGGTGTGATGTGCTCTCTCCTTGGTGCTCCAAAGAGGATTCGCGCAGCGCAGTTCATGGCGAGTTGTAAGGGATGTAAGGTTGTCTGGGGGAGTCCTTGTAGGATGGCGTTTGCATAGTCAAAATGAGGGATGATGAGGGCTTGGTAGATGGTACGGAAGTCGCTCAGCTCGAGTAGAGGGCGTATGTGTCTGAGGGATCTGATCTTGAAGTAGATTGCTCTTACTATTTTTGCTATGTGTTGCTTCATGTTGAGGTTCTGATCCAATGTGACTCCGAGATACCATATGGCTGATTTTACTTGTAGTTTGGCGTTGTCTACTTCCAGTTGGTTAGGTGGAGTGAATTCTGGGTTTCTAGAGATGAACAGGACCTCAGTTTTCTTATGTTGGATACGCAGATTTTGGGAGAGGAGCCAAGCCATTCTGATATTGCATTGAAGCAGTTGGTTAGTGGGGTGAGGTCCGGGCAATCCAGTGATATTGGCAGGTACAGTAGGACATCGTCTGCGTAAATCATGCAACTCACATTGAAGGATCTGATGATGTTACAGATGGGTTGGATATAAATGTTAAACATAAGTGCCGATAGGGAGGATCCTTGAGGGACTCCTTGACTTTGTAGGAATGGCTCGGATGTGGTTCCGTTTGTTCGTACATGTTGCCATCTTCCAGACAGGTAAGACCTACACCACTCAAGCGCTGTTTCGGTAATGCCTTTCTCTCTTAGTCGAATCAGGAGAATCTCGTGGCGGACTGAGTCAAAGGCTGCCGCAATATCTAGAAAGATAAGTGCGAAACCTGTACGTGAGTTGTCAATGCCTGAGATTATGGTGTTGAAAAGAGTAGTGAGTAGTGTTTCCACTCCGTGTGACTCTCTGAACCCGTGTTGTGATGGATCTAGAGGTGCGTTAGTGTCCACATGATCTTGTAGCTGCCTGTAGACTATTTTTTCAACGATTTTGGCGAGCATCGGGATACTGGATATGGGTCTGTAAGACTCGACCTTTTGAGGGTCTAATTTGGTGTCTTTAAGCAGCGGTCTAACGGAGGTCTGTTTGAGCGTGGATGGGAATGACCCGGTGCTGAATGATAATCCTATCATTTTAGCTAAGATTGGGGCAAGGTCGGATCGCAGATCTTTTATCCAGAATGCTGGACATGGATCTGAGTATGAAGTGGAGGTATTTAGGGTAGCAATGGTATCTTCGATAGTTCTCTTAGACGGAGTGGTAAAAGTGGTTAGAAACGCTGTGCGTGCTTTGTCATCAGGAGGGTCTGGTATCATCATCTTGTCAGTCTTGCATAGTTTTGATTGCATAAATACGGCGTAATCCTGTGGGTGTATAGATCCTGTGCGTTCCGGGGTCGGTTCTTTGGCAAGATATTTGACCAGGTTGAAGAGGTCATGCGGTTTGTTTAGAGAACGTTTCAGAGTGTCAGTGTGTCAGTGTCAGTTCAGGCAGACCCATGCCCCCGAGACCACACCACATCGGGGACTGCACATCTTGAGGATTTTTTTTTTTTTTTATTGCACTGCAGTGTTGTATCTTAAAGATATGAAATGGATTAAAGATATGAAATGGCCTCTGCCCTGATCCAATCAAACTGACACATTCTCCGAGTAAAGTTTACGTTTTTATTCTAATACTACTAATGGCTCTAAGGGAGTACAGCTTTCCTCACCAGCAATATTACAGATTTAATAGGTACATAATCTGGGCTAAGAGACAAGAGATGATCGTGTCAGGTTACACAACGACTATAGCCAAATAGAAGGATTTCATTGGCTTCCTACATCTTTCAAAGTACCACATTTCTCGTATGCAGATACTTCCTGTTTTCCATAGCGCTGTAGCTGCTACCAACCTATATGCAGCATTTTACTTATCCATTTTTTTAAACACCTCTTTATTCCTGCCTCAGACTCTCCATCAGATCCTTCTCAGGAGAAAGTAACAAAGTATCAACCAGCTGCCTATTAGATCAGCTGACCAGGCACACAGCACTCTGTCCTGAGCTTTCCTGTCTATAGTCATTCGGGCCACTAATGGAACGCTCAAAACTCATGTCCATCAGACTCTTATCACTCTCGTCCCGCAGAAACCTACCACCAAGGAACGTATGCGGAAGCGCGTCCTCGCCGCCGTGAGTATCCGAACTCCACCAAAAAGATGCTATATGCGCCATACTGTGCCTGTACTTCTCCTTTCATGGTTACATTTCATGTACCGCCATATTGGTGGGCGCAGGCCATCGTCACTGAGTTGCCGGAGAACACTCGGACTATGTAGTTATGAGCCTTTCTATCAGAAGTCCATCCACTCTGAGCGCTAGCCTCAGGATTGCAAAGGGATCCCCCGCAATCTGTTCCCCATCTCGCGAGACTCGCATCTATACAACAAGGGAGCTACTCCAGCTGTTCCAGAAACATTCCTTCTTCTTGAGATCCGGGGAACCAGTGCCAAAGAAGGAACTGCCTGAACCGTTGATTATTCAGCAAGTCAAAACGACACAACCAGCAGCGAAGGAGGCGTCCCCAGAAATGGCCAGAAAAGAAAACTGACCTGTGGACCAACCTTCCAGGGCACCGCCAGTGTTCCCAACCCTCGACAGGAACTCCACCCTGCGGATGCCAGAATGGACTTGAAACAGCGCACCCGCTGTCGAGGATCATGAACTCGAGGCCCCGGCAACTTTGAGCATCTAACTGCGCCCCCCCCCCCCAAGAAACTAAAGATCCTGGGACAGAACGAATCAGTTCTTGGTCGTACTGACCATCAGTATCAACTAGGCTGTTACTGGAACGCTCTCGGCGTCGACATTAGCCCGAAGCAATCACTCACGGAAATACGGACGAACCAGAACCCCTTGCTGTGCAATGCTAGGGACCCGATAATGCCTCCCCAGGAAGAGCGACCCGCAGTAACGTTTTTAAGAGTTGCTCTGATTGTGAAGTGGGGATACGCCCCCAAGAGAATGAAGGAAAGTGAAGCACCCTGCCTGACGAACAGCCCCAATGAATTTACGATCTCTCCCACCGAGACTACTGCCACAACCTGCCCGAGGCAGACCAACATCCCTCATAAGGAGAACTTTCCTTACCAACCCTAGAAGAGGTCATAGACAAACCCCTCTGGCACTGGTGAGCTGAAGAGCGAGGCAAACCTAGCTCCTTGCCTCTAGGCAGAAGGGTTCGGGCGCTGCTGCCTTCCAGCCAGACTGGGGCCACGTCCGCAAAAGAAACCAAATCCCTTGTATCCCCAAATTCTAGAGCGAACTCGCTCCCCTAAGAACAAAGATTTCCTTAGCCAGAGGCGGATCCTAGCGCCTTGACTGAGCTAGGCCTGTACCTCCCCAGCATTCTAACGAGCCTGACGGTTGAGGTCTCCTCACAGACTGCCGAGCCCATCCATAGACCCATACCTGCAAAGGTCACTGGATGTCCCCAACCTACAGTATCTATAGGGAGGTCCAACAAAGAAAGCCAGCAGCCCCGCCTCCAGCTTCTAACCCCTTAGGCAACGCCCAGGGCATACGATTGAGAATCGCTGTTAACAGAGCCTAAAACGCCCTCCTCCCTCCGGCCGAAGGTAAGAGGAGAAGTCAGCTCCTCTTGTAGTCTTTTTTTTTTTTTTTGCTGCATATAAAGTTTGCAGGGTTATTCTCCTTTCCTTGTCCAAGAAAGGATTGTACTGTGTATTACAAACATACAGTCCTTAACAAGAATTTCCTTAGTTTGTAAATTCTCATCACCCTTTAAAAAGAAACCAGAGGTTTAGTTAATGATTTCCCAACCGGGAAAATAGGCTGCGGTCTCTGCAAAGATATTGCATTTCAGATTTTTTTTCCTTATTTATTTAATAATTTATCTTGAAGTACCTGTTACATATCGTGAGTCTTAGAGACTCACTTAGTAACTGTTATAAACAAAACTGGCAGAAGAGGCTGGAGGGTGCTCAGATTTATGAGGAGACATTGACAATCCCGAAATTCAAACCTGCACATCCAGTACTGAGCCACTCCCAAGATTTCACAGCCAATTGTGCTGTGATTTGCCCAGTTCTGTTTCAGTTTGATGAGGTAGACTAGTAACTCTGAACACCATTTATTTTATTGGCAACCCTAATCAGTCTTGATTTCAGGTTGTTGAAATACTAGTGCATCGATATTGTATGTCACTCAGTATGTGAGCGTTTTGTTAGTGCAACCTTTACTTTTCTTTAATTAATGGCCTCTCCACTTGTACAGAAACCATAGAAAACTTCATAAGTCTCTTTTTAGACCCAGTGAGATATCAATGATCACACTTAGTGAACCCGAATTTGTAACAAACCAAGAAGAAATACAACATTGCACTTGTTTTCTTTAAATGCTGCTAATTTTCACATTTTCAACAATTTCAATACCCCGTTGTCAAAAGTACGCACCCCAAGGAAAAACAACATCTGTTGCCCGCTAAGCTCTCAAACTGATCCCCTTTCCCCTTTATTTCTATGCAGAAAAAGGAAGAACATAAAATGAAATTATTCCTAATATCCCCCGCTAAAAACTGAAGGAGCCCCCTAAAAATAAAATACGGGCAAAGAAATCATCCAAATAAATGATCAACTAAACAATGACTTAGCTGTGGGGCATGGCGTTTGTCACCTCGCTGGTCGCTGTAAGGCTTGCCACAAGACCTCACCTTGCAGTGAAAATGGCACCAAACACCTACAGGCTTGCTTGGCGCCAAAACCTTTGCTGCTGACGCCGGCTGCCATCGCCTCTGCCGAGCCCGAGTACCTGAACTGCGGGGCTGAGATTTAGCCAGCATACTCCCGGTACCCTGAAGGGAAGAGCTTTCGAAGCCGCACTGCTTCTTGGCGATGCCGCGAGCAGCAGCCGCACCGAGAACTGTCCTGCCGGATGAAAATTCGACCCGACAACCCTGCTGTGCAGGGAAACTGCCGCCGCGCATACAAACATTGTGCAGGTATGGGCCTCGGAGCTCTCCCCTGCACAGTCCTGGGGAAGAGATCCTCAACGGACCAGAATGCCCGCTGTGAAAACAAATCAGGCAAGGCAGGCGGGAGGAGATTTTTTTTTGTTTTTTTGTTTTTTTTAAATAAAGGGACCGTTTCCCACTTCAATTAACTGAAGGTAAATAACAATAAATTACATTAGATTGCGCTAACTTAATTGACTCCACCAGGATGAATCTAACCAAAATTAAGGAGACAACTAATTAACCTTTGCCAATTAAAACTAAATTAAACCAAATTAAAGTAAATTAAAACTAAAGTAAAACTGAGATAACACTGAAATAATTCCTTATCTGCTCCTCAAGTGAGCCCAGCACCTAGGCTCACTACGTCCTCCTGCTGCATGGAGACTGGACACACTGGGGCTGATGGGAGATATCAGCAGGCTATATCCAGTGATGTCACGACTTTGACATGCCCAGTCTCCAAGCTGCAGAAGGAGGTGCACTACCCAGAGGTTGAGGACTAAACTGGAGAAACGATAAGGAACTATCCTTATTGTCCCTTCAGTGAGCCAAGAACCCTGGCTCACCACCACCTCCAGCTGCTTCGAGACTGAGCAAAACTGGGGCTGGTAGGCGGTGCCAGCTATATATAGGTACCGGGTGTCAAAGGATGTCATGCTCAGTCTCCAAGCTGCTGGAGGAGGGGCACTACCCAGAGGTACGGGACTGGACTGGAGGGACGATAAGGAAATGTCACTTTCCATATCGTCATGCTAGACCAGTCCAGACAAGTGGAACATATCAAAGCTACGACTCCACTGGGCAGGAAGATGTCACCACAGCTTGCAAAATCCTTCAGCCAAACACTATGTCTGCCCACATGTGGACAGCCAAGCAGTAATGCTTGACAAAAAGTGGAAAGTGATGCCCACGTTGCCGCCAGACAAATGTCTACAGGAGCAACCGAGCTCTGCTCCACCTACGAGGGCGCTTGTGCTTGAGTAGAATGGGCACGCAAACCCTCTGGAACAGGCTGGCTCAGCAACAGATACATTGAGGCAATGGCCTCCTTAATCCAGCATCCCAAAGTCGACGCAGCCACTGCATCACCCTTGCAGGAGCCAGCAAACAGCACAAAAAAATGGTTGGACTTACGAATAGAATTTGTAACCTCCAAGTACCGGAGAAGCACCCTACGAACATCCACAAGGTTAATATCCTTATCCTTTCCCCGACATTGCTCCTAAGAGAAGGAGAACCAAAACAAAAAAAAAAAAAAATCTAAAGAGTGCTGCAAAAAATGCAATTCTAAATAGCAAAGCACACACTCTCAAAAAACCTGAGGAAAAACGTGTATAAAAAAAATTGCATACCCTTTTATTCCATACATTTAAAACAATCTTCGTATAAAGGACAGTTATCAATTTTCACACACAAAAAATTATTATTTAACAATCATCCAATCATCCTTACAAAACATTAGGTAAAATCCTTATTACAATCAGTAGGTGAATAATCAGAATGTTTAACCTTCAATACCAAACTATCACCTTTATCAGATAATGAATAATTTTCAGAACATTTCACATATTTTCACCATTAAAAATACATATGGCCTATATGTGGAATAAATCTCATAACAGTATTAAAACAAAAAGGTACCCACATTCACGATCTAGCAAAGATCGTGACCCAAACACAATCAACACCATAACCACTCATCATCCGATTCAAACAGTACGGCCAATCTTCAGATATCAATCTTCAATATCAGACGTATATTCTGGCGTCATGAGCGTTTCACTTCCTCAGGAGTTTCTTCAGGGAAGAGCCAGCGCTTTAATTTAGATCTAACAGAAAAGTCACAGACAGTTACATTAAACCCCTTGTTGAAGTTAAGTCCAGCCAAAAAAACCCCACAAAGGCATTAAGATTCTGCAAGGGCTCCCTTATGAAACAACTAACTAAGCCTTCTAATCCAGGTTCAGCCAGAACCCATTCGGGCATTTCAACACACCAAACAATTCTTAACAGAAGGCGATTTCTTCCAAACATGCCCCAGGTTAAACGTTTATATCTATAATAATAATAAAAAAAACCCCACATATTAAATCACCATATCAGACTTGTCAATTAAAACCCCTCAGGACATCAAAAAAGAGTAATTAGTCCTTACCTGCTAATTAGTGTTCCTGAAGGAACTCCAATCCAGTCCCTTTACTCTCGGGTTGCGCAACCCTTCCAGCAGAGCTTGGAGGCTGAGCCCATCATCGTTTTGATGATGGTGTGGTATAAATACCACTGGCACCACCCCTAGGCCCCAGTAATCTCATGAAAAAGCAGTCCTGACAGGTACCCGCTTAAGCACCCGTAACTATAACGCGCGAAAAAAACAAAAACCAAACAACTAGGAAATAAAACACTTTTTTTTTTTTACAGAAAGAAACAATGGCAAGGGAGAAGAGGAAAGGAGAAGGCCTACCTGAGGCCGACCCAGCCTTTACCCACTTCCCACCGTACCTCCCTAGAGTGTAGCCCCGCCGCTGGGGTTCCTCAGACCGGAATTTTCCGCTTCCGCTCCGCTCGCTGACTTCGGTCCGTTATTCCATTCTGAACACTAGAAACTGAACCTGGGCGGGATCAGGGACTGGACTGGAGTTCTGCTAAGGAACACTAATTAGCAGGTAAGGACTAATTACTCTTTCCTTAGCAGAACTCCAGTCCAGTCCCTTTACTCTCGGGATGTAACAAAGCAGTTCAAAACTGGGCGGGGTTCGCCAACCCGGACCGAAGCACTGCACCTGCAAACCTGGTGTCTGCTCTTCTCTGGACATCAAGTCTGTAGTGCTTGGAAAAGGTATGTAGAGAGGACCAGGTAGCCGCTTTACAAATGTCCAGCGGCGGAACTAAGCTACGCTCTGCCCAGGAGGCCGACTGCGCCCGCATTGAATGTGCGCGAAGACCTACTGGGACCTGCCTCCCCTTGAGGATGTAGGCAGAGGCAATAGTCTCCCTGATCCACCTAGAAATGGAAGCTTTGGCCGCTGCTTCCCCCTTGTGCGGCCCTCCAAATTGAACGAATAGTTGTTCGGACTTGCAGAAAGATGCTGTGCACGAAAGGTAGCATCTCAGCACTCTATGCAAATCCAGGAGACGCAGTTTGGCACTCTCCCCTTCTTGAGCTCCCCCCGCGAAGGACGGGAGCGAGACTGTTTGGTTCACGTGAAAAGGAGAGGATACCCTGGGCAGGAATGAATGGACCGTCCGTAAGACCACCTTATCCTTGAAAAATGAAAGAAAGGGAGGTCGAGATGACAGAGCTTGAAGCTCCGAGACCCGCCTAGCAGAACAAATAGCTACCAAAAATACAGTCTTCAGGGTCAAGTCCTTTAGGGAGGAGCTTCTTGCTGGCTCAAAGGGCTCCCTGGTTAAGGAATCCAGTACCAGGTTTAGGTTCCAAGGGGGGATAACTGATCTTAGCTGGGGCCGTAAGCGCTTGACCGCCCTCAGGAACCTACCCACATCAGCGTGGTCCCCTATAGACTTGCCCCGGACCTTTCCCCTATAACAAGAAATGGCTGCTAGCTGAACTCGCAACGAGCTGTGAGCTAAACCTTTCTCGAAGCCCGCTTGTAGAAATTCTAACACCTCCGGAACTGAGGCTTCTAAGGGTTTCTTATGGTGATCCGCGCACCATGCCTCAAATATACGCCAAACCCTGATATAGGAAAGGCAGGTCGAGCGTTTCCGTGCGTTCAGCAGGGTCGAAATTACCAAACCCGAGTAACCTCGCTTCACGAGCCGCACCCTCTCAAGAGCCAAGCCGTAAGCGAGAATCGATGCACGTGGGGCATGAGAACCGGACCCTGCCGTAGCAAATCCTTTGTCGGGGAGCCTCCAAGGGCGATGAGCCGTTAGTCTCACCAGGTCTGCATACCACGGGCGACGAGGCCAATCCGGAGCTATGAGAATTACAAGACCCTGGTGGGCCTCTATTCGCCTTGGAACTCTCCCTATGAGGGCCCAGGGCGGGAACATATACAGGAGACTTCCGAAGGCCACTTCTGGACCAGGGCATCCAAGCCTTCTGACATCCTTTCCTTCCTTCGACTGAAAAACCGGCTTGCTTTGGATGTTTCGTAGCACGCCATGAGGTCCATGATCGGCGCCCCCCAGAGGGCTACCACTTGGTCGAACACTTCCTGCGCTAGCTCCCATTCCCCGTGGTCTATCTTGTACCTGCTGAGGTAATCGGCTGTCACATTTTCTGCTCCTGCCACGTGCTGCGCTGACAGGTCCAATAGATGGGCTTCAGCCCAGTGTAAGAGACTGTCCGTCTCCTTCTCCAGCGAGGGGCTGCTCGTTCCCCCTTGGCG
This sequence comes from Ichthyophis bannanicus, assembly GCA_033557465.1. Lineage (NCBI taxonomy): Eukaryota > Metazoa > Chordata > Amphibia > Gymnophiona > Ichthyophiidae > Ichthyophis > Ichthyophis bannanicus. Next base: position 241,433,704 of record CM066037.1, read on the forward strand.
GTTGATGTAGGCCACCGTGGTGACGTTGTCCGAAAGGACGCGGACTGCCCTTTGCCGAACCAAGGGCTCGAGAGTTCTGAGAGCCAGTGCCACAGCCCTCAGCTCTAGTCTGCTGATGGACCACCGAGATTCCCTCGGGGTCCAGCTTCCCTGTGCGAACTGGCCCTTGCAATGCGCCCCCCAGCCTGCTAAACTTGCATCCGTCGTCAGCTGTATCCATTGGGGTGGCTCGAGAGGCATCCCGCATCCTAGGTTCCTTGGGCACTCCCACCAGAGGAGAGCCCTCCTGACCTGAAGAGGACAGGGCAGTTGCGTGGATAAGGGATGATTGTTGAGGGGACCAACGCCGTAACAAGGCGCGTTGAAGGGGTCGCATATGTGCCTTGGCCCACGGTACTACCTCTATCGCGCCGCCATGGTGCCTAACAGTTGTAGGTAATGCCAGGCGGTAGGGATTCATCTTGATATGAAGAGAGAGACCAGGCTTTTCAGATCTTGTAACCTCTGTTTCGACAGGAAAACTCTTCCTCTCCTTGTGTCGAACCTTGCTCCGAGGTAATCGATCTCCTGCGAGGGAATTAATCTGCTCTTTGCCCGGTTGATGACCCAACCCAACTCCTCCAGGAATTCTACCACTCTGGCTGTAGCTGTACGACTCTCCGTCTCCGATTTTGCCCGAATCAGCCAATCGTCCAGGTAGGGATGTACCAGAATTCCCTCCTTGCGAAGAGCCGCGGCCACCACTACCATTACCTTGGTGAACGTCCTGGGGGCTGTTGCTAGGCCAAAGGGAAGGGCCTGGAACTGAAAATGACCCCTCGGGACTGCAAATCTCAGGAACTGCTGATGAGATCTTCGTACCGGGATATGTAAGTATGCTTCCGTCAAATCTAAGGATGTCAAACTCCCCCTGTCTTACCGTTGTAATGACTGACCTCAGGGTTTCCATTCGAAAATGAGGAACCGAGAGGCAGCGATTGACTTGCTTTAAGTCTAGGATTGAACGAAAGGATCCTTCTTTCCTTGGTACCACAAAATAGATCGAATATCGATTGGAACCGTATTGGTCTCTCGGGACGGGTACCACCGCTCCCAGCGCGATCAGCCTTGAAAGAGTGTCCTCTATCGCTGCCCTCTTTTTTGGAGAGCCGCAGGGAGACTGCATAAAGGCTGGGGGAACTTGCTTTGTGAATTCGAGAGCGTACCCCTCTCTGATCACTTCCAGTACCCAACGATCCGATGTGACTCGGGCCCAGGCGGGAAGGAACTGCCTTAACCAACCCCCCCACCAGCAGGCCTTTCTCCTGGGCCCCCGCCGTTTCATTGTGGTTTCCTAGGGCCTGAGGAGGAGGGGGCGCCAAAACCTCTTCCAGCCCCTCGAGACCCTCGGAAGCCTTGTCCTGTAGGAGAGGGGCGACCCTTAGGAAAAAAGTTTGGTCTGGCCGACCGGAACCTACGAAAATCCCTCGGCTGACTGCGAGCTGGAACCGTCGAGTGGCCTTGTTTAGGCCTATCTTCCGGGAGCCTACCTCCCTTGGACTCGCCTAGGTCTTTCACCAACTTTTCCAGGTCTTCGCCAAATAGCAGCTTCCCCTTGAAGGGGAGGCGACTCAGGCGAGCTTTCGAGGAGGGGTCCGCCGCCCAATTGCGCAGCCACCAATATCTCCTGGCTGCTACCACCGAGGCCATGTTCTTTGCTAGACTCCTAATAAGGTTGTACTGGCTATCTGCTAGAAAGGCGGAACCAGATTCTAACCGAGCAGCACTAGCATGTGCGTCGGCGTCGTCAGCTAGTTGAAGCTGTTGAGCCCACCTCAAGCAGGCTCTTGCTACCCACGCTCCTGAAACTGAGGCCTGCAGGGCAAGGGCACTAACATCAAAGGCTTGCTTCAGCAGAGAGTCCAGCTTTCTATCCTATCTCTAAGCACTGCGCTGCCCTCGACCGGAATGGTCGTCTTCTTTGTCACCGCTGACACCGCCGCGTCTACCCTTGGGGACTTTAGCAGATCCTTGTCAGGTTCTGGTAAAGGGTACATGCGGGCCATGGCCCTCACTCCCCTTAGACTCGACTCTGGTTGGTTCCACTCTTCCTAGATCATCTGGCGTACCTCCCCTGTGGACCGGAAACACTTTCTGAGATTTCCTGACGGCTTGTATCAAAGGATCCTCTAACGCTTCTTCCTCTGCAGGAATGTCCGAGGCCATATTGAGCACCTTCAGGGATTCATTTATTAAGGCTGGGAGCTCCTCTCGATGAAATACTCTAACTATTCGGGAATGCTCTTCCTTTGGGATCTCTCCCTCCTCAAGTTCTTCCTCTTCCTCCCCCACTTCTCTGTCTGATTTATTTATTTATTTATTTTATTTATTTAAAGTTTCTTTTATACCGCGCTATTCGACATCAGCGCGGTTTACAGTGAACAGAAATTATACTTCACAACATTGATCAGTGCTTACAATGAACAGGGCAATACATTAAACAGGTTTACATTAAACAGGTTTCTTAAACGGCGAACATAATAAACTATGTAGACAGGGCAATACATTAAACAGGTTTACATTAAACAGGTTTCTTAACAGCGAACATAATAAACTATGTACAAAAGGCAACTATATACAAAGCCGCTAAGTGCAGCTATATGATTCCTGATGAGAGCGGAAGCAAGGTGAGATTGCGGCTCTTCGTGATCTCTCCTCATCCGGAGTGATCGGAGATGGAGACGTGAGGGGTTCTTCGCTCATTAGCCTTGAGCGCTTGGGAGGGGCTCCGGGGTCATGGGAGCTTGTCTTCCCTGGACTGGTCCGGCCACCTTCTTTCAGCAGCGCCGGCTCCATGATTCCTTGCTGACGCATACAATAAGCTTTGTGTAACAGAAGGACAAATTCTGGAGAAAAGTGCTTCCAGCCTCCCTCCGCCCCGCTGGAAGCCAAGGGAAGGGACTGGGGGGGGGGGGCCTGGTAAAGCTGAGGTAGAAGGGGGGATGGAGGAAGAATCCCCTCCCCCTTCCCGGAGACCTTGAGGCCCCTGAGAAGTCTGGTCCATGGACAATTGAATTTCCTGCTCCACAGATGCTGCTTCAGCAGCACAACACCTGCAGATCCCGGCTTCCGAATCCGCAATTCTGCATGTGCCGCAGGACGGGCACCGTAATTTGCCCGTCATTCTCCCACTTTTTTTTTTTTTTTTTGAGACCACCTAGTGGAAAGATTCCAAGGCAGGCCTAAAGAAATTAACCTAAACAAGAACCTGAGAAATAAATGAAAATAAATGAAAAACTTCCAACCAAAAGGAGGGGGGGGGGGCCCTCACCCAAAGGCTGGAAACGGCACTCTATATGACCAAAAATATCAAACTAAAAATATAACTAAAACTATATGTATACTGTAAAATTTGCACAGGAAAAATATGAACAGGTCCTTAAGGCACACAGCCCTCTATACTTGCGATTTCGCTGCCCTGTTCCTCTGCGTGCCGCTCCTCACGCTGTGGTCCGATGCCTCCTGTTAGACTCCACGTGGTAGGCCGCAGCCACGTGGAGTCAGGGCCTGCGGCTGGTGGAAGTGTCCTCACTGCCGGAGCCCGGATTCCCCGACGTTGAGGCAATGAATTCATCCCCCCTGACGCCGCCTCTAGCGCTCAGCCTGGACAGCCGCTGAAAGCGCGAGGCGGAGGAGATGCAGTAAGTGGAGCGGTGTTATCTCAAGCGCTCAGCCCGCCCCGGGGGCTTCAGCGCGAGACAAATGGGAGCGTAGGGAAGGCCGCGGAGAAGCCGGATGACCGCGAACGCGGGAGGAGAGTACCCAAAACCTCCCCGCCGCCAAGGTAAACCCCCTCCTTCCAAGGGTACCGGGAGGAGGACCAGGGGGGGGGGGGGAGGGAGAGAAAACAACAGCGGTTTTAAAAACGCACGGGAGTAAGACGAACTCCCCAACTAAAGTCAAAGGAAATTACAGAAATTAAAGAAATTAAAGAAAAGTAATAAAAAAGGGTATAAATAAGAAAACTAAACTCCAGTAAGCTCCTGGCTTACGGGAAACCCTCCAGCTGCTTGGAGGCTGAAAATACTGGGGCCTAGGGGTGGTGCCAGTGGTATTTATACCACACCATCATCAAAACGATGATGGGCTCAGCCTCCAAGCTGCTGGAAGGGTTGCGCAACCCGAGAGTAAAGGGACTGGACTGGAGTTCTGCTAAGGAATACCCAACTAAGATTCACCTACTAACACACTCCCCTTAATACATAACCAAAACAAATTCCTTCTATACCCACTCTTAAACAAAAAAAATGGCACAAGAGAAACCATATAGAAATGAACCATACCTCACATTAACCAGCCCCGACATACATATCACCAACATTATAAGCCAGTTATCCAGCCATGACTTGCTTTTAAAGACTGGGAAAATGCTGCACCAATGCAGAACAGCCAATTCAAAAAACAGTCTGTCTTTAGCTAGCCTATCACAAGTGAAACTCACAGCCGTCATCCGGCCTAGCACAAAACACTTTTATCATCCACAACCTGCTACAAAACATATCATCTGTTCAAAAATTACATTTTTCATAACAAGAGAAATCATCTGCCTTTAAAGCAACATGACGTCTTAAAGACTATATAGTCTCAGATGCGAAAATAATTAGAATTGCCTAAGAGAAGGAGGGCAGGCAGACAACCTAGTTCACATGAAAGGAAGAAATCACTTTAGGCAAGAAGGCAGGCACAGGCCGAATGGAAACGGCCTCCTTCGAAAAAGACAAATAAGGAACTCGGCAAGTTAGAGCCTGCAGCTTGGAAATCTACCTTGTGGAACAAATCGTGACCAAGAAGAGTCTTGAGCGTCAAATCTTTCAAAGTAGTATGCTTCAATGGCTCAGGTGGTGTTGACACCAGGGCCCTGAGCACCAGACACAGGAAAGGACCAGAGACTGGTGGGGAGGACGCAGATGCCAAACCTCCTTGAGAAAGCATGAGACATCCAGGTGCAAGGTTAGAGACTTAACAGCCATTGGACGTCGGAAACAGGCCAAAGCTGCCACCATAATTTTCAGGGAGCTAAGGGAAAGGCCCTTCTCCGGGCCATCCTGTAGAAAAAAAAGACAGATGGCACCTTGGCCGCCTCAGGAGCCAACTGCCAAGCACCACACCATCGCTACAAAGAGGCACCAAACCCACACGCATGCTAGCTTGATAGACCACTGCTGAGCTCTGAGCAGAGTGGAGACCACCGCAAGAAAAAAGCCTTTATACACTAGCAGTCTCCTTTCTGTGCTATACCATGAGCGAGAAGGAAACTGGGTCCTCCAGGACGACAGGTTTCTGCCGCAATAGGCCCCAAGATGGAGGTAACCAAAGAAGAGGTGCCTACAGGAGCCACATCAAGTCCCTGAACATGCTCTCCTCTGCCAATCTAGCGCCACCAGAACAATCCTGCCCTGGTGGTGTTCTATACGTCAAATCACATGCTCTACCAAAGGCCATGGAGAAAACATGTATAGCAGGTGCTGACTTGGCCAAGGCTAGACCTGTTCGGTGACTGAATAATCGGCAAACTTTGGCATTGGAGCAGAATCAACTAAAACACGCCTCCTGTCTCTACTCCCACTCTCCAGGATCCAAAGAGTGGCAACTGAGGAAATCTGCTTCCACACTGTCCACACCGGCAATGGGCTAAGCCAACAAGGCTAGGAGGTGGTTCTCTGCTCAGGCAAAACAGGAGCACCATCTCCAGGGCTATCCTGGCACTCCTCATGCTGCCTTGCCGACTGACATACGCCACCACGGTGATGTTTTCTGAAAACATTCAAATTGCCTGGTCCTCAACCAGGGGCCAGGAACACAGAAGAGCCATCCTGATGGCCTTCTCCTCAAGGTGGTTGATGGACTACACCATTCCCTCTGGTTCCAACAACCCTGGGCTGCACAGTCTTGGCAATGGGCATCCATAGTCAGGAGCATCCAGGAGAAATCATCCAGTGGCATGCCCTTCCTTAGATGACACGGTTGCTGCCACCATCAATGGAAGAAGGAGTCTGTGCTTGAACTCCTGAGAACTCTGGTACCACCAAAGCAAGCAAGGACTGTTGGAGCGGTCACATGTGAGCACGCGCCCACAGCAAAATGTCTATGATCTCTGCCATCAATCTGAGGAGCTGAAGATAACCCAGACTCTGGAAGCTTGCTACACATAGAAGCAATCTGTCTTTGGCTTTCTCCTCTGACAGGAAACCTCTGCCCACTTAGATGTTGAAACATGTTTCCAGAAACTCAAGGGACTGGGAAGGCAACAGCTGGCTCTTTCCCTGATTGATCATCCAGCCAAGGCTTCCAAAAAAAGGACACTACTTGGGATGCCACCCGAGACATTTCTGAAAGGGAATGGGCCTGGATGAGCCAGTTATCCAGATATGGACGGACACAGATCCATCGGCGCTGCAGCACCACCACCATGACCTCTGAGAATGTCCTCAGGGAATGAGTGTAGGTGGAGGGAGAAGGGGAGAGAGTCTGGGAAATCAGAGCGAGAGAAGAACATCAGGAGAGGGGTTGGAGTACGAGTAGGAGGGAAGAGTGCAAGGGACTAAAGGGTGAAGAGATGAATGCCACGAAAGTAAAAGGGCACAATGTGTATGTGCAAAAGATGCACCCCTCTCCCACTGCACACATGTAGGCACCCCACTGCCACACTACACACACTGTCACAGCTATAAAGGGTCAGTAGAGTGATGGAAGAGGGAGGAGGAAGATGAGTGAGGCCACTACTTTCTGTTGGCACTGTGCAGTGGCTCATTCAAATCCTGGTTTATTAAAACTTTTCCACAGAAAATAGGAAAACAGTCTTAGTTAATCAGGCCCTAAAACCTAAAAAACGTAACTGTGAAATATCTTTTTTTTGGGGGGGGGGGCGGGAATGTGCACTGTGACCTAAACTTTGGCTGCCAGCTCCTAGATTTCAAGAAAATTTTTCAAGTCTGTAATAGATGGTATGAAAGCTAGAGAGAATGCAAGGTAGAACAGTTTCAAAAGCTTTCTCAAGCCCAGAGTGTCAGGGTCTACTCATCTCCCCCCCTCCTCACCCAATGCAATCTCAGTAAGAGCTCAATGGAAATTTGTCTTACAGGATTTTATTTAAGAACCTTAGAAGTGCCATACTAGGTCAGACCAAGGTCCATCAAGCACAGTAAAGAGAAAATTAGACTTACCTGCTAATTGTTGTTCCTTGAGGAACTCCAGTCCAGTCCCGTACCTCTGAGTAGTGTACCTCTTCCAGCAGCTTGGAGACTGAGCATGTCATCTTTTTGATGACACTAGTGTACATATGGAGCTGGCACCGCCAACCAGCCCCAGTACCTACTGATAAAGCAGATTCACAGGAGCAACAAATAAGTAGTTAAATATGCAACAAACACTTCTACATCTAAATAAAACTAGTACCCCCTCCATCTACTGGGAAGGATACCCCCCCCCCTCCAGGATAGGGAGGCCTACCTGTTGAGCGCCTGAGCAACTCCAACCAGCGGGGAGCGAGCAACCGACAGCTCTTCTGGTCCGCTTACCCTCCAAATGCTGATTACACACCCCTGCCCGGCTCCCCCAGGTCATGTCCTCCTTCAAGGGAACCAGCTTCAGGACAGGGGTGTGCACAGATTATCACAGAAAGCACTCAGGGAGGGTTCTGGGACTGGACTGGAGTTCCTCAAGGAACAACAATTAGCAGGTAAGTCTAATTTATCTTTCCTTATTGTCTCTCCAGTCCAGATCCACACCTCTGGGATATATCAGAGCAGTTAAAATTAACGTGAGGGACCCACACAACCAGCCAATCCGAAAATAGCATCCACCGCCACATGGGCATTCAGGCAAAAATGCTCAGAGAAAGTATGCCACCCTACAGATCTCCACCTGCGGAACTAAACTATATTCTGCCCACGAGGAATGGTGTCTGCAACCCCGCCAGCACTGCTCTACCCTTCAAGATGGATCAGGGAGGCAATCACGTCGGCATATATCTGGAAATGGAGGCCTTAGCTGCAGCTTCACTTTGGCATATCTAATTATGCTTTTCCCACAGGTCTGCATCAAGTCATTGTGCACTGAATAAGTTTTGAGCTGTATAACATAAGGAATGCTTAAGGATTAAGTGGGGTTCACCCCCCTTGATACCACCCTATACCAGGCACTGCGTTCTGGCCGGCATGGTGGGAAGGACTGGGGGAACTCCCCAGGAATGCCCTAAATCAGTACCAGGATAGGTAAAAGGATCCCTAGCACAGTGCACCTCCTAAATCAGTACCAGGATAGGATCCCTAGCACAGTGCACCTCCACGGGCTCAGGTACAGAGCACTAGAGTACTTGAACTACAATAAAATAAAACCAAATTTACCAAAATCTAATTAACTGAAACTAAAAAGAAACTGCAAATGGTCCCCTAGGAAGAAGCTGTTCTGTCCTGCTTTATTCTCCAGTGGCTGCCTCTCCCGGGCACCCAAACACAGCAGGTGGTTAAACACATGTGGGCCTGAATAAGAAGAAATCACGCCTAAATGCAGCAGAAGGAAGTTTCCCACACGGCAGAAGGCTCCCAAACATGCGGCTACAGGCTGCTCTCTATCTCCTTGTGTTCTGGTAGTTGTTAGGGGTTCCTGCAGTCCTCCTCCCTTCTCCCACCCCACCACTCTTACCTTGGAGCCTCTTTACCACGTGGCTTTTCTACGCCTCATGCTCAGCCTTCCTTCCCGGCTTTGGTGCCGAGGGGGACAACTCAGAGCTACCAGCTTTCACTCCTGTCAATCAACTGTAGCCCCAGCAGCAGCTCCTCATCCGATAATGGGTTCGGTAGCCGCCAGAAGTCTCGGACTGAGGAAGGCCCCCACAGGACACTCCCCCCCCCCCTGAAATCCTGGGGGGAGAGGGGGGAAGAAGGAATATCCTCCCCTCAGCCCTTTTGTCCCCCTGGGTTCTCTCTGCTCCTTCTGCCTTTAAAAACAAAGAAACCTGCACCTATCTCCTTAGTTGTCCCTTCAGTGAGTCCAGCACACTGGTTCACTACTTCCTCCAGCTGCTTGGAGACTGAGCATACTGGGGCTGGTAGGCGGTGCCAGCTGCATATGTACACTAGTGTCATCAAAAAGATGACATGTTCAGTCTCCAAGCTTCTGGAAGAGGTACACTACCCAGAGGTGTGGGACTGGACTGGAGGGACGATAAGGAACCTGTTTCCAAAAGTGGCCAAGCCAGATCACAAATATCTGGAAGGTTCCACAAAGCTCACCCAGGGAAAAAAAACAGTGGATTTCCTGGATCCTCTAATAACTGTCTGAACTTTTCTTCCAGGAACTTTTTCAAACCTTTATTAAACCCAGCTACACTAACAGCTTTTACTACATCCTCCAATAATGAATTCCAGATTTTGAAAACGCGTTGAGTGAAAAATTATTTTCTCGTTAGTCTTAAATGGGGTACATTGTACCTTCATTATATGTCCCCACAGTCTACTTGTTGCTGGCATAAACAACCAATTTACATTTACTCGTTCCATTCCATTCATTAATTTATAGATCTCTATCATATCTCCCCTCAACCGTCTCTTTTCCATGTTGAAAAACCCTAACCTTTTTAGCCTCTCTTCATAGGAGTATCCTTCCATCCCCTTTACAATTTTGATGGCTCTTCTCTGTACCTTTTCTAATTCTGCTATACCCTTTTTAAGATATAGCGACCAGAACTGCACGCAATATTTGAGATGAGGTCTCACCATGGAGCGATATAGAGGCATTATAATATCCTTTGTTTTAGATCTCGATTCCTTTCCTTATGAGTCCTAGCATTCTATTTGTTTTCTTGGCCACTACTGCATACTGGGCGTAGGGTTTCAACACATTGTCCACTATGACACCTAAATCTTTTTCCTG